>CM057226.1:3415223-4133938 GCA_029891385.1 Erythroxylum novogranatense | reverse complement strand
TTCTTCATGGAGTCCCATATCTGCATTAAGTATCTTTCTGAAGAATTGTTTCAAGAATGGCACGGTCAATGGCTTGAAACAAGTAGTTCTGTGATTTGAGATCCTTCACCGCATGTCATCCAAAGTTTTGCTAAGCTTCATCGAAGACTTCTCCATTTGTTGGTTCACCAACACCAGATCCACAAAGTCAATACTCCTTGGACCGGAGAAAATTCTCCATCAACATACTCAATGATCATAGTGACCATCGAAGCGAGGAATAGCGGGTTGTACATAAGTGGTGTCGAAGCCATCTTAAGAACTTGACTGGCTCGATACCAAATATTACAACTCACAAGGTAAGAAATTTGGTCTTATGAGAAAATATGTTCTCTTATTGAATAAGCTAAAATTCTTGGCTATATACTACGATTTACTAACCCACGCTTCTAACGTGGCTAACAACAAAAATAATAAACTCATCCCAAATAATAGGGATTATTTTAACAAACAAAGCAACAGAAAAGACCCTTAAGACTAGTTCAGCAGCATAACAACAACATAACAAGTCAACACTTACAACTACAAATCATTCACCAGATATTCAAATATTTTCCTTCTGAGAGTAATCTTCCTCGTTTAGCTCTGAATCAGATGGCTAATGTCAAAAGGGTAAGCTTCATGAGATGATTTAAAACTGTATAATCTTGAAGCAAACTTTTCATTGGTAGCTTCTGATGGATGAAGAGCATCCCACTAAAAAGGGATGCCTCTGTCAGTGGTGTTTGTAGAGGAATGCAAGCTGCTATTCTTGGAATCACTTCACAACACGAGGCATTTTTGACCTTAGATCCTGAAAACAGAAAGCATTCAGTAACTATAGAATCTGTTAGAGCTTGGAAGAAGAGCAAACTGTTTCTGTACCAGAGAACAAGCTTAAATATATCTTATAGGCATCGAGATAGATGAAGTTGGCATTGGCTAGAGCTTTGTTGAGCTTATCTACTAAGGGACGAAGTTTATTGTTAAATATCTGCAGACTACTGTTAACCTCATCCATATATGAAGATCCGTTCGTGCTGGTTGATTTTTGGACAACCAGTGGAGCGCAGCCTAGAGGACCAATTCCGATCAAGGCTATCTTCCTCGCTGAAACATCGTGCAATGTCTAGTTTCAACAAAGAACCATTGACAGTAGTAAGTCATATTAGTATTAAGGATGGCAAGAAACGAAGGTTGTGAACTTAATTATGTTCATGGCGTTAGGATGATGGTAGTAAGTCATATTAGTATTAAGGATGGCAAGAAACGAAGGTTGAGAACTTAATTATGTTCATGGCGGAAGGATGTCAAGTGTGAGCAGGAATTCATGTTGGAAAGAGATGAAATTATTGTATATTTCATCACTAGGCCTGTAATATAAATCTCTTATAAAAATGGGCTCTCTTGATCTAACAAGTGATATCAAAGCTGATGGTTCGACAAGGGACAAATATAGAAATAGTAATCAAATCCCATGGTTGTCTCCCCACAAAAAAGAGCAAAGAGAATCCTGGTGGACTCAAACCAATGGAGTAGAAGGGTCCTTAATAACGCCTTATACTTGAGCAACTAAAAAAGGCTTTGATCGAGAAAGTCCAGATCCAATGTGAAAATTCACACTTGAAGAGGAGATCGTTGGAATGTTAACTGTGAGTAGGAATCTTACATTAAAAAGAGATGGAGTTAGTGAAGGATAGTGGAAATGACCCATAAATCTAACGGCTTAAGGTTTTGGGTTGAAGCGTCGTATCAAAACTCACAAGTATATTTCATCACTAGTGTAACATCCCGTTACCAATGTGAAGGGCATATTGGTAATTCGGATGGATTAGGTCTGGGTGCATTTAGAATTTGATTTGCACTTGCATTTATAGTCTTTATATTATTGATAAATGATTATTGATTGCACAAGCATATGAATGTACACACATGTATGACAATTTCCCGATTTAATTGTGTAAAGCGGAAAATTGGGTGATAATTATATAGATTAAGTTTTGAATATAGAATTGGAGTGAAATTGGAATTTTAGAGGATTGAAAATTGAAATTGGAGTATAGGAATATGTATTTCCTAATTTTGAAGATTTATAGGAATTTTTCTGAAATTTTTAGAGTATCATGTCCGGACCGGAATATTGGCCAAGTGACTGATAAATTGGATTCCGGTTCCGAAATTGATTGACAATTGCTACGAGATAATTTGAGTTATGATTTTAGGATTTATTAAATATAGTCATTGCGAAATTGGGAGAAAATGAGAATAAGAGTTGGACTTTTAGACCCTAAGAATTGAGCATGTGACAAAGGAGTGCCAAACATGCCCTTTAGCTTTAAATCCATAATATAAAAACCTAAGTTCTTTGAAAATTGCTCCACGAAGCTTGCCCCTTTGCCTTTGGAAGAGAAATTTCTCCTTGATTTTCTTCTTCTCTTAGTGGATCCATCTTTGTTCTTTCCTTCCATTTCTTTCTTGCAAATTACTCGATCATCATCTTTCACCTAGCTTAAATCTTGTGTTGGAGAAGAAAATATTTGGTGGAAAATTGGAGGATTGCCGTGGATGTGCCTAGGCTTGGAAATTGGAGTTTTTGGTGATTTGTGAAAGGTTTAAGGCTTGAATCAAGTAAGTTCCTACTTCTTTATGTTTTAAGTTGTTTAATTTGATCATTGAATTAAGTTATTAATGTATAGAAATGTTTGAGTTTCGGATGATATAGGTTTTGAGAAATATGTTGATTTTGATTTGGGTATTTGATGAATAAGTGATTTTTGATGGATTTAAGGTTAGAAATGAGTTGTGTTAAGTATAGGAAGTTGTTTTGGAGTGTTTAAAATGGGATTGGAGGAATTAGAAATCTGCAGATCTGGAAATTCTGGGTTTCGGATGCATTTCTGGGTTTGCACGTCGCGACGTGTGATGAACACGCCGCGGCGAGCCACCCCTTCTTGCACGTCGCGATGAATTTTTCATTTACGCCGCAACGAACGGATTCCTATCGCACGTCGCGACGAGATACCTACCTTGCGGCATGAACATCCTTTTCAGCTTCGCGACGAGCGCTCGAGGATTCGCCGTGAGGAGAGGCGTGGCATGCGTCGCGACGAGGGCGAGAAGTCTGGCCGAGGTGAGGGTCCTTACGCCACGACGAGGATGCCAATTTCCGAAGATGTATTTAATTTGATTAAATGATTGATTTGAGGTTAAATTTCTAATGAGTTCGTTAGTGATTGATTGGAATTTAGAGTTTTAGAATTTCAATTTAGAAGAATGGAATTTCGGAATTTATTTCGATGGTTCTCGAAATCGGGTAGAGATTAGATAGTGAATTGATTTTGATGTAAGGATAATTCCTATGTATTGGAATTTGACTTGAGAAAATTCAGAACCTAGTCAATTGAATTATAGTATTAGGAATTGCTATGAATTTGAGTGATAAAGATAGAATTGGAAAGATTCGGGAATAGGATCGGGAATGTCATAACATGTGTAGTACATAATTTATTTGCTACATATGCATTATTGAATATTAGAAATTGAGCAATTGATAATGTTGGGTTATTCTGATTATTATAGAGGCGCAAGTGGAGTGTCGATCGTCCGATATAGCGAGACTTCCTAGCGAGTTCGAAGTTACGAGGTGAGTAACCTAGTTGGTTTCTCAACCTTTATGTGTTACATTTATGCACCTATGCCATGTGGAGTTAAGGAAGGATTATGTGTTTTGTTTTGATTGATTTGGACCACAGTGTTCGAAATATTTGGAATATGTGATAGAAGTGCCAATTGTGCATAAATTGCTATTAATTGGTTTTGAATGCAAATTGGATAGGTGATATTAGATTGTGACACGACTAGTGAAATTTGGAACATGTGCATTCATACATAAAAGTATGATCAGATAATGGCGGTTGTGACCCGGCAAACGTACCGTATTTTCAGAGCTTTAAGCTCAACGCACAGGGCCTTGAGTCCAACGATTTTCAGAGCTTTATGCTCAACGTATCAGGGCTTCAAGCCCAATATTATTCAGAGCCAATGGCTCAACGTTAATGAGCTCAGGCGCACGGTCACAACAACGTAAGAAAATGAAAAGTGCCACATTTGCATCGTACATATGACTGATAAATTGTAAATTATATGAAAGGTGAAATGCCTTATTGATGTGGAATTGAAATTGCATGTAAATTGTTGAATGTGCTATTATATGATATAATGTGAATTGTGTGTATATGCATGAGTTGGGTGGACCATCGATGATGGTTTCTCGCTGAGTTCGCAAACTCACCCAACATTGCAAATGTTTTTCAGGAAAGTGATAGTAGACTCCTAGCTCTAGGATTCGACTTTTCCTGCTGTGTGAGCGCGTTGGCGAGAGGCATGGCTCACAGGTCGGTCAGCTGGGTTCGACTTTAAGGATGACCTAGTTTAGGCTTTTGTCTCGCCTTTTGGGAATTCATGTATAGATGTGAAACCGATAGACTTGTAAATTCTGTTTTGAGGTTATGCAATGAAAATCTTTGGTTTTAAAATTTAGCGAGTTTGATATTATGGTTTAATTATATTGATTCCTTGTGAATTATAGAAATGATCGAATCGTAGTGCACCCTCGTCGTAGGTTATTTATCGGAATGACCCACGGGCGTCCCGGTGTGTACCCTACCGGGGGCGCTTCATTAGGTGGTGTCGAGATATCGTTCAGATCCGACTCATGTGATTCCTATCGAGATTGAGATAGCCATGATTTGATTTGAGTTATGTAGAGAGCGGTATGGATTATAGGATCATGGGTCAAGCGGTTGAGGAGCGAGGTCATTCCATTGGTGAAAGTCCTTTGGAAGAACCACTCCACCGAGGAAGCGACTTGAGAGATCGAGGAGCACATGAGGAGGCGATCCTCATTTGTTCGATCGGTCAGTAAGAAATTTCGGACGAAATTTTTATTAGGAAGGAGAATTGTAACATCCGCTACCAATGTGAATGACATATTGGTAATTCGGATGGATTAGGTCTGCGATGCATTTAGAATTTGATTTGCACTTGCATTTATAGCCTCTATATTATTGATAAATGATTATTGATTGCACAAGCATATGAATGTACACACATGTATGACAATTTCCCGATTTAATTGTGTAAAGCGGAAAATTGGGTGATAATTGTATAGATTAAGTTTTGAACATAGAATTGGAGTAATTGGAGTAAAATTGGAATTTTAGAGGTTTGAAAATTGAAATTGGAGTATAGGAATACGTATTTCCTAATTTTGAGGATTTATAGGAATTTTTTTGGAATTTTTAGAGTATCATGTCCGGACCGGAATATTGGCCAAGTGACTGATAAATTAGATTCCGGTTCTGAAATTGATTGATAATTGCTACGAGATAATTTGAGTTATGATTTTAGGATTTATTAAATATAGTCATTGCGAAATTGTGAGAAAATGAGAATAAGAGTGATACAATCATATTTTATATATTTTTAGAACTTTATATTTAGCATCTTGCATGTGTTTTCTGGATATTTATGGCCTTTTCATCATGTTTTGTAATTATTAGATCTTTAGACACATAAAATACAAAAAAAATCCTTAATAGGTTGAAATTAACACTGTTTTTTAATTTCTGGCAGATTTGACCTTTGGATCTTTGGATATTTTTATCTTGGGATCGGGTTATTAGAAAATTCTAAGATTTGACAGGCATAATCTTGACTCATTGAAGAATGTTTCCACCAAGTTTTAGAATTTTTGGAGTTGTCAGTTAAGAGCAGTAAATTTGTGAAAAATGACAAACAAGTCCACAAGAGGAGGACCCGCGTTGGGCAGATCAATTAAAGGAACAATTAAAACAGCCAAGGACACACACGTTACAGCCAAGAGAAATAAATCAGCAAGCAAAAAGATCAAGAAAATCAACTACTGGCGTGAACTTAGGTGGACATGGACCAATCAAGAGGAAGCAAGAAGATAGCTGAAACATGCATGAAGAAAATGACGCAGACCACAAATGATTGAAATCAGCTGGAGGCATAAGAGAATGGACAAAGAAAAAAATCAGCGTGAATGAGACAGCTGGAAAGAAAATAAAGCAGGCGTGGTCGTGGATAGCAGCTGAAGGAAATTAAAATTGTCACAACAGCCAAGAGAAGCAACACGTGGAGGCAGAAAAATCACAAAGGAGAAGCAAAGGTTTTCAACAGCAGTGTTGGAAATTGGAGAAAATCACGCAATACAAGGGAGCTGAGGACATGTGCTTGGTGGTGTAAAACAAAAACAAAACTAAATGATGCAAGTGGAGGCTGTGAGTGTGTGCGTGAACAGTGAAGATGGGACCAAAATCAAGAAAACTCTCTAATATTCACGCCACATGGGACAACAAGCACTCACTCCATATTAAGGTCCATTCACGCACATAGAGGTGGTGGGGGCTCTACTTTTCTTTTAAAAACTACTTTCCACTCAAAAGCAAAGGGACTCTCTAAACGTTACTTTATTGTATTTTGACTCACTTTGCTATCAACACTAGAGGGAGTATAACGTTAAACATCAAAAGGAGGCTCCACCGTTTTTCTCTCCACTCACGCACATTTAGAAAGTAAGACTCACTCTCTACTCACACTTCAAGCATCAACGAAAAGGTAGGAGGAACCAAGAAATAAAAAAAGGAGAGGCTGGGTTGGAGAAGCTAGCGAGGACGTTGGAGGCAAAATTGAAGACCAAGCAATCACCAATTGTTTTAACATTCCTTCTACTCATTTCATATTTATAATGTTTGCTTTTATTATTTTCCTTGTTGCTACTGTTATTATGCGTAAATAATCCTTTCATTCTAGGATTTTAACCGAACCCCCTTGATGTAATCTCGGTTAATTGGTATTTTCTCTGTTTAATTTCTTATGCCCGTTTTTACTTAAAGGTTTGATTATTGCAATTTGTTCTTAATGCTTTTCATAATTTGATCACCTATGAAATTGATTTTCTTAATCTTTGTGTAACGTAACAGGGAGCAATAGATTTGGAAAAAGATTGCAATAGCTTAGGATCACTTTCATAGTGATTTGTGTCTAGGATCGGGAGATACCTATCCACCCCAAGTAACCACATTAAGATTGATTCGATAAAGCAATCATCGAATTATCACAATTTACCATAGAAATATAGGAAATTGGTTCGATGATTAGGATTACTAATGATCCAGGAGGGCTTAGTAATTAATTTTGAATCTTAGGTTATCAAACCCGGTATAAGAATTAAACCGAAAAAATTTCGACATCGAGGTAAAATCAAGGGGGAAGTTAAGTTCCTAGATTTTCATTTCATTGATAATTCTTATATTTTATCTAGCTTTAATTCTCGCTTTTATTTCATTTTCAAATCACAATCACTCAATCTTTTCTTTAATTTTTCGTTATTAGCTTAAGTTAAAAGTTATTACGAGTATCACTTTTAACTAATTTAGTCTCTGTGGATTGATATTTTTACTACTTGACGATAGAAATGTACACTTGCTTCCGACAAACAAAGAGTTGGACTTTTAGACCCTAAGAATTGAGCATGTGACAAAGGAGTGCCAAACATGCCCTTAGCTTTAAATCCATAGTATAAAAACCTAAGTTCTTTGAAAATTGCTCCACGAAGCTTGCCCCTTTGCCTTTGGAAGAGAAATTTCTCCTTGATTTTCTTCTTCTCTTTGTGGATCCATCTTTGTTCTTTCCTTCCATTTCTTTCTTGCAAATTACTCCAATCATCATCTTTCACCTAGCTTAAATCTTGTGTTGGAGAAGAAAATATTTGGTGGAAAATTGGAGGATTGCCGTGGATGTGCCTAGGCTTGGAAATTGGAGTTTTTGGTGATTTGTGAAAGGTTTAAGGCTTGAATCAAGTAAGTTCCTATTTCTTTATGTTTTAAGTTGTTTAATTTGATCATTGAATTAAGTTATTAATTGTATAGAAATGTTTGAGTTTCGGATGATATAGGTTTTGAGAAATATGTTGATTTTGATTTGGGTATTTGATGAATAAGTGATTTTTGATGGATTTAAGGTTAGAAATGAGTTGTGTTAAGTATAGGAAGTTGTTTCGAAGTGTTTAAAATGGGATTGGAGGAATTAGAAATCTGCAGATCTGGAAATTCTGGGTTTCGGATGCATTTCTGGGTTCGCACGCCGCGGCGAGCCACCCCTTCTTGCACGTCGCGACGAATTTTTCATTCTACGCAGCAATGAACGGATTCCTATCGCACGCCGCGACGAGCAGATACGCACGCCGTGGTGAGCGTCTGCCTTTCGCACGTCCCGACGATCGTTCGAGGATTCGCCGCGAGGAGAGGCGAGGCGTGCGTCGCAACAAGGGCGAGAAGTCTCGCCGCGGTGAGCGACCTTACGCCGCGGCGAGGATGCCAGTTTCCGAAGATGTATTTAATTTGATTAAATGATTGATTTGAGGTTAAATTTCTAATGAGTTGGTTAGTGATTGATTGGAATTTAGAGTTTTAGAATTTCAATTTAGAAGAATGGAATTTTGGAATTTATTTCGATGGTTCTCGAAATCGGGTAGAGATTAGATAGTGAATTGATTTTGATTTAAGGATAATTCCTATGTATTGGAATTTGACTTGAGAAAATTCAGAACCTAGTCAATTGAATTATGGTATTAGGAATTGCTATGAATTTGAGTGATAAAGATCGAATTGGAAAGATTCGGGAATAGGATCGAGAATGTCATAACATGTGTAGTACATAATTTATTCGCTACATATGCATTATTGAATATTAGAAATTGAGCAATTGATAATGTTGGGTTATTCTGATTGTTATAGAAGCAAGGGGCGTCGATCATCCGATATAGCGAGACTTCCGCAGAGCTTCTAAGTTCGAGGTGAGTAACCTAGTTGGTTTCTCAACCTTTATGTGTTACATTTTATGCACCTATGCTATGTGGAGTTAAGGAAGGATTATGTGTGTTTGTTTTGATTGATTTCGGACCACAGGTATTCGAAATATTTGGAATATGTGATAGAAGTGTCAATTGTGCATAAATTGCTATTAATTGGTTTTGAATGCAAATTGGATAGGTGATATTAGATTGTGACACGACTAGTGAAATTTGGAACATGTGCATTCATGCATAAAAGTATGATCAGATAATGACAGTTGTGACCGGTGCAGCCACCGTATTTTCAGAGCTTTAAGCTTAACGCACAGGGCCTTGAACCCAATGATTTTCAGAGCTTTATGCTCAACGTATCAGGGCTTCAAGTCCAATGTTATTCAGAGTCAATGGCTCAACGTTAATGAGCTCAGGCGCACGGTCACAACAACGTAAGAAAATGAAAAGTGCCACATTTGCATCGTACATATGACTGATAAATTGTAAATTGTATGAAAGGCGAAATGCCTTATTGATGTGGAATTGAAATTGCATGTAAATTGTTGAATGTGCTATTATATGATATAATGTGAATTGTGTGTATATGCATGAGTTGGGTGGACCATCGATGATGGTTTCTCGCTGAGTTCGCAAACTCACCCAACGTTGCAAATGTTTTTCAGGACAGTGATAGTAGACTCCTAGCTCTAGGATTAGACTTTTTCTGTTGTGTGAGCGCGTTGGCGAGAGGCATGGCTCACAGGTCGGTCAGCTGGGTTCGATTTTGGGGATGACCTAGTTTAGGCTTTTGTCTCAGTTCCTTTTTGGGAATTCATGTATAGACTGTGGAAACTGATAGACTTGTAAATTCTGTTTTGAGGTTATGCAATGAAAATCTTTGGTTTTAAAATTTAGCGAGTTTGATATTATGGTTTAATTATATTGATGCCATGTGGATTATAGAAATGATCGAATCGTAGTGCACCCTCGTCGTAGGTTATCTATCGGAATGACCCACGGGCGTCCCGGTGTGTACCCTACGGTAAGGGGGCGCTACAACTAGGCTCATGATGAATATCTCCCATACATGATACTCTTAGAGTATCTCATATTGACTAAATATGAACTCTACACTCTATCCATATTAAAAATTCAATATGGTATTAGAGCATATTTGGTCTGGATTATTAATTTCTGGTTGTCCGCTTGGATGTCCAATGTAGTGATCCGATCCGGTTACCATCTGCAGATATTTCAAGTGACAATCAGATGTTCATTGAAGTTGCACTTGAGGGGGAGTATTAGAGTGTCCTATATTAACTAGACATGAAAATGTTAAAGGATTTATAAGTGGTAAGGATCAACTATATAAATAACTAGTTCTAGTTATTTAGACAATTGTTGATCCAACTCCAATTCTTATTAGTGAACTCTACACTCTGCCAATATTGAAAATTAATAGACACGTTGATAAGAAATAGATCAGAATTTTGTTACAATTCAAGTTAGCATCTGTAACATTACGACGGCAAAGAACCAGGTCGGACTAAGGCTTATAAATTAATCAAGCTTCAAGAAAGTAGATTGGAGCTCAAAGCAGAAATTTAAGGGAATAAAAACTCAAGTTTATGTCAGATTAATCGAGCTTTAGTCTGATCGAGCTTGTTGTGTCTAATCTTGAAATTCAACTCGAATCTAGATTTTTTTTGTATTAGGTTTAAGTCTAAGAAAGATACTCTCGACGTTGAAACTCAACCCAATTCTAAAAATTATTTTTATATTAAACTTGAGTTCGAACTTGAGTTACGTCAAATCAAGATTTGTCTATTAACTTAACCTCTTTTTGTCAAACCTAACAAAAAACTTGCATTTTTGTGTGGTTTAATTAAACCCTTATTTTTACCACTAAAAACCAATTTTTAAAATTTCCAAATAGGCTTGGTAAGAGGTGGTTCAAATTCAATCCGAGCAATAAAGTCGTTTTAGTATTCACGTTTAAGAAAGTTAAATTAAACAACATTATTTTTAAGGAGAGAGTTTGGTCTATTCAAACTGTCTAAAACAAAGTTATTTTAACTTTTACTTTTAAGAAAATTAAACCAAGATGACTTGAAGAAAGAGTTTGACTGTAGTCCCTCAAGTCCGAGTTTGGTCTGAAGCTGACCTCAGTTTCAAATCATATACCTGATTAAAGTACAGATGGAAACAAGTGTTGAGTATGCATACCCGTAATTGTAGTTCATATTCTTGAATGAGGACGGACGCATATTGTTCAGGAGAGTATTTTTTTCTTGTAGAGTAAAACTTTGGCTTGAAGTTGTTGTTCACGTAATCATTATCACCCATTGCAAGTGATCTTTAGCTGCTGATGAATTTCCACTTGCTAGGACTTCACCAATTCTTGAAACTGTTCGCTGATGATGCTGAAGCTAATGATTGTCCCAATGATTTTATTTGGATAGATCGGTGAATTTTAACTTCTTTATTTATGGATTAAAATTATTGTTTTACACGCATTATAATGAGAAAATATATATTTAGTAACAATTAAATAATTTATATTTATTTATATAATTTTTAAAAAATATATTGACTTATAATGTGAATAAAAATTGTAAATAAGTTAAGTTTAAACTTGAAAATGATATTTATTTTCATAATTATACTGAATAAAAATTTAAAACTATTAAAAAATTAATAGTCTTAAATATTAATGTTAGCAAGTTTAATGTATCTCTATTCCGAACCAACTATTTCTTTTAAAGTTTTCAAATAACTTTCAATCTTCTTTATTAAGACTTAAACTATGTGTCATAACTTCCATACACATTTGATTAGATGGAACAAAATGGCAGCACAGCGACACGCAAACGCAGAGTCCAAAGGCAAAATGCAGGAGCTCAGGAAGATTTCACCAAAACGCAGCAGCAAGAGAAGCCAACATGAGCAGCCCAAAACGACTCACAGCATAAAGGAGCAAGCCAAAACGTAAAACGCAGACCAAAACACGGCACCAGACCAAGCCAAAACGACGCAGCAGAAGGAAGGCCAGAATGAATAAAACACGCAGCAGATAAAAACGCACAGCAGAGAAGAAAACGCAGGAGTATAAAACACGCAACAGTAGTGTTGAATGGATTCGTGACTGGAAGAGATAAGCTTTATGTCCATCTAATCTCTTCAAAATAGAAGAGATAAGCCCAAAAAATCATCCAAAGATAAGATCCAGCTATGTGCGGATCTTTGGATGATTTTCAAAATATATGGTTTTCAAATTTCCTGCAAATCAAAAGGAAAATAATGTTAGGTAAGAAACTTATTCCCATATTGGAAATAAGTGAGGGAGGGGGGTGGCTTAAAACCTATAAATAAACCCCCTCCTCCCTCCATTTAATCATCCAAAAATCAAGGCAAAAATAATTACTCTTCGTAAGAGTAGTAAATTTTGTGAGTAAAATTTTTTGGGGTGTATTGGGATAAGGGTTGAGAGTGTGTGAAAACACTAGTGAGTTGAGTGTTGAGTGTAAACACTTGTAAGTGTTATTTTTCTCCCTAATAAAAAGGGTGTGCAGAGTCTCGAGACTTAGAGCGCATAATTTGGCGAACTCCGTTATCAAATTTTTGTGTTGTTTTTATTGACGTTTATTTCGTTGCGTGGAAATAGTTTAATTTCCTAACAATTGGTATCAGAGCTTTGGTTAAGTGAGTATGCTCTGTAGTTGCCACAGTAGTGGATCTTCTACATCAGAAAACTTTCCTTGGGTGTGTTGAAGCTTGGAGTTAGTATGCTCTCTGATTGCCACGAGAGTGGATCCTCTGTCGAAAACTTGCCTCAGCTTGTGATAAATACACCGTGCACGTAACTTCTGTCTAGGAGGTCGGGTTTTAAGTGGGACCGTTTGTGACCCCTCCGCCCTTTCTTGGGATTTTACGTGGAATGGTAATACTGTCTAAGGAGTCTGTTTGACGGTCTTTCCTAGGTATTACCGAATCGGTTCATTTCACTAGTTGTCTACTTCAGAAGAAACTAGAAGTTAGTGAGAGTAATGGCGCCAGATGATATGCTCAACAAAATCGATAAGTTCGATGGTACGGATTTCGAATACTGGAAGATGCATATAGAGGATTATTTGTATCAGAAGAACCAGTTTCTACCGCTCTTTGAAAAGAAGCCAGAAAACATGTCAGAAGAAGAATGGGTTATTCTTGACAGGCAGGCCCTTGGAGCAATCCGAATGACCTTATCCCGAAATATAGCCTTTAATGTGTTAAAGGCAAAAACCACAAAAGCCCTTATGGAGGAACTAACGGAGTATTATGAAAAACCTTCAGCAGTAAACAAAGTACATTTGATGCGACGTTTGTTCAACTTGAAGATGGCGGAAGGCACCTCTGTAGATCATCATATCAATGAACTCAACAAAGTCTTGAATCAGTTGAGTACAGTGAATATTGATCTTGATGATGAAATACAGGCCTTAATACTTTTATCATCTCTCCCAGAGATTTGGAGTGCCACAGTCACATCAGTGAGTAACTCAATGGGAACTAACAAGTTGAAGTTCAAGGATGTTAGCGGCCTGATTATTAATGAGGAAACCCGAAGAAAAGAACTAGGTGAAACTTCATCCTCCTCCGCCCTTGCCGCAGAATCAAAAGGAAGAAGTAGAGGACGTGGAAAAACTAGATACCGTGATAGATCAAAGGATAGGAGGTCCAAGTCACGGAATCCTGCTACTTCCCAAAACTCAAAAAATATTGAGTGTTGGAATTGTGGAAAGTTTGGGCACTATAGAAATCAATTTAAGAATGGTTCAAAGAAGCAGGAGTCGAACAATCAGGAGGCAAACATAGCTTCCACCTCAGGTGAGGATGACGCGTTGATATGTGCCTTAGAAAACAAGCAAGAGGCATGGATATTGGACTCCGGAGCATCATTTCATGCAACTTCGGAGAAAGATCTTCTTGAGAAGTATGTGCCTGGAAATCTCGACAGTGTGTATCTTGGTAATGATCAACCCTACAAGATTGTCGGTAAAGGTTTAGTTAAGCTCAAGCTGAATGGAGCCATATGGGAGCTGAAGGATGTCAGACATATCCCTGATCTGATAAAGAACTTAATCTCAGTAGGACAATTAGCAAGTGAAGGCTACATCACAACTTTCCGTAGTGATGAATGGAAGGTATCAAAGGGAGCAATGATTGTAGCACAAGGAAAGAAGAATGGTACTCTCTACCTAACAGCTGGAGCATGTTGTTCCATTGCAATTGCACAAGGGAGTGGAGATTCCAACTTGTGGCACCAGAGACTTGGCCACATGAGTGAAAAGGGGATGAAGTTAATGCATTCCCATGGAAAACTATCAGGTCCACAGTCAGTAGAACTTGATACGAGTGAAGATTGCATCCTTGGAAAGCAGAAGATAGTCAGCTTTCAAACAGGTGGTAGAATGCCAAAGAAGGAGAAACTTGAGCTTGTGCATTCTGATGTTTGGGGACGAACAACTACTCCATCCATTGGTGGAAAGCACTACTTCGTGACATTCATTGATGATCACTCCCGTAAGGTGTGGGTTTACTTTCTGAGACACAAGTCAGAAGTGTTTGATGCTTTCAAAACATGGAAGGCTATGGTTGAAAATGAGACGGGTCTCAAGATAAAGAAGCTCAGAACTGACAATGGTGGAGAATATGAAGACACTAGATTCAAAAAGTTCTGCTACGAGCACGGAATCAGAATGGAGAGAACCGTGCCAGGAACGCCACAACATAATGGTGTGGCGGAGCGTATGAATCGAACCTTAACTGAAAGAGCTAGAAGTATGTGGATGCAATCAGGTTTACCAAAGCAATTTTGGGCAGAAGCAGTCAACACAGCAGCTTATCTCATCAACCGAGGTCCATCAGTTCCATTAGAGTACAAGATACCAGAGGAGGTTTGGAGTGGAAAAGATGTGAATCTTTCACACCTCAAGGTATTTGGTTGTACAACATATGTGCATATCAGTGATCAAGACAGAAACAAACTTGATCCAAAATCTAAGAAATGCACATTTATTGGCTATGGTGAAGATGAGTTTGGGTATCGCATTTGGGATGACGAAAATAAGAAGATCATTCGGAGTAGAGATGTGATCTTTAATGAAAAGTTGATGTATAAAGACCGACATGCATTGGAGAAAGCCACTCAGAGAGACCCTGTATTTGTTGATATCAGCAATATGCCAAATATTCCAGTGAGACAAATGGAAGTAAATCCTCAATCAGAGGAAACTGTTGAAGAAGAAGCTCAGCCTGAATCACCACAGCCCACCTCTCCTGTTCCTGAGTTAAGAAGGTCTTCTCGACCTCATGTGCCAAACAGGAGATTCTCAGACTATCTATTGTTAACTGACGGAGGCGAGCCTGAGTCTTACAAAGAGGCATGCCAAACAGAAGATGCCAGCAAGTGGGAGCTTGCAATGAAAGATGAGATGAGATCTTTAATCTCAAATCAGACTTGGGAACTAACAAAGTTACCAAATGGAAAGAAGGCTCTCCACAACAAATGGGTATATCGGGTCAAAGAGGAGTTTGATGGTTCCAAAAGATACAAAGCTCGGTTAGTAGTCAAAGGTTTCCAGCAGAAGGAAGGAATAGACTATACCGATATTTTCTCTCCGGTGGTGAAGCTTAATACCATCAGAACGGTGTTAAGTATTGTTGCAAGTCAAGATCTCCATCTTGAGCAGCTTGATGTGAAGACAGCGTTTCTTCATGGAGACTTGGACGAGGAGATATTTATGAACCAGCCAGAGGGTTTCCTGGAGAAAGGAAAAGAACATTTAGTGTGTAAGTTGAAGAAAAGCTTGTACGGTCTGAAACAAGCCCCAAGGCAGTGGTACAGAAAGTTTGATAACTTTATGCATAGGGAAGACTTCCAGAAGTGCAATGCCGACCACTGTTGTTATATCAAGAGATATCAATCCAGTTATATCATTTTGCTACTTTATGTCGATGACATGTTAGTAGTGGGTTCCAATATGGATGATATCAGAAATTTGAAGAAACAATTGTCAAAAGAATTTGACATGAAAGATCTGGGTCCAACTAAGAAGATTCTTGGGATGCAGATCACCAGAAATAGGCAGAGAGGGGAATTACAGTTATCTCAAGCATAATACATTAATCGTGTTTTGCAATGGTTTAACATGGCGAATGCTAAACCAGTCAGCACTCCCCTTGTCAGTCATTTTTGCCTATCCCAAAATCAGTCACCTCAGACAAATGAAGAGCGAGACTTGATGGCGAAAATTCCTTATGCCTCTGCTATTGGAAGCTTGATGTATTTCATGGTATGCACAAGGCCAGACATAGGTCATGCAGTGGGAGCAGTTAGCAGATTCATGGCAAATCTAGGAAAAGTCCACTGAGAAGCAGTAAAGTGGATTTTAAGATATCTTTGAGGCGCTACCAAGAAATGCCTGTACTTTGGCAAAGGAGAAATAAAAGTACAAGGTTATGTTGACTCAGATTATGCAGGTGAAGTTGATAAAAAAAGGAGCACCACCGGTTACATTTTCACTGTAGGTACAACAGCTGTGATTTGGATATCGCAGATTCAGAAGATTGTTGCCTTATCTACTACAGAAGCTGAGTATATAGCAATAACTGAAGCTAGTAAAGAGATGATTTGGCTTCAGAATTTGCTGTCAGAATTGGGTTTTATGCAGGAGAAGAATGTGCTATATAGTGACAGTCATAGTGCAATTCATCTGGCCAAGAATCCAGCGTTTCACTCCAGAACCAAGTATATCGGTGTTCGTTATCATTTCATCAGGTCCTTGCTAGAAGATGAAGTGTTAACACTTGAGAAGATCCTTGGAAGCAAGAATCATGCGGACATGCTAACCAAGGTGGTGACAATCAAGAAACTGAAGTTGTGCGAGAGTGACAAAATCTAGACAAGCTACTGCATCAACCAGGTGTGAAGACAGATTGAAATCAGTCTTCAAGTGGGAGATTGTTAGGTAAGAAACTTATTCCCATATTGGAAATAAGTGAGGGAGGGGGGTGGCTTAAAACCTATAAATAAACCCCCTCCTCCCTCCATTTAATCATCCAAAAATCAAGGCAAAAATAATTACTCTTAGTAAGAGTAGTAAATTTTGTGAGTAAAATTTTTTGGGGTGTATTGGGATAAGGGTTGAGAGTGTGTGAAAACACTAGTGAGTTGAGTGTTGAGTGTAAACACTTGTAAGTGTTGTTTTTCTCCCTAATAAAAAGGGTGTGCAGTAGCCCTGGAGACGTAGGCGCAATTTGGCCGAACTCCGTTATCAAATTTTTGTGTTGTTTTTATTGGCGTTTATTTCGTTGCGTGGAAATAGTTTAATTTCCTAACAAGTAAGACGATGGACCGATGAACTGTTCAAAAATGGTTGGTCCCTTCACAATTTCGCGAAGTTGGCATTACATTGCTCTAAATACACCAGAAAAGTTTCAGAATCTTACTGCTCAAAAGAGATGGAGTGAAATGGCAGTAATGCATTCTTCCAACCAATCCCAAATTTATTTGGCAATGCTTCTAAACTGGAATTAATTGAAATTAGTGACAATATCTTTGTTGTTTCATTGGAAGTGTTTTATCTATGGAGGAAAATTTTTTAACTGGTTCCATTCCCTACGAACTTGGAATGTTATCCAACTTGCTGGCATTATATTTAGCATAAACAGGTTGTCTGGCCAAGTTCCATTTTTCATAAGCAGCCTCAGTCATTTTGTACCTTCCTAACGGTATCAAGTTTCCTTCTTCATTCCTCTCTCAATGTAACTTCTAAACAAGCACTCCACAACTCCATGCACAAAAATGGCAGCTTCATCGTATTTCAGCAACAGCAATGGTTGTAATTAGTATAGAGAGAAATCTACTTGAAGATGGTAAATTGAATATTTGGCATGTTCTAAGCAACTCGCCCTTCGGAACAAGCTTTGGTTTTTGCTGATTTAGGATGAAAGTTGCTTAATCCTTAATCCTGCATTGTAGTTTTCTTTCAAGAATTAATAAAAAACACTTATTAATCCCCAATATAGTTTTATTTTGATTGATTCGTGAAATTTAACTTTTGATTATAGACTGCCTTCAAATATTTAAAAAAGAGCTATAAATATTTTTAATTATTTTATTTAGAATAAAGAGTAGAATTTAAATTTTAGTTCTTGTCGAAGATTTTTAAGAGAAAAATTATTTTAACCAATACTTGAGTTCACTAGAATTGAATGGTCGTCACCATCGTATCAATTCTCCTAATCATGATTGCATATACCAAAAGTCTAAAACATGGTCGACAAAGTAAATGCGTTGTCTAGAAAATTATTAGGACAAGACTTCTTCACATAGATTTGAATAGACTAGAATTCCATTCTTATAAATCATGATGAGGAGAATTGATAAGATTTGACTTGACTAGATTCCATTCTTATAAATCATGAGTAACGACATATCAATTTTAGTCCTGGCTAGGCTCGAAGTTGAATCGGGCAAATATCATATAGCTCAAGTTGATTGAATTTTATGATTTAGCTTTTTTAAACTTAAATAATTTAATTAAAATTAAGCTTAATCATATTGATTGAATTAAGTTAAACAAAAAAAAAATTAAGCAATTTTATTTTATATGTAGAAGAAATTTGAGATTCAGACTCAGATTGGACTATGAAATCTAAGCTTGAATTTAGAGGCAATTGTCAAGCTTAATAAGCTTCATGATTTCATGAATTATCAAATCTGAGGCCTGCAATTATGGCAACCGCATCTGATTTCAACAACAGCTATAGTTGTACAGAGACAGCACTAGTTGAAGATTGTTAATTGAGTGCTTTGCATCTTCTGGAGTAAACTTCAATACTGCTAATGATTTTATTTGAAATGTTTGGTGGAAGTTAGCTTCTGCTTATGTCTCCTTATCTTAAGAGTAAAAGTAAACCCTTAAGAACACGATTATTTTTTGTAGTTGAAGTCAAGTCAATTGTGGGAGGTAGACGTCACCCCTCATCTTTAGTGTCCAAAAATGGTTGACCGCTTGACAATTCCAAAGGCAATGCTTCTAAACTGGAATTAATTGAAATTATAATTAGTGACAATAACTTTGTTGTTTCACTGGAAGTTTTCTAGCTATGGAGGACAACCTTTTAACTGGTTCCATTACCCTCTGAACTTGAAATCTTATCCAGCTTGCAACCATTATATTTAAACATAAACAGGTTGTCAGGTTAGGTTCCATTTTCTATAGGCAACTTCAGTCATTTTGTACCTTCAAAGGGTATCAAGTTTCCATCTTCATTCCGCTCTCAGTATACCTCATAAACAAGCACTCCACAATTCCATGCAAAACACCAACCAGTATCGCACGCTCCCCAAAAATGGCAATTGCATCTTATTTCAACAATTCTTCCCCAAGATTGTCAATTGAATACTTTGCATGTTCTGAAGCGACTTTCGCTTCTGAAGAAGATTTGGTTTTTGCTGATTAATCCTCCATTATAGTTTTCCTTCCAAATATTGATAGAAACACATATGAATTGTCCTAATGGTTTTATTTGGATAGATTGGTGAACTTTAACTTCTTTATTTATGGATTATAATTATTGTTTTACATGCATTTTAATAAAAATATATATATTTAGTAACTATTAAATAATTTATATTTATTTATATAATTTTTAAAAAGATATTGACTTATAATGTGAATAAAATTGTAAATAAGTTAAGTTTAAACTTGAAAACGATATTTATTCTCATAATTATATTGAATAAAAATTTAAGAGTATTAAAAATTAAGCTAAATTTTAATTATTCTCATAGTCATTTCAAATATTGAATAATTCATTAATTTATTATTCAATTATGTATAAAATTCATTAAAAATACATCAATCACGTTTTCATTATGAAGTAAGTATAAATAATATCTTGTTTTGCCTGCGAAACACTCATAAAATGTTTTCATCAGCACTTATATATGTAATAATAATAAAAGATTAGAAAACTTTACAATAACTTGAGATACTTCACAAAAGAAAGAAAAAATAATTGAAAATGTCATTTTCTTCCCACCGATTCTAATTTTTTTCAATAGTCATTCCTTCCAAAATAACCCCAAGTATTTTGGGCAGCTTGTAGTTTTTTTTTTACCATAAAAGTAGACTGGAGATAACAAAAAAGTAATTTAATTTATAGATACAATTAAATTACTAATACAAATCATTCGCTTTAAAATAATTAATGAATTATATATTTTCAATTATATTATACTACAATGATATTTTAGTCATTGATGCTGTTTTTTTTAATGTTTTGTCAACTACAACTAAATACATTTATGTCTTTGAGACGAACACAGTTTTATCTGTTTTGTCCATCACAACCAAACACCTTACTATCTCTAATTTTTGTTCTGTTTTGTCTCTCAAATTTTTGTTTCGTTTCGTCTCAGCATATAAATCATAGCAACCATACGCAATGTTATTGAATTTGTTCTTTTCGAGATTAAAAAAAGAAAGAATGGAGATAATTCCAAATAAAAAGTAATGGATAAAAAAGTTGTTTTAAATTTTAAACTCCTTTGATGGGTGGTTAAAAGGGGTAATAAGTTCATTTTTAAAATAGAGAGAGACATAACGTATCAAAAGTTAAAAAGCAAAGGGTTAAATTTATTTTTGCCCAAAATTTAATATTTCAAATTTCTCGTATAAAAATCCTCATAGTTACCCAAAATTTCCTAACCTGCCTAGTGTCTAATATTCTCAGCTAAAAGTGTGAACATAATATACATGTAACGAATTTTCTCCGTGTAAACATTCACATCACATACAAGCAACTGAGAATTAATAAACTCTAGAGGATATGTGTCAAATATATTAATATATTTATCATATTTATTTATCAATTTATTGGAGTGATTCTCACGTCACAGAAGTCTTTCAGATTTTGATTGATCAATTTTCTTAGAAACTAAAAAAAATTTTTTGGTTACCCACGAGGTGTCCTAGAAGGGTTTCAACTATAGAAAGACACCTTTAAGTCATCCACACCCAGACTAATCTCAGCTCGAGTCGGATAGATCCCTTACGGAAGGCAAAGCTCTGACCCCAATTTTTAAATGGTTGCATACATAAGGACGGTTTAAACTCGTGATCTTACTTAAACCAGAAGAGCCCTTTACCAACTCACCTGCACCCTGAGGTTAGAAACTAAAAGTATTTCAGTGCATAATGGTCTTTAAACTAAAAGTATTTAAGCAGATAAGTTAGTTAATTTGAGGAGATTGTTTTATACATGATTATAACACATGCATTAATCTATCATAACATTATGTACAAAATTAAAGAATTGAAGTTTTAAAATAAATCTATATATGAAGTTCGAAAGATGGAATTTGAATTTTATGTAAAATTTCAACTTAACAAGATATTTTAAAGATAACTTTAAACTGATTTGATTTTTATGATTATTATTTGTATCCATTATTATAATAAAAATATATTAAGTAATACATATTTTATATTATTAAATAATAATTTGAAAAGGATGTTGACTTGTTATTCTAAAATTTTTAAAACGGGTTGAATTAAACTTAAAAGATTTTTATGTTCTAATTAGATTCAATATAAATTTAAGGTTATCAAAAAATTGGACTAAATTTTAATTATACTCAATCTAAAAAGTCTAAAAACTAAAATTATTATTATTATTAAATTTATATATTTAAATACAATTCGACTGAGCTCCCAAAAAGTAAGTCGACCCAAGAGGCACTTGACAAGAAAGTCACAGTCCTCTCTTGGCAACGTCACATTGCTCTGTTTGGGGTAATAATTAAGACAAACTTTAGTTAAACCTTTTCCTTTTTCTTTTGGAAAACTATTAAAGAAAGACTTATGTAACCTTTTCCTTTGTCTTTTCATGAGTGGTTTAATTAATTCAAACATTCCCATTGCTTTAAGAGTCACGTAACAGAGTCCTTAGAAAAATTATTTAAAAGTTGGTTTAATTAATTCAAACATTCCCATTGCTTTAAAGAAAGACTTAAAGCAATATCAACAGTCTTAAATTTAGCTTAATTTTTTCATAGTCTTAAATTTATATTCAATATAATTATGAAAATTATATATATATTGCCAGCAAGAAAAACTATGTTATAGTTATTTCAAAATATTGAATAACTTATCGATTGATTACTATAAATGCATTTAAAAAATGCTAATTACGTTTTTTACTATGAAATAAGTATAAACAAAATGTTCTCATCATCACTTAAGATTACCGATTCATTAGAGTCAGTCAACTCGACAAAGACTTTTAAGAGTTGAGTCCCACCTTGTACCTTCTTTGGCAGCAAACATAATAAAAGAGGGCATTCATAACTTCAATATTCGCAAGTTGAAAAACGAAAGAAAGAGCTCAATCATCACAGTTTAAGCCAAATGAATCTTTATACGAGCACCAACCTCTCTTCATTTGCATGTCTGCAACTGATCCTTTTACTATCTTCCAACTTCCAATGGTGTCAGGCCAATTCTTTAGGGAATGAAACTGACAGGATTGCTTTGCTCCAATTCAAGAGTGGGATGTCCAACGACCATTTTGGAATCTTCAACTCCTGGAATGATTCCACTTCCTTCTGCAACTGGCATGGCATCACATGCGGTCGTCGACATAAACGAGTCACGTCCTTGAACATAACTGATAAGAATTTGGCTGGAACTATATCGCCATATATTGGAAATCTAAGTTTTCTCAGGACTCTGGTGCTAAGCAACAACAGTTTTACTGGTGAGATTCCGCAGGAAGTCAGCAACTTGCTTCGGTTGAGATACCTTGATCTCGAAGGAAACATTTTAGGAGGAGATATTCCAACTAACTTGTCTCATTGTAGCAAGCTCGAGCATATAGATTTTTCATACAATAAGCTTGTTGGAAAAATCCCTAAAGACATTGGTTCTCTTGTGGAGCTAAAGTATGTGGGCATTCGTCAAAACAACTTAACAGGAAAGTTACCATCTTCACTTGGCAACCTCACACTGCTCAATTTCCTTTCTGCTGGATTCAACAATTTGGTGGGGAAGATTCCTGTTGAAATAGGCAAATTATCAAGCTTAACAAGATTTTCAATTCCAGTCAATAGTATTTCTGGTACAATTCCTAAGACCCTTTTTAATATTTCATCGCTTAGTTTCTTTTCAATTACTGTAAATAAAATTCGTGGGACTATACCATATGACATTGGCCTCAATCTTCCAAATCTCATACTCTTTGGCGTTGGCAAAAACAGATTCTCTGGATCGATCCCAGATTCATTAGGCAATGCTTCTAAACTGGAATTCATTGAATTTTCAGTCAATAACTTTGTTGGACAAATTCCAGTCACCTTGGGAAATCTAAAAAATCTTCGAACATTACACCTTGCCCACAATAGCCTAGGAAGTAGATTAGCAAGTGACTTGATTTTCTTAACATCTTTGAAGAACTGTACCAATCTGGAGATCCTGGTCCTCAATGCAAATAACTTCGGAGGTGTTTTGCCTACCTCAGTTACTAATTTGTCTTCTCAGCTAAGGTGGTTATTACTTGGTCGCAATTATTTCACGGGAAGTATTCCTGCAGGACTAAACAAACTAATCAACCTAAGTGTTTTAGGCATGGAATACAACCATTTAACCGTTCCATTCCTCTGAACTTGGAATGTTACCCAACTTGCAAGCATTATCTTTAGGCAATAACAGCTTGACCGGTCAGGTTCCATCTTCCATAGGCAACCTCAGTCATTTGTCTTTGCTAGACTTGTCGAGAATCATTTGGAAGGAAACTTTCCTTCAAGTGTTGGAAATTGCCAATCTTTGGTTGAACTCTATGCTTCGAAAATAAGTTTAGTGGAACCATACCCAAGGAGATACTAAGACGCCTTCCTTAAGTAAATCGCTCAATTTGTCGGGAACTCCTTAACAGAAATCTACCAGCATGTAGTGAGAAATCAAGCAATTGAATACATTAGCTATCTCTGCAAACAATCTATCTGGTGAAATTCCAACAACCATTGGACAATGCCTTAGCATGGAAAAACTTTACATGGATGCAAATTTCTTCCGAGGTTCGATTCCTTCATCTTTGGCTTCCCTAAAAGGCCTTCAAGAATTAGACTTATCACGAAACAATCTTACTGGTGAAATTCCCCGAGATCTACAAAGCTTACAATTTTTAAGTTATCTAAACCTTTCTTTCAATGACCTTGAGGGAGAGGTTCCAACTAGAGGGGTCTTTGCAAATGCAAGTGCGATATCATTGATCGGAAATAAAAAACTTTGTGGTGGTGTTCTTGAACTTTTTCTGCCAAAATGTCCCACCAAAACAACAAGAAGATCCATTGCTTTCAAGCTATCAATCATCATTCTTTGTCTTGCTGTAAGTGCCTTCTTGATATTCATCATCTTATTTTGTTTATGGAGGAGAAAATCTAAAAAGAAGTCACCTTCTAGAACAACTTCTGTTGGAAAATTGCTAAATGTTTCCTATAAAGATCTTCATCAAGCAACTAGTGGATTCTCTGAAAGCAATTTAATTGGATTGGGTAGTTTTAGCTCGGTGTATATGGGGTTTTTAGATCAACTACAAAGACAGGTAGCTATTAAAGTCCTCAACCTTCAAAACATGGGAGCTTCAAAGAGCTTTCTTGCTGAATGCAAAACTTTAGGGAACATTCGACACCGGAATCTTGTGAAGATCCTAACATATTGCTCTAGCTTGGATTACAAAGGCAATGAATTTATGGCTCTAGTATACCAATTTATGGAAAATGGGAGCTTGGAAAATTGGTTGCATCCAGATCCTGATAAAAGAAGCACAACGAAAAATTTTGATCTTCTTCAACGGCTAAACATTGCAATTGATGTATCATCTGCCCTACATTATCTCCATGACGAATGTGAAAGTTCAATAATTCATCGTGATTTGAAGCCTGGCAACGTTCTTTTGGACAAGGATATGATTGCTCATGTAAGCGATTTTGGTGTGGCAAAGATCATCTCAACCATCAACGACTTTTCACAAAGCCTAACTAGCACAACAAGGATAAAGGGGACGATTGGCTATACTACTCCAGGTACCAAATTCTTTCCCTTTAATGTTGCTTAAGACTTTATCATGTTCAGTTATCACTTTTGTTCATCACGTTAGCTAGACAACAAACAAAAAGATCAGCTAATTTGTTGCATATGACCTTTTCATTATTTCATTGATTGTAGAATATGGAATGGGCAGTGAGGCATCAAAAGAGGGAGATATATACAGCTATGGCATCTTAGTCTTAGAAATGTTCTCAGGAAGAAGACCAGTTGATGAAATGTTTAAAGACGGATTGAATCTTAGAGACTTTATTCGCATGGCCATGCCACAACGACTAGAGCACATACTAGACCCAGTTCTTCTTGAAATAGAAGCTACAGGAGAAGCAACCACCAAAAAATGATAACAATGCAGTTGAGATCAATATGAACTTGAGCTCCATGAAACCAAAGGTGCGAAATTGCTTACTAGCAATATTTGAAATCGGAGTTACATGTTCATCTGAGTCACCGATGATCGAATGAGTGCAGGGGATGTCAATAGGAAATTACATTTGATCGAAATGCTTTTATGTGCAATTAGGTCTCTAGATGTTGATTAAGTACCAAATATCACTTTCACCTTTCTTCTTCAACTACGTAGAAAGAAAACTTATTAGCAGTTAAGTCTTAATATTTTTAAATGTCTACAAAAGTATGATCTTATACATGTTAAATTCTTAACATGTATGTGACATTTCAAAAAATTATTATAATAAAATAAAGTTTTTAGCAATTGTTTTCCGATTGCCAACAACTTCGATAGAAGTATTACTCTTTATAGTACCTTTAAAGCATCATAACTTGCAAGAGTTATGACCTTCTAAAATGTTTGTTACACTATTGTAAAGGACTCGCGTTTTAGATGAAATCATTTAACTGCTGAAAGAATTTGCTTCAAACATTCTCCTGTTATTGCTTGTTCCTTGAAAATCAGTAGAACTTTCACATCTCCTATTAACTCTTTTCTCAATCAAATGAGAATAAGTTTATAGGTTGGAAAAGTATTATCTACTTTTTCCAAATGATAACAGCGATGAAATTAGTCAGCTATGCTTGTACTTATCAAATGATACACTAAGAAAACTTTTGAAACCATCATAAAGAAGAGGAAAGCAAAAATAAGATGAACAAATTATTCACCATATTTTGTGATGATGGAAATTCACTTTGAAAATAGATCAAGTTTCTTGAAAACTAAAAGAGGGATTATAGTCCTACAATAGTAGTAAGTTAGAAGCATTGGTGGATATCAAACGAGGAGTTACGTCATCTTTTAGCTTCTTTCATTCATAGTTTTGATTATCTGTAAGGATTTGCATTTGTTCGATGCTCGGAAAATTTTCCTTTCATTCATATATCATTTCAATTAAGGATCATGGGCGACCTTTAAAAACTAGTAGTATAGAAAGGGTTTGTCAGCCATTAAATTGCATTTTTTTTTTGTATGAATTTGCAATGGAAGCAGAAGATAGTAATGACCAAGAAATAGAAGAAAACAGCTTCAATAAGAACAGAGAATGAGTGCTTACAAGAGATGGAGTGAAATGGAAATAATACATAGCTATCACACCTCAAATGCCCACCACATGCACACTACAAGAGTTTTGGCGTAACAGGACCGACCAGTACTGCACCATCTATGTGCTGAAACAAATGGAGACACACCATGTGACCCTTTAGTTCTGCCAACACGACTCTTAATAGAGCCCACTGTACAGCCCACATCCACTAGCATATCATGTACAATCTTCCTATTAAATCAGTCAACTATATAAATCTGTAACGGTACACTTAGCTGAAGTTTAGGCAAATACATCGGCAAGTAAATGGCTTAGACTTTCCTTTGCAATCTGTATAAATTCATAGTTCTCAATACAACAAAATCATCTTTCATTCACAACTCTTATATGGTATCAGAGCTGTAGACATACGTCAAACACGATTTTTTTTCCTCTCCTTCCTCATGTCTAGTTCATCTACTTCTACCTCCCACATGTCTGCCAATCTCATTACCATCAATGCTGTTGCCCAAGCTCCACTGAAACTTAATTCCACCAACTATTTATCTTGGCGACTGCAGTTCCATAGTCTCTTTATTGGCTATGATCTCATGGGGTATATTGATGGCACTAAGGGATGTCCCCCAGCAACCATCACCACTGCAGATGTACCTACACCCAATCCAGAATATCAGTTTTGGATCAGACAAGATCAACTTATTTTAAATGCAATCATTGGAGCCCTTTCCCCATCAATCATTCCTTTTATAGCTACTGCTACCACTTCTAAAGATGCTTGGGATACTCTTGTTAAAACCTATGCCCAATCTACTCGTGGCAAAATCAAACAGGTAAAAGCTCAACTCAAGAAAATTGTCAAAGGACAATCTACCATCACAGAATATATGCAAGCAATCAAAACCAAGACCGATCAGCTGGCTGAGCTAAAGGCACCAATGGATATTGAAGATATAACTGATAAAATATTGGAGGGTCTTGATGACACTTACAAAGATGTCAAGACCAATGTCAATGCTCGAGAACACCCTATCTCATTTGATGAACTGCATGAAAAACTTATCATTGCTGAATCAGAAATGCCACCAGCTATTCCGAGCCACTACCCTGCCACAACAAACTATGCCAATCGTACATCTGCCAAAAGAAATAACTCTCATCAGCAAACCAACTGGCGCTCTCAAGCTGGTCCAACTACACGTTATGCAGATTATCATGGACACCAGAATCAACAATATCAACCCAACAATCAAATGGCTTGGCCTACAACTACATAAGGCTCACGACCCTACCTTGGCAAATGCCAGATCTGTGGTATTCAGGGTCATTCCGCCAAAAGATGTCCCACCTTTCGAATTGTCCCTAATGTATCACCATCGACTGTTACCTCCAATTCCAAGCAGCCAATTGCCAACTTTGCTGCTCCACTTGCACATCCTCCGAATAGCCAACCTTGGCTTTTAGATTCAGGTGCATCTAATCATGTTACTGCTGATGTTTCAAATCTGGATAATCACCAACCCTACAATGGCACAGAGGATGTGATGATTGGTGATGGTACAGGTTTGTCAATTACTCACATTGGCCATGCTTCCCTTCCTTCAACTCTTTTGCCACTGAATCTTGAGAATGTACTATGCGTACCTGAGATGAAAAAGAATCTCATTTCAGTATATCAGTTTTGTGTCAACAACAATGTTACAGTTGAATTCTCACCTTACTCATTTCTTGTGAAGGATCTTTTGCAGGGAAATATCATTCTTCAGGGAACGCCTAGGAATGGAGTTTATGAGTGGCCATCCTTATTCTCACCGATTCTGGTCCTCTCCACTGACTCACAATCAGCTATCAATTGGCATGCTCGCCTTGGCCACCCTGCCAACAAAGTTGTAACAGCTATCTTATCTCAAAACAATATCACATCAGTTCCTAAATCTACTCATTGCAATGCTTGTCTTAGCAATAAAAGTCATAAGTTGCCATTTTCACAATCTACTCTTCAATCTACTCAACCATTGGAAATAATCTTTTCAGATGTTTGGATGTCACCAGAGTTGTCCTATGATGATTTTCGATACTATGTTATATTTGTTGACCATTTTACTAGATATACTTGGCTCTATCCTCTCAAACAAAAATCAGAAGTAAAAGAGATATTTATTCGATTTAAACTTCTTGTCGAAAAATTCTTTAAGAAACCAATCAAAACATTGTATTCAGATAATGGAGGAGAATATATTGCCCTAGCTCAATTTCTAGCGAACATGGCATTTCATTTGGACAACTCCACCCCATACACCCGAAAGCTGATGGAATTTCGAGCATAAACATCTTCATATTGTTAAGACAGGTCTCACATTGCTATCAAATGCATCTATTCCACTCTCCTATTGGCCACATGCCTTTGCTACTGCAGTCTATCTCATAAACCGAATGCCCACACCTAAGCTACATATGACCAGTCCCTATTTCTGCCTATTTAAATCTCATTGACTACATTAAACCGAGAATCTTTGGCTGCTTGTGTTATCCCTGGTTACGACCCTACACCACTCACAAACTTGACCCAAAGTCCAAACCATGCGTTTTTCTAGGTTATTCTCAAACTCAAAGTGCTTACTACTGCCTAGATCAATCTACCTCTAGAATCTATGCTTCTAGACATGTTAAATTTATTGAAACAGTCTTCCCATTTAGCAATTACTCACAACAGACAGTTGACTCACCTGATTACTCTGCAACTCTCTGGATTCCACCCACTATTTCACTGCCAGCACTGCCCATTTCAACATCAGCACCACTCACTCCATCTCCGACAGCTGCACCTGCAAATGGTAATTCTTCTCACATTAATTCTTTACCAGATTCTGAGTTACATGTGGAACAACATACAGAATGTGCGCAACCAAGTAATCAAGCAATCAATATACATCCCATGGTCACACGAGGAAAGGCCAACATTCGGAAACCAATTCACAAGTTATGCTTGACTGCTGAAATTCATCCTCCTATAGCAACAGAACCAACCACAATTACTCAGGCATTGAAAGATGACAAATGGAGAAAAGCTTGCTCAGAAGAATTTGATGCCTTAGTAAGAAATGGTACCTGGACACTTGTACCTCCAACTGAAAATCAGAACCTAGTTGGTTGCAAATGGGTATTGCGCACCAAAAGAAATGAAGATGGCTCGGTGCATCGTTATAAAGCCCGATTAGTTGCGAAGGGATTTAATCAACGACCAGGGATAGACTTCCAAGAAACATTCAGCCCTGTGGTCAAACCAACAACAATCAGAATCATTTTAAGCATTGCACTAACAAATGGATGGTCCTTAAAACAATTAGATGTCAACAATGCTTTCTTACAAGGTCCACTCACAGAAAATGTATTCATGCAACAACCACAAGGCTTCAAAGACATAGATCGACCTCACTATGTTTGTCATCTTCACAAGGCTATTTATGGCCTAAAACAAGCACCAAGGGCGTGGTATCATGCACTAAAACAATTTCTTCTCAACATAGGTTTTCAGAATTCACAATCAGATGCCTCATTATTCATTCAACAGTCACCTAAAGGTACTATTATCCTTGTGGTTTATGTGGATGACATAATTATCACAGGCAGCAATAAACAACTTATAGACAACTATGTTGCTATTTTGGCAAACCAATTCTCTATCAAAGATCTGGGGTCACTACACTATTTCTTGGGCATCGAAGTTATTCCAAACAAAGAGGGTATCATTCTGTCTCAAAGGAAGTATATCCTTGACCTACTACAACATACAAAAATGGCAGAAGCAAAATCAGTGCTTACACCCATGGCCAGTCACCCAATCCCAGACCTAAACTCCGGAACACTACTAAGTGACCCATCCGAATACAGAAAAATAGTTGGGAGTCTACGGTACCTGCTTCTGACTCGGCCTGATGTTGCATTTGCTGTTAATAAGCTCTCCCAATTTAACCATCGCCCAACATCCGACCATTGGGCTGCTGTCAAACGTCTTCTTCGCTACTTGGTCGGAACTACTGATGATGGATTACAACTCTATCGTAGATCGCCCACTAGTCTTCATGCCTTTGCCGATCAAAGCCACTACTCTTCGCTCCAGGCATACTCCGATGCAGATTGGGGAGGTGACAAGACCGATTATCAATCCAGTGGCGCATTTATCATATACCTAGGTCGAAACCCTATCTCCTGGAGTTCGAAGAAGCAGAGGTCCGTTGCTCGCTCATCCACCGAGGCAGAATATAGATCTGTGGCTAATACTGCTGCTGAACTCAATTGGATCTGTAATCTCCTCTCCGAACTCAACCACACTCCTTCCCAATCGCCCGTGATATACTGCGACAACATTGGGGCGACACAACTCAGCTCCAATCCGGTGTTTCACTCACGGATGAAACACTTAGCCATCGACTTTCACTTCGTCAGGGAACAGGTACAGTCCGGCGTCCTCCGAGTCTCCCATATCTCCGCCGATGATCAAATCGCAGATACCCTAACGAAACCTCTCCCCAAATCACGCTTTCTGGAGTTAAAATTCAAGCTTGGGCTCCGTACCCGTCCGCCAGCTTGAGGGGGCATAATAGAGCCCACTGTACAGCCCACATCCACTAGCATATCATGTACAATCTTCCTATTAAATCACCAATTATATAAATCAGAACGGTACTTTAATGAAGTTTAGGCAAATACATAGGCAAGTAAATAGCTTAGACTTTCCTTTGCAATCTGTATAAATTCATAGTTCTCAATACAACAAAATCATCTTTCATTCACAACTCTTATAACTCTCCAATGAGAACAAAATTTTGAAGCCGCCACATTTTGGAGTTTCGTCCTCCAATGCATGGAAACCAGCAGTCAGATCCTCGTGAAGTTTCTTAAATAACATAACTTTTCAATCTCTTTGCTTTCTGTTTTATGGAATACTGCTGCAAGCAGTTAAGTGTATGCTTACACTAAGCGGGAAAACAGATCTCCCAATCTATGCTTGATAAGGCTGTACGTAATCTTCTAACCATCCATGCCAGCTGCTTTGTCAACAACCTGTATATTAATTGCAAACTTGTCAATCAAGGATCGATAATGATTCTAATCAAACGATTCAATGCACCACATAAACTCCATGTTTAACCAACCAGATTTGTGAACAGATTGAAAGATAAAGGGGAAAGGAAAATGATTAATCTGTGGTGAATGTTGTCGCCTGCAACTAAATATAAAAAGAAACCAACTTCCTGCAACACAAATTAATGTAGTAGTGGAAAGTCGGGGTCGTTTCCACGAGGAATTCAGACGTTAGTAGTTACGCAATAAGAAAGGGGGGGTTTTGCAATTTGGGAATTAAACATAAATTAATTGGAAATTGAAATTAAAAAAAAAAAACTAGAAACAAAATAATGAGATTTTAACAATCAATAGAAATAAATCTTGGTTTCCGGTCTCCTTCGTTATTGAACTTGCGTTGATCATCGACACTAAAATAACCAATTTATTAGTTCAGCATTCGTCGCGGTAAATTTCTTTACCTATTTTCTCTTATGTTTAGTCAATCAAAACATGTATTTGAATTAACCCTTATTAATTAATAACCTATATACGATCTCAGATTTAATTAATTAATAGCTTTACGAATCAAGAAAATCGACGAACTAAACAACATACATACGATGTACATTTAGCCTAGACGATTATTTTTCCTAGAACTATGTCCCTAACGTAGTAGACAAAAATCCTAGTCGCTACTTTTGATTAAAAGAATTGAACGTCAACCTTTTTAATCTAGCGATTGATTGAATAAAAATATGAACTAGTTGCGCACCTAACTGTCAAATTAAACAATCAAACAATGACCCAGAAAAATAATTGATACTTGACTAATAAATTGATTGAAATAAAGAACACAATTCTCACAACATGCAAAGTTCAATAACTAGGATTCCGTAAACCAAGAAATAAAATTTTGTTACCCAACATCATGATTTCCCTATTTATTCCAAACATTGAAACTGTCGTAGGCATTCTTCTCTTCCTTTCTATCTGCGGCAATCACCATAATTTAATTCTACACCGCTTCTCTTTCTTTTCTTTTCTTTTTCTACCTTATTTACGTAACTTTGTTCTTCTTGCGCCCACCTCTGCTGCCTCGCCTTTCTTCATTTTAACCCTCTCTCTTGCGTTATTTTCTCCATTAATTTTGGGATCTGTCATTTGCCTCACTCTTGATTTTGTTCCTCCACTTTTCGGCTTCACTGCATGATTGTTCTCTCTTTTCCAACACCGCCGCTGCAATTTGCTTTCTTCCACTGCTTGTATTTTATTCCACGTGAAGCTCCTTCTATCAACACTGACTTTCCATAGCTCCTAATTCAACGCCGCTTTGCTTTTTGTCAAGTTGATTTGACAATTAAACCTCCTGCGCCACGCTTCTTGTGTTTTGCTCTGCGTCTTTATTGCTTGCTGATTTTCTTCTTGTTGTGCGTTGTCGTCTCTCACGCCTAAGTCTCCTTTGTATTGCTCTCGGCGACCACGCTTCTTGATTTTAATTCTCCACTCTTTGTCCAAGATGTCACGTGCTTGACCTCCAAATGTTGTCACCTTCTAACATGCTAGCCTCCTTCATCAACGTTTACGCCTTATTTCTTTAATTAATTCCAATGATGTAAAAACCGGACCAGACCGACCAGTCGGACCGGAAATCGTCTGAACCGGCCATGTGTCCGGTTCGGTTATTATTATTAACCCTTAGATATAAAAACCGGCCGGTTATCAGAGAACCGGCCGGTTTATCCAAGAACCGGTTATTTTATAACCGGTTGAAACCTAAACATTTCTCGATCGTCTTCTCCTTCGCCCTTCACAGAATGCCTCCATCGCGCCTCTCTCTCTTCTCAGATGCCGGGTAGTTGCCGGAGGAGCTCGGTTGCTTTCAGATCTGGCCTTATCTTTGAGAAGATCCAAGCAACATTTTGTTTTCATTGACAAGAGAAGAAGGGTTTGGGGTGTGGGAGTTTTCATTGACCGGGTGATCATATAAGCAAGGACTTCACGGTCCTCAAAGGGGAGAACTGAAGCAAGAGCGAGAATGGCAGCTGGGAGTAGCTTCAAGATGTAGAAGAAGTCTCTTTCTCCATTAACAACAGCGGAAGAAGTTGCAGAAGCTAAAGAAGGAGAGGGAAAAACTTTGCCTGTGTTATTTATCTTTATGGTTACGTATACATAGAAGAAGAGAACGAGGAAAAAGTAAAAAGCTTAGAGCTTTTGGTTTGTGTGGTAATGAATCGGATTTTCAGAATGTTAAGAGAGCTTGGTACATGTACCAAGCATAGGAATATGGGCTTGAACTTTGAAGTGACTCACCGAAAGTGTTTCTTGTTAGCTATCAAATCACAATCTTTGATTGATCCCGGATGTTATAATCACTCTCTTTTGGGATTTTTGCAAAGGTGAAGTTGTGTGTATACTTTTCAAATTTCATAAGTTTTATCTTTTACTTTTCCTTTAGTTCTTTACACAACTTTCGTTTACGGTACTTCCTTTTTGTCCTTCTTTGTAAATATACATTAAACTTTTCTTGATGGAAATGTCAATCCTCCACAGTGCAATGGTTTTGTATCCCGATTACGAAGTTCAGGTTGTTTGGAGGATGATTCCCTAATATTACAACACACGCATAAGTGGAATGAAATTCCAAATCAATAAACAAAAAGATTCTTTCATGCTCAATTTCATGTTGCTCAAAAGACATATTTTTGTTTGTTCATTATATAATAATAAATATTAGTGTATTTTTTATTTTAATAAGATATTTTATTTTTATTTATTCTTATAAAATTTTTATCTTATTTATCATATTCCGGTTTGATAACGGTTTACTACCGGTTGAACCTCTAAACCTCAAACTTTTTCTTTAACTAGTTCGATATTCGGTCCGGTTTTTAAAACATTAATTAATTCTCCTTCATGCGTGATTTGCGTCAAACTTCATGTCTACTTCGCTTAGCGTATTTATTGCATCCGTCATCCTCATTTCATTTGCCCACGGTTCCGCCTTGTTTATATTCTTCTTTCTTGTGTGTTGTCGTTTAGCCACAGAGTCCTTGTGTTTGTGCTTTGCAAAATGACGCCATCCGCTTTATTGCTCCTTGATTTGTGTGATTTTCTTTTTTAATTGTCAAGCCTCACCTTTTATCCACGTGTTCGCCTTGTTTCTAATTCAATTTCTAGACAAACTCTCCTTTGTTCCTCTCATGTTTAATATATCGTGTGTTACCCTCCAACGCTGATTTTAGCAATGCCTCCAGTGACTATTAAGCACTTAATCCAAGCTGTTGCGTGATTTTCCTCTAGCTAGTTGTCCCTTTTCGCCTTGATCCGCCATCCTCCTCGATTTTAACGTCTTCTTCTCTCTTGTCTCGTGTCCTCCATCATTGCGTGCTTTCTTCGATGAAAACCTCCTCCTTTATTACTTGATTAGACAAATAAAGGCTCAATCACCAAACCATCCAGCCCTTCCAAATGTCTACCTTTTGTCTTCACGTTTCTATTTGTTCCTTTAATTGATTTTAACAACTCCTCTTGGCTCTTCTCTGTTGATTTTCAACGCAACACACTTTAAATTGCCGCCGGGTCCCTTCCACTTGCATTTGGTGATGTGACAATTTATTTGCAAGACCTCCTCTCCTTTATTCCACGCTAGCTCTACACGGATTGCTTTGTGGTCATTAACTTGCTACTTCACAATGCTACTTATTCCCACGTAAACCCTCCGATTTTGACAATTCAATTTTGCTTCCCATGCCTCCAACGCTGCGTTTCCTCTTGGTTTAATTGCTGATCAATTTAAATCGCCCTTTCACTTTGTTGAACCGATTAGACCATTAAAAGCCTCCTTACTTAATCCCACATCAGCCCTTCTTTGATGCTTGAAAACGACTCCACCTAAAACGCTATGTATTGCGTGCTCCCTACACCTGCGTTTCTTGTCTTGATTTAATTGGCTCTCCTCCTATGTATTGCTTCTTTATCATGCGTCATTTTGGCCTTTTAGCTATTGGCTCAATTAAAATAAGTAGCTAACTCCACGTTGTTGGACCATTTAATCACATTGATTACGCTTCTCCAAACGCTTTCTTTGTTTCCTATTTTTATTTCACGCCTTGCTTGCCTCCAATTGCGTCAAGACGTGTCCCCTAGGTTCTTGCTTGCGTTGATTTAGATGAAAATCCTTTGTCTTTGGCTTGCATTGATTTTATTACTTGTTTGTTTAATTTGCTTTGCGCACGATGCTACGCCTAATTAGGGTCAACGTCTAGCTCAACTCTTTTTATTTTAAAATTGTTGCGATTCTTTCTATTTGGTTCCAAAATGCACCTTGACATAAAACAAAATTAATTTCTATTAAGTACAACTTCAAACCTCACGAATAAAGAAACTTAACACATAAAAGATAGAAAATAATGACACTAACAATCCGATAGCTTATTATTAAAGCGGTTTCATTAGACAAGAAACCGTAACAAGCACCAAATGAAGGCAACAAAATTAAAGCTATAAGATATGATTTTAAGAGCAAGGTGGAGCTCTATACCTGATTAGCCAAATTGTAGAAATGGATAATGTTGCGCATCATCCACACAGATTTGTAGAATGGGCAGAACTTGTCATATCTTATCACATGTCCGCAAACACAAATGTCCAAAGATATGGATCGGTGAACAATGAATTCAATAATTAAAGAAACAAAAATCAGAATGAACCAGTTAATCATAGCTTACAAAGTAAATGCCACTACAAGAAAATTTGGTTTCAGCAACCAAATTTTCAACAACCATAATAAAATGGTTGCTAATTATATATATTTTGCAACCAAAAATTATTTACTTGCAATATATAAGTTACGTATATTTTTTACCAACCAATAAATACTTGGTGGTTATAGATGATCACTAAAACTTACAATTCATGGATAATAATATAGCGACCAAATTTAACAATTTTAGCAACAACTTTAATGGTCGCTATAAAAAATTATTATTAACAACCAACTATTGAGTGGTCACTCTAAATGTTTCAAATTTTCCATTAGCAACCAATAAATTTGGTTGCTAAATTTACTTGACTTCTTTATATCAATCACATTATATGATTGCTAAAGAAGTATTTATAGCAACAAAATAATTTGTCACTAAGTATTTTAGAAAAGATGAAAAGAATTCTTTAGATTCGGTCCATATAGTTTAAATTAGTTTAAAGGTTCATTCTTATAATAATTAATTATTATTATTTAATTTATATTAATTTTATAATTCAAAATATATTTTCAATTGAGGAAAGAAGTTATCTAATAATTCAAAATATTTATAAACTTAATTTCAATAACTTTGGTAATGATTCCTAAAAATAAGATCGAGCTATTTGTTATCTAAAAATTCATTAAGATGTTAGCGTTTATTTTCACAAACACTTATTTTAGATGATAAATGGTGTACTTAAGGGTATTTAATTGAGAGCAAGACTCTAATGAGAACTATCTTTGAAGAAATCTTAGTAAGGTCGTTAAGGAATTTAATATCAGCCAAAGAATCAAAGAAAACTAATTTCATTACTCCTAATTTCAATCCATACTCCAACAAGAAAAGACTTTGTCATCTAATTGAAATATCCTTTGGGCAAATATTCCAAAGTCTCTTATAGGCATACTTTGAGATGCAGAGCCCTAAGGTCCATTAGCATAGGTGGTATGTTCAAATAGGCCATTCCTAATATTTCATTCATCTTATGGTTAGCCGGTAAAGAAAGACTAACCACCAAGGGTAGAATACATGGTAAAATTATCATCACTAATGGTTACTCTCTCGTCTATTTAGTTCCTAAAATCATTGACCATTTATTCTTCCAACATAGATTCTCTACTTATGGCAAGAGAATTTACATAAATTTAATCTTTCTTGCCCAACTCAAACATAGCCAGAAATCATATTATAGATCACTCAAAGAAGATGGAGAACCAATGAGAACTCCATTAACTTAAGCATATCATTTAGAAGAGATGTGAATGAAATTGGAAGGAAATAAATCACAAGACTTGGGAAGTTGAATAAGAAACAATAGGCCATAATGAGATGATGAATTTAATACGAGAATAATAATCAACTTTCAATCTCTCTACAAGATGATAAGAGCTCCTAAGTTGATTTAAAATAACCTAGTGATTTCCGAATTTACATAATAGATTGAAGAATGTAAGGGAACCAAATACTAATATGCTAGAAAATACTTTCAATTAGCATATAGAGACAATAGGTGAATCAAATAATGTCAGGGAACTAAATACTAATTATCAATACATCCAAATAACAGGGGAATTAAAGAATTATCAATACAATTTTTTTTTTATGTGTGTATAGATATGTAAGAGGAAGATATACATACCAAATCATGGAAATCAAGAGTCTGGGAGAGAAACCGAGATAACAGAGGAACTGAGAGTCGGTGGAGAGGGAACGTGCATGCGGTTAGGATATAAGAGAATTAGGGTATGAGGTAGAGATAAGTAGGGACACAAAATATACAAAAAAAAAGAGCCAAAATAATAAAATCTAGCGCCAAAATAAAAATAAAATCTCGTAAATAGCCTTGTCAATTACCATATCATCCAAAGCTAAAATGTTAAGGCACTTCAAATCAGAATCCAAATTCAAAGCAATCTAAGGAAAGCTTCACGGGCTGTTTGGAAGAGGATGAATTCTCCATGGGTTTAAAACTCACTCATTAACAAATTCAATTCACCTTATAAATCAAGTGAATTGATCCCCAAAAGCGCTCTCTTCTTTTTAACTCACAAACCCAATAATACCCACTATTCCAACATAATAACCCTAAACCAGATGAGCCACACTCTTCTCCCAACAAAGAATGGCTTCAATTTGTGTGGAGGGTAGTACCTTGAGATGTTGGCCTTAACCCATTGTCGAAAATATCTCGGTCACCGATGTCGAAGGATAATAGCTCATTGGGCAACGCCACGACTACGTTTATACCTAAGTTGGCTAGTGCAATTAAGACCGTTGAGTCTGTGTCGTAGAGCTTGACTCTGTTAATACCTTGAGATTTCGTGTCGTATGACGTTGGTCGGGGTTGGGAGGTTGGCGCTTTCTTTCTCGCCTTCTCTGTTGTTCGTCCTTCCTCCTTACGATTTGCCGCAGCTCTCTCTTTTCTTGCATGTATTGTCGTGATTTTCTTTCAATTTCGACCACCCTTTTCTCTTCGTGTTGTCTTCTCTCTGCTCTCTCTCATGCGTTCTTCTTGCGCCGACGCCTAGGTCCTCTAGCGTTTTTGTGTGGCTAATTAATTTGCTCCTCCTTGCCCTTTGTGGTGCTCCTCAACGCCAACGCCTGCGTCTCTGCGTTGATTTAATTTGTTGGGCCTCCTTAATGTGTCTCAAGTCGCGATCCTTCGTGCGGCGCCGTCTCTGCCTCCGTGGTCTGTTGATGTTGTTTTCTTCCTAGCGTGGATTATTGGACCATTTTAAATTTCCACTGCTGATGCCTCTCTTTAATTCCTCTTTAGCCATCTTGTTGCATGACTTGACAATTAAAATGCCACAAGACTTAAATCCTTCACGCTTCTCACGCCTTTGCCTCCTCAGAGAGCGTCTTCGCCCATTTAATTTGCTTTAGACTTCTAATCACAGTGTTTCACAGCTTTGATCGTATCACGAGGCCACGCCTAATTACGTTTAATATTTAATTTAACTTTTTATCTTAAAATTATCGCAGCTCTTTTTATTTAGTTTCAAAATACACCTTGACATAAAACAAGATTAATTCTCATTAAGTATAACTTCAAACCTCAAAAATAAAAACATTTAACACACAAAAAATAAAAATAACGACATTAACATGCCCACGCCTTTGCTTACACAAAACAAAAAGGAATGAAAATAGATGAAGACATTAAGTAACCACAAAATAGGCAAAAGTTTGAATCTTTGAACCTAAGACCATTATAAGAACAAAGTAGGTACCTAAAAGATCAAATAAGGTGAGAAGAAGAAATAAGAGTGAGAGTGTCTCGAGTAATATGTTGAAATATATAGCATTTTAAATTAAATTAATTAAAGCAATATTTTGTCAAGCAACTTCTCTTGTGAAATTAACTTAACTTAGAATGTTAAAAAGTTTTGTGTGTATATTATTCATGCGAATATGGACTAGCCCAAAGGAAAGTTTGTATTTGACCCGAACTTCATATACATTTGTGGTGGTAAATGCGTGACAATTATTCAATATAATAAGTGAACATTAAATCGGTCCAAAGAAAGGTTTATTGTTTGACATGTCTTATTGCCAGTATTTGATCACTATACCAAGGTACTACTTAGAAATTAGTATTTCTTTGATAAACAAAAAGAAGTTAGTATTTCTGTCCAAAGACTAAATATTAATGTTGTACATGGTATCTTGTGATAGGGCCCTACCATTATTTGTATATAATTAATTTGGCATATTATAGTGTTGTTATGTGAGTAATTAGATTTTGTTTTTTTGTTCTCTGCTCGCCTCTGAATCATTGCAAATAAATTTATTTTATTTTATATTGACATTAAATTTATTTATTTTTATTCATTTTTCATGATTAGTTGCAAGCTATTTGATTCAAGTAGATAAATTCTTCAAAATAATTGATAATATACAAACAATGTAACGAAATTATCTTTAACAAAGAGAACCGTGTATTTGAATGCAAAATATCACACAATAGATGGTTTTAGATTTTATTTCGATTAAATGTGTCCTTAAATTGCTATATTTAAAAAGCATTGGTCATGAAATTACTATATTTAAAAAACAATAGTCCTTAAATTGCTATATTTAAAAAGAAGTGGTCCTTAAATTATCACAAAAAAGGAATGGTCCTATATTGCCATTTGCCGACAGCTATAGGATGAAAATGAAAGCCAATATATTGTGACTTTTGTGGGAATAATATTAAAAACAAGGGATTATAAAGAACATCAATTTTAGATCAATGTCATTAGCGCCAATACCTCTCTCCAAAGAACAAAGGAGAAAAAAAATGAATTATATTAGTATATGCATATTGAGAAACATACATAAACCCAAATATATGTTCTTGCCAAACATATATAGTAATTAATTAATTAATCAATTAAAATATAATTAATTAATTACTATAATTAGTTAAAATATAATTCTTTCGTTAATTAAAATACTATAATTAATTAATTAATTAAAATATTATTTTTAATTAAAATATAAATAATTAAAATATAATTACTCATTAATTAAAATATTGTAATTAAGTATTTTCTCCAATCATGTATAAATGAATGACTGAAATTTATGGAATGAATAAAATATCATAAAATTAAAAAAAAACTTTGACGGCTTACAATTTGCTTTTTGTCCACTATCCTCGCAATAATGAAGCTCAGCACTTATGACTTTGTTAAGAAAAAACACTTGTGACATCATATGTATGATTCGCCTAATTGTAGGCTCAATTAATTGAATTAAATTATTAAATAATTTACTTAAAATAAATAACAAATTTAAAATATGTAATTTAAATATATTATAAATTATAAATTATTTAATATACATTTAAAGAATAACAATTTCTAAAGAAATAATTGTCATTGTCTTTCTTGTTAATTAAATTAATATATATATATATATATATATATATATATATATATATCATAGTTTTAATAAGTTTGGTGATGATGTCACTTTATGACCAAATATAAAAGAAATCACTTCACAAAACAAATTAATGTAGTAGCGGTAGCGGATATCGTTCCCACGAGGAATCTTTAACAAGAAGGTTAGCTAGTTCGAGACGGGACAAATAACAAAAGTAAAGAGGGGGTTTGTCACGGCAATATCAAAAATCAATAGAAAATCACAAATCAAAAGCAATAATTAAATCTCAAAATCAATGAGAAAATACCTTGGTTTTGGGTCACCAGATACCATGCTATTATGGATCCTCGATAAAAGTGTAATTATTAATGAACATTCATTGAGGAATTTTCTATGAATTGTATTGACTAGAAATATGTATTCTAGCAATCTTATTAAACAATAACCTAGATACAATCATAGGTAAATTGAATAATAGCATTAAGAATCAAGAACCAATGACAAGTGATAAACATATACGACATGATATCAATCAAGTGGATATCTTCTTAGAATTTTCCGACTCTAACGTAGAGGTTAATCCTAATTGCTACTTATGATTATCGAAACTGAACGTCATATTTCGTTAACCTAGCGGTTGAATCAATTAATCTCTAGTAGCGCTTCTAGAAACCAACAAATCCAATTAAAAAGATAGATCTGAAAATATCCAATGTTCATTAACAATCATGACAAACATCCAAATAATCTCACCAAAATAACATGTAACATGGATCCCTCAACCAAGATAACATAATTAATTACTCATACTTGAATTGAAATCAAAGAAAATAATAAAAGAAATTGTCTCCATAACTAGTCTTTAATGAAAAATAATGAAAATCTAATAACAGTTTGCAGAAAACATGAAGAAAAGAAAACAACAAAGTGCAGCACCTAACCTACGATAATACTACTCCTAGAAAAGTGCAGTAACGTGAAATAGAAAACCAGCAGAACAAGAAAATGCCGCAGCCCCTAAGAGAGGACCCTACGAAGATACTACTTGAAAAGTGACAGAGAAACAAGATATAAAGGTGCGGTACCCAAGAAGAAAACCATAACCTAAATCTATCCTAATCTACGACAGCCTCCCCATGCTTCCCCCCTAATACATGTATAAATATGTGCGGCAATCACCAAAGAAGTTCCCTCTTTCCATTGAATCTCTCTCCTATCTTGATTTGATATTGTCCAGATTAGGTGGTGTTTCAATTTCGGTAGAAGATATCTTGAAAAGAAATCCAGCAGATCTTGGGAGATTGTGTTTTAATTGGAAACGATTTCTGGAAAATCTGCAGTTTTAAGATTCCGTCCTTAGGCGTGCCCACGCCTAATCTCTGAATTTCGGCCAATCTAGAAATTTCGGATTTCTTGCCTTCTTTTACGCCTTTTTGGTCCTTTTTCGTCCTTAGAGTGTTGAAAACCATCTGTAAATATTTATAAAACAATTCCATCAATTTAGGATACCAATTTCAACACATCAATCAAAATTAAGTCCGAAATGTATGTATTTTAATTGACTTATCAAATTCCCCCACACCGAGCCTTTGCTCGCCCTCGAGCAACACATTAAACCATTAAACTCAATCAATTCATCCTTCAGAAACGAAGTACACACAATCCATCAACTTGGACTAATAAGATTCAATTTGCAACACATATCATGACCGCTTTTTACCAATGCAGATAAACAAAGCCAAAATTATGCATCTTTGTTCAAAAGTAAACATGAAATTAAAGTGAATTCTTCTCACAGCTTTCGCTCTTACGCTCAAGTGTTTGTGGGTAAGGTGTTTCTCTCAAATCTCATTCTATCATGTTGCACTACCATAGGCTCATAGCTTTACTAATTATCGCTCATTCCAATCACATAGGTCGATAGATCATGAGGACTTAATGACGGGTTGTAATGGGGCTAGGTTCATAGGTGAGGTAAAAGAGACGGTAAAAAGGTTGATCATAAGTTTTCACACAGCATTAAGTAAAAAGGAACACATAATTTCAGATTCTGAGCTAAACATATGACATAAAAGACAACTACTCATACTCTTTTTCTTTTTCTTCTTTTCTTTCTTTCTTTCTCTTTTTTTCTGTTTTTTTTTCTTTTCTTTTCTTTTTTTTCGAATAACACTAAGAACAAGGGAAAACAATAAACACATGAGTAGAAGCACCAATAAAAATATCTCAGAATAAAATACAAAACAAAAGTCCCAAATTATCTAATGCTTCATTCAACTTGTGAAGGGGAAAGGCTAATGGGGTCTTTGGTTCTAATGCGAGGTGATTAATTGAAAAAACAAGGATAGGGCTCAAAAGTGTTTGCAAAGGCCAATTGAATAGGTGGGTCAATGTTTAGGCTAAAGGTGTAAAATCAAGGAAGGCCTTAATCACTTCTATAGCCCATGTGATCAAATAAATTCAAACCGGTTCCATGCAAGTTCTGAAGGCAACATGAATAGAGGAGCATCATAATTCAAACAAATAATATGACATAAAGATAATGTCATTTAGGCTCAAGTGCGCCACAGGTTGATGTTAAGAATTCACCTTAATTCCACACTTTACTTCCTCACTCACATGTCAAAATTTTGACCAAGCCTATAGGATCAGCTATTGCAATTAATCAACATGTTCCATCTTAAAACTTACTTAGCCCAAATTAATTTCATGTATGTACCCAATCTCATCCAAACTAATATGACCAAGTGTTATGGCTCAACATGCAACTCCAAACAAAAATCGCCAAAATAGCCGCAACAATCCAAAAGTATTCACACAAAAGCCAAAATTTTTCCACATCAAAAGTCTAAAGTTCCTCCCCCACACCTAAACCAACATTGTCCTCAATGTTAAAGAAGCATAAAAATTAAAGAGAAAGAGTTAAGAAATGCTTCTCTATTGACGAAGTGCCCAATCAAAGAGTTGCAAATTTGTGGTGGAGAAAAGTCAGCCGCAAGTTAGATGGACGTGGCAAGCCTTCGGGAGTGACTTTTCTTCCTGAGCATTGTTCCCATCTGTGGAAAACAACCTGCAAAATCAGAACTTAACACACACGAAAATAGCAGAAAGAGGGGTTGTCTTAAATGGGTATTGGACAAAGGGATTTGGGGATTGAATAATCACAAGCTTAAAACGACAATAGCACAATCAGAGTTGCAAATTAAATGACTGCACAACAATTTAAATGAGACATCACGCATCAGCGAATAAGTGAGAAATGACAACGCTATAAGGAAATTCACGTAAGAGACGCAACAGCCAGCATTTTTGGAGGAGCAAATTAAATTAGAGGAATAAATCAACAGGAGACTAGCGTGACCAAGTGTGGCAGCGTGTAGAACATTAGCAGCAACAGTATGGGCGGGGGTAGCCTGCTGAAGTCAATTCACTTCCTAGGCAGTGTGCTAATGGCGTGGAAGACCACCTGCAAGAGAGAAAGACAATAACGCAGATCTCAAAAGCACAAGTTATGGTAGTGGGTGAGTAGGCAATGAAAATGAGAGTTGCGTGGGTGAATGCATGGTGGGAAAATGAAATTGATTGGCTAAGGTGGGTGTAAGGAATCGGCAATGGAGAGAGAGGATAAGAGAGGACTTTGGGCAAAACAAAGTGGGGAAAATAAAGAGGGAAAGAAGGAATGGCGTAAACTATTTTTTTAATTTTCGGTTTCTTTAAATAAACAAGATGAAAATTAAAATTGCAGCATGAAAAATATGAAATTAAATTCTAATTAAACTGAATTAAACATAAAATAAAAATAAAAGAAAATTGCCAAAATATAAAAGAAAGGATACGAATGGGTGCCTCCCATTAAGCGCTTATCGAAGGTCATAAGTCGGACCCTTGGCATATGTTCGTCATCCATTATCAAATGGATGCTTGAGTCCAACAGAAACATGTTCAAACTCCTCGAGGGCCTAGAACAACTACCTTTGAATGTCGCTCCTTCAAAGACGATGCTCCATGACTTCGATGAGTGGAACTTTATCGCTTCACCGTCATACTCTAATGTCCACTCATCTGTTTGGGCATCGCCTTCTCACACCAGATGGTCTTTGTAAAAATAACGCCAATGGTCAGGAGACTCAACATCCTGCTTGTTACCTTCGGTCTTCGCTCACTCGCCACCGCTCTCCTAAAATTGTACTCCTTGCGCTCTTCCTGTTCTTCTTCTTCTTGTACTGTAAATAACTAGGAAAAGGAAACGAAATTTGGTTAGCAATAACATGAATCGCATCACTTACCATAGGAGGTTGCACTTCCTCCATCTTTTCTCGAACCTGTAATCTCTTCCCCTCTAACCCCGCTGGAAAGTTTTCAAAACTTTGTGCTTCCATTCGATTAACGACAACTGCAATTTGGCTTAGCTGGTTTTCTAAATTCCTTTGTTGATTTTCCAAATTTCGGAGACTTGTTTCAATATTCCGCTGAAACATCAAAGTGTTAGCTGTCAAAGTTTGCAACATAATTTCCAAAGAAGACTTACCTTCGGCATTTGATGTCATATTCGGATTTTGTCAAGGCAAGTACTGCTCTTCATAGTAACTCGGTGGAGAAGTGTATCAGACTTTATATTCGCAAACAGAACGCATACAAGAAGAATAACCCAAAATGAGCAAACATCACATACCTTAGCTTGTTGGTCATCTCTCGGTATTATGCGACTAAGGTGTGAAATCTGCCACTTGACGGTCAAACCTGGAAGATGGAAACTCATTATCATAATAAGAATAATATGGATAATATGAATTAAAAGCGTCTCGATAGTGAGCCATGCCGCTAAAAGATCGAAAAACCGAAAAGAGTCGTGAAACCGAACAAATGTAAGACAAGGTAACCAATAGCAACGAAACCAAAATCACAAACTAAACAAAACATCACTAACAAAACCGTTAAGAAATTCCCTTAATGGCGCCAAAATTTGGTGATGCTGTCACCGCAACCAAATATAAAAAAATCACTTCCACAAAACAAATTAATGTAGTAGCGGTAGCGGATATCGCTCCCACGAGGAATCTTTAACGGTAAAGGTTAGCTAGTTCAGACGGACAAATAACAAAAGTAAAGAGGGGGTTTTGTCACGGCAATATCAGAAAATCAATAGAAAATCACAAATCAAAAGCAATAATTAAATCTCAAAATCAATGAGAAAATACCTTGGTTTTGGGTCACCCAGATTACCATGCTATTATGGATCCTCGATAAAAGTGTAATTATTAATGAACATTCATTGAGGGAATTTTCTATGAATTGTATTGACTAGAAACATGTATTCTAGCAATCTTATTAAACAATAACCTAGATACGATCATAGGTAAATTGAATAATAGCATTAAGAATCAAGAACCAATGACAAGTGATAAACATGTACGACATGATATCAATCAAGGATATCTTCTTAGAATTTTCCGACTCTAACGTAGAGGTTAATCCTAATTGCTACTTATGATTATCGAAATTGAACGTCATATTTCGTTAACCTAGCGGTTGAATCAATTAATCTCTAGTAGCGCTCCTAAAAACCAACAAATCCAATTAAAAAGATAGATCTGAAAATATCCAATGTTCATTAACAATCATGACAAACATCCAAATAATATCACCAAAATAACATGTAACATGGATCCCTCAACCAAGATAACAAAATTAATTACTCATACTTGAATTGAAATCAAAGAAAATAATAAAAGAAATTGTCTCCATAACTAGTCTTTAATGAAAAATAATGAAAATCCCTAATAACAGTTTGCAGAAAACATGAAGAAAAGAAAACAGCAAAGTGCAGCCCCTAACCTACGATAATACTACTCCTAGAAAAGTGCAGTAACGTGAAATAGAAAACCAGCAGAACAAGAAAATGCCGCAGCCCCCTAAGAGAGGACCCTACGAAGATACTACTTGAAAAGTGACAGAGAATCAAGATACAAAGGTGCGGTACCCAAGAAGAAAACCCTAACCTAAATCTATCCTAATCTACGACAGCCTCCCCATGCTTCCCCCCTAATACATGTATACATATGTGCGGCAATCACCAAAGAAGTTCCCTCTTTCCATTGAATCTCTCTCCTATCTTGATTTGATATTGTCCAGATTAGGTGGTGTTTCAATTTCGGTAGAAGATATCTTGAAAAGAAATCCAGCAGATCTTGGGAGATTGTGTTTTAATTGGAAACGATTTCTGGAAAATCTGCAGTTTTAAGATTCCGTCCTTAGGCGTGCCCACGCCTAATCTCTGAATTTCGGCCAATCTAGAAATTTCGGATTTCTTGCCTTCTTTTACGCCTTTTTGGTCCTTTTTCGTCCTTAGAGTGTTGAAAACCATCTGTAAATATTTATAAAACAATTCCATCAATTTAGGATACTAATTTCAACACATCAATCAAAATTAAGTCCGAAATGTATGTATTTTAATTGACTTATCAAAGTTTGACTAAAAATTTAAGTACAATTTAGTTTGAAATCAATTGATAAGATTTACTTTAACAAGGATTTCAAATTGAATTTAATGCAAAAATAAGATCTCGAGTTAATCTTCTAATTTTAAATGTTTAAATCCACCTACTTCGCTTTTAAACTAATATAGTTTGGTTCAACAGTTTTAAATTTAATTTTAAATTTTAAATTCGATCAAATTTTAGACTAAAATCGTAATTATACAGAAGTTTTAAATTTAATTTTAAATTTTAAATTGATCAAATTTTAGACTAAAATCATAATTATACAAAATTTCTATTCTAAAATTTAATGGAATTAACTGTCAAGCCTCTTAAAGTCTATCTAAAATGAATGGATTAAAGTCACAAATAATATAAGAATCATCTTAAATTTTGCTCGTTGATGAACAAAATTACCTCATTAATGTACAGCATAATTCCAATACGTTGAAAACGTATTGTGTTCCAAGAAGGAACATCACAAGATAATCAACTCATTTTTTTATTTTTATATTAACAGTTACGCTCCTCCAAGGTTAAAAAGAATTGCAACGCACATTTCCTTTTATGTTCTAAACCTCGACGCCTATTTTCCGCCCAGCCTGGTTGTTACTAAATAGGCATTCTTCTAACAGCCTGTTTGGTTCGCAGAATGGAATAGAAAAGGAATAGAATAATTATTCTGTGGAATAGAAAAGATGAGGAATAAAATAGAATGTGTATTACTTTGTTTGGTTTAAGGCATGGAATAGATAAAGAATTTCTATTCCATTGTTTGGTTTGAAAATATAAACTTGGAATAGGAAAGGAATAACTAACTAAAAGACCAAAATATCCTTATTATTATTATGATATGATATTATTATTATTCTTTATTATTATTATTATTGTTTATTATTATTATTATTATTATTATTATTATTATTATTATTATTATTATTATTATTATTATTATTATTATTATTATTATTATTATTATTATTATTATTATCTTTATTATTATTATTATTATTATTATATCTTTTTTGTTATTATTATTATTATTATTGTTATATCTTTTATTATTATTATTATATCTTTATTATTATTATTATTATTATTATTAGTATTATTATTATTATTATTATTGTTATATCTTTTATTATTATTATTATCTTAATAATAATATTATTATTATTGTTATTATATCTTTTATTATTATTATTATTATTATTATTATTATTATTATTATTATTATTATTATTATTATTATTATTATTATTATATCTTTTATTATTATTATTATTATTATCTTTATTATTATTATTTATATAAATATCATCATCATTATTAACCTTATTATTATTATTATTATTATTATTATTATTATTATTATTATTATTATTATTATTATTATTATTATTAATTGTTATTATTATTATTACCATTATTTATTATTATTATTATTATTATTATTATTATTTATGTATATATTTTTTATTTTATTAGTTATTATTATTATTTTTGTTTATATTATTTTTATTTATTAATTATTATTATTATTATACGAATTAATTTTCTTGCTCTACTTATTATTATTATTAGTAAATTCTATTTTTAGTATTAATTTAATTTTCTAACATTTTGCAGTGGTTAATTTTTCTAGTCCGACTCATGTCTCGCATTTATTGTGTGGTCTAATTACAATATAAAATAACAATAGATCGATATTAAACCAAAATAAAACATAGGGCTTTAAATTACAAAAAAGTTAGTTAGTTGAACAAAATATAAGTTTCAGCCCTATTTTACATAACTAGACAAAATAACTCCTACATGAATATAATGTTCAGTGTGTGGCAAGAAACCTCCTCACCCACCCAAGTTTTCGAGCAGACGCCAGAGCAAAAAACACAACCAGTTGTTGAGGATGATCAGGAAGTTTGCCTAAAGTAGTATCTCTTTCATCCTCAGTGAGCCCCTCTATCTCACTCAATGCAATATCCAACTGTTGCAAGTTTTTTTGAATATCTTTTTCAGTCCCAATACTCTGAGACAATTCAGCTCCAACCTTATTTATGGTATCACCCAACGTCCTAACAACATCAATAATTGTTTCTTGCGTATCATTACTCTTTTTTCTCTTCCGTCCTGAAATATTTTCAGCTTGTGTTCCAATATTTGAGGTTTGAGGTTGGGTGAAGGACTCATCTATCTCATGCCAACTATGCTCATAATGATCTTCATCACCTTCATTTATCCCACCTACATCTTCTTGCCTTTCCATTTCCTCCAGAATATCTCCAACAGTTTGTGCGTCATTTCCAGTTGCACGATCTTGTCCATAAATCCCAGTCAATTCATGATAAAAAGGAAAGCTCCTCCGTCGAAATTGAGCAAAGATCTTTGTGACTCAGAAGGTGGGAAAAAGGTCAATAATATATATAAATTACAAGAAAGTAGTTAAAGAAAATACTTAAACAAGATAAACAAATTGAATACTTACACTTAAGTAAGAATCCCATACATGATCTTCAGCAATGATAATCTTCCTTTCTGCATCCCATCCAAATCCACTTGTGTCTTTCCTTATCATATCATAAGCAATGCTCCACTCTTTCTTCAAAGTCTTAATCCTAGACTCTATATGAGGTTTGGCTCTTAAATTTGAATTAGGAAGTTTTGTTGTAATCATTCTTTCTAATTCATTGAGATACCCACTTTAAATCCAAAGATCGATTATACTTTCCCACATTATACAAATCAACCATACAGAAACTAGGACAACATCCTCATCATAAGTCCACTTTCGTTTTGTTCGTTTTGAACTTTCGGTCTCAACAATGGAGGAGAATTCATCGACATACTTATCTACCAAATTAAAGCAATAAAGATAAATTAAAATAATCATCATAATTAAGGAAAATAAAACATCAAAAAATTCTTCATATCAAGTAACATTAAGCATCAACAATTAACGAGAACAATATGGTCTACAATAACAACAGATAATATAAAAAACAAAAGTACAACTTACATAAACAATTATTTCAAACCTCCTAACATTGACAATAAAATACAATACTTGAAAAAAGTCAATTCTCAATTTGCCTAGATGTTTGCCATTCATTTGAACATTTCACGTGCCAATCCAATTCTCCAATTTGTCCAAGCATTAGTTGGGTCAATAGCAGTGATAGACTCCTCCTCAACAACTGAATTGATGTGAAAATCATCCCCAAATCGCTCTCCGGGATCAAAACTCATCTCCCGCCTAATAAAATTATGAAGCAAACAACAAGCTAAAATAATTCGATCAGGTGTTTTATTGGATAAAATGATGGACTCTAAGAATAGCCCACCTAATTTTAATAATCCAAAACACCTCTCAATTACATTGCGTGCACTCGCATGTTTCATATTAAAAATTCCTCTGCAGCTCTTGGTTGATAACCTTGACGCCATTCATTCAAATGGTACCTTTGACCCCTAAAAGGTGCAAGGAAGCCCTCACAATTTGTATAACTTGCGTCGACTAGGTAATAGCAGCCTATATAAAAAACACTACATAAGTTATACAATTAACATTTTCTTATGTACAAAATTCCAAACAACCTTCCTTTATCATATAGGAAAGCTTACCACGGGCACTTTTAATCCATGTCTCCTAGTTATTGCATCACGAAGAACTCGACCATCAGCTACTGACCCTTCCCAACCAGGAAGAACATAAACAAATTGCATGTTAGGTGTGCACACACCTAACACGTTTGTCGCAATGTCGCCCTTACGAGTTCGGAATCTAGCCTTATCTTTAATTGGTACATTAACCCTGATATATGTCCCATCTAGAGCACCTAGGCAATTCTAAAATTGAAATGAAATAAAAAATAATAAGAAACCTTAATCACATTCACTATATTTTCTTATAAAAATAAAATGGCGATTATCTACCTTAAACCACCTCCACTGATGGTCCGAAGAGTTTGTTGGTATCGGCTCAGTTTCTTAAACAACGCTCTTGCAAATGCATCACCGCATTTAGGACATTATGAAAACACCGACTAACTGTCTCACCCGACCTTCTAAAATTTCTCCTAATGACTCTATTTTTAACATGATGAGCAATAATATGTAAGAAAATTCCTACTTGTTCATCAATAAGCATGTTTTTTGTTGACTTCAATCCTCCTATACTTTCTAGCATTTCACAAAGTTTAAAAAAAGCTTGCCTATTCATCCTAACCATTGAAATACATGACTCATCATTGTCATGCAAAATTTGCCTCAGATAATCTCGATTTGCATAAAAATTGTGCAAATATCTTCTAACCCTTGGCCTATAACTAAACAAAGAAGCCTCTTGTGCCAACAAAATCAATAGCGAAGTAACAATATTACACAACTGTAACCATATAGTCAAGACAACCACAATCCTTTTTGTTCTTTCCGCATTTCTACGTAAACTCAATCTGAAACGAGCCATGACTGCAAGAATGAATAAATATTGTCAACTACATAATGTAAGATCCTAAAAAGCGATGATTATGTATACTTGTGTGTTAGGTTGATGAGTATAGGTGGTGCAGATGTGTAGCAAATTGTTCTCCATCTTCTAATCGGGTAAAGATGAAAAGAAAAGAAAAATTGTCGTTTAATGCCTTTAAATTTTTAGGTGAAATACATGTTTATTAATAGAGGAAAGTTGAGGGTATAGGCATTTGGAACATGAGGTGGTTATTTACATTGTGATGTTTACATTGTGATCTGCGTTAAACATGACAAGTCAAACCCTTTTAATAAAGAAAAAAAGCTCCTCATATGTCCATAAAATCACTTCTGCTGCTCCAGTGTACCGTTACAAGTGAAAACAAATATATGATATGTCTAAAGAACTCATATGCAACCCACATAAATTGAAGACAAATATATACATACAGTCATATAATTACCAAATTCAAGCATCCGAAATCTATGAAAATCATCAATCACAAGGACAAAGAGTCACAATTTCGAATGAAGCAATTCTAATAGCAATCTATACCTAAACAATGTCAAGAAGAAACACCTACGATGCTTCCACCCAAGGGAGCAACCGAATTTAATAGTCCAACATCCTGCAATCACAATCCCAAAAATCAAAATTCCATACACAGAAAATCAAAATTTCATACACAGAAATTCCATACACAGAAAACCGCGTGAATTTTTCAGCGTGAACTGTTCACTGAACAGACTGTTCACGCTACTGTTCAGTGAACAGTTCAGCGTGAACGTTCACGCTGAACAATGTCAATGTTCAGTGTTCAGCGTGAACGATTCACGCTGAACATTGTTCAGCGTGAACGTTCACGCTGAACAATGTCAATGTTCAGTGTTCAGCGTGAATCGTTCACGCTGAACACGATTCATGTTCAGCGTGAACATTCACGCTGAACAATGTTCAACGTGAATCGTTCACGCTGAACACAATTCACGCTGAACATTGTTCAGCGTGAATCGTTCACGCTTCATTGGAAAAACCCAGCGTGAACGATTCACGCTTCATTGGAAAAACCCAGATTAGAAGGAGAAGAACACGAAACCCATTGGAACACAAAACACACAAAAACACCCAAACAAATTACCCGATGTAATTACCCGTAAGAGGAAGAACTTTCATGAGAAGATGAAGAACTTTCAAAAGAGGCTCCAAGATATTTCAACTGTTGAAGAAGACAAATAAGTTTCGGAGGAGGAAGAAGGATATGTTTGTAAAAAGAAACAAGCTTAGATGTATAAGAAAGATTACGGATTCGTCGATTAAGTAAAGATAGGTTTCAGTCGGTTTTAGCTATTCTTTAAAATCGCAGAATACATATTGACGTAGAATGAGTATTCTGTATTTACTTGAAACCAAACACCGGATTTAATAAGTACCGAGGAATAGGGTAGGAATAGAATTCCTATTCCCTCGTACCAAACACCCTGTAAGTTCTAATTGCCCGCTAGATTATTTCAAGTTTCGAGTAGACCCCATCTCACTTAAATAAGAACGGCGTCGTGCTAGAAGCGATAAAAATGCAAAATTCAGTCTCACCTCACCACCCCCAAAGGGAAGGTTATTGAGACAATTTGTCACCAGAAACTTCCATGGCAATCGCCGGTGAAAGCTCTCTCTTGAGAAGCCTATGATTGTTAGGGTTAAGCGCAAGTCAAATCACTCCGCAATTGATGCTTTCGTGAGTTGCACGCTTTCCTTGTTTTTCGCTCTTATTCCATATGGTTAAAATATGGTTTAATATTGTCTAGGGCTGGAGATCAATGAGAGGCCGTTGAAATGTCCGCTTTTGGATTTTGAGAAGTTGTCGATCGGTGGTGGCGGTGGTGGGTCCGGACTGGGAAAGGTGTTGCTTTGAATTTATATGATGAGTGTTTTGAATGATATCGTGTGATTGTTTTGTAGTTTCTTGTTGTTTGTGGATGTTTATTTTTAATTTTTTTGTTTAGTTTCTTGAGCATTACACTCTATTTTAATGTGTTATGATAGAGGAGTTGAAGACTAGAAAAGTTTTTGTACAAGATGTTGAGACTGTTAGCGCTCAGATGTTACCCTTGACGTTATACAATTGTTTGTGGTATGTTTCGATTCTCTTTGTTGCCTTAGCTTGCAAGTCGTAGAATTTTGCTTTGAGGCGTTGGAAACTGAAACATTTTACTTTTTAATGATCGATATATGTTTTTCTTTTCAGAGTAAGTCTGCTGATTCAGTTGAAGGTAATCCAAAACGTGACGAAAGAAAACGGACCTTTAAAAAGATTGATGTAAGTATTTCTTCAACTACATGGTGAGCTTCTGACTAAGGCGAAACAAAATGATGCGGACCAGTTAGCTTTGGATTACATGGACGATCTTGACCGCATGCAAGGTTTACGGCGAAGCAAAATAGACTTAAATTCTATAATGTCGTGTGTTTGGATTCTAAATCTTTGCTTAGTTAGAATTCTAGTTAGCAATAAGAGTTTATTAAGGATTCTAAATCCTTGTTCTAGTTTATTAGGAGTTTATTTTCCTAATCTTGTTAGAGTTGATTAGGATTTTGGCCATTATAAATAGGCCTTATTTATGTTTTCAGAACATCATCAATTTTCGGAATAAAAATTTCATTCTAGAATTTGGCTTTGCCATTCTTTCAAGATCGCTTGTCATTCTTGTTTCTCTTTTCGTCCAATCAAACGACATTGATTAAACTCCTGAACGGAGTCTAAACGTTTGTTCGCTCAGAATTCCGCTCAAGGCCGCTTGGTATCAAAGCCTATCCTCCATGGCCGTCAATTATGAAGAACGACTTACTACCTTAGAAACATCCGTAGCAAACTTATCCGACCAAATAGCAGAAATCAGACAAATGCTGGGAGAGCAGTTAAACCTAGGAAGGATTAACCATCCTCCTACAGCGGCAATTCCTAGGGTTGCAGATCCGCAAACAGTTTATGGAGGTCCCACCAAGCAAGTGACTTTTGTGTTGAAAAAAATTTTATGTTCTCCAAAACAGGAATGAGAGACGCAAAGGAGGAAGATATTCCAAGCAAAATGTCGAGTGGGAGAAGCGATTTGCAGATTGATCATAGATAGTTGCAGTTGTGAAAATCTAATTGCAAAACAGTTAGTGGAGAAACTGCAGTTGACCACTCAACCTCACCCTTCACCGTACAAGGTTGGGTGGATCAAGGAGGGACCAACGATCGAAGTAAACAGGATCTGCAGCGTTCCTATATCAATCGGTAAACATTATACGTAATCATTATTTGTGATGTTGTGGACATGGATGTCAGGAGTTTTGTTAGGTCGCCCTGGCAAGATGATGTTGATGCCGAACACGAGGGAAGGAGAACTCATATAGGTTTACCGAACACGAAGAGGATCATTATTTTGTCTTCGTTCAAAGAAACCTTCTAAAGTGGAAGGCGGGTGAAGTTGCTAAGGGTGTGCAGGATGTGGGCCTTACTACTTAGAAAGAAAATTAAAAGGAGGAGACACCAACAGAGGAGGAGACACTATCTTTACCAAAACCCATCAAAGAGTCATGGAAGAATTCCCACCTTAGTTGAGGAGCCATCAACACTCCCACCTTTAAGGGATATTCAAGATCGATTGATTTCATTCCGGTTCTACGTTACCTAATCTTCCTCGTCAATTTGCTTACAATAGTGTTCTTCCTAGTGTTACAACTAACAATTTGGCCAACCAGTATGTTGATATTTTTAAGCAGGTGAGGCAAAATCTGAAGGAGTCTAATGAAAAGCACAAGATTGTCACGACAAGCATAAACGCTTCCAAATCCTTCAAGGTTGGTGATCAAGTTATGGTGTACTTCATGGAAGGAACGTGGAGAAGGACAGCAAAAGCTAGATCCAAAGAAGATTGGTCCTTTCAATATAACTCGGAAGATCAATGACAATGCTTATGTTCTTGACCTTCCGATCATATGAAGATATCCAAGACGCTTAACGTGGCGGATCTTTACCTTTATCACCGATGATGGTAACTCGAGGTCGAGTTCTTTACAAGTGGAAGGGAATGATGCGGACCATTAGCTTTGGATTACATGGACGATCTTGACCGCGCAAGGTTTGCGCGAAGCGAAAATAGACTTAAATTCTATAATGTCGTGTGTTTGGATTCTAAATCTTTGCTTAGTTAGGAATTCTAGTTAGCAATAAGAGTTTATTAAGGATTCTAAATCCTTGTTCTAGTTTATTAGGAGTTTATTTTCCTAATCTTGTTAGAGTTGATTAGGATTTTGGCCATTATAAATAGGCCTTATTTATGTTTTCAGAACATCATCAATTTTCGGAATAAAAATTTCATTCTAGAATTTGGCTTTGTCATTCTTTCAAGATCGCTTGTCGTTCTTGTTTCTCTTTTCGTCCAATCAAACGACATTGATTAAACTCCTGAACGAAGTCTAAACGTTCTTGTTTCGTTCGTAACTTCCGTTCTGCGTCACAAAATCAAGAGGTAAGTGGTGTTGCTGACTATTTCCATTTGACCGGAACCTAACTCATGCAATGTCATTCATGGAACTTAGGGAGCTACTTTGTTGATTTGAGGGGAGTACAAATTTACAATGTGTTGCCTATTGTCTCTTTTTAAACTGTTGTTTTTAGAATTCTTTCTTGATAGGCTATTTGATAATATGGCTTGCCTTACATGACTTTTTTGATATGATTTTGGGTGGCAGCTTGGTCAAAATTTACATGTAGCTCATAGATTATAGTATCAGTGTTGTTATATGTTATTTTCTCAACGTAGTTGACTCTGTTACTTGCTTTGTGTTGTGTCTTATGTTACATCATGTTGGTCTTTGAATGACTTCAATAGATACTTCTGATACCATTTAGTCAACCATGCTTTGTGTTGTGAACCATGCTTTGTGTGTGGATGTTAAGGAAAAAATAAAAGAGCAACACAAGCATGAGTAAGTGATTTCATAAGGAAATTTTGTTCTTTTATTCTATTTGCATGTCCTTGATATCATAGTGATATTGTTGTAGAGCTATATCTTTGGAAGACCAGAGGATTCTCTGCAATTATTTACTTTTACTAAGAGAGTTTATTCCAAGTATTGCAGAAGAGATCGAATCTGATATGCATACCTACCTTTCTGAGCAAGGTTGGCACTTACTTGATTTCATTGTAATCTCTTTTCTTGGTACTTGCTTTTACTCTTCATCATTACTTCTAGTGCTTGGTTTTGGATTTGTGTCAATCATGAAGGAGCCAAATGAAAAACAGGGATATGGTCTTAAATAATATAATTTTACTTTTCCATTTTATTATTACATTATATGATCGTAGCCATTAAAAGGGGAATATTTCATGGTTCTTGGAGGTGCTTCCATTGTCAGAACATAGTAATCATATTCTTGAAGTCTTCCTGATACGTCTTGGTTCTTATTCATTCTTTGCGAATGATTATGTTTATGACCACCATACTGTGAAGGATGGCATGGACATATGTGATTAGGAGGCTTCAAGCCCATTTCCTCTGTATGAAATTATACTATTCTCTTTATAATTTTACCTTTCCTCTGTATGAAATTATACTATTCTCTTTACAATTTTACCTTGCTGTTTACCATAATCATCATTAAAAGTGTTATATGTCCCATCCAGTGTTCAAGTTGAGGATGAGGACTTTTATGATGGACTTGATGATGAGTCTGACTTTGACAGTGAAGATTCAAATGGTAGATCAGACTTGCTACTTCCTATTCCTTATTATTGAATTCCTCCTTCCTGACACATCTATTCTTTCCCTTTGGTTGCACTCAGTTGAAGCTCATCCAAGAAATGAATATCCTGATGAGACATCTAATGAGGAAGAAGAAGTTGGGAGTTCGACATCTGGTAATGAATCAAAAGAGCGAGAAAGTGACAGTTGTAGCACCAAATCTAATGAAATAGAAGATTTAAGGCATCACTTGTCTTTAGCTGAAGATCCATTATATGATGAAGTGTAATTGGCAAGAAGCACTTCAAATTTGTTGTTAATAACCAATTGAAATAATTTTCTCCAACCACGTATTTATTTAGTTTCTATTGCATAAATTTTAGCGACCAATTTGAATTATTTTTGCAATCAATTTTGGTTACTAGCAGGTATACATTAGGAACCATCCAAATTATTTTTGCGACCAATTTTTGATGGCTAACACATACACTCTAGTGACCAACAATTAATTTTTTGTTGCTAAATTATAGTAAATATAATACAATTTGTGACGATATTAAAACTATAGCAATAAATTATTTCATTAAAAGTAAATTTTTTGCAACAGCATCATGTCGTCACAACATGGTTACTAAAAGAAATTTGATACACCATTTGTTGCAACCAGATAAAAATAACTGCAACTAATGACTTGGTTGTTATAAGATTATTTTTTACCAACAAAAATAATTTGGTTGTAGTATGAATAGCTATAGTAACCATTGACTTGGTTGCTATAAGATTATTTTTTACCAACAAAAATAATTTAGTTGCAGTATGAATAGCTATAGTAACCATTGACTTGGTTGCTATAAGATTGTTTTTTAACAACAAAAATAATTTGGTCGCAGTATGCATAACTATAGCAACCATTCTAACATTACAGCGACCATGAAATTTTACATTAATAAGTATAAATTTGGTCGCTAATAATTATACCTTTAGTGACCAATTTTAAATGGTTGTTAATAATGCATTTTTAACGACCAACGTAATAACTCGTCACTGAGCACTTTTATTAACAACCCTATAGTGACTACCTGCGACCAACCCGATTTTGGTCGCTATAACTTTTAACGACCATTTTTTTACTTTTAGCAACCATTAATAATAGTTGCTAAAACTAATTTTCTCAGTAGTGCATTCGAGCAAAGATAGTCGCCCTCAAAAGCTTTTAAGTTTCTAGGGTAATCTTATTGTTCATAAGTGAAAACAGATGAGAGATAATTGTTGTGAATGAAAGAACTATCATTCATTTCAATTAAAAGTCGTTCAACGAATACAATTAAAACTTATATAGAAAGCTAACTACAGAATGAGAACATAAGCTAAGTGTCCAGCCCATCATTCTGTTATATCAGAAAAAACTGTTCTTAACTAACACTAAATAACAATTTACATTTATATTTCAACACTTATCTTGTTCAGGTAAAGCATCCTTTCCTACAAGCTACAATAATTAAAATAGGATGTTATGTCAAGGAACGCTGATCTAATAGATGACATATTACACTTAGTTTCATCAAATATGAAGTAGCAAAGAGGGATTGGCTCCCATTTGCTTAGAGAAAGCCCTTAATTCCTACACCTACCTAGACAATTTTGTAGTAGCAATGTCTCAGAAATTCCGACAAGAGCAGGGTTCATACACAGTCATGTAGCAACGTAAAGAATAAAGAAGCAGTCAGCAAGAAATCAAGAAATCAAGGAATGTCAGTTACTTGACAGTTAGGAATTGAGCTTTATAAATAATGTAATTCAATATGATTCAAAATACACATTCTGTAGTTTGATATTCAATAATATTATGACGAAACCTCAACAAATTGTTGAGTTCTTCACCTTCCTCTGTTCAGCCCTGTTTTCGTATATTTTCTCACTCTAACTTCATCTCTTTAAAATTCCAGAGCTTAGCCTTTAGTTTTGTACATGATCGATAGATAGCAACTACAAATGGTATCGAGCTTTATTTCGAGGGACCCATGAGAGGGTGATTGTGTGAGGAGCTTTCAAGACCCGGTTGGTGATTGTCATTGAGTGCTGTGATTTAGAGGAGTTCATCGGAGATAACTGAGAACTTACCTCAGGCCCTGCAGCCTCCAGTGTTTAACGGTGAAGGATACGCAGTCTGGGCAATCAAAATGGAAGTGTATATGCAAGGACAGGATTTATGGGAACCTGTTGAAGATGATTACGCAGTTGATGTGCCGACAGAGGATGCGACGATATCTCAACTGAGGTGGTTGAGGGAGAGGGTCATCAAGAAAGCTCGAGCCCGATCGTGTTTGTATCAGGCGTTAGCTCCCTCCATTTTTACAAGAATCATGAAGATGAAGTCGGCAAAGAAATATGGGACTTCTTGAAGGAAGAGTACCAGGGAGATGAAAGAATCAAGCACATGAAAGTGCTTAATTTCATGAGAGAATTTAATGCACTTCGATGAAAGATGGTGAATCACAAGGTTTACGCGACAAGTTGTGTCAATTAGCTGATCAAATAAGGCTTCTTGACATCGAATTCAAGGATGAAAGAGTTGTCCAGAAGTTGTTGATCTCTGTTCCAGAAAAATATGAGGTAACTATTGCTTCACTGGAAAACTCGAAAGATATGTCCAGTATAAAGCTAGCTGAGGTTGTAACTGCGTTGCAGGCACAGGAGCAGAGACACCTGATGAGGAATGGCGATATTTCGGAAGGTGCTTATATAGCATCCACAAAAAATGTTGATCAAGAGAAGAACAAGAACGCCAAGTACAATCCGTGCCCACATTGTGGTAAGTCAAATCATTTAGCTTATAGATGTTGGAAGAGACCAGATGTTGTGTGTAGGAAATGCAACCAAAAAGGACATATGGAGGCAATCTATAAGAACGAAGCTGGTCATTCTTCGGCTGAGGCTCAAGTTGTGGAAGAAGAGGAGCATTTATTTTTGGTTACTTGCGATTTGAATAATTGAGGAGTTTAGTGGGAGTTCAGAAGCTAAATTTCTGATCCAAGGAGGAGCTTGTAGTAGCAATGTCTCAGAAATTCCGACAATAGCAGGGTTCATACACAGTCATGTAGCAACGTAAAGAATAAAGAAGCAGTCAGCAAGAAATCAAGAAATCAAGGAATATCAGTTACTTGACAGTTAGGAATTGAGCTTTATAAATAATGTAATTCAATATGATTCAAAATACACATTCTGTAGTTTGATATTCAATAATATTATGACGAAACCTCAACAAATTGTTGAGTTCTTCACCTTCCTCTGTTCAGCCCTGTTTTCGTATACTTTCTCACTCTAACTTCATCTCTTTAAAAATTCCAGTAGCTTAGCCTTTAGTTTTGTACATGATCGATAGATAACAACTACAAATTTCATTTGGATCATCTTCTCTATAGCACTTCATGAGCCTTTGTCCTGATGCTGATAAAATCCATATCAAATTGCTCATATAAGCTCTCCAAAGCCTAGCAACAAGAGTCACAATTCCATAAATGCCAGGAGCATTGAGCGCAGAAGGTGGAAGGGTCACATATAATGAATATTTGGAAACCAGAAATAAAAATAAGACAAATACGAGATATGAGAGAGTAAAACAAGACATACAGAAGTATACTTCTAATATGAAATGAGCCAGTTTACAGAAGGAAAGTGTTTCCTCTGGGCAAGTTTCTTGTCCAGCCCCCAGAAGACCTACAAAATCAAAACGAGAATATGTTATCATCATATATTAACTTGCCAATGAAGAGGACAACTGTCTATCATGTTTAAATTACAATTGCGCCTGATCATCATGTTTTCCATTCATAACATCCTAAAAAATGTTCTATGTTACCTGGACAATGCTAAAGGGTAGCAGATGTGACGGGATCTGAGAAATCTTCTCCAAGAGGAGAAATAGCACCAACAATAGTAACACTGCCAGTACGCTCTGGCCTACCAAGACATTTGACCTTCCCAGCTTGTTCCTAAAATGAGGCTAAACGTGCTGCCAAATAAGCAGGGTAACCACTATCTACAGGCATTTCAGCCTGTAATAGAAATTAAGACATACAATCAACAGTTAGCATAAACTAATTTAAACGTGCAACAACAATAGAAAACTTTTTACACCCAATTCAATAATTGCTCATTCACTTGAGGTCAGAAACTTAATGAAATAAAACAATAGTGTAACATTGTATGACATTACTTACACAGTAGCATAACATACTGAGACAAAACCATTGGAACACTTGCATACAACTAACAGATATAGCAAGCTTCTAATGATGTTTTTCTTATTGCCTATTTCATTAATCAAGTCAATGTTAAATGATCAAAACGGAACTGTCTATTAAAAGCGCAGATAATAGGATAAATTGTAACTAAGCTACATAAGAGAGGAGCAAACCAGTCGCCCGAAAATTTCACGAAGAGCTTCAGCCCAACGAGAAGTTGAATCTGCCATCATGCTAACATTGTATCCCATATCTCGGAAATATTCAGCTATGGTGATTGCTGCAAACCACACACACATAAAATTAAGAAACAGCAACTTGCAATGTCTAAGAATTGACATCACAGGAAAATAATCTCATCTACTTTCCAAATCCTGATAGAAGAGGCACAAAGAAGAATCTAACATTCTTCAAAGGCTAAACATTGCGACTGATTTGTCATCCGCCTTGTATTATCTCCATGACCAATGTGAATGCTCAATAATTCATCGCAATTTGAAGCTCAGCAACATTCTTTTAGACAGTGATAGGATTGTTCATGTAAGCGGTTTCGGCCTCGCAAAGATCGTCTCAACCGTTAACAACGTGTCACAAAGCCTAACCAACTCTACACGGATAAAGGGGACCATTGACTATAGTGCCAACTTCTTTCTCTTTATTATACAAGTATTGTAAAAGTAACGCAATGTTCAACTATCACTTCGGTTCATCACATTAGCTAGAGAACATAAAGGAACGACAACTAATTGGCTGTATAAGACTTTTGCCTATGTCTTTTACATTAAATTGTAATAGGATAATTTTTAATTATATCAAAATTTAGAAATTATTTTGTAATTTAAAATTTTAATCTAAGATGCTACCTAGTACTAATAAGTACTAATATTATACTTTATCAGTACTAATTTAGTAAAAGTTTTATTCACAATTTTGATTAAATTTTAGTTTCTATGTTAATTAATTATTACTATTATCATTATTATTATTATTGTTGTTGTTATTGTTATTTTCGTTGTTGTTGTTTAATTTATTTTCAAGCTTTGCCTATTTATTTTCAAACATATATATGTTTTAAGTATATACCTTACACATTAATTTAGGAATAATAGACACTAAGAAAAATTGATGTGTAATTATTAAGGACTCATCACGTTTTAGTTTTTAATTTTGATTTAAAATTAAATTAATTTATTTAATTAAAACTTTAATTGTAATTTATAATTTTATAACATATGCAATAAATTCAATTTTAATATAATTTTATTATTAAATAAATAACTAACTATTTGACTATTTAATATTAATAACTAATAAAAATAGAACTAATATTAATTTAATTATTTAAGTTGTTGTTAATGTTAAATTTTTTAACAAGACCTTCACTAAGTATGGCAATGGACCGATCTAAGTCAGATTCATAGCCCAACTTGGGCTCCGACTACCAAAATGGTATTATTTTAGACAAATTTTTTTATTAAAAAAGTCGTTTCGGGAAGTTTAACTGAAAATTTTATATTTTCGGGTGGGCAATGCGGTTTCAAACTTTTGGTCTTGACCCGATTCTCCAAGTTTGAGGCCAGTTTGAAGTACAACAAACTTAAAGCTCGTTTATAGAGAAGCTGAACTGGAACGCAACTACCCTCCATAACTTTCATGTAAGATATACCTTTAAAAGATAAATTTTATAACATAAGACAAAATTTAATTATATAAATTTTAAAATTATTTTATAATTTAACTAAATTCAGTATTGCATTTATAACATTATTAAAAGTGAAGTTAATTAAAAATAATTATTATTTTCATCAATACTTTTATTTTTATCCTCTAAAACTAAATTTTAATGAAAACAATTAGACTTATGTTCAATTATTTTCATAGTTGATATCAAATCAACTATAGCTTGTAAACCAGACATTGATGTTGTTTATGCTCTACAGTCAATTTGTTTAGTTGTAGTTTAATGATAATTATTTAAAGGCGTTATTTTTCTTGCACATTTTTAGATGTATATGATAAATTTCATAGAATAATTGTACATCAGAAATGAAATTATAATAAAATTATAATTATGAGACTTATATTGCATTTATGTATTATCTTTAAGATGTTCCTAGTTAGTGTTTTATTAAAATTAGACATTAATAGAACGCAAAAAAGACTAACATACGTTTTTTTTAATGAATGAAGTAGTCGATCCCATAGGCTAAAGTATAGAGATACTTAGACAAACATGTGGGTGTTTGTTAGAAAACAAATTTACTGAATAGACCCGATATAAAAAATTCATTTGGAATGTTACTTGTATATCTATAAAATTTTCATTATGATGATTGTATAAGTGATCCTCTAACTTAAGGTCACCAAAGTTAAATTATATAAAGACTGCTATGTTTTGATATTATTTATAACTTATTTAATCATGAGTCAATCAATCGATAGTCATAGATATAACAAGAACTATATGGATGTAATTGTGTGATCAAGATAGGATTCATTACTCTAAAGTAATTAGGGAGAATATTTCATTGTTTTCGATTATTATTGATTCAGTAAATCCCTGGCCAAGGTGAAATGATGATTTGTAAATATTTTACAAACGTCGTTAATCTAATTGATGACTAATGGCGGAGAACTAATTTGAGTGGATTTAAAAAAAGTAGACATTAATTTCATGCTCTGTCTAATCGAAACATTATATGATAAAATGGTTGAATTATATAGAAGGAGCATGCATAGAAAGGTTAGTCAAAACTTCTTTGATATTTAGGTAGTCATGATGCGTTGATAAACGTTAATCTTGATATATGATTATAAATTGTTTAATTAGAAAATTAAAAAGATTTTTATTTATCTAATTCTAATGAGGAATTAGAACTAAAATTTATAATCATTGTCAATGTAATTGGGAACTTAATGCGTCTCACATAAAGAACGGGTTGAAGAGAACGATGATAATTTCATCGAGTTGAACTTGACTGTAAAGTTTAAGAAACTTTATGATTAAATATGAAATATTTAATAAATATGAGTCAATATGAGGTATTGAATCTTATTTGGACATAATTGATATTTAATTAAAATTATTTATAATTCTAATTAAAGTTTAATTTTAATTTCAATTAAATTACTAAAACGCCTTAAAGTTATTATAAATAGGCTTAAGTTTTGTGAAACTAGCACTTCTTGCTTAATCCTCTGTAAGAGTTACGTAATTATCTCAACTCATCATATGGATATCATTAGAGGTTGGACATTTGTGTAACTACGGTAGTTGTGATGATCGCTTCAAAATATTTCGAGAGATACGATAAGAAAAAATCAAGCTTCAAAATAAAGAACAGATTTATTTTCAAGCTTTATTATGCTTTAATTGTTAATTATTTTATATAATTAAATTGATCTTGATTTTCGGGAAACTAATTTAAAATTTTTTTAATTATTCCACTACCGTGGAGATAAGATCTCAGTGCAATTTCCCAACAATCGGCCCTTTTATCTTTCACATCCACATTTTCTTTTTCTGTAGGTAGAGGAGACCTTTTCCAAGCAGATAATTAATTCGAGGAGATTGTTTTTATACATTATTATACACATGCATTAATCTGTCATAATATTATGTACAAAAATTAAAGAATTGGAGTTTTAAAATAAATCTATATATGAAGTTCGAAGATGGAATTTAAATTTTATATAAAATTTGTAAAATTTCAACAATTTAAAGATAACTTTAAACAGATTTAATTTTTATGATTATTATTTTGTATCCATTATTATAATAAAATATATTAAGTAATACATATTTTTATATTTTAAATAATTATTTGAAAAAATATTGATTTGTTATTCTAAAATTTTTAAAACAGATTGAATTAAACTTGAAAGATATTTATTTTCTAATTAGATTCAATATAAATTTAAGGTTATCAAAGAAATCTGGGTTAAATTTTAATTATACTCGATCTAGAAAGTCTAAAAACTATTTTTTAAAAATTTATATATTTAAATACGATTCGACTGAGCTCCTAAAACGTGAATCAACCCAAGAGGGCTAAATTATGTTATCTTTATTGGAAACAACTTGACAAGAAAGTAACAGACTCAATCTAACTAATATTAGCAGGTTTAACATATCTCTATTCCAAATAATTTGTTTCCTTAGCAGCCCATTTCGCTCAAAGGATTGAATAGATAAAAAATAGAATAGTTATTATTAGGAATAGAAAAGATGAGGAATAGAATATAATAAGTATTACTAAATCAAGAAATGAAATACATAAAGAATTTTTATGTCAATGTTTAATTTGAAAATATAAACTTAAAATGAGAAATGAATAATCAACAAAAGACCAAACCATTATTATTATTATTATTATTATTATTATTATTATTATTATTATTATTATTATTATTATTATTATTATTATTACTACTACTACTTATTATTATTATTAAATCTTAGGAGGCTTAAACGTTGGAAGGATAAAACTGTCTTCATTAAAATAATTATTCTTAAATAGATAAAGATAGGTAAAGATTGTCTTTACCTATTCATCAAATTTTAAGAATATATATTCTTGAGGAATAGGTATTCTTATAATTGTTTATAACCAAGCGTATGATTAATAATATGCTAGGAATAGAATAACTATTCCTTGAACCAAATATCACGTTCAATTTTTCAAATGGCATTCATTCTTCTTTATTAAGACATAAACTATGTTGTCACAACTTCGATATACATTTGTTTTAATTTCTCATACTTCAACAAATCTAATTACAACCTTGTTTAAATCTCATCTCATCTAATTTTTATTCCATTAACTTGAATAATTAAGCAAAGGAAATGATGTTATACGAAAATATTGTCATTTAAGCTTCTATACTTACTTCACTAGAAAAGGAATCCAATTTATTGATGGTTCCTAGTAGTAAATGGAACGGAAAAGATAAATGAGACTTAAAATTAGTGTAACACTTGTAGATTTTAAGATTGACTATTCAAAACTAAAACCACTAAAGAAGAATAACATTCATCTTTCTAGAATTGGTCAAAATAATTTATATTTACCAAAAATACTATATCTAAATTTTATTATAAAAGATTAAAGATTATTTCATTACAAATCTTCCAAGTACATTAATTCAATGCCAATTTAATTATTATTATAAAACATACAATATAAAGAACATCGTCAACTAATAGAGTTGATCTTTGGATGAAAGAAAATAAGACCTGGTTAAAACAAAGAAGTCACTTGATAATTAAAACTTATAGTACGTTTTTCATTTTTATTTTATATTGTTTTAAATTATTTACATAGTATATTTAGATTTAAATTATTGTATTTTTATTAATTATCTAAATTATTTAATTTTATATTTTATAACCAAAAAAATTAAAGTCTGCTAAATATTTTCTTGATGAAATTAAAAAAAAGGGTCTCAGTAGAAAATCTGAACCAAAGCCCGTGTCCAAGACCAAAAACAAAGTAAAACACGTCATCAAAAGGAAACAAAATGACAACAACCTATTAAAGTTTGGAAGACTGGAGCAGCATTAGTGTCTTTTGGAAAACTAAACTATTAAAGAAAGACTTAAGTAACAAACTTTAGTTTTCCAAAAGTTGGTGCGGTAAACTATTAGTGTCTTTTCCTTCTTCTTTTCATGAGTGGTTTAAAAAGTTGGTGCGGTAAAGACTATCACTACGGTTCATCACATTAGCTAGAGAACAAATAGTAATTGGCTGCAAATGACCCTTGCATTATGTCTTTTTACCTTAAATTACAATAGGGATAAATTTTTAATTATATAAAAATTTAGAAATTATTTTATATTATAAAATATTAATCTAAAATAGTTCCTGGTACTATAAGTACCAATATTATACTCTATCAGTACTAATTTAGTAAAAATTTTATTAACAATTTTGATTAAAATTTAGTTTCTATGTTAATAAATTAATTATTATTGTTGTTGTTTAATTTATTTTCAAGCTTTGCTCATTTATTTGTCAAACATTTATATGTTTTAAGTATATAACCTACACATTCATTTAGGCACAACAAACACGAAAATAAAATTGAAGTATAATTATTAAGGGCTCACCACGTTTTAGTTTTTATTTTGATTTAAAATTAAATTAATTTATTTAATTAAAACTTTAATTCTAATTTATAATTTTATAACATATGCAATAAATTTAAATTTTAATATAATTTTATTATTAAATAAATAAATAAGTATTTGACTATTTAATAATAACTGCTAATAAAAATAAAATTAATATTAATTTAATTATTTAAATTGTTGTTAATGTTAAATTTTATAACAAGACCTTCACTAAGTATGGTAATAGAATTAATATTAATTTTATTGTTGTTTGTTATGTACCTAAAATTGATGCTTTTCTTTTGTACAAAGACTTTGGTTAAATAACACGCGGAAAACTTTGTTTAAACCTTTTAAATCACTCTTTAGTTAAAATTAACATTTTAATTTGGACTAATTTGATATGAAATTAACAAATTAAATTTTAAACTAATTTTAAATTTAAGTAATTGATTCAATTTATATTAAAAAGGTGATATTGTTTTAATATAGTTAATTAAAATAATATTATTTTATTTAGTATTTTAAAAATTAAAACAATAATGATATCATTTTAGTGTTAAATCAAGCATAATAAAACTAAGTTTAAATTACGCGAAGAAATTGATCAAGTCGAGATAGAGATAATTTAAACTCACAAGCAGTGTCCCCTGCCCAGGGCCCATGATGAGAGGGGGGCCCTCTTCAACAGCCCCCTCTCTTGCTAATTTTTTATTATTGGCAAATTTTTACGTATAGCTAAACAAATTTTAACTCTGTTTTTCCAATAGGTAATAGCCTCCTTTCTAACTAACAGCAACAGACGTAGGCAACACGCAACAACCTCCTCCCTTCCAAGAAATTTTAACGTTATAAGTTAACGTTAATTTATACATGTTGGCTTTAAATGATTTTAACGTTATAAGTTGACGTTGTTTTTGAAGTAAAGATAACTTTGTGGTCCTCATATTTATAAATAGTCTTGAAATATTTAAGTATATTTTTACTTTTTAATTTCTTTATTTTCATCAATTTATATATTTAAAGTACTTTAACTCAAAAATTAACATCAAAAAATTTTACGACTCTGTCTTCTGAGTTCTGAGTATAATTTAAAGGTAAAGTTTATGATTTTTTAATATATTTTTACTCTTTGTTTTCCATTTTTAATATTAGATATTAAATTTTGCTATTTATTATCGAATTCTATTGACTATACCTGTGACTGTAGCATTAGCTGAGAGAAGTTTTTCAAAGTTAAAATTATTGAAAACCTACTCAAGGTCATCAATGTCACAAGAAAGGTTGAACGGTTTAGCTAAGTTATGTATTGAGAAGGATATGTTGGACAATATTGATCTTAATAATATTATTAATGATTTTGCATCTAGAAATGCACGGAAAAATTGTTTTTCATAAATCATGATCCTCTATATATTTGTTAGTGTTATGATCATTTAATATTTAGTTGATTATGTAAATTTATAAATTAAGTTATTTATGTTTCATACAAATATGTAAATTTAAGTATATTATCGATTTATTAGGGTCCTTTTTTAATTTCACCCCGAGTCTATAAAATTATAAGAACGGCCCTGTTCACAAGTAGACCCGCCACAACATGGTAATCCTTTGTTGTACAGTCACCCTACCCATAATCATCCGTAACTTATAATTATGTATATCAATGTTGGTAAATTATTCAAAAGACAAAAGTAAGAGAAACTTTTTTTTTTTTTTTTGGGCAGGAAAAGTAAGAGAAACTTTTAAGTTTCTATAACAAGTGGTCGTATTCTGCCTTTGTAAAGTAAGAGAAAGCAAATGGCCCATCATATGAGAAATGTTCACAAAAGGAAAAGGAAATCAATCAGAAGGTTCCACGTTTCATTTCTTTAAATCAAAAGAGACTTTATCGGGGCGCTCTTTAATTTATTCGGTCTTTTCTAAAGTGTATTGTCTAATTCATTATGTCCACACAGCAACGACTTTTAAAATCAACGCAGTGCTAGAAATAATTTAGGGTTAGCAATCATATAAATAGATAATGTTAGGTAAGTAAAGTGTGATTAGAATCACTTTTTTAAGTTATTGTCTCATTACTATAATAAATTTAATAAAATAATATTTTTTTATTCTTAATTTGAATTTTTTAATCAAATTCAGACCAATTTCTTAAAGGTCTATAAATAGAGCCGTATGGAACAATAGTCAAATCATTCGGAGCTCGTAACCAATATTAGAATTAGAGATAGAACCGAAATATTATCTTTATTTTTAATCCTTTCATGTAAATATGAGGAATGTAATAAAATCTGTACAATGTATTACAAAATAATCTCAACTACTTTTCAAATCCTGACACAAGAGGCACAAAAAAGAATTTAACATTCTTCAAAGGCTAAACATTGCAATTGATTTGTCATCGACCTTCTATTATCTCCAAGACCAATGTGAATGTTCAATAATTCATCTCGATTTGAAGCTCAGAACATTCTTTTAGACAATGATAGGATTGTTCACAGAAGCAATTTTGGCCTCAAAAGATCGCCTCAGCCGTCGACAACGTGTCCCAAAGCCTAACCAACTCTAGATGGATAAAAGGGACCACTAACTATGATGCGAGCGTCTTTTTTTTTTTTTGAATAAAGCGGAGTAACGGTACATCCTACAGTAGTAGTCTAGGAAAGCTAATCCCAACACTATCCTCGAAGAGGATGGGGAGGCACCCGGAAGGGGAATTAACAAAAGTGGTGAGACCTAAGTTATAAGAAGTTGCAAAATGAGCGAGCCAGTGGGCACACCGATTGCCTTGCCGGTAGATGTGACGAATGCGGATGACCCAATTACGGTTGAGGAGTTCATTAATGCAAAGAATGAGTGGGTTCAGTGAGGAAGTGCGCTGGGCGGAGTCGGAAATGAGGTGAACCACCGCTTGAGAATCAATGTCTAGTGCCACCTGGCAATAACCAAGGTCCCAGGCCAGGTTGAGCCCGGATAAGACACCATAGAGTTCTGCGGCAAGAGGGGAGCACCATCCTAGGTTCTGAACAAATCCACCCTGCCAATGCCCAGTACTGTCACGGATAAGCCCTCCTGCCGAGGCGGAAGGAGGGGAATGCTTGCAGGCTCCATCGGTATTGAGCGTGACCCAACCAGGTGATGGAGAGGACCAGCCAATAAGTCTCTCGCGCCTGGAGTGGATGCTAGGAATGACACAGGCTAGAGTGGCAGTGGCTCGCTGAATCTGGGCAACATAGGCCAGAATACTGGTAGTGGGAGAAGGCGACCAGAAATCGGGAGTGTTAAAGACTGCTTTATTCCGCCAAGTCCATAGAAACCAACAAGCAACCCCAAATATACCAGCCTGTAGGCGATCGTAAACCAAAGCGATGTCAAGGTTAGTGTGGAGCCACTCATGACTGTGTTGTGAGAAGAAGTCCGAAGAGATGAGCCGGAGTGGAAAAGTGTGCCAAAGACGGCGAGCCCTGGGACAGTCTCGCATGACGTGTAGGGAGGTTTCCTCTGCATGACAGTGGGGACAGTCCGCCAAAGAGGTAAGGTGTCGGTGTAGACGCAGGAGGTTGGTCAGAGGCGGTCTTTGGCAAAGAGCCACAGAAAGGAACGACTGCGATGAGGGCCCTCCCAGCACCAAATAGTCTGCCAGGATTGCCCATTGTCAGGAAGGGGGTGGTCCATAATCATGGAATAAGTCAAGTCGCCGTGAACCAGCCAGGCGTCTGATCGCCCCTGTGTCGGCTTGGTCCGTCCACGGAGGGTTGGCGGTAGAATACCTGCAATGAAAAGAGTGACCGTGTGAGGAAATAAAAATTGAAAGTCATCCCAAAGCCAACTACCTGAAGGGTCCACATAATGTGCGACGCGGTGGTCGAGGATTGATGGGGTGGGTCCACAAGCGCGCAGTGCAATGAGAGGTCCCAAATCATCCACCTGTGGGTCCAAATTAACTTGACAAGATGGCCATCGCCAAGCCGCTCATTTACCCTCAGAACACGTGGGGCCGATGATGGTAGTGATACTCCGCCATACCATGGAGCCACCGCCGACTTCCAGAGTGGAGGGTAGGGAGGTGACATTGAGGCAGTATTTTGCAATGTAACGCTGCACTCCAAAGTGCGTAAGGTTGTGAGATAAGTGCCCAAATTAATTTAGTGAGTAGCGCGTCATTGGTAGCCCGAATATTGCGAATGCCAAGTCCTCCCATATCCTTCGGTTGACAGATCGTATCCCAATTGACAAGGTGAATTTTACGTTGTCCAGGAGAAGAACCCCATAGGAAATTACGCATGAGTTTTTCCAGGTCATCGCAGAGACGGCGAGGGAGGCGGGTCGTTTGCATAACGTAGGTAGGAAGGGCGGATATAACAGACTGTATGAGAGTGGTACGCCCTGCAAACGATAACAGATGTTCGTCCCAGCGTGACAGGCGTTGTTGGACTCTATCGAGGATGAATTTATATGTACGTTTGTGCACCCGTTCATGCAGTAAGGGGACCCCAAGGTATCGACCTAAGTCGGCAGTTGGCTGAAACCTCAACTCTCGGCTTAATTGGCGAGCGATAGAAGAGGGACATTTTTGGAAAAGTAGTAGCGAGATTTCGGGAAACTGATCTTCAGCCCGGAGGCTTTACAAAAGAGATTTAACGTTTCGCGGATGATCCGAGTGTGAGCAGAAGAAGCTTCAGCAAAGAGTATGAGATCGTCGGCAAAGAACATATGCGTTAAAGGAGGACCATGACGACTCAGGCGAATGGGAGTCCAACGGCCTTGGGAGACCGCTTCAGTAATTAAGTGACCCAAGCGTTCCATACAAAGCACAAAGAGTGGTGATGCTGTCGCCTGCAACCAAATATAAAAGATTTTTCACTCCCGTTAAAACAAATTAATGTAGTAGAGTAAGCGGATATCGTTCCCACGAGGAATTTTACGATTATGAAAATTACGGATTCAAACGGCACAAACAATAAAAAGGGAGGTTTTGTTACTTACTGCAATAAGAATAAAAATCAAAAAGGAAGAAATCGCAAATTAATAATTAAGTCTGAAAAAAACCAATAGGAAAAACACCTTAGTTTCGGTCACCAATGTTACCATGCTATTATGGATCCTTGACAAAAATTGTAATTATTAACGAACATTCATTGAGGAAATTTTCTATTAATTGTATTGACTAGAAACATGTATCCTAGCAACCTTATTAAACAATTAATCTAGATACGATCATAGATTAAATTGAATAATAGCATTAAGAATCAATGACAAGTAATAAACATGTACGACAAGAAATCAATCAAGTGGATAATTTCTTAGAATTTTCTGACTCTAACGTAGAGGGGTTAATCCTAATTGCTACTTGTGGTTACCAAAATTGAACGTCAGATTTTGTTAACCTAGCGATTAAATCCATTAATCTCTAGTTGCGCACCTAGAAACTAACAAATCCAATTTAAAAAGATTAATATGAAATTATCCAATGAACGTTAACAATTATGAAAAAGATTCCGAACATCTCACCATAATAACATGGAACATGGCTCCCTCAACCAAGACAAAAAAATTAGTTAATCATGCTTGAGTTAAAAACAAAAGAAATAATAAAAGAAACAATTTCCATAACTATTTTTTTAGTGAAATTAACGTTAATGACAAGAAGAGTTTTGCAGAAATTGAAAACAAGTAATCCATAAATTTGCAACTAACTAGAAATCACTAAATCTACGATCTAACTACTTGGTGTTTGTGCAGAAATTGAAAATCAGAGAAACAAGAAGAAAAAGAGCACTTGCGGCAGACCCAAGGGAAGAAAGAAAGAAGACTCGATGATTTCCTCCAACCCCCCATACATGTATTTATAGTCATGGCAATTTCTCCAATTCCCTCTTTGACTTGGATATCCCATATCTTGATTGGCTTTTGTCTCAAATAGATAGTCTTCTAGTTTAGGTGGAAAACTTCTTGAAAAGGACCCTAGAAGATCTTTGGCGATTTGGTTCTAATTTGAGGCCAATTCTGGAAAATCTGCAGATTTCGGATTATGACCTTAGGCGTGCCCACGCCTAATCTTTGAATTTCGGCCAATCTGAAATTTTCGCACTTCTTGCTATATTTTTCCTCTTTTTGATCCATTTCCGTCTTTTTGGCATTGAAAACCATCTGCAAACATTTAACAATTAATTCCATCAATTTTTAAGTACCAATTTCACGAATCAACCAAAATTAAGTCCAAAACATATGCATTTTAAATGACTTATCAAATTCCCCCACACCGAAACCTTGCTCGCCCTCGAGCAACATGTCAAACCATTAACTCAATCAATTCATTCTTCAAAAACCAAGTGCACACAATCCATCAATTTAGGCTAACAAAATTCAATTTGCAACATAAATCACAATTGCCTTTCACTAATGCAAACAAACCAAATCAAAATTCAGCATCTTTGTTCAAAAGCAAACATGAAATTGAGTGAATTATTCTCACGGATTTCGCTCTTACACTCAAGTGTTTGTGGGTAGGTGTTTCACTCAAATCTCACTCTATTATGTGGCACTACCATAAGCTTGCAATTTCACCAATTCTCCTTTATTTAGATCACATGGGCTCATAGATCATAAGGACTTATTAAAGGTTGTAATGGGCTAGGTTCATGGGTGAGGTAAAAGCATGGTAAAAAGGTTGATCACAAGTTTTCATAAAGCATTAAGCAAAAGGGACACACAATTTAGAATTTTGAGATAAACATGACAAGAAACTACAACTACTCATTCTAACTCAAGTCACTATACTTTTATTTTTCTTTTCTTTTCTTTTTTTCTTTTTTTTTTGTTTTTGTTTTTTTTCGATTTTTTTTAATAATGCTAAGAACACGGGAAAATAACAATAAAAACATGAGCAATGTACCTATGAAAGTTTCTCAGAACACAATATATAACAAAAGTCTCAAATTACTTAATGTTTCATTCAACTTGTGTAGGGGGGAGGCTAATGGGGTTATTGGGTTTCTAATGTGAGGTGATAACTCAAGGAATAAGGTTAAGGCTCAAAATTGTTTTCAAAGGAAGAGTAGTAAGTGAGTCAATTTTTTAAGCCAAATGGTTTTAAACAAAGACGACCTTAATCACTTCTAAGTCCCTTGTGATCAAACAATATTCAAACCGGTTCCATGCAAGTTCTAGAGGCAACACAATTAGAGGAGCATCACTCAATTCAAGAAAATATTATGACATGAAGATGATGTCATTTAGGCTCAATTTCCTCACTGGTCGAATTCAAATTAAGAATCCAATTAAGTTTCACAATTTATTCCATCACTCCAATGTCAAAATTTTGACCAAGTTTATGAGATTAGTTAGAGCAATTAATCAATATGTCACATCTTAAACCTACTTATCCTAAATCAAATTCATGTGTATTCCCAATCTCATCCAAACTACTATGATCAAGTTTCATGGGTTGACATGCAACTCCAATGAAAGTTCAACCAAAAACAGCCAAAATATTCCAACAATGTGTACATAGAAGCCAAAATTATCCACAAAAAAATGTAAAGAACTCCCCCACACCTAAATTCAGCATTGTCCTCAATGGTAGAGAAGCATAAAAAATAAAAGAAAAGAGGTGAAGAAAGCTTCTCTGTGAGGCGGTGTCATGATCAGGGTGTCGGCGGTAGTGGTGGATGAAAGCCTTGATGCTTCCAGTAGGCCATAAGGTTGGTTTCCATACGGTGCATGGACCGCTCAAGTCTCAAGCTAAGCGAGTGTCGAGTCAACGGGTTGTTGTGGTGCAGCTGGTGGGGTTCGACGACGTCCGGTTGAGGTCCGAGTGCTATGGCAAGTGGTTGGCCTAGGAAGAGTAAAAGAGAGGTGTCCGTGGCTCAGGTCCACAATCCCCATCTTGCATAAACAGTCTACATCCAATGGCTCGAGCTCACAAGCCACTGTCATGTCAGTATTGTCAAGATCTAATACATCCAAATTAACAGCCATCTGTGTAATATATGAACCAAGGATTAATGGTTTAGATTTTTTCCGCAACACAGAATGAAATTGATGCATAAACCAAAATCCTAAGTTGACAGGAATATGTTTATCCATACACCACAGAAAGTAAAATTCAGCCTTTGATAAAGTGCCTGCAGCATCCTTTCGACCAGAAAAATTAAAGGCTAACAACCTATGCATAATTTTGAAAACCGGGTTGCTAAGAAAAGAACTCTTAGACAAGTTAGCATGGTAAGGACGAGGGTCAACAGACCATTGATGCCATATTTCCGAAGCATTAAAATCAAAATGAAAGTCACAATGGGAGTTACGAAATAATTCAGATTCAATATCAGCAGTAGACATAAATCCCAATGCAACATTAAATTCAGCAATCGACAAAGCAAATTCTTTTCCCATTAACCGAAATTCAGCAGCTTCTTCCGTATGTAAGTCAAATGTTTTGTCGCAATTAAATTGAAACGTAGTGTAAAATTCCCTCGTTAATTCTTCAAAAGCAGGACAATTGATACGGGCAAAATTACTCCACACAATAGGACCCAGTAATTGCACAAAAGCATCATATACACCTAAAGCTTCAAGTGTATCAGAATGAATAGACTTACAAGGATAGATCGGTCTCTGTTGAAGCTGCTCAAACTTGGCGGTATCTTCAGGTAGAACAAAGGAGGTGCACCCAGCAGTTCGAGTGGTGCATCGTGTTCGGTGTTCCACTACCTTGCCTCATTGGATCAAGGCGTGTTCTCGTGGTCGATGGATGGGCGTCGGTGTGGGCGCTAGAACTGTCCGAATGGGAATGGGGTCTCTTCGTGCTTGGCTCTTTTTCCTGGGCATTGTTGCAATCGGTGAAGTAAAACCTGCACACACAAGACACAATAGTCACGAAATTACCAAAACGTGAATGTAATGTGGAATGGGAAAATAAAATCGATGTAAGGAGGGAATGAAGGTCATGATATGAAAATTGGGGATTGACGTGAATGTGAGATGGAAATGGAAGAAAACGAGAGACAAGGGTGAATGAGTGGTAAAATCAAGGCTTTAAGCAGTGGGCATGGTGGACGTCTGGTGAAAGAGCAAGAACGAAGGGAAAAATTAGAATGAAAAGTAGGGTGGTAAGAGGATGGTGAAAGGGATGGTTGGAGAAGGGGGAAAGTTAGGGTATGGCCATGAATGGAGAGTGAAGAAATTGATGAAATCGAGTGTGAAATTGATGGGTTAGATGGAAATCAAAGAAGAACGAAAATCTGGAGAAGAGGAGGAACAAGGGTATGTCGTGGGCTGAAAGAACAAAGTCACAGAGGAGAGGGAATGGGGTTAAGTGATTTGGGGGGAAAACAAAGGAAAAAGGGGCGGTTAAAAACTTTGGAACCGTCAAAATAACTGCTTTACACGGGCTGTGTGAAATTTCACACGGTCTGTGTAACCTTCAGGTAAATTGGTGAGCATCACTTCGATTCACACGGACCGTGTGAAATTTCACATACCGTGTAACCTTCTGTAAATTGCGCGATCACTAATTTACACGGCCGTAAAATTTCACACACCGGTAACCTTCGTAAATTGCGCGATCACTAATTTACACGGCCGTGAAATTTCACACACCTGTAACTTTCGTAAATTGCGCGATCACTAATTCACACTGACCGTGAAATTTCACATACCGTAACCTTCAGATAAAAACATGCAAAATCAAGGAAAATACCCAGAGCAAGACAATTTCACCAAAACTAAAGAAATTCACAGAATTAATGTAAAACAATGACAAAATTACAATTAAAATTAAAATTTTAACTAAATAATGAAAATAAAACTATTAAAGAAGGAATAATGACAGACTGAACACTTTACTAAGTTACCCCTAACATGCTTCTTTATAGTCGTAAGCTAGACTTATGTTGAACTTACCGATTCGTAGATAGGTCGGTGGTGCCAACCCGATTTCACAACCTGCTCGATCGTTGAATTTTCATAATAAGGTTTAAGACGGTGTCCACGACCTTGAAAACTTTAAAGTATCAATGCTCAATTTCTACCGCACTACGAGGGAACACATTAGTAACAATAAACGGCCAAGCCAATGAGATCGTAATTTTCCTAGAAATAACTTAAGCTTTGAATGATAAAGAAGAACTTTTTGTCCAATGGAAAAATGTTTCCTAGACAGCCCAACTCATTACGAATCTCCTCCAATTCTTGCAATTATAATTTCCGACTAGTGCTTACCTCTAATTGATCCATGTTCAACCGCTGATGCCCAAAAGCTCTATGTTCAATTTCCACAGGTAAATGACAAGGCTTACCGAAAACTAACCTGTAAGGCGACATACTTATAGGAGTTTTGTATGCAGTTCGATAAGCCCATAAAGCGTCATCCAGTCGAAGACTCCAATCTTTTCGGTTTGGGTTGACCACTTTTTCTAAGATGGACTTGATTTCCCTGTTGGATACTTCAGCCTGCCCACTGGTTTGCGGATGATAGGCGGTAGAGATTCGGTGCGTAATACCACATCGTTTCATTAGCGCTTCGAAAATCTTGTTGCAAAAATGCATTCCCCGGTCACTAATGATGGCTCGAGGCATTCCAAACCTGACAAAAATATTTGATTTAACAAAATCAATTACCGTTTTAGCATCATCAGATATAGTAGCCTTAGCTTTAACCCACTTAGAAACATAGTCTACTGCCAAGAGGATGTAATTCTTACCGAAAGAAGAAGGGAACGGACCCATAAAATCTATGCCCCAAACATAAAAAATTTCACATACCGTAATGTTCACAATGGCATTTGATTCTCGTTATAGTCCACATTCTAAAATTTTTCAACTTAGCTTCCACATTCTAAAATTTTTCAGGTTTGGGCAAATGTCCCCCACACACAGATGAATGACAAAATTGTAAAATAGATGAAATCTCATCATCTGTGACGCATCTCCTAACAATCTGATCAGCACAAAATTTCCATAGGTAAGGTTCATCCCAAACATAATATTTAGCCTCGCGCTTTATTTTATCTTTTTCAGCTCTAGACAAATCATTAGGTAACGACTTGGTAACTAAAAAATTTACTATGTCCGCATACCAAGGGGTTACCTGTTGAACTGTGAAAAGGCTCTCATCCGGAAATTTGTCGTGAAGGATATCAAATGTAGTACTGGATGTAATTCGGCTTAAGTGGTCAGCCACCAAATTCTTCGCTCCTTTCTTATCGCGAATTTCCACATCAAATTCTTGAATCAATAAGATCCAAATAATCAACCTGGCTTGGCTTTTTCTTGTTCACTAAGTACCTTAGTGCGGCGTGATTGAATAGATGATCACCTTGGTCCCCAAAGAATAGGACCGAAACTTCTCCAAGCCAAAGACGACTGCTAGAAACTCCTTCTCCGTCGTGGAATAATTTTTCTGGGCATCATTAAGTGTCATAGAAGCATAATAAATAACATGAGGTACCTTATCCACTTTTTGTCCCAACACAACGCCTACGGCATAATCTGACGCGTCGCACATCAATTCGAAAGGAATGTCCCAACGTGGTGGCTGAATAATCGGTGTCAGAGTGAGACGCCTTTAGCTCATTGAACGACTTCGCATTGTTCGTCAAAATTGAATTTCACATCTTTTGGAGCAATTGGCACATGGGTCATGCAATTTGGAGAAATCCTTGATGAATCGTCGATAAAAACCTGCATGAGCAAGGAAAGAACGAACTTCCCGCATATTCGCGGGGTAAGACAGAGAGCGAATAATATCTATCTTGGCTTTATCAACTTCAAGTCCTTTTGACGAAACGGTATGACCCAAAATAATGCCTTCATTAACCATAAAGTGACACTTTTCGTAATTTAGAACCAAATTAGTTTCAATGCAACGTTTTAGCACTTTTTCAAGATTAATGATGCATGCTTCAAAAGATTCGCCATATATCGTGAAATCGTCCATAAAAATTTCCATGCAATTTTCCACTAAATTGGAGAAAATACTTACCATACATCGTTGGAATGTCGCTGGTGCGTTGCACAATCCGAACGGCATTCGTCGGTAAGCGAAGGTACCGAATGGGCATGTGAAAGTCGTCTTTTCTTGATCTCGTGGTGCCACCAAAATCTGATGATATCCTGAATACCCATCTAAACAACAATAGTGAGATTTTCCGACTAATCTTTTCAGCATCTGATCAATAAAAGGAAGCGGAAAGTGGTCTTTTCTAGTAACTGAATTAAGCTTCCTATAATCTATGCATACTCTCCAACCATTTTGAACACGACTTGGAATTAACTCACCATTGCTGTTTTCTATTACCGTAACACCAGTTTTCTTTGGTACGACCTATACCGGGCTTACCCACTTACTGTCCGAAATCGGATAAATTATGCCTGCGTCAAGAAGCTTTAAAATCGATTTCTTTACTACTTCCATCATAGGCGGGTTAAGTCGACGCTGTGGTTGCCGCACCTCTTTAGCCTCATCTTCCATCAAAATTTGGTGCATGCATATAGTGGGACTGATTCCTTTCAAATCGGCGATTGTCCACCCAAAAGCTTCTTTATGTGCTTTCAAAACATTGATAAGGTGATTTTCCTGCACATCAGAAAGTTGATGAGAAATAATCAAAGGCAATGTATTTTTCTCACCTAAAAAGATATATTTAAGGTGACTGGGTAAGTTTTTCAATTCCAAGGTTGGTGGGTTGATCAATGATGGCAGTAACTTGGTTTCTCCTTTTGAAGCTTCTATGGACGTGAGTTGCTGGAAAATGGGTCGATGATTCAGTCCCTTTTGATTTGTGAAATTGTGTTTCCTTTTCATTATCACGCATCACCGGATAGGCATCCTCATCCCACTGTAACGTTTTTGCCTTGAAGTCTCTAGATAGTGTGAACTTCTCCTTTGCTGGACAATGTTGTGCGTTATTGACGTGGTCCTTTAAATCTCTTGGTAACGCTGCCTCTTCATCCTTGCTCCCAAGCTCCATCGACTCCTTATGCTCTTTCTCTTGTGACGTGAAATTTTCCTGCACTTCTCCAATTAACGCAACCTCCTCCATTAATTCCATGTCATCTTTATTTCAATGCTCCAATTCTCTCAGATCTATGTATCAATGAAATCTACAGAGACAACAAATTGCTCATCATCTGGAATTTTCATGGTGTTATAGATATTGAATTTAATTAAGTCACCATCAAATTCCATAGTTAACGACCCATCGTGAACATCTATTTTGGTCCTCGTTGTTTTCAAAAATGGTCTTCCGAATAAAATCGGAGTAGAGGAAGATGTGTCATCTGTGCTCATCTGCAAAATATAAAAGTCACCGAAAAAGCATGTTTCCTACTGAACCAATATGTCTTCTAACACTCCTTCGATACGCTGTCAATCGATCCGCTAATTGAATTAATACGTTAGTTTTTTAAGAGGTCCAATATTCAAAGATTTATAAACATCATATGGCATGACATTAATGGACGCACCTAAATCTAACATAGCCCTTTCAATTCGCAAATCACCAATTCGACACTAATAGTAAACATATCTCGATCTTGGCATTTTGGTGGAAACTTTTCTTTTGCAAAATGGCTGAAACGCTTTCACCTAACTGAACTTTCTCATTGAATTTTAATTTCTCTTGACGATAAAGCTCTTTAAGGAATTTAGCATAACGCGAATTTGTTTAATTGCATCAAGAAGAGGAATATTTACCTGGACCTTTCGGAAAGTTTCTAAAATTTCCTTTTCTTGTTCTTCCTTCTTTGCGTTCGCTAATCGACTCGAAAAGGAGGTGGAAGCACCTTGTTGATCACGACTTTCTCGCTTCTCTTCGTAAGTGTGTTATTTCTTCCTCTATTTCACGCTTGAAACCTTCGAATTGGTTCCGTAGTTCTTACCACTCCGTAACGTGATAGCCTTTGTGCTTTGTCTCGGATTTATCTCTGGTTGTGCTAGAAAATTATCGAAATTCCTTGATTCTAGTCGGTTAACAGCAACTGCAAGTTGGCTCAACTGATTTTCCACATTCCGAATGCTTGCTTCCGTAGTCCGCTGAAATGTCAAAGTATTCGTGGTTAGAGTTTGTAATGCCTCTTCTAAAGAAGACTTACCTTCGATAGTTGACGTCATATTTGGATTTTGGTGCTGCATGAATGGTGGTCTATATGGCTGAAAATTCGTGGATGTTTGTTGCCCTTGAGGATTCCCATATCATAAGTTTGGATGATCGCGCCATCCCGGATTGTAAGTATTGAGAATGGGTCGCATTTCCTTTGATTTGGCCCATTAAATCCACCCATGGCATTCACCTGTTCCGCATTATCTTCTTGCAAAACCGGACATGAATCAGTAGGATGTCCAACCATTGAGCTAATTCCACATACCTTAGCTTCTTCTTTTCTTGAGACTGCTAACTGTCGCACCAAAGAAGTGAGGTCATCCAATCTCTTTTCTACCGAGGTCGCAATAACTTCATTCACGCCCTTTGACCCATGACCTATACGGATTCCGAACTGTTGCGTATTGGAGGCCATGTTTGCTATCAATTCTCTCACTGTCGGGCGCTTTGTCAACTAAGGCACCACCACCGCATCGCTATTCATGCTCCTGCCGTAAAGCAAAAGTCCTTCATAAAATACTGAATTAACAATTGTTCGCTTATCCGATGATGCGACAACTAGCGATAATTTTTAAATCTTTCCCAATATTCGTAGTGTTTCTCCCAGATGTCGACGAATTCCACAAATCTCTTTTCAATATTGGCGGCTCGATGCTGGAAAATACTTCAAGAAAAGTCTCTTCATCTCGCCCATGTCCGCACGCTTTCTCCAAATGAATAATAAAGCCAATCCTGCGCATCATCTTTAAGGGAAAATGGAAAAGCTCTCAGCTTGATCTGTTCTTCCGTCACATTGGTCGGCTTCATACCCATGCAAACTACATCAAATTCCTTTAAGTGCTTGTATGGGTCTTCTCCCGGTAGTCCCCTGAAAATAGGCAATAAGTGAATTAGTCCAGATTTTAATTCAAAAGTATTATTATCACCTAAATTCGGAAAATTGATGCAAGGGGTTGTTGCTGCTTTGGCCAATGCGGCTAATTCATTTAAGAGTGAGATTGGCAGCTATCCTGTCCATCTTTTGTGTCTCTTTCCACTGTTTAGTCTGTTTCCGCATCCTTTTTGCTGTCTTTTCTATCTCAGGATTATACTGCAAATTTTCTGATTGGTTTGAACGCGTAATGTACATAAACCGTCAAAGATTCCCCGGCAACGGTGCCAAAATTTGGTGATGCTGTCGCCTGCAACCAAATATAAAAGATTTTTCACTCCCGTTAAAACAAATTAATGTAGTAGCGGTAAGCGGATATCGTTCCCACGAGAAATTTTACAATTATGAAAATTACGGATTCAAACGGCACAAACAATAAAAGGGGGGTTTTGTTACTTACTGCAATAAGAATAAAAATCAAAAAGGAAGAAATCGCAAATTAATAATTAAGTCTGAAAAAAACCGATAGGAAAAACACCTTGGTTTCGGTCACCAATGTTACCATGCTATTATGGATCCTTGACAAAAATTGTAATTATTAAAGAACATTCATTGAGGAAATTTTCTATTAATTGTATTGACTAGAAACATGTATCCTAGCAACCTTATTAAACAATTAATCTAGATACGATCATAGATTAAATTGAATAATAGCATTAAGAATCAATGACAAGTGATAAACATGTACGACATGAAATCAATCAAGTGGATAATTTCTTAGAATTTTCCGACTCTAACGTAGAGGGGTTAATCCTAATTGCTACTTGTGGTTACCAAAATTGAACGTCAAATTTTGTTAACCTAGCGATTAAATCCATTAATCTTTAGTTGCGCACCTAGAAATTAATAAATCCAATTTAAAAAGATTAATCTGAAATTATCCAATGAACGTTAACAATTATGAAAAAGATTCCGAACATCTCACCATAATAACATGGAACATGGCTCCCTCAACCAAGACAAGAAAATTAGTTAATCATGCTTGAGTTAAAAACAAAAGAAATAATAAAAGAAACAATTTCCATAACTATTTTTTTTAGTGAAATTAACGTTAATGACAAGAAGAGTTTTTGTAGAAATTGAAAAAAAGTAATCCAGAAATTTGCAACTAACTAGAAATCACTAAATCTACGATCTAACTATTTGGTGTTTGTGCAGAAATTGAAAATCAGAGAAACAAGAAGAAAAAGAGCACTTGCGGCAGACCCAAGGGAAGAAAGAAAGAAGACTCGATGATTTCCTCCAACCCTCCATACATGTATTTATAGTCATGGCAATTTCTCCAATTCCCTCTTTGACTTGGATATCCCATATCTTGATTAGCTTTTGTCTCAAATAGATAGTCTTCTAGTTTAGGTGGAAAACTTCCTGAAAAGGACCCTAGAAGATCTTTGGCGATTTGGTTCTAATTTGATTCCAATTCTGGAAAATCTGCAGATTTCGGATTATGACCTTAGGCGTGCCCACGCCTAATCTTTGAATTTCGACCAATCTGGAATTTTCGCACTTCTTGCTATATTTTTCCTCTTTTTGATCCATTTCCGTCTTTTTGGCATTGAAAACCATCTGCAAACATTTAACAATTAATTCCATCAATTTTTAAGTACCAATTTCACGAATCAACCAAAATTAAGTCCAAAACATATGCATTTTAAATGACTTATCAAAAAGATAGGGCGATAAGGGGTCCCCCTGGCGGATTCCCCCGGAGGGGGTGAAAGGGGCGCTAAGGCTCCCTCCCCACTGGACCTGCATGGAAATAGAGGAGACACACTTCATGATAAGAGAGATTAAGGAACCGGGGAGCCCAATGTCGATGAGGGTGTCGTGAATGAAGTCCCAAGAGAGACGGTCATAGGCTTTTTCGAGGTCCACCTTAGTGGCGAGGACACCCTTCTTCCCGGTTTTCCGACGCATGGTGTGGATGATTTCTTGAACAATAATGATGTTATCAACGATTTGGCGACCCGGGACAAAACTGCTCTGGGTGGGAGCGACAAGGTCAACTAAAAAGGGTTGAAGGCGAAAGATGATGATCTTAGTGATGACTTTGTATACGACAGGGCACAGTGCAATCGGTCGGAATTGAGTAATGGATGAGGGGGAGGGGAGTTTGGGAATCAAGATTATGGTGGTATGGTTGAGGTCAGAGTCCCAAACTTCATGTCGAAAAATATGCTGAAGGAGAGTGATCAGAGAGGGCCCGAGGGTTTCTCGTGTTTGGAAAAATAAGGCGGTGAAGCCATCAGGACCAGGAGCCTTGTTTGGAGCCATGGCGAAAAAAGCAGCCTTGATCTCGTTAGGACGCAGGGGTTGTGCCAACGTGCTAGAAGCCTGTGGGGGGAGAGGTGGGAAGCATCCTCGCAGCGGGAACGGAGTAGGAGGGGTCGGGTCGACGGTATAGAACTGCTGAAGAAAGGTCTGGGCGCATTGCCGAATACTAGCGGGGTCATTTCTGGAAATGCCAGCAGCATCAATCAAAGAAGGGAAAAGGAGTTGCCGATGTTTAGTAGAGGTGAGAGCATGGTAATATCTGGTGTTGCGATCGCCCTGACTGAGCCACTGACTGCGGGATTGTTGATGCCAATAGAGTTCCTCTTGGATAAGGACCTGTTCCAATTCATGTTGAAGGTAAGCTTCCAAATCTCTGAGGGAAGTGGAATTCTGCTCCTCTAAAGACTTTTGAATACCCATGAGTCGCGCCATGAGTCGCCGTTTGCGAGAGAATATGTTGCCAAAAGTAGAGGAGTTCCAGCGTTGAAAGTGAGCACCGAGATCACGGATGGCGCCGCTGAAGGATGACATTTGAGGGTGCCAGTGAGCTTTGACCGTTTGGGCAAAAGTGTCGTCAGTCAACCAGGCGGAGAGAAACCTAAACGGACGAGTGGAAGGAGGAGCAGAATGACGAGGGTGGAGGGAGACAAGCAGTGGCCGATGGTCCGACTTCAGAAAAGGGAGATGAGTGACAGTGGTGTGAGGGAAAGACTCTGTCCAGGAGGTGGAACCAAATGCTCGGTCTAAACGGATTAGGTCCGCCTCGCGCCAAGTGAACCGAGGCCCGATGAAACCCAAATCCTGAAGATGACAGCAATGGACACAGTCGCAGAAGTGAGAATTAATGACCATAGTATTGCTGGCACTACTACGCCGATCGGCCTGGTCCAGCTTAGCATTAAAATCACCACCGATGAGCCACGGGTGGGTGGTCGCCCTGGCAATGTTCCGTAAATGAGCCCAGAGGAAATGCTGGAGAGAGGGAGTAGGGCTGCCATATACAGCCATAAAGTCAAACGGGGTGTGCGCCCAGGTGACATGAACATGAAGAAATTGCCTATGTGCCAGAAGAATTTTAATACGGATGTCAGAGCGCCATAAGAGCCAGATGCCGCCTGAAAAACCACTAGCTTCCACCCGGTAAGAATGAGGGAAAGAAAGATTACGAATAATCTGGTGAGCCCTGTTGCCACTGATTCTGGTCTCTACGAGGACAACAATTATCGGTTTATGAATTCGGAAGTAGTTCTTGATGATGGGCCGGAATCTTTTCCCTCCGACCCCTTGACAATTCCATAGGAATAAGGGCATAAGAACGGGATAAAAGATTCTTTTTATTATTCAAGTATTGTAAAAGTAACGTAATGTTCAACTATCACTTCCGTTCATCACATTAGCTAGAGAACAAATAGGTTGGTTGCAAATGACCTCTGCATTACGTCTTTTACATTAAATTATAATAGGATCATTTTAATTATATAAAAGTAAGAAATTATTTTATAATTTAAAATATTAATCTAAAATGATACCTGGTACTAATAAGTAACAATATTATACTTTATCAGTATTAATTTAGTAAAAATTTTATTCACAATTTTGATTAAAACTTAGTTTCTATTATTATTATTATTATTATTATTATTATTATTATTATTATTATTATTATTATTATTATTATTATTATTATTATTAGTGTTTAATTTATTTTTCAAGCTTTGCCTATTTATTTGTCAAACATTTATATGTTTTAAGTGTATAACATCTCACATTAATTTAGGCATAATAAACACTAAAATAAAATTGAGGTGTAATTATTAAGGACTCACCACGTTTTATTTTTAATTTTGATTTAAAATTACATTAATTTATTTAATTAAAATTATAATTATAATTTATAATTTTAGAACATATGCCATAAATTTAATTTTTAATATAATTTTATTATTAAATAAATAAATATTTATTTGACTATTTAATATTAATTACTAATAAAAATATAATTAATATTAATTTAATTATTTAAGTTGTGTTAATCCTAAATTTTATAACAAGACCTTCACTAACTATGGTAATGGACCGACCACAGCCCAACTTGGTCTCAGACTACGAAAATGGTGTTATTTTAGATAAAGATTTTTTAAGAAAAGTCATTTTGGGAGGTTTAACTGAAAACTTTTACTTTGGGGTGGGCAGGGCGGTTTGGACCTTTGGTCTTGACCTGATTCTCCAAGTTTGAGGTCAGTTTGAAGTACAACAAACTTAAAGCTGGTTTATTGACTTTGTCAAGCTGAACTTGAACGCATCTGCCCTCCGTAACTTTCATACAGATATACCTTTTAAAAGAAAAATTTTATAATATAAGACAATTTTTATTATATAAAATTTAAAATTATTTTATAATTTTAAAAGATCTAAAATGATATTCGAGATTAACTAAATTCAGTATTGCATTTATAACATTATTAAAAGTGAAAGTTGATTAAAATTAATGATTATTTTGATCAATATTTTTATTTTATTCTCTAAAACTAAATTTAAATGAAAACAATTAAACTTTTGTTAGACTATTTTCATAGTTGATATCAAATCAACTTTAAATCAACTATAGCATGTAAACTAGACACTGATGTTGTTTATGTTCCACAACCAATCGGTCTAGTTGTAGTTTAATGACAATTATTTAAAAGCGTTATTTATCTTGTACATGTTGATGTATATGATAAATTTCATGGATAATTGAACACTGTAAATGAAATTATAATAAGATTATAATTATAAGATTTATATTGTATTTATTATTATCTAAATTGTTTATAGTAATTATTTTATTAAAATTGGACATTTACAGAACGCAAAAAGACTAGCACATGTTATGTTTTTTCTTATGAAAGAAGTAGTCGATCTCATAGGCTAAAGTATAGAGATATTTAAACAAACATGTGGGTGATTGTTAGAGAACAAATTTACTGAATAGACCCGATATGAGAAATCCATTTGGAATATTACTTGTATGTCTATAGAATTCTCATTGTGATGATTGTATAAGTGATCCTTTAATTTGAGGTCACCAAAGTTAAATTATATACAGACTGTTATGTTTTGATACTATTTATGACCTATTTAAACATGAGTCAGACAATCGATAGTTATAAGATATAATATGAACTATATGGAGGTAATTGTGTAATCAAGCGAGGATTCATCACCCTAAAGTAATTTAGGAGAATGTTCCGTTATTCTCGATTATTATTAATTTAGGAAATCCTTAGTCAAGGTAAAATGACGATTTGTAAATAGTTTACAAATGTCGTTAATCGAATCGATGACTAATGGCAAAAAACTAATATAATTAAACTTAAAAAGAGTAGACATTAATTTCATGCTCTGTCTAATCGAAACATTATTTGATGAAATGATTGAATTATGCAGAAAGAGCATGCATGAAAAGGTTACTCAAAACTAATTTAACATTCCTAAATATTTAGGTAGTCATGATGCATTGTTAAACGTCAATTTTGTTATATGATTATAAATTATTTAATTAGAAAATTAAAGATTTTTTTAATTTATCTAATTCTAATAAGGAATTATAATTTATAATTTATAATTATTACTAATATATTTGGGAATCTAATGCGTTTCACATAAAGAACAAGTTGAAGATAACAAAATTAATTTAACTAAATTAGGCCCGATTGTGTTGTTGTAGCTAGTCCAGTAAATAGGAGTGATTGGGTCTTCCGTTCATTTAGTCTTCTATCACTTTATTCTCTCTGTAAGAGTTACATAATTCTCTTATTCTGTGGATATTGTTAGAAGTCGGATATTTGTAAGGCTACTGGTAGCTGAGACGAATCAATTTCGGAAATAATTCGAGAGATATGATAAGAAAAAATAAAGTTTTATAATAAGGTACAAATTTATTTTCAAGCTTTATTATGCTTTAATTGTTAATTATTTTATAATTAAATTGATCTTGATTTTTTGAAAATTAGTTTGCAAAAAAAAATTGTAATTATTTCATTGCGATTATGATGAGAACTCGGTGTAGTTTTCCTTGGCTCTTTTATCTTTCACTTCCACATTTTCTTTTTCTTTGGGTAGAGGAGACTTTTTCCAAGCACATAAGTTAATTAATTTGAGGAGATTGTTTTTATACATGGTTATACACATGCATTAATCTATCATAATATTATGTACAAAAATTAAAGAATTGGAGTTTTAAAAATAAATCTATATATGAAGTTCAAAATGGAATTTGAATTTTATATAAAATTTGTAAAATTTCAACTTAACAAGATATTTTAAAGATAATAAAATATATTAAATAATACATATTTTTATTTTTAAATAATTATTTGAAAAGATATTGACTTTTATTCTAAAATTTTAAAACAGGTTGAATTAAAATAAAAAAATATTTATTTTCTAATTAGATTCAATATATATTTAAGATTATCAAAGAAATTTGGGCTAAATTTTAATTATACTCAATCTAGAAAGTCTAAAAATCATTATTATTATTATTATTATTATTATTATTATTATTATTATTATTATTATTATTATTATATTTAAATACGATTCGATTGAGCTCCTCAAAAGTGAGCTCGACCCAAGATGGCTAAATTATGGTAGCTTTTGTGCAAACAACTTTAGTTACACCTTTTCCTTTTTCTTTTGGAAAACTTGGAAGACTGGAGCAGCAGTGTCTTTTGGAAAACTAAACTATTAAAGAAAGACTTATGTAACAAACTTAGTTACTTTACACCTTTTCCTTTTTCTTTTCATGAGTGGTTTAATTAATTCAAACATTCCCATTGCTTTAAGAGTCACGTAACAGAGTCTTTAGAAAAATTCTTTAAAAAGTTGGTTTAATTCATTCAAACATTCCCATTGCTTTAAAGAAAGACTTAAAGTAATATCAACAGTCTTAAATTTAGCTTAGTTTTTAATACTCTTAAATTTATATTCAATATAATTATGAAAATAAATTATATATATATAAGTGCGAGCAAGAAAACTTGATAACTTATCGATTGATTACTATAAAACATTTTAAAAAAGCTAATCACGTAATAAGTATAAATAACGTTGATAAAATGTTCTCATCATCACTTATATAATAATAAAATATTAGAGAACTTTATAATTTCTTAAGATTACGGATTCATTAGAGTCAGTCAACTCTCGGCAAAGACTTTTAAGAGTTGAGTCCCACCTTGTACGTTCTTTGGCAGCAAACATAATAAAAGAAGACATTCATAACTTCAATATTCGTAAGTTGAAAAAAGAAAGAAAGAAAGAGCTCAATCATCACAGTTTAAGCCAAATGAATCTTTATACTAGCACCATCCTCTCTTCATTTGCATGTCTGCAACTGATCCTTTTACTATCTTCCAACTTCCAATGGTGTCAGGCAAATGCTTTAGGGAATGAAACTGACATGACTGCTTTGCTCCAATTCAGGAGGGGGATAACCAGCGACCCTTTCGGAATCTGTTACGGAAATAACCCCAGATCTAATCCCGGTTTAATATAATAGCCCAAATAGATAATAACGAAAATAAATAAAGCCAAAAATAAAATGAGACACTGAACACAAGGATTTACGTGGTTCGGTCAATGTGACCTACGTCCACAGTCGGAGGGTGAGCACTTTTACTAATATGTGGAGAATGGTACAAACGCTTAGAAGTATACAAAGAGAATAGATAATTTCAGCAGCTGAAAGGAAAGAAAAATTGAGTGTCTTAAGCTTGCAAACATCTCCTCTATTTATAGCTGATGAATGAGAGCATCCGTCCAACTGCAACCATATAGTGTTGACAAAATGAACCAGCCGAATTGTTGAATGCATGAACTATGTTAGGTGCCTCCTCAGAGACTTATAACAAGCAGCCACAATTGAATGTAGGAAGACGCCAACTTATTTTGAAACCATGCAGCCAATCAATGACTTCTTCTTTGACAAGACAACAAGGTGGAGGGGCCAAGCCATCACATGCAACAAATCTCCACCTTGACTTGGTCCCGAATAATTAGTGATCTACTCCACCTTCTCCGACAATGCCCCAAAAGGGGCTATATCACCAACTATAGACGCCAATCAAGTCCAAGCACTGCTTGAACTTGTAAACTGGAAGAACTTTCGTAAACATGTCAGCAGGATTGTCCTTAGTGTTAATCTTCCGAATAAGGACCTTCTTCTCAGCAATAGTATCCCGAATGAAATGATACTTCACATCAATATGTTTCGTCCTTTCATGATACATTTGATCTTTTGTCAGATGAATAGCACTCTGACTGTCACAATAAATGGTAGTAACCCCTTGATGTAGAGATAATTCACCGAATAGACCTCTCAACCATAAAGCTTCTTTAATAGCCTCTCAGAATTGCCATATATTCGCCTCAAGAGTAGACAGAGCTACTACATGTTGTAAAGTAGCTTTCCAACCAATTGCACAACCTCCAATGCAAAATACATAACCTCGTCAAAGATCCGTCGTCAAATCACCGCATAATCAATCTACAAAACCAACCAAAATGTTGCTGGTTCTACCAAACTCCAAACTAAAATTAAGTGCCCTTCAAGTATCTCGAGAATCCATTTCACCGCCGCCAATGTTCTTTGCCAGATTGGCCATATATCCGCTAACGACACTAACAAATTGTGAAATATCGTGACGAGTACATACCATTGCATACATAATATCGCCGACGGCACTAGAATATGGAACTCGTGCATATAATCTTCCTCTTCCCGGATCGTGGTGATTGAGCAAAGAGATAGTCTAAAATGACTAGCAAGAGGAGTATTAATCGCTGGCATCTCGCATGCCAAATCTCTCCAAAACTTTATTGAGATAATTCTCGGGTCAAGAATAATTTACCACCCTCGATCACGCCGATCTCCATGCCAAGAATTTTCTTTGTCGCCCCAAATCTTTCATCTCAAATTCACCATGCAATAAGGCCTTCAAATGGTGAATATCTGTGACATTCTTGGCAGAATGAGCATATCATCAACATATAACAATAAATAGATGAATGAGCCATCATCTAACTTCCTGAAGTAAACACAACTATCATACATGCTCCTGGAGAAATCATGACCCAACATAAATGAATCAAACCTCTTGTACCATTGTCTTGGAGACTACTTCAATCCGTACAAGGATTTCTTCAATAAACACACATGGTCTTCCTTTTCAGAACTTCAAAACCTTCAGTGTTGTTTCATATAAATCTGCTCATCTAATTCACCATGTAGAATGCCGCCTTGACGCTGTCGCTTCTAATTCCAAATCAAACATGGCAACCAATGCAAGTAATACACTAATAGAGCTATGTTTCACCACCGTGAGAAAACATCATTAAAATCAACACCTTGTACCTGACTGTAGCCCTTTGCAACCAATCGTGCCTTATACCTTGCATTCTCAACACCTGAAGTACCTTCTTTCTTCTTGAAGACCCATTTGCACCCAACAATTTTCTTACCTTTCGGCGGCTTCACCAGAACCCAAGTACCATTCTTGTGTAGAGATTCCATTTCTTCATTCATGGCCACCACCCACTTATCCGCATCAGCACTAGAAACTGCTTCTGTATATGTGGAAGGTTCACCGTCTCCACCTGTTTCCTGTGCCACTGATAAAGCATATGCAACTAAATTTACATACCTCTGTGGTAGTCGAATCTCTCGCCTCGGTCTGCTCTCTCGCTATGGAATGTTCTTCTTCATCGGTTCACCTCAACATGGTCAAGATCCGGTGATCAACTTGATCTGTCTCACGTAGAAGACATCCGTGAAGGACCCAACTACCAATCTCTAACTCCACCTGTTTCTGTGTACTATCCTCTTTTTCTAAATTACAAGGATTACAAGACTCTTTTCTAGGATACAACATAGAGGACTCATCAAATGTAACATCTCTACTAATTACAAATTTAGGTGATTTGGGATCAGGATACCACAAACGATATCCCTTCACCCCTGAAACATAACCAAGGAAAATACATTTCTTAGCCCTAGGCTCTAACTTTCCCTCATTTACATGCATATATGCTGGACACCCAAATATTCTTAAAGTAGAGTAATCGGCAGGAGTACCTGACCAAACTTCCTCTGGAGTCTTGAAATTAAGAGGAGCATAAGGAGAGCGGTTGACGATGTAGCAAGTCAGAGCAATGGCTTCGCCCAAAAATCAAGTGTCAACCTCAGATTAGAGATCATACACCGAGCTCTTTCCAAAAGAGTCCGGTTCATACGCCGCAACTCCATTTTGTCATGGAGTCATTCTCGACAAGGTGATGCCGAGCAATTCCTTCATTCTTGCAGTAATTCATTGAATTCACCTCCACAAAATTCCAAACCATTGTCTGCTCAGAGTCACTAACATGCCTTCCTCGCTTGCTTTTCAATCAAAGCTTTCCATTGTTTAAAGGTTAAGAAAACATCATTCTTATGTTTCAAAAATACACCCAAACCTTCCTTGAATAATCATCAATAAAAGTCAACATATACCGGCACCACCTTTAGATGGAACACGAGAGGGCCCCACAAATCGTAATGAATGTAATCCAAAGTACCTTTAGTTTTATGAATAATGGAGAACTCAAGCTCACTGCTTCGCTTCCCAAAATACAATGCTCACAAAGTCCATCTTACCAAGATTTTGACCACAAAGTAGGCCTCTTTGCTTAACAACGTTAAACCTTTCTCACCCATATGTCCCAAACGCACGTGCCACAATTTGGTAATGTCACCTTCAGAGAGATCGCCACAAAGACTCAAGCATCAGAGATCCTCGCAAAACATACAAACTACTGCACTGCAAGCTTTCATCAATACAAGAGCACCTTTAGAAATTTTCAAAACTCCACCTTCAGCTGAGAACTTGCACCCTTGAGAATCGAGAGTGCCCAAAGAGATGAGATTTTTCTTCAAATCAGGAACGTGTCTAACATCAGTGAGTGTTCTAATGATACCATCATACATTTTGATCCGGATTGTACCTTTACCAACAACTTTACAGGCAGCATTATTACCCATCAAAACAATTCCACCATCAAATGAATCATAACTGGTAAAACACTCCCTATCAGGACTCATGTGGTAAAAACAACCCGAGTCTAAAATCCACTCCTTATTAGACCTGACTTTATCTTCTGTGGCTACAAAGATAATTCTCTCATTCTCATCTGCTGTTACACTAGCTTCAGCGGTGTTGCTTTTATTTTACTCAATTTTATTTTTCTCCTTATTCTTCAATTTATAGCAATCAGCCTTAATGTGCCCTTTCTTCTTGCAATAATAACAAATTAAGTTCTTATGTCCGATTTCGACCGCTTTTGATCTACCCTTTCGTAGTCTCTATTTTCGATTTACCCGCACAAATAGTCCTCTCCTCGACTTCCACTAGTTTCCCAAAGGATGTCCCTATCTATCCGCCTCGACTTTAATGCGACTTAATACTATCATATGAGATAGACTCTTTCCCATAAATCATAGTATCACGAAAATATTTAAAGGATCAAGGTGGAACACAACAATAAAATGGCTTGATCCTCATCCGTAATAAAGAATCTCCACATTCTTCAAATCCATAATAAGTGAATCAAATTTATCTAAATGTGAAGTTATTGATGTACCTTCCGTCATCCTTAACATGTACAACTTCGCTTTAAATAAAGCCGATTCTCCACCGCCTTCTTCATGTACATGGTTTTCAACTTATCCCACATGCCTTGGTCGTGATTTCACCCCAACTTCCTCGCAAAACCTCATCGCTGAGATGTAAATAATACATGATCTAGCCTTATCATCTAGATCCTTAAATTTGTCCGACGACATGTCTGCCGGCTTTTTCTTCTCTCCATCGAAAAGCTAACTTACTTCCATCCCGTGTTAGAATGGCTCGCATTTTGAGTTGCCACATTCAAATTAATATTCCTACCAAACTTTTCAATGGAGGTCGTTATTGTCATAATGGCTATAAGTGGGCCCCACACAAGAAATCGTAATGGTGGACCGCATAAATGAAACTAGAACAAACAAAACCGGTAGTAAACTCAACAAGTGAAAACAGACGGGCCCCACAACAAAATCGAGAGGTGGGCTAGAGCTCGATACCATTTTGTTACTAAATAACCCTGCATCTAATCCCGCTTAATATAATAGCCCAAATAGATAATAACGAAAATAAATAAAGCCAAAATAAAATGGGTCATCGAACACAAGAATTTACGTGGTTCTATTAATGTGACCTACGCCCACAAATGAGGGTGAGCACTTTTACTAATATGTGGAGAATGGTACAAACGCTAGAAGTATACAAAGAGGATAGATAATTTCAGCAATTGAAAGGAAAGAAAATTGAGTGTCTTAAGCTTGCAAACATCTCCTCTATTTATAGTTGATGAATGAGAGCAAATCATCAACCGCAACCATATAGGTTGACAAAATGAACCAAATTAATTGTTGAATGCATGAACTATGTTAGGTGCCTCCTTGTAGACTTATAACAAGCACCCACAATTGAATGTAGGAAGACGCCAACTTATTTTGAAACCATGCACCAATCAATGACTTCTTCTTTGACAAGACAACAAGATGGAGGGCCAAGCCATCACATGCAATGTAATCTTTAACTCGGAATGATTCCACTTCCTTCGCAATTGGCATGGCATCACCGCGGCGTCGACATAAACGAAGTCACGCCCTCGAACATAATCGAAAGAATTTGGTTGGAGCTATATCACCATATATTGGAAATCTAAGTTTTCTCAGACTTTGGAGCTGAGCAACAACAGTTTTACGGGTGAGATTCCGCAGAAAGTCGGCAACTTGCTTCGTTGAGATACTTAGATCTCGAAAGAAACATCTTAGGAGGAGATATTCCAACTAACTTGTCTCATTGTACCAAGCTCGAGGCTATAGATTTTTCATACGATAAGCTTGTTGGAAAAATCCCTGAAGACATTGGTTCTCTTGTGGAGCTAAAGTATCTGGGCATTCATCGAAACAACTTAACAGGAAAGTTACCATCTTCACTTGGCAACCTCACATTGCTCAATTTCCTTCATGCTGGATGCAACAATTTGGTGGGGAAGATTCCTGTTGAAATAGGCAAATTGTCAAGCTTAAAACTGTTTGATATTTCACTCAATAGTATTTCTGGTACAATTCTCGAGACCCTTTTTAATATTTCCTCGCTCAGTGTCTTTGGAATTGCAGATAATCAAATTCGAGGGACTGTGCCATACGACATTGGCCTCAATCTCCCAAATCTCATATTCTTTACTATTGGTGGAAATAGATTCTATGGATCGATCCTAGATTCATTTGGCAATGCTTCTAAACTGGAAACAATTGATATTGCTGACAATAACTTTGTTGGACAAGTTCCAATCACCTTGGGAATTCTAAAAAATCTTCAGTATTTAAACCTCGAACAAAATAGCCTGGGAAGTAGGTCGGCAAACGACTTGGCTTTTTTAACTTCCTCAAGAACTGCACTAACTGGAGATCCCGACCTCGACTTAAATAACTTCGGAGGTGTTTTGCCCACGCCACTTACTAATTTGTCTTCTGGCCAAGTGAGTTAGCCTCGATGCAATTATTTCACGGAAGTGTTCTGCAGGACTAAACAAACTAGTCAACCTAATCATTTTAGGCATGGAATACAACCATTTAACCGGTTCCATTCCCTCTGAACTTGGAATGTTACCCAACTTGCAAGCATTATATTTGGACGCGAACAAGCTGTCCAGTCAGGTTCCATCTTCCATAGGCAACTGATGGCGTGTCAAACTAACAAAAATAAATTCCTACTCTAGAACACTTAAGCGAGTAAAGTGGTGAATAGGGTCGAACCACAGAAACCAGTGTAGTAATTATTTATTTGTGTGAAATCGAAAATAAAATAAAATATAAAAAATAAAATAATTGATTTGGGAACGATTAAATTTAAAACACGAAATCACGTAGAAAGAAATTAAAATTAAAGATTGAAAATAATATAAATAAAAGCCTAGCCAAGGTACTCTCCCGTTTGATACTGTAATTCGATCATAGACTCAAAAATATAAATTTCGTTCATTCCTATGGACAAAGTTATAGCAGACCGTGAACAACACAAATCTACCAATCCATTCGTAATTATTCGATAACCCTGAGTAAAGCTCCGCAGATTATTACCCTAACCAATTAGACTATTCCCGAGTAAAGCTCCACAGAATATAATCTATGGCAGCTATAGGCTCTAATGGACCCTCGTCTTAGCCAATAGAATCGGAAAAGCCGCAATCTATTTAGACCAAATTATTTAATCTCATTAATTTCTTAATTAAAATTAATTCGTCACTCGATAGATAGCAATCACGGATTAACTAATCTATTCGACAATTTATCGTCAAGTCAATTAATTAATTGGCCACATTAATCAACAAACTCAACAATAATAAATTGATTAAGCGCAGAGATTAAATAAACATAAGAAATAAATGAAAAAATTAAACCATAGGAGTCTCACAAACTACATGCATCAAACGTAAAGTACCTTGTCTAGATTAAAAATTAGCCACACATAATATTAGTCTCTAACTAATAAAACTTAAATTAACAAATTAAAATTAAAATTAAAAATAAAGCTTCACCGATTGCTTGCCTCATCACAGGCGCCCTCTCCCAAAGGTTTCCAAGTGTTGTCCTCCTAATCTCCCACCGAAAATCCTTTATCTCAGATCGCTTCATCAAGATGCAACACACGCCCCAATCGCTTGTTCCTCCACTCACTTACGCTGATTTATTCTTGTATTGTGCTTTGTTCTTGCTCGACTTCTTAGCCATGGCGCCTCAACGCCGCCTCCCTTTGTTTGCTTCTTATTCTCCTCACTATTGCCTCGATGGGACAAATAAGTTTCTTCCTCTTTAAAACCCTTCACCAAAGACGCTGTGTTTCACTTTGTTTCCCCACCACATCGCTCAATGATTAGACGAATAAAGGTCACCTCATTAAAACCTTCGCCACGCCTCTACGCTGCTTTTTCTCCCGCGCACCGATGCGTTCTCTTCTCTTGCCGCGTGTTGTGTAGCTAATTTATTGCTTGAGCTTGTGTTCATCAGAATGGATTAGACAAATAAGGGTCTTACATCACAAATGTTTAAAACCCTCCAAGCCTCTATGCTCTTGTGTTGCTACACGCCGCGCTTTGGCTCTCCCGCGCGTGTTGCTTCCACGTGTTGCCTTGACAAGGCAATTAAAGTCTTGCTTCCTTCCAATCCTCCCGCATGTTTATTGTCCGTCCTTTAAAACCTCAAATGCTCCTTTGTTAAGCATGAAACGCCAACAGATATGCGCACTCTCCTTCTTGTGGCTTGTGTCTCCTCGTCGCCGCCACTTTTTAGCTCTTGCGTGCTTGCTTCGCCAAAACGACGCCCACTACTCTCCCGCTCATGTTGAATAAAACGCCATTGCCTCCTCGCAACTTCATTTAATCCTTGGCTATTTTATTTTCATTTCAAAACCCTCCAATGCCTCTTTGTTGTGCATCGAACGCCATTGCTTCACTTTAGTCCTCCAAAGCTGCACCTCTCTTTATTGTTATTGTTTCTCCTTGCACCGTTGATTCGATGGGACGATTTAATGCTCCTCTCATCTTTTAATTGTCCATGCCCTCCTTGTGTTTGTTCCTATCGCCGCAGGTTCATGTAATTAAATTCCTAACTCTTGAAAGCCTTGTACACTGCGTTTTGATGATTTGCTTCACGCCTTTCTTGTTCTGCCTTCAAAACGTTAGCCTCCAGCTGTGCCGTGTCTTGCTTTCTTGTTTTATTACTCTCCACTATGCAATGATTTGACAAATAAACAAAACGTCCACCTAAAAACTCAGCTGTAGCTTCACGTGTAGTGTCCCCGTATTCCTCTCTTGCGTGACTCTCTTGGCTGTATACTGTCTGTTTATTGCTTGTGTCTCTTGCAAAACGACGCTGTCCTCCACTTGATTGATTTAATTAACGCTGGCTGCATGCTTCCAATTATGTTGCGTCGTTTCCTTCCACCAAGAGAGTTGTCCTCATCTCCTTTGTAGCTTCTTGAAACGCAAGCTTATATGTGTTTTGTAATGTTGCTATGTCGTTTTTGTACTTCCTTTTTCTTGTCTTTTTTTTTTCTTCCTCCATAACGACAAGCAAAATTAAATCTTCAGAAAATATCTCAAACGCAGTACTTTTGACCTACTTTAATTTCTTTGCTCCAAAATTGTACCTAAAATAAAATATGAGTTAAAGTGAGTATTTTAATCATTTTATATCAATAATCGCTAAGTGAAAATAATTAAAATATCAACAATTAAGCACATATCAATTTCCCCACACTTAGCTTTTGACCGTCCTCGGCAAAACATCCAAATTAAGTTCAAAGATCCGAAACATTTATTCAATTCCCATATTTTCCAAGACAATATAATCATAAGCAAAGACGAATAACTTTCAAACATCATAGCAAGAAATCAACATTCTAAGCTTTTACTCATGATCAATCATCATTCAATATCTTCAAAACCGAGCAATCAATGGTAGACTCGAAATGTGTTTAATTAAAATATATCAATGGGTACGCCAATACCATTCATGAACATGACAATCCACAACTTTGCATATCATTTCATTTCTCCACCATTAATGTTCATATGCAAAATCATGAATCAAAGGACTTTTCAATGTTGTAATGTGGGCAAGGTAAGGTGAGGTAAATTTAGGTCAAGTAGTATGAACGCCATCAAAGCTAATGAAACAAAGCAACACTCATCGAAACTGGTACCACAAGAATGACAAATGTAACAATTACATTTCACAACCTCATTCAACTCTCACACACAAACCATATGAAGCATATGTCAATCAAACAATCACTCATACAATTATCCCAATCAAATCACAAGAGTGAATTTTTAAGCAAACCTCTACCTCATTTTCAACATACTCAAATGACTCAACCATTACAACTCTAGGAAGATGCATGAATCATAAATAACTTTTCAACACATATGCAATTCTTCCTTCATAAATTTATTGTAAACAATTTTTTTCATTTTTTCAATTTTTTCATTCTTTTTTTGTCATTTTTTTCATTACCCTTTTTTTCTTTTTTTCTTTTCTTTCCTTGTAAAATTAAAATAAACTACATCCACATGAGAATCTCAATGATAAGACATAAAATAACATCCCAAGATTATAACCAACCCTCACATATATACACCCCCACACTAAGAATTTTATATATCCACAACCTCAACAATCACAAATGTTCCACTAGCTTTATGACTTAGGTAGGACATTTGGTTAAGTTTAAAAGCATAAAATATGGTTTCTACAAAAGAAAGGTTAAAGCTCAAAGGGTTTATCAAGGAATAAATCATGTCAATAGGGTAGGTCATTTGGCTAATGTAGCTATTTAAAAAAAAAGAATGCCTAATCATATCCATGTTAATGCATGTGATAAAATGTGGTCTCGAATAGAAATTCAACGCAAAATTAAGATGTACATGTTATGAAGGTCACACATTATTAAAAGACAATGAGACTGATGTAGATGTGTCACCAAATAAAGCTCAAAATCTCACCGCTTTTGTCACCATTAGTCACTACTATTTCAAAGATAATGCATATCGACCAATCACAAAAGCAAAAGTACATGTTAAAGTTGCTATGAAATTATCTAGTCAATTCATACTCCAATCATGATGATATAATCCCGTATAATAGAAAATGAGAAAATGTTTGTTTCATTTGTTTTATTCTTTCTCTCATTATAATTGAAAACTTAAAACAAGTAAAACAAACAAATTAAAAACACACATGCATAAAAAAATGCGAAAATGTAAAGGAAAAGAAATTTACTTCCCTTGGGTTGTCTCCCAAGAAGCGCCTTTGTTTAGGGTCGCTGGCTCGACTCCTTTTTCTCCTCACGTGACAAAATTATGATCTTCATGAATTACATGTGGCTCTTCCACGTGAGGTAGTTCCGGATAGGGCCTTACTCGATCATCATCCTCCTTCAATATCTTCCCTATCCTCAGCTTCTCAATTTTGACCGAGTCCATACATTCCGGAAATATTTCGAACGTTACTTCACCTTTTTCTTCATCATTCAATTCCTCCAATCTGTAATGTAAAGGTAAAGAGTTAGTTTCAAAAATAATTATGTACTCAGTACTTACTTCCGAGCTAAAAGATGTGTTCTTTTCAACTTCGAGCTCATTCTCCACTTCTTCAACACAAACAATTTGTTGAGGGTTGACCTCAAAATTCTCAAGCTCCTCATCACTTTGCAAATTTTCAGCACAGACTTCAATTGGGTACACCTCGGGTTGATACGATTGCTCCTCTTTGCTTTGCAATTCTAGGTGATCAAGACGCATTGTCATCTGACCCAATAGGTAATCCGTGGTCTGTTGGATTGCTTTGATTTGTTGAATATCCTGTTGCAATTGCAAAGTGTCACCAACATGTTTGTTAACCATTTCTTTTAAAGATACACCTGAATTATGTTGGCTCTCCGGATCTTGTGCGCTATAATATGTGTCTTTTGGAAATTGCCCACAATCCTTCTGGAGTTGTAAAGTACTCTTCTCGAATCGCAACATCAACTCTTTCGAGATAGAATCGAGTCAGTGATAGGAAGCTTCGCTCGCATTTAGAATTGTTGTGTATCCTGCAAACTATCATGGAAGCAATTTCACGATTATTCCATCCATAACAAAAGTTAGGTTGATCAGTCCAAACATTGTTATAGGAGTAAGAATATGAATTATAAAAGAAATTACTTCCGTCCATATCGAAAAAAAATTTTAACACAAAAATATAAAATGAAAAGATCACCAAATAGCAGAAAAGAAATTAATCACGAACAAATATATACAAAACACCAATTAAATCACAAACAAAAACTAAAAAGAAAAAAAATGATTAGCAACACAAATAAACAAAAACTTGAACACCGGTCCCCGGCAACGACGCCAAAATTTGATGGCGTGTCAAACCAACAAAAATAAATTCCTACTCTAGAACACTTAAGCGAGTAAAGTGGTGAATAGGGTCAAACCACAAAGACCAATGTAGTAATTATTTATTTGTGTGAAATCGAAAATAAAAATAAAATATAAAAAAATAAAAATAATTGATTTGGGAATGATTAAATTTAAAACACGAAATCACGTAGAAAGAAATTAAAATTAAAGATTGAAAATAATATGAATAAAAGCCTAGCCAAGGTACTCTCCGCTTGATATCAGAATTCGATCATAGACTCAAAATATGAATTTCGCTCATTCCTATGGACAAAGTTATAGCAAACCGTGAACAGCACAAATATACCAATCCATTCATAATTATTCGATAACCCCGAGTAAAGCTCCGCAGATTATTACCCTAACCAATTAGACTATTCCCGAGTAAAGCTCCGCAGAATATAATCTATGGCAGCGGTAGGCTCTAATGGACCCTCGCCTTAGCCAATGTAATCGAAAAGCCGCAATCTATTTAGACCAAATTATTTAATCTCATTAATTTCTTAATTAAAATTAATTCGCCACTCGATATATAGCAATCACGGATTAACTAATCTATTCGACAATTTATCGTCAAGTCAATTAATTAATTGGCCACATTAATCAACAAACTCAACAATAATAAATTGATTAAGCGTAGAGATTAAATAAACATAAGAAATAAATGAAAACAATTAAACCATAGGAGTCTCACAAACTACATATATCAAACATAAAGTACCTTGTCTAGATTAAAAATTAGCCACACATAATATTAGTCTCTAACTAATAAAACTGAAATTAACAAATTAAAATTAAAATTAAAAATAAAGCTTCACCGATTGTTGCCCACTGTCGTGCGTCCAAAATTTGATGGCATGTCAAACCAACAAAAATAAATTCCTACTCTAGAACACTTAAGCGAGTAAAGTGATGAATATGGTAGAACCACAGAGACCAGTGTAGTAATTATTTATTTGTGTGAAATCGAAAATAAAAATAATTGATTTGGGAACGATTAAATTTAAAACACGAAATCACGTAGAAAGAAATTGAAATTAAAGATTAAAAATAATATGAATAAAAGCCTAGCCAAGGTACTCTCCCGTTTGATACTGTAATTCGATCATAGACTCAAAAATATGAATTTCGTTCATTCCTATAGACAAAGTTATAGCAGACCGTGAACAACACAAATCTACCAATCCATTCGTAATTATTCGATAACCCCGAGTAAAGCTCCGCAGATTATTACCCTAACCAATTAGACTATTTCCGAGTAAAGCTCCGCAGAATATAATCTATGGCAGCTATAGGCTCTAATGGACCCTCGTCTTAGCCAACAGAATCGAAAAAGCTGCAATCTATTTAGACCAAATTATTTAATCTAATTAATTTCTTAATTAAAATTAATTTGCCACTCGATAGATAGCAATCACGGATTAACTAATCTATTCGACAATTTATCGTCAAGTCAATTAATTAATTGGCCACATTAATCAACAAACTCAACAATAATAAATTGATTAAGCGCAGAGATTAAATAAACATAAGAAATAAATGAAAAAATTAAACCATAGGAGTCTCACAAACTACATGCATCAAACGTAAAGTACCTTGTCTAGATTAAAAATTAGCCACACATAATATTAGTCTCTTTTGACCTACTTTAATATCTCAAACGCAGTACTTTTGACCTACTTTAATTTCTTTGCTCCAAAATTGTACCTAAAATAACATATGAGTTAAAGTAAGTATTTTAATCATTTTTATATCAATAATCGCTAAGTGAAAATAATTAAAAATATCAACAATTAAGCACATATCAGCAACCTTAGTCAATTGTTTGGCCTATACCTAGATGGGAATAACTTTGAAGGAAACTTTCCTTCAAGTATTGGAAATTGCCAATATTTGGTTGAACCATACCCAAGGAGATACTAACCCTGCCTTCCTTAAGTAAATGGCTCGATTTGTCATGGAACTCCTTAACAGGAAATCTACCAACCGAAGTGGGAAATCTGAAACAATTGAATACATTAAATATCTCTTCAAACAATATGTCTGGCGAAATTCCAACAACTATTGGACAATGCCTTAGTATGGAAAAACTTTACATGAATGCAAATTTCTTCCGCGGTTCGATTCCTTCATCTTTGGCTTCCCTAAAAGGCCTTCAAGAATTAGACTTGTCACGAAACAATCTTACTGGTGAAATTCCCCCAGATCTACAAAGCTTACAATTTTTAAGTTATCTAAACCTTTCTTTCAATGACCTTCAGGGAGAGGTTCCAACTGGAGGGATCTTTACAAATGCAAGTGCAGTATCATTGATCGGAAACAAAAAACTTTGTGGCGGTACTCCTGAACTTTTTTTGCCAAAATGTCTCACCAAAATAACAAGAAAATCCGTTGCTTTCAAGCTATTAGTCATCATTCCTTGTCTCATTGTAAGTGCCTTCTTGATATTCATCATCTTATCTTGTTTATGAGGAGAAAATCTAAAAGAAGTCACTTTCTAAACTACTTTATTGGAAAATTGCTCGATGTTTCCTATAAAGATCTTCATCAAGCAACTAGTGGATTCTCTGAAAGCAATTTAATTGGATCGGGTAATTTTAGCTCTGTGTGTATGGGGTTTCTAGATCAACTGCAAAGACACGTAGCTATTAAAGTCCTCAACCTTCAAAACATGGGAGCTTCAATGAGCTTTCTTGCTGAATGCAAAACTTTAGGGAACATTCGACACCGGAATCTTGTAAAGATCTTAACATATTGCTCTAGCTTGGATTACAAGGGCAATGAATTTATGGCTCTAGTCTACCAATTCATGGAAAATGGGAGCTTGGAAAATTGGTTGCATCCAGATCCTGATAAAATAAGCACAATGATCATATTCCCCTTTAATGTTGCTTCAGATTTTATCATGTTCAATTATCACTTTTGTTCATCATATTAGCTAGACAACAAACAAAATGATAAGCTAATTTGTTGCAAATGGCCTTTTCATTATTTCATTGATTGTAGAGTATGGAATGGGCAGTGACGCATCAAAAGAGGGAGACATATACAGCTATGGCATCTTAGTCTTAGAAATGTTCTCAGGAAGAAGTCCAATTGATTTAAATGTTTAAAGACGGATTGAATCTTAGAGACTTTATACACATGGCCATGCCACAAAGACTAGAGCATATAGTAGGCCCAGCTTCTTCTTGAAATGAAGCTACAAGAGAAGCAACCTCCATAAAAATGATAACAATGCAGCTTGAGATCAATATGAACTTGAGCTCCTTGAAACCAAAGGTGCAGAATTGCTTACTAGCAGATTTGAAATTGGAGTTACATGTTCATCTGAGTCACCCAATGATCGAATGAATGCAGGGGATATCAATAGGAAACTACATTTGATCAGAGATGCTTTTATGCACAATTAGGTCTCTAGATGTTGATTAAGTACCAAATATCATGTTACTGCTTTCTTCTTATACTATGTAGAAATAAAACTTATTGGCAGATTGAAAATTAAACGGGAAGAGACAATGATTAATCCAATGGCTTATTATTAAAGCAGGTTATTAATTTATATATCGATATTTTTGGAATATATTAGATGGATATTATTTCGATTACGTTATTTTTACATTGTTTTTGGAGGTTAGGAGATGTGAAGTTGTTTTGGAGAAAATAAACTAAAATTGACTAGATTGGAGGAGAATAGCACATCCAGTAGCTACCGAAAGGAATTCATAATGCCGCAGAAGATAAAACAAAATGATAGCAGTAGAGGAGTAAAACGTGAAAAACTGAAGGGGGTTAATTATTTCGCAAACTTTCCGCAAACTTATTTGGCACCAACAAAATAAAAACAAGTAAAACTGAAATAATAAAAACATCATAAATTTGATAACACAGTTCGGCACACCTCGCCTACGTCTGCGGGGCCCTCACCTAGCTTAATCACTTTCACCGAAGTACAATAGTTTTACCTAAGGCTTTATCGAGCCGATACCACTAAACCCTTAGCACTATCTCAGAACCTCACTTCCCGTGAAAGAATTTCACACCCAATAACACGACCGACTCGTGTTAATCTCAACAGAGGATTTTCTCAATCAACCTAATAGTACGAATCGTCTCGCACTAACCTCAACAATATTTAATAATAAAGATAATTAAACAAACAACTCAAGTGATTAAAATAATAAAGAGCGAAAACTAAATACACTTGAGATAGACAAGAACAACTTTCTGATGAGTTCCGCTCCACTGAAATAGATCTGGAAGTTGTCGCAACAACAATAGGATGATTCACAAATCTCCTTCACCGTGGCTTACACAACCCATCAAACGTTGTTCAGCTCTATTCACCCACATACGCCTCAACCGCAGTATCTATTTCATTGAACAATTAACAAACATACTTCTGTCCCACGCACACATACCAACTCAATTGCCGCACGTTAACCACTGCAACAGTTTCACCACACAAAGGACTCACACACGAAGGACTGCAGCAGTTTCAATCAGCTCACGCACGCACACAGCCACCACCGTGAGACCAATAACAAAAACAAGATGGTTATCTCCCCAGTATGCACTATACGCAGCCATATGTTTACACACATACGCGTGACTTCCCTACCAAGGCTGCACCCACGCACGCACAATAAAAACGTAAGACTCATAGAAGATGCGTTATAGCTCTCAAGTCATCATCTGCGCAGCCAGCCAAACTTTTCTTAATAGATATGTGACTCCCACTCCTTCAGTAATGCACACTATAAGACATATATCTATTTTTAATGCAATTAACTCATGCCCACATAACCAAGCGCTAGCTGCAGATTAAAGAATATATGACATACTTTTGAAGGGTAGAATCAACTCTGCATCAACTGCTTCTTTATGTTTACGTGGCCACACCCACACGTGATCCACACCACTCTTGCCAAGATACACATCAACTAAAGATAGAACTCTATCACAATTAAAAAATTATCCTCAATAATTTTTTGAATTCAAGTCAAACTCTAATTAATAATTTATATGTTCAATTAATAAATAAGATGCCAAACTAAATAAAAGATATATACCATGTATCTTAACAAAATGCTAGTATGCCACGACACCACGTTAAGTCTTTAACTCATCCCCAAAAGCTAATTTCAAGAGGAGGAGTTTGCATTATTATAATTATTGAATATTCTTATATTTGTTCGATGCGATTCTCGACACACTCCTTCATCAGAAAGGATTGACATCCGATGGATATATCGAAGAAAGGATATAACCGCACCGCTTAAGCCATCGAGACAAGTTGACTTTGGCTCGATACTACGTTAAGTTGCCTAACTCATCCCCAAAAGCTAGCTTCAAGAAGAGGTTTGACATTATTATAAATTATTAAATGCTCTTATATTTGTCCGATGTGAGATTCCTGACATACCAAAACAGCAACACCAAAGCAAAGGAAAAGAGAAGCAACTTACCAGTTAATTTTGTTAACATATAGATTTAACAAGTGGTTAACCGAACAGAGGATCTGTTCCAGAATAAAACAGCAATTGCAACAGCCATAAGTCAGAAAGGAATAAAACGACAACAGACACAAAGTCAAACCGCAAGAGCAGAAAATACACAACAGCTGGCAAGTTAAAAGAGTCCACAGACAAAACGACACAGCAACAACGTCCAGAAGAACAATAGTTCAAAACGCAATAGACTGTTGAAAAATTCTTGTTTCTAGACACACAAATCTGACGCAAACAAGGATATGTATAGAGTAGAAAATAAATCTTATTTGCTGGAAAAATAAAACAGTACAAAGCACTCTCACAAAACTTTGTACGGCAACACTATTTTCCTCTGTTTTCAACTCACACTTTTTTTTTTTCATCGTCCAAACTAGATCTCTATTTATACATGCACCTCTCATCAAAGCAATAAAACAGTTACAAGTAATTAATTAAAATACTCATAAATTATACAACTTTTCATCTTCAAATTCCATAACCTCTTCATTTCCGTAACTCCTTGCACAACCTTTCATCTTCAACTTCCATGAACTCTTCATTTCCATAACTCCACGAACCAGTCATGAATCAAGTTTAACTTCCAACATCCTCCCTTAAACATGATTCTGGACATACTCCAAGCAACAGTCTCAGCCTTTTGAAAACATCAATCTTGAGAGCCTTCGTAAAGATATCTGCCACTTGATCTTCGGTCTTCACATACTTCACACAAATCTCCTTTCTTGAAATACAGTCTTTGATAAAGTGAAACCTTGTATCGATGTGCTTGCTACGATCATGGAAAACTGGATTTTTGGATAAAGCAATAGCAGACTTGTTGTCCATATTAATCTCAGTTGCTTCATCTTGCACAACTCCAATTTCATGAAGCAAATTTCTCAACCATATAGCATGACAGACAGAGGAAGTAGCAGCGACATATTCAGCCTCACAGGTTGAGAGAGTCACTATGGGTTGTTTTCTTGAACTCCATGTAAAAGCAGTATCACCCATAAAGAATACAAATCCTGTAGTACTTTTATGATCGCTCATATCTCCAGCCCAATCACTATCACAATATCCTTCAAGTTTAAAACAGTCAGAGAATGAATAAAACAACCCATAGTCAAGCGCACTTTAAGATAGCGAAGAATTCTTTTTGCTGCCTTCAAATGTGTAGCACTTGGAGTTTCCATGAAACGACTCACTAAACCAACTCCAAACAATATATCTGGTCTTGTACAAGTTAAATATCTCAAACTGCCAATCAAACTTTTGAAATATGTTGGATCAATAGATTCACCTCGCCACGCCTTGACAACTTGATCCCTGCTTCCACCGGAGTTGCTACAGATTTGGAATCACTCATTTTGAACTTCTTTAAGACTTCCTTGGCATATCTTTGTTGAGAAATAAAGATCCCTTGCTTCATTTGTTTCACCTCAATGCCAAGATAATATGTCATCATTCCAATGTCTGTCATCTCAAATTCTCCAATCATCGCTTTCTTGAACTCATCGAACTTGCTTGGATTATTTCCTGTGAAAATCAAATCATCCACATACAAACAAACAAGTAATACATCACCATTGATGAGAGGTGCATGTATAAATAGAGATCTAGTTTGGACGATGAAAAAAAAAGTGTGAGTTGAAAAGAGAGGAAAATAGTGTTGCCGTACAAAGTTTTGTGAGAGTGCTTTGTACTGTCTTGTTTTTCCAGCAAATAAGATTTATTTTCTCCTCTATACATATCCTTGTTTGCGTCAGATTTGTGTGTCTAGAAACAAGAATTTTTCAACAGAGTCAAAGCAATAAAACAGTTACAAGTAATTAATTAAAATACTCATAAATTATACAACTTTTCATCTTCAAATTCCATAACCTCTTCATTTCCGTAACTCCTTGCACAACCTTTCATCTTCAACTTCCATGAACTCTTCATTTCCGTAACTCCACGAACCAGTCATGAATCAAGTTTAACTTCCAACATGGACTGGGGGACGCTTGAAGACGGCAAACGTTTTGAGGAAAAAGACGTTTTCTGGAAGGACATGTTTTTGGGATACAGAGGAGGTGGCTCACTTGGCAAGAGACTTTGGAGAAACCTTTTACTTTCAAGGAGATAACGTGCGTGGGTGGAGTTACTGTTAGATTTTAGAATCAGAATAGAATAGAAAGAGATAAAACAAAAGGCAATTTATAAATAGGATATATTTTAAATTGACGTTGAAGGTTTAGAGAGGTAGTTCATAGGATTTGACGAAGAGCTAAATCCTAAGAACTACAGCTGAGGTTGTTTTTTGATTAAGGAGTAATTAGTCTATTTGTTCGTGATTACCGTGCAAGGTAAAGAAAGATTGGTTATTATAAATATGTTCTTAATAAGTAGAACCAATTTTTCATAAATATGTTAAATTACTTTTGCATCAATGATAAATTGCATGAATTAAAGTGGAAATAAATTTCTTTAACTAGAAGTTTGTTTATTGTATTTCAAATCAAATCAATTTTGTTATTTTTAATATTAAGTTTTAACATAATTTCCAATCCCCATTCTTCGTATTTGATAAACTACCATTCTCTAAAGAGACGATCTTACTCTACTTTGCTACTTCAATATTCTGATTAGGTTAAGTATTTTGGTTGATTTTGCACTCACCAGGCAGTTTCATTAGAAAGTAAACTAGATCAAATACCAAATGGAGCCAACAAATTTAAAGCTATAAGATATGATTTTAAGAGCAAGGTGGAGTTCTATACCTGATTAGCCAAACTGTAGAAATGGATAATGTTGCGCATCATCCAGATTTGTAGAATGGACAGAACTAGTCATATCTATCACATGTACGCAAACATACACGAATGTCCAAATAAACAATGAATTCAATAATTAAAATAACAAAATGACAACGAGCCAGTGAAGCATAGCTTACGGAGTAAATGCATTCTGAGCAAGATAGTCCTCCCTCAAAAGCTTTGCAGTCTCCAGGGTAATCTTATCTTGTTCACCTAAAGCATCATTTCCTACAAGCTGCAATAATTAAAATAGTATGTTACATTAAGGAACACTGATCTAATAAATCATCTTCTCTGTAGCAATTCACAAGCCTTTGTCCTGAAGCTTGATCACAATTGCACCTGATCATCATGTTTGCCATGCATAACATCCTAAATGATGTTCTACATTACCTGGACAATGCTGAGGGTAGCAGATGTGCCAGGATCTGAGAGATTTCTCCAGGAGGAGAAACAGCACCAGCAATGATAACACTGCCAGTATGCTCTGGCCCACCAAAACATTTGACCTTCCCAGCTCGTTCATTAAATGAGGCTAAACATGCCGCCAAATAAGCAGGGTAACCACTATCTGCAGGCATTTCAGCCTGTAATAGAAATTAAGACATAGAATCAACAGTTACCATAAAATAATTTAAATGTGCAGCAGCAATAGAAAACTTTTTACACCTAGTTCAATAATTGCTCATTCACTTTAGGTAGAAACTTAATGAAATAAAACATTAATTTAACATTATAAACATAACTTACACAGTACCATAACATCCAGAAACAAAACCATTGGAACATTTGCACAAAACTAACGGGTATAGCAAGCTTCTAAAGATGTTTTTCTTATTGCCTATTTCATTAATCAAGTCAATGTTGAATGACCAAAACAGAACTGTCTATTAAAAGTGCAGATAAAGATACATTGTAAATAAGTTAGATAAGAGAGGAGCAAACCAGTCATCCAGAAATTTCACGAAGAGTTTCAGCCCATCAAGAAGTTGAATCTGCCATCATGCTAACATTGTATCCCATACCTCAGAAATATTCAGCTATGGTGATTCCTACGAACAACACAACCACACATCAAATTAAAAAACATCAACTTGCAATGTCTAAGAATTGACATCACGGGAAAATAATCTCAAACCACTTCCCCGAGCAGTAAATTACCAGAAATTCATTCATGCATGCACAGTACATCATGTTAATATATGCCACCAGAGAATACAACTATTCAAGCCTTTTCCCGGGCCTAGGTTATATCAACAACCACCATGAACCCACCCACCTATCAGTAAATAAGTTGCAGGGTAGTTGTAACACTCAAAAGTAATGTCCTATTTGTCATATATTATGATGCAGGAGCATTTAGTTTAAATTCCTAGTTAATATTGGATTTCTTATTATTTAGTACTTCTTAAGTTATTTGGATTCCTAGTTATCATAGGATTAGCATATTACTTCTTAATTAGTATTTCCTTTTCCTATTAGGTGTTGTCCTATACTAGTATAAATAGACAGCCTATGCTTGATTTTTAGGTATGTCTTTTATCAATCAAATAATTTTATACTTTTAGAGGTTTTTCTACAAATCCTAAGCCCTATTTTCAAGTTCCAGCTACAATCTACTTCAATTATAGCCTATTCTATTATACTTATCTTTGTTTTTCTTTCCCACACTACGTAAAATTGGTATCAGAGCAAGTTAGATCCTTAGATTTTGATTGTTTAGTTATGGTTGGATGCAGTAGAACACGTGGACGTGGAAATCATGATAACGAAGGAGAGATGGTTGAGTTAAGACGTATGATTGCAGAATTGTCAAAACAGTGCAGAGAAGGAGACGTATGATTGCAGACTTGTCAAAACAGTGCAGAGAAGGAGACGTATGATTGCAGACTTGTCAAAACAGTGCAGAGAAGGAAGGCCAGAATGAATAAAACACGCAGCAGATAAAAACACACAGCAGAGAAGAAAACACTGAAGAATAAAACATGCAACAATAGTGTCGAATGGCTTCATGACTGAAAGAGATAAACTTTATCTCCATCTAATCTCTTCAAAATAGAAGAGATAAGCAAAAAAAAGTCATCCAAGGATCCGCAGATAAGCAAAAAAATGTCATCCAAAAATCCACCTATATGCGGATCTTTGGATGATTTTCAAAATATATGGTTTTCGAATTTCCTGAAAATCAAAAGGAAAGTAAGATGACGGACCGATGAAGTGGTTGGACACTTCACAATTTCGCGAAGTTGGCATTACATTGCTCTAAATACATCAGGAAAGTTTCAGAATCTTATTGCTCAAAAGAGATGGAGTGAAACGGCAGTAATACATTCTTCCAATCAATCCTAAATTTATTTGGTAACGCTTTTAAACTGGAATTAATTGAAATTAGTGACAATATATAACTTTGTTTTAGTCTAAAACTCATATAATTTTTACCATTAAAATTTCTTGTGAGAATGATCCTCTTCATTAACTACATTTTTCATTGTTAGAGTTGATATTAATTTGGCTGGAAGCGACAACAGCATCAAAGATGAGAAATTGAATATTTGGCATGTTCTAAGCAACTTGCCCTTCAGAACAAGCTTTGGTTTTTGCTGATTTAGGATGAAGTAGCTTAATCGTTAATCCTACATTGTAGTGTTCTTTCAAAAATTGATAAAACACTTATTAATCTTACCAATGGTTTTATTTGGATTGATTCGTGGAATTTAATTTTTGGTTATAAAATGCCTTCTAATTATTTTAAATTTTAATTATTCTCGTAAAATTTTAATAGAATAATTATTCTGACCAATAGTTATAAAAAATTATTTTGACCAATATTTTTTTTATTTTTAAAACAAAATTTTAAAATTTAATGAAAGAATTCAAACTTTTCACTATTTATTTTTATAATTGAAGTCAAGTCAACATATTTTTGTCCAAGAGAAACATCATAACACGTTTTCTAGAAATGTCTAAAGAAGTCTCGTCCTAATAATTTTCTAGACAGCGCATTTACTTTGTAGACCATGTTTTAGACTTTTGGTACATGCTCCAATTATATCATGATCAGGAGAATTGATAGTATGGTAACGACCTGGCTAGGTTCGAATAACTTATGACCTGAATCCAACTCAAAAAAATTTTAGTTCCAGCTAGGCTCGAAGTTGAATTGGGCGAAGATCATATGACTTCAGTTGATTGAATTTTATATCTTGTAACTTAATCAAACTTAAACAATTTAATTTTATATGTGGAAGAAATTTGAGATTCAAACTCAGATTGGTCTATAAAATTCTAGCTTGAATTTATAGTTGTACAGAGACAACACTAGTTGAAGATTGTTAATTGAGTGCTTTGCATCTTCTGGAGTAAACCTCAACACTGCTAATGATTTTATTTGAAATGTTTCGTGGAATTTAGCTTCTGCTTATGTCTCCTTATCTTAAAAGTAAAAGTAAACTGTTAATGAACATTTTTGTATTAATTTTTGATACATAATTTGCTAAACTATTGTCCATTTAATATTTAAATTGTACTAAGTAAAAGTCATTTATTTTAATTTTAGGTACACATGTTACACCAAAAGGGGAGCCATACAACAGACGTGGACCAAGGGACTTTGCTCCTAAAATTAAATCAACGTAAGAGGCTACGTTAGAGGGTCCCATGAATTAACTATAAGAGGAGAACAAATTAAAATGTGAGGGGCGTAAAAAGCAACAAAGACATGAAGCCACAATTAAATACAAGGGGACGCAACATGAGGCTGGACAGCTACACTGATCACACACACGTTACAGGCTGTTGGACAATCACTCACGCTATAACTCACCACTCAACATACACTTTCCATAGAAACTTAGCATGGGCTGGAGAACAAAACAAATGAGCAGCTGGAGACAAGGAAGCAGCAGCGTGGAGACCCATGCTTACACCACATCAGCTGGAGACATGAACAGCAGGGAAGAACCAAGCATCAACGTTACACACTAGGGGACACCGAGAAAGTGGGCGTTTCAAAGTGAAATAAAGGAGCCCTCTAGGAAGACTCTAAAGAGAACAGAACGTTGCACCATCACCAAGGAGAGGCTCTCCATCCTTGAAGGATTGATCCACTTCCACTAAATCAGCCTCCATACTTCATTTAAAAAGAAAAAAATCGCAAGCTGCTGGTGAGAACATGGTGGCTTGGTGAAGACAAAAAATAGCTGGCAAAGGAGGGGACGTGAGCTGAAGGAGCCAGGGTGTATGTGCGTAAAGGGAGGCAGCTATGTATGGGCGTAAAGATGATGAGAGAGTATGTGCTGGTGAGGAGACAAACACGTTATCTAAGAGAATAACGTAGAGCTGATGAAAAGGAAGATAGCTGAGGCTTGAGGAGAACTCTACTCCATTAACCACTAAACATACAACCCCCTCCAAACATCCATCACCCACTGAACTCACAGCCCTCACTCACGATATATCCATCAACTCCATCACTCAAGTACACAACTCTTCACTCATTTACAGCTACACACAAACTAGCACTTGGTGGCAAGAGCAACAACATTACAATCTGGTGGAGAAAGAAAAGGCTGAAGCAACATCGTTGGCAGCTGGTTAGAGAGGAAGGAAGTTCATAAGAACGTGATTAAGGGTGGACCAAACACTTAGAAAAACATTCCATACTCTCCATTAAGCAGCTGGTGGCTTGAACAACGTTGTAGATGGTGCTGATGGCAAAAGGGACAGCAACAAAGCAGCTGGTGGCGCAACATTCTTGAGGCTAGGGGCTTGAGACGTTGAAGCAACCTGGTGGAGGAAACACGTTGAGCTGGTGGAGACCAAGCTGGTGGCTTGATGAACATCGTGAGCTGCTAGTGAAGACTCTTCATCACTCACGTTGAAGGCAAGCAGGAGGGGGCGTTAAAAGGGCTGTACGTGAAGACTTGAAGCACCTGGAATCAACAGAACGTTGCAGCTGCTGGGAAGGAAAAACAACGTGAATTGCCTGGTAAGTTTAGGAAGGAACGCAGCTGATGATTGAGGAAGGAACGTGGCAGTTGCTTGGCAAAGGAGAAGAAAGTGGACAGCTGGGGACAAGAGGCTTGGAAACGTGGGAGGTCTGCTGTTGGAGTTAAAAAAAAATAAACATGAAGAGAAAGGAGAAATAGTAGAGAAGGGACGTGCATGAGGAGACAACACTTTATTTGTCACATCAGCTACAGTAACTAAAGAAGGGGTGTTTTAAATTTATTTTCTTTATTTTATTTCTTATTTATTTTAATTGTGTGGTTTTAATGAATGCAAACATATATTATGACCATAATTTTTGTTACATTGATAAATATGTGTGAGTAAGTTTTTCTTTTCGGTTAAGGTTAAGATTGATATTGGATTAGGATAAATTTTGTGGTATTGAATTTTGCTTGATTGAATGCATATTTAGTTTTGATTTAGCTTGATCACCTAGATTAAAGACCTCAGATGATAAAATGCCACAACCAATGGGATTTAATTTGTCAGAAAAATTAATCAAGCGACATACTTGAGACTAAAGTGTAGACCAACCTTAGGATCTTGTGTGAGGATACCTAGAATTAACGAACTTAATTTTAGGCTTCTTGTATTTAACGCCTTTAATTCTGAATTTTCTACGAACCAAGTAGTGAATCGGATTTAAAAGAGAAGGGAACACCATGAACATTGGGTTTGACTTGCTTAAGTGAAGTATTTCCCAAATTAATCCACTGTTATAATTTTTAGTGCCTAATCCAATTGAAGTCTAATACCTTAACCAATTTTTGTTATTTGATTAAATCTAGTCGTTTTAATTTATACCTTTCATTTTTCATATTTTCTTAATTTGCTTACTTTATTTTATTTTAATTTCAAATCAATCAATCTTAGATCGTCTGAGTAATTTTTAATCGTTTAATTTAATTGTCTTACGTGTTGAAATTTTTTTTCCTTGGGTACGATATCCGGTTTTCACCGTTTTATATTACTTGTCGACGGGGTGCACGTGCCTCTAATTGGTTTAGATAAAATTTAATTGTTTTGTTTAGAACGCAACAAGTTTTTGGCGCCGTTGCCGGGGAGAAAATTTTTGATTTTGAGTCATTAAATTAGACGGTGTTAATTGGCTCAAATTTAATTTTTCTTTGTTGTTTATTTGCGTATTTTAGTTGTTTGTTTGATTGCTTTATTTCGTGTGTTTTATTTTTCATCCTTAGGTTTGTTATTATTATTATTTTTATTATTTGTTCCATTTTGTTTATGCTCACTCGTGGTCAAAAGCTCGAGAATTTGCTATTAGATACTGAAATTGAAAAAACTGCTCACAGGTTGCGTAATGAAACCAGATTGGCTCGGAGTAGTACTTCAGCAGAAAGGACTAGAGAAGAGCAGTTTTTAAAGATGGAACAACACGAGGAGAGGTTGATGCCACATACTGAAGAGAGAAGGGAGTTAACTATGATGGATTTGACAATGGGGCACAACAATAGACCCATGCCGCCCATTATAAGGTCGACGATCACAGCTGCGAGTTTTGAAATTCCTCACAGCATTACATCCATGGTGAGGGCATCTCAATTTGGAGGATTGCCTTTGGAGGATCCGAACACCCATTTGGAGACATTTTTTGATATTTGTGATTTATTCAAGCAAAATGGAGTATCGGAAGACGCAGTGAGATTAAGGTTATTCCCATTTTCTCTAAGGGATAAGGCCAGAGCATGGTTGGCTAGTTTGCAGTCGGGATCGATCACTACATGGGATGAGATGATGAGGTTATTTTTGGCAAAATTTTTCCCTCTTGCTAAGGTTGCAAAGATGAAGAATGAGATCACTTCCTTCACTCAATATGAAAATGAAAGTTTATATGAAGCGTGGGAGCGATTTCGGGATATGTTGACGCAGTGTCCTAGTCATGGGTTCTCTACATGGCAGCAGGTCAATACTTTTTATACAGGAATGAACCCATCGACCAGGAGTACCATAGACGCTGCCGCAGGAGGTAGTTTAATGAGGAAAACGCCAGATCAAGCCTACAGGTTGATTGATGAGATGGCCACTAGCAGTTTCCAATATCATTCAGAAAGGCATCCCAAGCGACCTACAGGAGCTCGTGTAGTTGACAATACAGTGGCTTTATCTGCTCAGATGGATGTTCTGACAAAGAAATTGGATAATTTGATGCACAGTGTGAGAGGAGGAGCTAGCTCTTCATTAAGGAGTTGTGTTGTTTGTGAGCATTGTGGTGGAGATTCCCATGCATCTTCTGAATGTCAAGTCGGGAATCCTTTTGCTCAAGAGTCAGAAGAGGCCCATTATGTGGGCAATTATAACAAACAGCGATTGGACCCATATTCTAATACCTACAACCCTGGATGGAGAAATCATCCAAATTTCTCTTGGCGGAATGATCAGGTGGCACAACCACAATCATCCAATGTTCAGAGACAACCACCTCCACCCCCAGGTTTCAAAGCCCCTAATCCTGCACTGCCAGAGAAATCTAATCTCGAAGACCTACTGTCGAAGTACATTTCCACTACCGAGGTCAGGATGCAGAACCAAGAATCTTCTATCAGACATTTGGAGAATCAGATGAGCCAGATTGCTAGTTTGTTAAAGGAGAGACCTTCGGGTTCATTGCCTAGCACTACTGAGGCCAACCTGAGAGAACATGCAAACGCAATTTTATTGAGAATTGACAGAAAACTTGAAGAAGTTAAGGAGAAGCAGAAGGATAAAAAAGTGGAAAAGAATGAAAAAGAAGAGAGTCGGGAGAGTGGAAACGAGGCCACAGAAGCACCAGCTGGAAAGGAGGACCATCCAAGGTTATTTGCTGATCCCATCACACATCCGGTAAGACCTCAGATTCCTTATCCTCAAAGATTGAAAGGTACGCAATTAGATAAGCAATTTGGTCGTTTTCTTGAGATATTTAAAAAATTGCATATAAACATTCCTTTTGTTGAGGCCATAGCGCAGATGCCTTCCTATGCGAAGTTTTTAAAAGAAATTTTGTCTAACAAGAGGAGGCTTGAGGAGTATGCCACTTGAAGTCGAATGAGGAGTGTTCGCCATATTGTCAAGAAAGTTGCCACCGAAGCTTAAGGATCCAGGGAGTTTTACTATTCCTTGTGTTATTGGTGATTTACATATAGATAAGGCTTTAATGGATTTGGGTGCAAGCATTAATTTAACGCCTCTTTTTGTTTTCAGGAAATTAGGATTGGCGGAGCCCAAACCCACAACTATTTCGCTTCAACTGGCAGATAGGTCAATCACCTATCCGAGGGGAATCATTGAGGATGTTTTGGTCAAGGTCGAGAAGTTCATCTTCCCGGTGGAGTTTTTAGTCCTTGATATGGAGGAAGATATAGACATCCCCATCATTCTTGGGAGACCTTTCATGGCCACTGCACAGACCATCATCGATGTACAACGTGGAAAGCTCATCTTGAGACTTTAAGATGAAGAACTAGTGTTCGATGTGTTCAATGCTATGAAGCATCCTTCTACTCTTGACTCTTGCCATTTTATTGATATTTATTCTTCTGATACTGATGATTCTTCTATTGTTTATGAAGATTTGTTGGAAGAGGAAGCGCAAGGAACAATTGAAGAGTTAGGGGCAGAATTGCAAGAAGAGTTGGAGGAAATTGCAGATGAGTTGGAGCAGGCATATTGGACACATTATAGAGCATACGAGCCTCTCCAACGTCCAGCCAAGCTATTTGCAAAGCCTTCGATTGAAGAGTCCCCTTCTCTTGACCTTAAACCTCTTCCAAGTCATTTGAAGTATGTTTATCTTAACCCACCTGAGCACTTACCGGTTATCATTTCTTCTTGTTTGTCAGGTGCTATGGAGGAGCAATTATTGAGGGTACTGCGGGACCACAAAAAGGCAATTGGGTGGTCCATTACAGATATCAAAGGAATAAGCCCTTCTTTTTACACACACCACATTTTAATGGAGGATGGAAGCAAGGCGATAGTGCAGCCCATGAGGAGACTTAACCCACACATGAAGGAGGTAGTGAAAGATGAGGTAGTAAAGCTTCTAGATGCAGGTATTATCTATCCCATTTTTGATTCTGGTTGGGTTAGTCCTGTGCATGTAGTGCCAAAGAAAGGAAGCACCACTGTGGTTGAAAATGAGAAAAATGAATTAATAGCCACTAGGAAGGTAACTGGGTGGAGAATGTGCATAGATTATAGGAAATTGAATGATGCCACCAGGAAATATCATTTTCCTTCACCTTTCATTGATCAGATGATTGAGAAATTAGTTGGACATGATTTTTATTGTGCCTTAGATGGATATAGTGGATATTTGCGATTCCTCGTAGCCTCGAAGATCGGAGAAAACAACTTTTACATGTCCCTATGGTACATTTGCCTATAGACGCATGCCCTTTGAGTTATGCAATGCTCCGGCTACATTTCAAAGATGCATGATGGCTATTTTTTCTGATATGCTTGAATCTTGCATTGAAATTTTTATGGATGACTTCTCTGTGTTTGGAACTTCATTTGATGCATGCTTGGAAAACTTAGAGATAGTTTTAATTAGGTGTGAAGAGACACATTTAGTGCTTAATTGGGAAAAATGTCATTTCATGGTACAGGAGTGCATTGTTTTAGGTCACAAGATTTCTAGCAAAGGTATAGAGGTAGACCCAGTAAAAATTGATGACATTAAGAAACTTCCACCACCGAACAATGTTAGATCCATTAGAAGTTTTTTAGGCCATGCTGGTTTTTACCGTAGGTTCATTAAGGATTTTTCCAAAATTGCTAAACCTTTAACTGAATTGCTTGAAAAAGATGCTGTGTTTAATTTTGACGATAAATGTTTGACATCTTTTCAATTGTTAAAGGATATGCTTGTGACTGCACCTATTCTTATATCTCCTGACTGGTTTTTTCCTTTTGAATTAATGTGTGATGCAAGTGATTATGCAGTGGGTGTTGTTTTAGGCCAAAGACGAGGTAAGATCTTTCATCCTATTTTTTAGGCAAGTAGGACACTAAACTGTGCACAACGCCATTATACCACCACGAAGAAAGAGATGTTGGCAGTTGTGTTTGCTTTTGACAAGTTTCGCTCATATTTGGTTTTGTCTAAAGTGATTGTGTATACTGATCATGCAGCTTTGAAATACTTGATGACAAAACCCGACGCTAAACCAAGACTAATTTGTTGGGTTTTACTTTTGCAGGAATTTGACATTGAGCTTAGGGATAAGAAGGGGACGGAGAATTTTGTAGCTGATCACCTATCAAGGTTAGATGAAGCTGCCATGGAGAGTGCAACAAAGAAGGACATTCAGGAGACTTTTCCTGATGAGCATCTGATGGTTATGACGGTCATTCCATGGTTTGCAGATTATGTAAACTACCTTGCCGGTAACATCTATCCCCCTGATCTTTCTTATGCTCAAAAGAAAATTTTTTTGTCTGAGGTAAGGTACTATCTTTGGGATGACCCTTTGCTTTACAAGATTTGTGTGGATGGTATTGTTAGGCGTTGCATTCCTGAAGAGGAAATGTCTTCTGTGTTACATCATTGTCATTCTAGAGAGGCTGGGGGACATTATGGTGCATCTAGGACAGCTCATAAAGTTTTAGAGTGTGGTTTCTATTGGCCCACTTTATTTAAGGATGCATTTACATTTGTCAAATCTTGTGATAGGTGTCAAAGGGTCGGAAACATTAGTCGGAGACATGACATGCCATTGTCTAACATTCTTGTTGATGAAGTTTTTGATGTTTGGGGAATAGACTTCATGGGACCGTTCCCTAAGTCTTTCTCTAATCAATATATATTGGTTGTTGTTGATTATGTTAGCAAATGGGTGGAAGCAGAGGCATTGCCTACAAACGAGTCTAGACGTGTTGTTAAATTTTTGAAGAAGAATATTTTTACACGTTTTAGCACACCTAGGGCTATCATTAGTGATGGGGGGTCGCATTTTTGCAATAAACTTTTTGATTCGTTGTTAGCTAAGTATGAGGTAACCCATAAGGTTGCTACTCCGTACCACCCCCAAACTAGTGGTTAAGTTTAAGTCTCAAACAGGGAATTAAAGAAAATACTAGAGAAAACTGTTAATGCTTTTAGGCGGGACTGGTCTTTAAAGCTTGATGATGCACTTTGGGCATATAGAACCGCATTTAAAACACCCATAGGCATGTCACCATTCAAGATAGTATATGGGAAATCTTGTCATCTTCCAGTTGAGTTAGAGCATCGTGCATACTGGGCTACTAAATTTCTTAACTTTGATTTGTCTGCAGTGCAAGAGACTTATGCAACTTCATGAGCTTGAAGAATTTCGTTTGGATGCTTATAACAATTCAAAGTTGTATAAGGAACGTGTAAAGAAGTGGTATGACAAGAAAATTCTCCACCGAGACTTTAAGGTAGGCGACCAGGTATTAATCTACAACTCCCGTCTTCGTCTTTTTCCAGGGAAACTTAAGTCGAGATGGTATGGTCCATTCACGGTGATCCAAGTCCTTCCTTTTGGGGTCATTGAGGTAAAACGAGAAAATGAAAATTCATTCAAGGTAAATGGACAACGAGCTAAATTGTATATGCCCAGGTTTGTGGGTAACTTTGAGGAGCGATTGTCTCTTCATGACACTTTGCCTCCTTGATCGCGGTGCATGTTTTCCGGTAGGACTGTAGTTTTCTTTCTTGTCTTTTCTCGTTGTTTCCTTTATGTTTCTTTTAATGCATTTCTTTAAGTTGTTTTGAGTTTTCTTTAGGTTTGCGTGGTTGGTGACAAAGAGTTCTTGGCTGATTTTTCTTCAGGGAAGTTTCTTCTTTCTCTTTCCCCGCTCTGTGTTTGATTGTTGACTACATGAAAATTAGGGACCATGTTCCTATTAAGTGTGGGGGGGATTGAGATTATGTGCATGCCGATGTTGATGATATTGATGTTGATGTTGATGTTGAGAGATACACACTTGAATGGTTGCGACTCTTCTGGTAGCTAACTTGGGCCCTATTTGTGTTGAATTTGAACATATGATTCTGTCAAAATAGTTGGATGGAAAATTGAGTTGTTTGTATGAACTTGGATTAGGCAGCTTGAGAGGATAGTGAACCATGTAGATTAATTAAAGTAGTCAATTGCATAAACTTAGTCAATAACTAATGCTGAGTGATGAGGCAATGTATGATATTTTAATGGATTTTCATTTAAACATTTGTGAGGTTTTGAGCCATATGACTGCATCTCATAGTCATTTATTTTCTTTGTCATGTGTGATGCTTCTCTATGTAGATTACCTTCAGAACTTGCTCTGAACCTATTTGATACTGCTAGTTACATGTTTTATGGACATGATAAAGGCCTTATTTGTTTTTACCCTTTAGCTTACATAACCCACCAAATCATTTTTCCATTGTTACTCCCTTTGAGCCTTTAAACTTGTTGTTTTCGTATTAATCGCATTGCATTGAAACTTGAGAAATTTTAGCCTTACCCTTTCACAAGTTACATGAAGTACTAAGCATTTGATTCCTTGATTTGGGGACTTTTGTTTTACATGTTATTCTGAGATGTTTTAGAAGTACATCTACTCAGTTGTTGTTGATTTTTGTTAATGCTATCTTATTTTATATTTGTTGTTTCAAAAACAAAAAAGAAAAAAAAATTAAAAAAAAAATCAAAACAATAGCGTTTGATAGTGATGAGTAGTTGTAGTCTCGTATTTCTGTATGTAAATTTCAAAAGTTCTTTTTAATTGTCCCACGTCACTTAGTACTTTGTGAATGCTTGTGAGCAGCCTTTGTTCTTTTTACCTCACCTGAACCTTAGCCTCGTTACGACCCTTAATAAAGTCCTTTTGATCCATGATGGCATGTACTATATGTAGTGAAAAATAGGTGAATTTGCAAGCCTATGGTAACGTAATCTCATAGAGGAAGTTTTGAGCGAAACACAACCCTTATACACTTGAGCGTCATGAGTGAATATCGTGAGGAAAGTTCATTTTAATTTTGTACTTGTTTTTGATCAAAGATATCTACCTTTGATTTTGTTTATGTGCATTGATGAAAATATTATGATACATGAAGTAACTTGATACTTGAGTTCGCCGAATTTTGAGGGATTGCAAACACTTAATTTTCGTTGAAAATAAAATAACAGAATATGTTGGTTGTGACTTAAGTTGCTTGAGGACAAGCAACAATTCAAGTGTGGGGGTGTTGTTAATGGATATTTTTGTATTAATTTTTGATACATAATTTGGTAAACTATTGTCCATTTAATATTTAAATTGTACTAACTAAGAGTCATTTATTTTAATTTTAAGTACACATGTTACACCGAAAGGGGAGCCATACAACAGACGTGGACCAAGGGATTTTGCTCCTAAAATTAAATCAACGTAAGAGGCTACATTAGAGGGTCCCATGAATTAACTACAAGAGGAGAACAAATTAAAATGTGAGGGGCGTAAAAAAAAACAAAGACATGAAGCCACAATTAAATACAAGGGGACGCAACATGAGGTCGGACAGCTACATCGATCACACACACGTTACAGTCATTGGACAATCACTCATGCTATAACTCACCACTCAACATACACTTTCCATAGAAACTTAGCATGGGCTGGAGAACAAAACAAATGAGCAACTGGAGACAAGGAAGCAGCAGCGTGGGGACCCATGCTTACACCACATCACCGGAGACATGAACAGCGAGGAAGAACCAAGCATCAACGTTACACACTAGGGACATCGAGAAAGTGGGCGTTACAAAGTGAAATAAAGGAGCCCTCTAGGAAGACTCTAAAGAGAATGTAACGTTGCACCATCACCAAGGAGAGGCTCTCCATCCTTGAAGGATTGATCCACTTCCACTAAATCAGCCTCCATACTTCATTTAAAAGAAAAAATCGCAAGTCTTGGTGAGGACATGGTGGCTTGGTGAAGACAAAAAACAGCTGGCAAAGGAGGGGACGTGGGCTGAAGGAGCCAGGGTGTATGTGCGTAAAGGGAGGCAGCTGTGTATGGGCGTAAAGATGATGAGAGAGTATGTGCTGGTGAGGAGACAAACACGTTATCTAAGAGAATAACATAGAGCTGATGAAAAGGAAGATAGGTGAGGCTTGAGGAGAACTCTACTCCATTAACCACTAAACATACAACCCCCTCCAAACATCCATCACCCACTGAACACACAGTGCTCACTCACGATATATCCATCAACTCCATCACTCAAGTACACAACTCTTCACTCTACACACAAACTAGCATTTGGTGGCAAGAGCAACAACGTTACAATCTGGTGGAGAAAGAAAAGGCTGAAGTAACATCGTTGGCAGTTGGTTAGAGATGAAGGAAGTGCATAAGAATGTGATTAAGGGTGGACCAAACACTTAGAAAAACATTCCATACTCTCCATTAAGCAGCTGGTGGCTTGAACAACGTTGTAGATGGTGCTGATGGCAAAAGGGAGAGCAACAAAGCAGCTGGTGGCGCAACGTTCTTGAGGCTAGGGGCTTGAGACGATGAAGCAACCTGGTGAAGGAAACATGTTGAGCTGGTGGAGACCAAGCTGGTGGCTTGATGAACATCATGAGCTGCTAGTGAAGACTCTTCATCACTCACATTGAAGGCAAGCAGGAGGGGGCGTTAAAAGGGCTGTACGTGAAGACTTGAAGCTGTAGGAAAATCCCGGGGTGTCCATGACATGGACATAGTGCGGAAAACAAAACTTTTTTGTTCCAGGAAGTTCCCGAAAGCCAGGATCAATGTGTAAGTATAAATAGTCAAACCATAACGACCAAAGGAGACCGTCTCTAACGGTATCCACGCAGAGGTCGGAAACCTAACCGGGACAAACCCTTTGACCCGGGAATAGCTAGAACAAATTAAAGACTGCTAGATCTTACCTTTGTTCTATGGAGAGCTTGGATCAAAGATGGAGAGAAGGAAGCTTGAAGAGGAAGATGATGAAGCTTGAGAGATGTGAAGATCGATGGTGAGAAGAGATGAAGAACTTTGGATTTAAAACACTTTTAAAACCCTTTCGCTTCTTCACCTTGTAAACTAACTAATCTTAGGTTTTAGAACTCCTTCTCAAACCCACGATTATTCCTCTCTACACCATAACCAACGATCATCTCATCTCTTCTTCCTTACATTCATTTTGTCATTTAGTCATTAAATACCTTTGATGACTAAGCTAATTAGGAAGCTTCCTTTTTCTTCCTTCCTCATCCACGTAGCTTACATATATATATATCTTAATTAATTAATTAATTATATATATATATATATATAAATAAATGTCAAGTAGCTCACCACACTGGGTCATTCCTACCGCCTATCGGACCTCAAGTAGAGAAAAATTACCTAAACGGTTTTCAGCAATGTCGATGTCGCGATCACATCGGGACATATCCCAATCTCATCGGGATCCATTTAATCCTAGTGCTCTCCAAATATTGGATCACTATCCAAAACTATTTTACGATTTCGATCCACTCTTACGCGTGTGACCCATTAGGTTCCGGTTATGTTGGCCACTTAGATTAACACTTAATCTAAGCAAGTCATGAGCGCGTCTAGCAACACATCATGACCTCCAATCGACCGTAAGTAATTGGTTTGACTAATGAACCCGAGCTCATCAGAACCGATCACTTAACCTTTCCATAGACAATTACTGCAATTCGTCCTTTCACCATCCTATACCCCACTTGGTTATGAGTATGGTCCATGTGTCAACTCTCACTAGACTTTATCTAGCCCAAGTGAAATCGGGTCTCGTCCGGACTCATTACTGTGAATGTCCATGAAGACAGTCTTCATGACATAATCACTCCGCACGACGAGATTTCCAAGTAATGATCCGATAAGAGGCCATGGGTATCTCTTCCGCTATTCCGTAAGTGGTGAATCCTTTATTGGCTACTCAATTACCTTCGAATACCTCAAACTGTACCCAATCACCACCCTATGAGCGACCTCTGAAAGGCAACAAGGAATGGAGTCAAAGTACAGCATCAGTGCCCAAGATATCCTTGAGTACCTCAAGTCTAAGGATACTTGCACCATTGCTATGATGAGATTATCACTGACATTATAATAGAATACCCATGTGATGATCTCATGGCAGGTCATCCAATGTACTTACTACCACTAGTAAGCATCCACATGTCAAATCTAAATATCTCATATTTACAGTTTCTGAGATCCACTGCTTGATCCAATCAAGGAATATGACATGTGCTAGTCTATCCGGATTAACGATGTCCAGTCTCGTTAATCCTATGACTAGGGATAATTTAGATACTGACATAATTGCACATGATAGGACTCTCAGGAGTATGAACACATCATAATTTCCTTCATGCTATGTCATATATCATAGATTTCATAAATTTGATTCAAGATCACAATCAATTCATAATAAAATGAACATCAAATAAATGAAATTTGCCTTGCTTTATTTATTCATAAAGTCTGTACATGACTATGAACAAAACGCGCCAAAGGGGATTGCCTTTAGGGCACTACTCTAACAATCTAACGGTACTGAACATCCATAAGTCGACTTACACTGGTGAACAAGGCGACTTATCAGTACCGATCAAGCATAAGTCGACTTACACATGGTACAAGTCGACTTACCACTTACAAATCTCCCACTTGACCTAAAGCCAATCGCCTTGGTATCTAATACCATAAGCGAGTACATGAGAATCAAAATTCTTCTGTGACAATGGCTTTGTCAACGGATCAACAATGTTCTGCTCTGTGGGAATTCTCTCTATCAGGACATCACCCCGCGCAATGATCTCCCGAATCAGATGGTATCGGCGGAGTACGTGTTTGGATCGTTGATGTGATCTTGGTTCTTTCGCCTGCGCAATAGCTCCATTGTTGTCATAATACAATCAGATGGGCCCATCACAACCGGAACTACACCAAGTTCAAGAATAAACTTCGATCCAAACCGCTTCCTTTCTTTGCATCCGATGCCGCAATGTACTCGCCTCGGCCGTTGAATCGCCATCGCCTCTTCGCTTGGAACTCTTCCAACCGATCGCTCCTCCATTCAATGCAGAAAACGTAACTCGATTGGGACTCGAGTCGCCCTTATCGATTGAAAATCGCATCTCAGATGCCGCCACTTGAGATTTCCATCTCCATATATCAAGAAAACATCCTTAGTTCTTCGCAAGTACTTTAGGATATTCTCGACACCATCCAAAGGACCTTCACCAGATCCGATTGGTATCTGCCGTAACACTTAGAGCATATGATACATCGGGTCTCGTACATAGCATTGCGTACATGATAGATCCTACTGCAGATGCATACGGATCATATTCATGCGCATCCTCTCATCCCGTGTCTTAGACACATAGACTTCGAGAGCGATATCCCATGAGACATGGGAAGATACCCTCTCTTGATTGCTCCATGCTAAACCTCTTTAGCATCTTGTCTATGTACGCTGACCGTGAAAGACCAAGCAACCTCTTTGATCTATCTCTATAAATCTTTATCCCAAGGATATAAGTTGCTTCTCCAAGGTCTTTCATGGCAAATTGTTTGGACAACCAAATTTTTACTGATTGCAATATCGAGGCATCGCTTCCTAGTAACAATATGTCATCTACATATAACACAAGGAATACGATTGCAGCCCATTAACCTTCTTATACACACAATGTTCATCCGGATTTTGTGAGAAACCAAACTCTTTGATTGTCTCATCAAAACGGATATTCCAACTCTTGGATGCTTGCTTTAATCCATAAATGGATTTCAAGCTTGATACCTTTTCGCCATCATAGGAGATGAAGCCCTCGGTTGTGTCATATACACATCCTCGCCGATTTCCATTCAGAAAGTCGTCTTCACATCCATTTGCCATATCTCATAATCATAATGAGCGGCAATGGCTAGAGTATCCTAATGGATTTAAGCATTGCTATCGATCAAGGTCTCGCCATAGTCAACTCCTTGTCTTTGACGAAAGCCTTTGGCCACAAGCCTTGCTTTATAGGTAATCACATTACCATCCATGTCGGTTTCTTCTTGAAAACCCATTTGCACCCTATTGGTTTGATTCCTTCGTGCATCAACCAAAGTCCATACTTGGTTTTCGACATGGAATCTATTTCGATTTCATGGCACGCCATTCTCGAACTCAACTCTTCGTAACCTCTTCATAGGTAGTAGGCTCATCATCCTCTATGAGCAATACGTCATTCTGTTCACTCACGAAATCCATATCTCTCGGAACAGAGCGTATCCTACTTGACCTACGAATTACGTGTGTAGTAGAAGGTTGAACTGCTACCTCATCTCGATGAGTTACGCTTTGTGTTCAGTGCAGCTGATCTGCGTCGTCCGAGCATCTTGAACTTCTTCAAGCTCAATTTTGCTCCCACCGCCTTCTTGTAAAAGAAACTCTTTCTCTAAGAAGACAACATGCCTCAAACAAACACCTTTTGTTCCTCAAAGAAGTAGAATTGATATCCTCTTGTTTCTTTAGGATATCCTACGAATGTACACCTATCGACTTTGCTTCAAGCTTATTTGACTTTGTCCGCTTCACATAAGGTGACAACCCCAAACTTTCAAATAAGAAAGATAAGGTTTCTTGTTAGTCCACATCTCATATGGAGTAACATTAATCGCTTTGATGGAACTCGCTTAACAAGTAAACAAATTGCCTCGAAAGCATACCCCAAAAGATTTTGGTAATCGCAAAGCCCATCATCGATCGTACCATGTCCAACAAGGTTCGATTTCTCCTTCGCCACACCATTGTGTTTGTGGTGTGTAAGGTGGAGTCCATCGAGATAAAATCTCATTATCTCTGAGATAATCCAAAAACTCTTGGTCTAAGTATTCGCCACCACGATCAGATCGTAATGTCTTAATACTTTTCCCAAGTTGTTTTTCTACTTCATTTCTGAATTGTTTGAACTTTTCAAACGCTTCAGATTTGTATCTCATCAGATACAAGTACCTATATCGAGAATAATCATCGATAAAGGTAATGAAGTAACGACAACCACTTGTGGCATGGATGGACATCGGACCACACACATCTGAATGTATTAGGTCTAATAATCCAGTCGCTCGTTCACCCTTTCCTTTAAAGGGTAACTTAGTCATCTTGCCTAACAAACAAGATTCACATGTGTCATATGATTCATAATCAAATGACCCTAAACATCCACTCTTATGGAGCTTAGCGATGCGTCTCTCATTTATATGGCCAAGGCGACAATGCCATAAGTAAGTTGATTTTAAATTATCTTTTTTATGTCTTTTCTTGTCATTGACATTCAAAATTGGATGTGACATATCTAATATGTAAATTCCATTGCATAATGTACCAAGACCATAAAGCATTCCATTTAAACTAATAGAACAACCATTGCTCCCAAAAGTTACATGGAAACCAAATTTATTTAAACAAGAAATGATAATATGTTCTTTGTTAAAACCGTACAAAATAACAATCATCCAAATTGAATACAAGTCCACTGGGAGTGTCAAAACATAAGTCCTTACGGCTAATGCAGAACTTTGCTCCATTTCCAACACGTAGGTCCATATCTCCTTAATGAGTTGCCATCGTCCCCGAGGCCCCGTGCATATCATTACATATGTGTGAGCCACAACCGTATCTAATACCCATATGTTGTGATCGAAACAAGATAACCTCAATGACAAACATATCTCGAAGAAGTCGAGGCATCCGATGCCTTCTTCGCTTGTGGACTCGAGATAGACTTTACAGCCAGCCTCCGGTGGCGGCCTTGCCACAATGGAAGCAGTTCCTTTTGGGCAAGACCTTTGGTTTTCTTTTGTTTCTTCCTACTTTCTCGATCTCTATTAGAAACATCAACAAAAAGTGGATCGAAGTGGAACATTGTTTAGTTCCTCGATCCGAGAACAATTCTCGATCATTCACCAATCAAGAAAATTAAGTCTAGATAATTTGTTCAAGTCCTTTAGTGAGCGCAAGTTCACACCGGAAGACATCTTCAAACAACCTAACCATAGAGAGAGAAAGATCATTAGAATAGACTTAAATGCAGGATTTAAGTTAAATGCATGATCATAAGGACTTAAATGACATGCATATAACTCCCACTAGTTTCATAGAATCCATAACCCTCATTATGAATCCAAGAAACAAAGTGACAAATGTCCTAGTGGGTCGATATCCGACATTGCTAAGAATGACCTTGGGTTTGCCCAACAAGCCACTTCTTAGGTCAATCGGTAGGTATCACCATACCAATTGCATCATCGATAACCGACATTAAGAATGACCTTGAGTTTAGCTCAACAAGCCACCTTATGTCTCGGGAGGTATCGGACATACCAGCCACACCTTAGACACAACTATCGATCGTCTATCAACGGTTGATGTGTGCACAAACATTGGGTTATCAACACTTGATACGCTGCATATCCGATGTACACTACCTAACCGCCTCCGCCCACGCTGACCTTGAGGTTAGCTCAACAAATCAACGCTTCTAGGAAAACCGACCCATTAATCCGAAAATCTTATTTTCATGGTTCGAACATATTCGTATAGAGTGAGCTTGAGGTTAGCTCAACAACCCAACCCTAGAAGAACTCTGGTTCTTACCATATTAATGGAAGGCGTTAGTTTTCATATTACGAGGAGGGATTTCCAATTCAGGTCTCATCCAAGCTATGGGATTATAGTCACCATGACTATATGGAATAATTTAGGGCATGGCATCAATCACATTGAATTTATACCGAAAATCATCAATCATCCCGCCAAGGCATGATATAAGTCTACTTATCCAATGCAAGTCGACTTATGCTGCTGCACACGTACAAGTCGCCTTGTATAAATATACAAGTCGACTTATGCTACTCTTGCACATGTAAGTCGACTTATCCAACTGAACAAGTCGCCTTACACAAGGAAAATTGCTATCTAGTCGGCTAATTCTTAATCCAAGCATTCCCAATTCACAACACCAATATAACAAGTATATAATCCTTTATATTAATGTGGTAATGAAACATTTTCATTAAATCATGCATGCCATATAGTCAAACTATATAAGAAAAACTTGAAACCGATTAATCACTATTAATCACTAGATTTCCACATAATTTTAAGAATATCAAATTATCATGCTAAGTATCTCTAGGTAGGCTACACGTTATCAAGATTACTCCGGCACTTGTCACAAAAATTGCGACGGCCAAAATAACCAAGATAACGGAATAATCTAACGAGACGCTAAAGTGACCTATTCGACATCCAAAAATTATTGGAAACCAAATTTCAAGAATCTCATTTTGGAATTCATACCAGATCAATATAACACATTTTTAATCACATTAAAAATGATTCAAGGCATTATAATTCAGAAATACACAACCAATCATTTCAAACAAAACAGCCCCAGCAACTTTCTCAAAACTGCCAAGCTCTGCCTTTTGCTTGAAATAATCATTGAAACAATTTCAATAAATTCTGAGAAAATTACAGAGGTTATAAAATATTCCCAACATGTTCCATGAATTTTTCCTGGATTTATTTCACACAATAACTCATCAAACCTCAGCAATCTAGCCGAAACAGAATCTGTGTTTTTCAACACAGACATTCCCAGCAGCATACAATAAATTCGGAAATAAATAGTAAATCACCTTGAAAACATTTTTCCATCCACAGAGACATTCAAAAACATCTTAGGGACGTGTCGGTGAAAACCCATCCGAAAAACAATTTTTCTAGAATTTATTCTTGAATTTACAAGTATACCTGTTTCAGAAATGTTCAACAGGACAGCATCCGAAACTTAGGCAATTAAATTAGCAAAACCATACCAAATGACATTGATAAATTTTTTCCTTTTATAGACACATTCAGCAACATCTCATGATCAGGTCTATGCAAGAAAATTTCGAATACCCTAATTCTGGACAGAATTTGAAATTAACACAGGCAGCATGCTACACAGCTCAATTCACAAAGGAACTCCGACCTTGTTATCATTTTAACTGTTTATACAACACAAGTGGCTCTGATACCACTGTAGGAAAATCCCGGGGTGTCCATCACATGGACACAGTGCGGAAAACAAAAATTTTTTGTTCCGGGAAGTTCCCGAAAGCCAGGATCCATGTGTAAGTATAAATAGTCGAACCATAACGACCAAAGGAGACCGTCTCTAACGGTATCCACGCAGAGGTCGGAAACCTAACCGGGACAAACCCTTTGACCCGGAAATAGCTAGAACAAATTAAAGACTGCTAGATCTTACCTTTGTTCTATGGAGAGCTTGGATCAAAGATGGAGAGAAGGAAGCTTGAAGAGGAAGATGATGAAGCTTGAGAGATGTGAAGATCGATGGTGAGAAGAGATGAAGAACTTTGGATTTAAAACACTTTTAAAACCCTTTCGTTCTTCACCTTGTAAAACCAACGAATCTTAGGTTTTAGAACTCCTTCTCAAACCCACGATTATTCCTCTCTACACCATAACCAACGATCATCTCATCTCTTCTTCCTTACATTCATTTTGTCATTTAGTCATTAAATACCTTTGATGACTAAGCTAATTAGGAAGCTTCCTTTTTCTTCCTTCCTCATCCACGTAGCTTACATATATATATATATCTTAATTAATTAATTAATTAATTAATTAATTAATTATATATATAAATAAATGCTGAAGTAGTCCAACACATCTGGGTTTGGTCCTACCGGCCTATCGGGCCCCGCAGGAGAAAAATCACCGGAAACGGTTTTCAGCAATGTCGATGTCGCGATCACATCGGGACATATCCCAATCTCATCGGGATCCATTTAATCCTAGTGCTCTCCAAATATTGGATCACTATCCAAAACCATTTTACAGATTTCCGATCCACTCTTATGGCTGTGACCCATTAGGTTCCCGGTTATGTTGGCCACTTAGATTAACACTTAATCTAAGACAGTCATGAGCGGCGTCTAGCAACACATCATGACCTCCAATTGACCGGAAAGTAATTGGTTTGACTAATGAACCCGAGCTCATCAGGAACCAGATCACGAACCTTTCCATAGACAATTACCGTGCAATTCGTCCTTTCACCATCCTATACCCCACTTGGTTATGAGTATGGTCCATGTGTCAACTCTCACTAGACTTTATCTAGCCCAAGTGAAATCGGGTCTCGTCCGGACTCATTACTGTGAATGTCCATAAAGACAGTCTTCATGACATAATCACTCCGGCGCGACAGAGATTTCCAAGTAATGATCCAGACAAGAGGCCATGGGTATCTCTTCTGCTATTCCAGAAATGGTGAATCCTTTATTGGCTACTCAATTACCTTCGAATACCTCAAACTGTACCCAATCACCACCCTATGAGCGACCTCTGAAAGGCAACAAGGAATGGAGTCAAAGTACAGCATCAGTACCCAAGATATCCTTGAGTACCTCAAGTCTAAGGATACTTGCACCATTGCTATGATGAGATTATCACTGACATTATAATAGAATACCCATGTGATGATCTCATGGCAGGTCATCCAATGTACTTACTACCACTAGTAAGCATCCACATGTCAAATATAAATATCTCATATTTACAGTTTCTGAGATCCACTGCTTGATCCAATCAAGGAATATGACATGTGCTAGTCTATCCGGATTAACGATGTCCAGTCTTGTTAATCCTATGACTAGGGATAATTTAGATACTGACATAATTGCACATGATATGACTCTCAGGAGTATGAACACGTCATAATTTCCTTCATGCTATGTTATATATCATGGATTTCATAAATTTTATTCAAGATCACAATCAATTCATAATAAAATGAACATCAAATAAATGAAATTTGCCTTGCTTTATTTATTCATAAAGTCTGTACATGACTATGAACAAAACGCGCCAAAGGGATTGCCTTTAGGCACTACTTAAACAATCTAACTAAGATCGAACATCCATAAGTCGACTTACACTGGTGAACAAGGCGACTTATCAGTACCGATCAAGCATAAGTCAACTTACACATGGTACAAGTCGACTTACCACTTACAAAAGCAGCTGGAATCAACAGTACGTTGCAGTTGCTGGGAAGGAAAAACAACGTGAGTTGCCTGGTAAGTTTAGGAAGGAACGCAGCTGTTGATTGAGGAAGGAACGTGGCAGTTGCTTGGTAAAGGAGAAGAAAGTGGACAGCTGGGGACAAGAGGCTTGGAAATGTGGGAGGTCTGCTGTTGGAGTTAAAAAAAAATAAACATGAAGAGAAAGGAGAAACAGTAGAGAAGGGACGTGCATGAGGAGACAACACTTTATTTGTCACATCAGCTACAGTAACTAAAGAAGGGGTGTTTTAAATTTATTTTCTTTATTTTATTTCTTATTTATTTTAATTGTGTGGTTTTAATCAATGCAAACATATATTATTGACAAACTCATTTATTCCATATTTATTTTCATATCAGTTAGATGAGTTTTTGTCACTTAAAGTGATCTTTTTAGCTTTATTTGATTATTATTTGAATTATTGTGCCGTACATTTAATGTAGATTTATAGGGGAAAAAATTGTCATATTTTGGTGTAACTGTGATAAATTAAATTTTAGACAATTGATGCTACATTATTTGTATTTTTTTTGTAGGTTATTTGAAGAAATTAAAGAAAAGCACATTAAAGAAAATGAAGGAAAAGCAAAATAAAAAAAAAGAAAACAAAAGCAACGTAAGTGGGGCTTGTAATTGACGTGGATGGAGTGGTGATGTGATAAAAAATGAAAACACAGCTACAAGCAAGAGCTTGAGACGTGTGCTGTTTCAGTGGTCTGTACAACATCTAGGCTGAGGGGAACGTTGGAGTAGTATGGTTTGTGGGGGCAGCTGGTGGAGATGGTGGAGTGTACATAAAGGCTAGTTGTTGTTGGCTTTTGTTGGAGAATAAAAAGAAAACATGTTGGGCAGAGGGGCATGAAGGCAGCTGTGCTTGGTGCGTGAATTTTGAAGGTGGGGCTTGTAGAATATGGGGAGTTGCTGGAGTTGTGGCAGTAGAGAGGTAGACACCAACGACAAGGAGAAAACGTGAGTAGCTTGGAGAAATAACAAGGCAGCTGGTGATGGGCTAAAAGACAGAACGTGAGATTGGCAGCAGAGGCATGGAGGGAGACAGGGTTGGTGATGTGTGTACAGCTGCGTGAGTGGCTTAAGAAGGAAAGGAAATAATCAGCTGTTGGAGGAGTGTGTCTTGTTGTGTAGCTAGAAAAAATAAATAAACAAAAGTGGTGGAAGTGACTTGAGCTGGCTGTTGGCGTTGAAGATTATATGGAGATGAGAGTAGCTGCTGTTGTTGGTGAGCTGAAGTAGGGAGAGTATCGTGGGCTGATGGAGAGAAGGAGAAAATAAAAACGTAGTTGGATGTTTGTCTTGGTGCTTGTGTTGTCTGCTGTTGCTGGTGTGGAAAAAAGGAAAATAATGCAAAGGGGGACATGAGGGAGCATGGACATTGTCTAGAAGGAGTCCGGATCGTCTGTCCAAGTAACTCTGTCCAATTCTGTACAATTTATAAAACGGCGTCGAATTTGCTCTGAAATCAACTCTGCTCATTAAAAAACAGAGAGGTGCTTGTGGGACCTACCCACAGGCGCCGTTTTTTCTTGGGCGCCTAGCGCCAGCCAGCCACTATAACTTGGACATACAAAGTTATTAAATACAGAGTTATTAACTCTGTCATTTACAAACATCTTTTTCATTATTCTTATTATGATTATTATTATGATTTAAATATATTTTCATTATTATAATAACTATTAAATATTAATCTGAACATATACTTATTGTTATTATTATTATTATTATTATTATTATTATTATTATTATTATTATTTAGTGCCATTATTTAAATAAGATTTCTTTTATAATTTCTTTGTTCTATTCTTATTCTTCTAATTATTATTATTTATGAAATTTTTATTTCCATTATTGGAAATACCGCTTCTTGTTTTTGTTAAATAGTTATTATTAAAAAACCCGGTCAAGAAATTATTAAAATTATTTAATCTTTTGTATAATTTATTATTATTATAATTACAATATTCCTTATGATTATTGAATATTATTATTATTATTGTTATTATTAATTCTATTAATTCTACTCTTATTCTATGCCTATAATAATAATTATAATAATGACAATAATCATAACGAATAATAATAATATTTTTATTAACATTAAAATAATAATAATCATAATAATAATAATAATAATAATTATTATTATTATTATTATTATTATTATTATTATGATATAAATTTAATAATATATATTATTAAATATCATTATTAAATATTATTTATTATTATTAATAAATAATATATATTATAAAAATTATTATTATAATCTGCCATGGCCATTTCACTAGGCGAGATTATGATCGGCCATTCACCAGTATGAGGCCTCACCCTAGTGAATGACCATGTATATATATGAATGGCCATTTATTTAAATGGTTATTTGTAGATAATTTATAATATATATTATTTATTAATAATAAATAATAATATTATAAATTATTAAATAATATTATTTAATAAACTATTAGAGTAATCATTAAACTTTTACAATAATAATAATAATAATTATTATTATTATAAATCCATAAATAAATATTAATAAATTAAACCCAATATTATTAATAAATTAATAATTTATTAATAATAAGAATTATAGCAAGTAGAGAATTAATAATTAAAGCCCATTTTAAATAGTTAAATTAATCAATTGTAAATGGCCATTTAGTTTTTTATTACTAATAAATACATATTATATAATAATTATGATAATTATAATTTCCTTATAATTTGTTTATTTAGAAATTATTTTAGGTATTATTATAAGTTCTACTTACTATTATTATTATTATTATTAACTTATTAATTAATTAATTATATTAAATAATATCATTAAATTCCTTATTATTATTAATTTTGTTCTTAATAATAATAAGGATAAAAATATATGATTATTTTTGTTATATAAAGCCATTTGAGAATACTGAGAAATAAATAAATACACTTTATAATAAAAACAAATAGAAAATTTAGTAATTATTGTAATTTCTATTCCTTATAATCATAAATTGCATATATCTTTATTTGATATATATGTTATATAATTGCTTATTATGAATAATTATGTTTTGATTATGATTATATTTAGTTTTCTTATTAATATAATCATTCTTATAATTTCTTTAAATTTTCTATAATTTTCCTGCTTTAGTTTATATTCTTATTACTATATATTAAAATAAATAGTACATAGTCGCCTTATAATCGCATGTACTTTTTAGGTCGGATCGCTACTGACGAATGAGTATCAGATCGCTAGAGCGACGCCGCCGCCTCAGCGAAAACATCGTATCGCTTCAGAGCGCTAGGCGGCATTTAGTGTCGCTCTAGCGATCCAAATTTAAGATCGACGTGGATCGCTATGGCGAGCCTCGGCGCCCTAGCGACAACAGTCTACCAGTGTCTGGATCGATAGGGCGACGAGCGTCGCCCTAGCGATCACTTCGTATCAATGTCTGGATTGCTAGGGCGACGAACGTCGCCCTAGCGATCACAACGTATCAGTGTCCGGATCGCTAGCTGTAGCGACAAGACCACTAACATTAATTTTTAAATTATTATTCGTATTGTTATTTGTATTTATTAGCAATCAAAATATTAGTTACTTTTTATTCAAATTGTTATTATTGTGTCTAAGTATTAGTAATATTATTATTATTGCTGTTATTTTTAGTATTATGTTTATTAGTATTCTAATTATGATTATTATTATTATTACTGTTTCAAGTTGTGAATAAATTTGAATGCATAAAGGTATTTTTTTTTCATTACTATTATGAAATTGCTTATTAATATTAGATGTCATATTATTATTATTATCATTAATATTTTTCCCATAGGCATTTTTATTATTATTATGAAAATTGTTTAATATATTATGAAAATATTTAATATATTATGCCGTAATTATTAAATGTATTAGAGAAATTATTAAATTGGTTGTTAATAATATCATAAATATTTTTGGTATATGTATTAGTATTATTATTAGTATTATTACATTTATTGGAGAGTATTGTTCAAATTTATTATTATTATTATTAGACCTAAATTTCTTCTTCTTATTATTATTCTTATCATTATTATTATTATTATTATTACTATTATTATTATTATTATCAATCATAAATGTACTAATTCAATTATTATTCATAACATATTATTAATATAAATAAATATAAGGAAACGGAGGAAAGACAAACAAAATAAGAAAAGTGGTGTAATTTATGAAAGTCGAAAATCAGTAATTAAAATAAAAACAAGTATATTCAAGATCGCACTTAACCTAATGCGACATCGATCGCGATACCACCGAATCGCTACATTTCTTCTCGCATCAAAGTTCTTCCATTGGGTGCGATACCGATCAACACTTCTTCCTCTCGCTTCACGCTCCAAAGATTCGACCAAAGATATTGTAGATAAGTTGTTTGTATTGTTTTGATTGGGTTATGGGTGTGGATTGAGTGAGGATATGTTGTTCACAACGACGATCTGGGTATTTCGATGAATTGCATCCGGGTAATTTGTTTGGGTTTTGGTTTTCGAATGGGTATCTCCTTGAATTGCATGTGGGTAACTCATCGAATTTTTTCCCATCGGGTATTTCATGTGGATAATTTCGTTTGGGTATTTCAGATGGGTATTGCAGGTCGTTGGACTATTACATTCGGTAACTCCTTCAAAGGAAGCCTAGTAGGTGTTTCATCTTTACGCTCTTTAGGTATGGATTGCTATGAGGATTGTTTAATTTCAAATTGTGACTCTTTGTCGCTCGATTGATGTTTTGCATATATGTTGGTTGCTTGAAATTGGGAATTATATGACTGCATGTACACATTTGAACCAGTAATGTTATCTGAAATAAATTTGTTTGTCCTCTTCTGTTGTTGCAGTCATATTTTTGTCCCATTAGGCTTCATGCGCGTATCGAGTAGTAATTGGTCATTAGGATTAATCAGAGGTTGTTGTATATGCTACAAATAATAATGCACTCCAAAGAGCACTATGAATTGTAGCAAAGACAGAGTTGACAATTTGCAAACAGATACAATGATATTAGTAAAGTGTATAAGTAATGTGATGATTGCAATCAACAAGTTGATTGCTTTTAAGACAAGTTCTCTTCCCAAATATCAAAAAAGTTGTTTGCTTTTCCTCAATTACAACGATACATCTTGGTCTTCTACAACACCTATACTTATCAACTTAACACCCCTGCTTGTATAATCATCGGTTTTGGATCTTACATTATGTAGTACATAATATTTTTGATTCAATTATAACAGCCTCAAGATACTTGGAATTGCTTGTTACGCACTCGTAACTTGGACAAAACTTAACTCATAATTCAAATCCTCTACTAACCCACTTATAGACATATTACACTTCCTATGCACATGCTGTGATGAGAGCTTAGTTTTGTTACATGTAATTGACTTTATATATAATTAGACAGAGTATCTAAATCACAACCAACAACCAACAACAAACAAAAACATTGCATTGTTTATAGAAACATGAAGAAGCCCAAATGATGGTCAGGATCTTATTGTTCTTAATTTGTGTGCTTAATGTCTGACATATGTAGCTTCTACCGTGACAATGCCCCCTCGAAGAGCTAGACAGTCTGAGGAAAGCATCTGTTCTGAGGTGAGAGGGGACAATCCTGCAAACGTTGCTAATGATTATGATGCCCCGTTTCCAATTTATTCCCAGGCAGAAGGAGAGCGGTACAGGAACTTCAAAGTAAGAGCGTTGAGGTTCCTACGTATTTTAATTTTGAGCTGCTTCATGACATAGGGTTGAGAGACAATTTGATGACATTATGTCGGAGAGGTGGCTGGCAAGATTTTGTGCAAAAATCTTGGCCCGTGTCCCGTGACTTGACACTAGAGTTTTTCACATCTTTAAGGTGGGTGTCACGGCGACCGCAGAAATTGTGGTTTAGGTTACGCGGGCGGGTGTATTTTATGGATCAGATGGTGTTACGGACCGTTTGTGAGTTTGCGGCGCACGATATTGAAGATGGGCATCCGAAGTTTCAATGTAAATGCGCATCGGAAACGCTTAACAAACTTGATGCGATGATCCACACCTTGCATCCAATGCATGTTCAGGAAGCGAATTCGTGTTGTTGCATAAATTCATGTGTGGATCTGTGTTTGGCAAACAACAAAGTATAAAGTGCTCAACGAAGGAGCTTTTCTTGTTATGGTGCATCGAGCATGGACATAAGCCGAACATGTTCACATATGTATCTAAAACTTTGATGGAATTAGTGGGGAGACGGGGGAGCACCCTAGGTATGGGTTATTTACTAACTGGATTTGCTCAGGTATATAGGATTGATGTGAGTGACCTTGAGAAGCTGCAATATCACTATTTCGATGTAGCATACCTGACACGGTGCGAGATTATAGACGGGACAACCTTGCAGCTACGAGAGCCAGCAAGCCGTACAACAATGAGGCGTAGGTTGGCAGCGGGAGAATCAAGTTCTAGAGGTCAAGGAGTTGATTATTGGTCTAATGTTCACGGTGTAGACTATGATTCGGAGACTGAGGGCCAACAACCGCAACCACGACATCAGTCGGAACCTAATCTGACCACGATGCACCAACAGATTCTACATAACCAAACCCTCATGCATGTATACGCCGCAGAACACGTGACCAATTTCGCTGATTACTAATGATGGTAAGAATGAACCGCCAATTAGTAAATCTGAATGCGCGAGTGGTGGCTATTGATGACGAAATGGAATACTTGGACAACAAATGGAGAAAGGCTTGGGAGGTCCAAGGATCGGATGTGCCATCTCCAACCCCATCGATGGAGATGAATAACAAATGGATGGCGCAGACGCTGATCCGGCTCCGGTTCATGAAATACGGAGGTATGACAGTTTTCACCAGATCGTGGATTCTTAACACTCTCTGCTTGTATGCTTGCCTTGTACACTTGTTCCTTTGTATCTTCTTCACCTTATTTGAATTTTTGCATTCAAGAGCAATACATGTTCAAAATGTAGCAACAAAGGTATACGCTTGCTCATTCTAAGCACTTATAACATGCCCTTTAATGCGCTCTATTGTTGCAGGATTAACTGCTTTTTAAAGGAGCCTAAACGCCGCCAAATCTGTGTGAAGAAGAGGAACATACTACGATTAATCGATCGTTGCTAACTGTAAAACATAATGCATTTCTCATAATCGTGGACTTAAATTTTCATCAATCGATGAACCGAAGTTCAGATTCAATTCTTGGTTGTTTCCTTGTAGACCAAGAACATAGACTTTACGGTATTTTTGGGAGACAATTGGCTTTCATGCGAATCCAATCAAATTTGTTTTAATTGTTATAATATAAATAATTAACTAATGAACTAATTTTGAGTTAACTGTTGATACGTATAATATAATGTAAGTAATTAATTAGTTCAATTATAACAACAATATTTTCAACTTAATATAATTAATAGATTAGTGAATATTTCAGATTATTACCTAATTAGGTCATATATTTTGTCGATTTGTAATTAAATTTAATTGATATATAATTAATTTGCTAATTACAATAACAAACCTTGGTAGTTTCATCTTAGAAGGGTAGCACAAAGAACTATCACATTTTATTTTGACCATATGTTTCGAAATAGTGGTAATCTATCCATACAATGCTATAAATGCATCCTATTTCTAACATAATCTTTACTCATCAATTAAGTAAATCGACCTTCAATTTCCAATGTTTGCATTTTGTTTAAAAATAGATGCTTTATTGCTCCTTGCTTCGTAAAACACAAACGCTTCTTTAAAGGAGAAGCCAATCACCGACAAGTCAAAGAAATTACATGATTTTTGCAATCCACCGGGACTAACAAAAAATAAATATTAAGTCCTTCATCGCAAAATCATATTTATCAAGATTGTAAATATGGTCCTTTTCCCACCCCATCGTAATAGTGGTCCTTTCTTTGGCAGAATTGTTGCTGCCTTGCAACTACAAATTACATTCAATTAGTTATTAGAAAACTAAAACAATCATATGTTTTCCTTAACTTAAAGAAACAAATATTTTATCATGAACCCAGATAGACATGTATACTCTAATGGATGCGTAGGGAAATAAAGAATTTCAATTAGGAAAGCATATCCTACTAAACAACAACAAAATTATGCTGTCAGAACAAAACTTGGTGAAGCATTCACGATATACATACATCATTTAGAGGTTCTTCCAAAGATCAACATCTTCCGCAAAAAAACATTCAATCTTGCATTACCTTTAATTTATGAAAATCAAGAAAGACACCGAAAGTGACGATTATTTTATCCATTGACCTTCTAGCAAAAAATTACGGTTATAAATTGCTAAGAAAGAGATAAAGAATAAGCCCTATCATGGATGAACACATATTATCGTTAACCTACAAGGTTATATAAATTCCATATGTTTTCATCTATAGAATGATAACAAAGGATGTAAGAATTTAGAATGTGAAGGATACACGATGAATGGTTGACCTTCTTTGCATCTTGTATCTTCAAAGTGGGAACACGGTAAATGTGAAAAGGCATTACAAAAGTCGATTGAATATAAGAAACCCACTTCATGTCAGTGCGTGTGGGGACAATTACTTTTGCTTATAACGGTCCGTTGGGTTCCACCCGGCTTCTGCCCATTACGGCAGATGCAATCAACGACATGTGTACCACTTTTCTTTGCAGGAGCTCAAAATTGAAAGGTTTCATAAGTCACTATCGAGAATAAATCTATTGTTGAAGGACTAACAGTTTGAAGTATAGAAACGTGCTCAATAATTCGGTACCGACATCCGAAACTGCCACATTCCAACCACACTACTCTTTTCGTGGGACATATACAACCAGCACTTCCTTCCCAACCGTACAACCTAAACTCTACAAAGGTCCTTCGTACTTACCTCATCATCATAATCATTGAGTACAAGTACATAAGTTTTCCTCGCAAAGGCATACCCCACATTTGCCAATGGAAATACCAACTGTTAAATTGTTAACGCTTTCCATATTTCCACAACCAAATGTTTGTTGTGCCTGGAAATCAAAATGCATGTGAACTCATTCAAACAAAACACAACAGGAAAATTCAATGTACTAACAGTATTGGGTTTGGGAGACAAACTGTGGCTTATTTACCCTGAGTAAATCAGTCATCCGCATTGCCGGTGGGATAATGTTATGTATATGATGCTGACTTGGTCCAACAGCATGCACCTATCATGGTAGATGACTCACAATTTCATAACACATTACATGGACAAATGGTTTTGTTAGAAACACTCCTATGTTTTACAAAGCATACCTGCGATAATGTTGCAGTTTGATGATGCGTGTATGCCATTGTTGACTTATCGACTTGAACACGTAATGCCTGCAATTTGGAAGACATGGAAGATTAATCATTAACTTTTCATGCCTTTGAATTTAGAGTTGCCCAAAGACAACATAAGAAAAATAACCTCAGATTGTTCTATGTGGTCTTCATGATTGGACCCCATACTTGTCCATTCGTAAGGAAGTGGAACTTGCACCTGCATTTCGTCAATGTGACAGCCATTCAGCACATGAGATTCGCAAAGCAAATTGCATAACAGTTGTACACATTGGTAATGACCGTATACCAACCTATTGTTGATGTAGTATGGGCGGTTGGCTGGTAGACATTAATCCATATTGCCAGGAATTCGCTTCAGATTCCTGCATCAAGTAGGAATGACCATATTACATGCAATTCAAAGATGACCAATAAAACATAACATCCGTTCACATCAATATGCGTCATGTGTTTTACTGCGTATTGAAAGGGGGTTATTCCGAATCGCTACATTTCTTCGCAATGACCTCTTCTTTCGACTTCTCTCTAATCCACCCTCATTCTCTTACTAGATGTAGGCTTGTTCTTCAACTTCACACTCGATGTGCTTCATGTGGCCAAACCGACTCGGCCTCATTCAACACATTCACATCATTACTTGACCGTGAGCGTGGGCTTAACTCACCATGTTGTCCTCTTAGGTTCTCGGCATCCACTATTTCTTCACGTTCCAATGTCTCATCAACCGTGTTCAACATGTTAAGAAGATGTTGTTTAACATGTTCATAGGTATCTGTCCTGCTTGCCGCTCTTGTAACCAACCGCGAGCTTAAGGTACACAATGCTTTATACCTTTTACCCGACAAAGAACTTAGGTTAATTTCGCTTCAATGGTAGGTGATCACGACTACCATTCCTCCAACATTTTGCTTTCCTTGTCCATCGCTTTACTATGTATTTGCTAGGAATTGTGCTAATATTTCTTATGTTATACATCTTCAAGACATGAGCGCATAAGATCCCAGCAAACTCAAACTTCCCACAACTGCAATGAACTTCCTCATTTGAAGAATCGTAACTGATGGAATGAGAGTACCTCTGCCCATCAACATTTACCATGTACTTCTCAACCGAACCATCCTGACTGCAAAGATTACAACTGTAATCATGACACATATTCCATTGATCTTGGAACCATTTAAAAACTTCTGGCGTGTATATAGTTGAGGCATGCTATAAAATTTTTACTGGTGCTGCCAATGTTGGTCTGCTCACATTGCTCCTAAATTCAGCTTTTAACTCCTCATAACGCCGATCATCCAGAAGCCTGTGGAAGTGATTAAAGAATTGTAGTAAGTTGTGTTGATAACTTACATACCTTTTCAGCAAACTGTTCATGCTTTCACTGCGTTGTGTTGTCATCATGTCAGCACAGAATATTTTGCGGCCATAAGCCAACGCCCACTTTTCCTTAATATGATACAAACATTGCAACCATTCATTGTCTTCAAGTTCATATTTTCCGAGCATCTGATTCCATGCACTGACAAATTGTTCTTGTTCTTCACACTCATATATGCATGCGCTGAAGTCCCGTGAAAACTCTTTATACTTGCTGAAAACACTACTCAAATGGATGGCTGCATTTTGGTAAATGTGCCAAATACATAGCCGATGAGCAGTGTTTGGCCATGTTGACGCTAATCCCTTTGCGATTGCCGCTTCTTGATCAGTGAGAACAGTTGTAGGTTGTTTGTTGTGCATCGCCGCCTCAAATGTCTTGAACAACCACACAAATGTTAGAGCAGTTTCATCGTAGAGGAGTGTAACGCTAAAACTGTTGTTTGCTTGTGATGATTGACACCGACAAACAACGCGAGTGGACGACCTCGACCGCTCTTCTTGTAAGTAGTATCAAGGCACGACATCACCAAAGTCTACGTAGTCGTTCCTCATTTGAGCGTCAGACCAAAATATGTTCGTTATCATATCATCTTCGTCGACTTGAATGGCATAGAAAAAATTGGGCTCTTCCACCTGCATCTTATACAGATATTGTAACACCTCATGTGTATCTCCCTTTGGCATCTCTCTAGTCCGTTTAGACCTCAAATAATTCTTGTAATCATCCCGAATGAATCCAACATTATCTCTTCCACCAGCTTCCCTCACCATAAGATCATGGGATGCTTTCGGTAGAATTCCCACAGCATTTGCCATTTCAATTTGCATAGCCGCGGCTGAAGATATCTTCCTATGACTTCTATGCAAATGTACCTTGTTCGGCGATGAGAGGTGGTGATTGTGCGCCTCCACAAATTCAATGACTTCAAATGTTCCACTTTGCAAACTATGAACTTTCATCCTTGCCTCACACCCAAATCTTGTTGTTGGTCGTGGAGCTCTTACACACAGATCTCTTTTATCGTGCATCCACGACCTCACAAGACTACAACAAAGTAGCCGACAAATTAAGTTACCCCTTTTATCTTTGTGACTTTTGCTTCGTCTAATGCCAAATCCCATATGCTTCCCATAAGTTAAATAAAATTGGTAAGCTTCTTCTTCTGTCGCAAACTTCATGCCAAGTTTTGGTACTAACTCGCTTCCACAATTCACCCTTGCGTTCATATTACCAAACCCAATCCCAATGCCAATATCATTCTCACCTTGCTCATCATCACATCCATAATTTAAACGACGACATGGTCTCGATGTACCTTCCATTTTCAGACCTGTTAATTGAACACACGAGGTCAATAAATTTCACATATGATTTATAACACAAGCAATAACGACTACAATTCCCACAGAGTTCATAACTGTTTCTTGTTCCCATCCATGCCTTTCACCATTCCATGTGTTATGTCATTAATGTTTAAGCAAAACTTATGTGTATTGATGGTAAGTTGTTTCCTGTTAACAACCAATAGGTTTACTGTAAGATGAACTATACCATAATGTTTACCAAATAAATCAGAAACATTTATTGCCATTAGTAGCAAGTTGTTAACACAGAAAACAAGTTAGCGAGTGTTTACGGTTATTACCATTGCCAACCATACCACGAGTTGCCTTAACACAAGAAACAACGTTGAAGCCATTATTATTCACCAACACATAGTATCGCCATTATCCATACAACACAACCCACTCAACTATCCCATATTAATTACCACTAACGTTATGTCAACAACCATTAATTAACCGCAACATTCCGGATACATGACAATGAATAACAAAACGTTAAATAGACATAAATGACTATACATTCCTTTAATAACCAACTTGTAAAAAACAATATAAAACACAGCCATTTTCCTAATATCTCGCACAACATTAACTAATGGTTTTAAATGTTTTCACCGAGAAGGAGACCAAAATTAAACTCTTATCGTAATAACGCAGTTGTTGGAGAAGAAGCTCGTGTTTTTGTTAAAGAGTAAACAATTAGCTAATATTACCAACTAATTAAATGGCGGAATTGTTTGAGAGCATTTATGTGGAAATGACAACTCTTTCCCATGTCATGATTATTGTTAATTTATGCGTAAACTTTGTCATATTGCATATGTTTTTCATATTCGCTTTATTTGCTTAAATAATGTAATGAAAATTAAGTTCATTTCCGCTTCTCGCAATTATGTTATGACTAATAATTGACATTTGTAATTCATATCGAAATTTATTAATCATAACTAATAATAATAATAGTCATCATAAAAATCATTATAATAATAATAAGATAATAATACTAAACATAATAATTATTATTAGTATTATTATAATATAATAATAATGATTATTATAATAAAGATAAAACAATAATAATAATAATAATAACAATTGCAATAATAAATATAATAATAATTATAACAATAATCTTAACAACAATAAAAAACACAATAAAACAAGACAGGATAACAATAATAAAATAACATAATAATAATATTTATGATTATCAAAACATTTCGATTATAATAGAACTTAATATAATGATTTAAATTAATTATCATAACTAAACAAGAATAATAATAATAATAATAATCATAATTAGAATACTAATAAACATAATACTAAAAATAACAGCAATAATAATAATATTACTAATACTTAGACACAATAATAACAATTTGAATAAAAAGTAACTAATATTTTGATTGCTAATAAATACAAATAACAATACGAATAATAATTTAAAAATTAATGTTAGTGGTCTTGTCGCTACAGCTAGCGATCCGGACACTGATACGTTGTGATCGCTAGGGCGACGTTCGTCATCCTAGCGATCCAGACATTGATACGAAGTGATCGCTAGGGCGACGCTCGTCGCCCTATCGATCCAGACACTGGTAGACTGTTGTCGCTAGGGCGCCGAGGCTCGCCATAGCGATCCACGTCAGTCTTAGGCTGGATCGCTAGAGCGACATTCGTCGCCTTAGCGCTCCTGAAACTGATACGATGTTTTCGCTAGGGCGACGCGTGTCGCTCTAATGACATGATCATCTGTTACCGGGATCGCTAGAAGTAACTTCGTCGTCAGAGCGATCCAAATTAAAAAGGTCAGACATTAGGTAGGCTTACTATGTACTATTTATTTTAATATATAGTAATAAGAATATAAACTAAAGCAGGAAAATTATAGAAAATTTAAAGAAATTATAAGAATGATTATATTAATAAGAAAACTAAATATAATCATAATCAAAACATAATTATTCATAATAAGCAATTATATAACATATATATCAAATAAAGATATATGCAATTTATGATTATAAGGAATAGAAATTACAATAATTACTAAATTTTCTATTTGTTTTTATTATAAAGTGTATTTATTTATTTCTCAAGATTCTCAAATGGCTTTATATAACAAAAATAATCATATATTTTTATCCTTATTATTATTAAGAAAAATTAATAATAATAAGGAATTTAATGATATTATTTAATATAATTAATTAATTAATAAGTTAATAATAATAATAATAATAGTAAGTAGAACTTATAATAATACCTAAAATAATTTCTAAATAAACAAATTATAAGGAAATTATAATTATCATAATTATTATATAATATGTATTTATTAGTAATAAAAAAACTAAATGGCCATTTACAATTGATTAATTTAACTATTTAAAATGGGCTTTAATTATTAATTCTCTACTTGTTATAATTCTTATTATTAATAAATTATTAATTTATTAATAATATTGGGTTTAATTTATTAATATTTATTTATGGATTTATAATAATAATAATAATTATTATTATTATTGTAAAAGTTTAATGATTACTCTAATAGTTTATTAAATAATGTTATTTAATAATTTATAATATTATTATTTATTATTAATAAATAATATATATTATAAATTATCTACAAATGGCCATTCGCCATTATTACATGGTCATTCACTGTAGTGAGGCCTCACAGTGAATGGCCACCATGGTCTCGCCCTAGTGAAATGGCCATGGCCAGATTATAATAATAATTTTTTATAATATATATTATTTATTAATAATAATAAATAATATTTAATAATGATATTTAATAATATATATTATTAAATTTATATCATAATAATAATAATAATAATAATAATAATAATAATAATAATAATTATTATTATTATTATTATTATTATTATTTTTTAATGTTAATAAAAATATTATTATTATTCGTTATGATTATTTTCATTATTATAATTATTATTATAGGCATAGAATAAGAGTAGAATTAATAGAATTAATAATAACAATAATAATAATAATATTCAATAATCATAAGGAATATTGTAATTATAATAATAATAAATTATACAAAAGATTAAATAATTTTAATAATTTCTTGACCGGGTTTTTAATAATAACTATTTAACAAAACAAGAAACGGTATTTCCAATAATGGAAATAAAAATTTCATAAATAATAATAATTAGAAGAATAAGAATAGAACAAAGAAATTATAAACAGAAATCTTATTTAAATAATGGCACTAAATAATAATAATAATAATAATAACAATAAGTATATGTTCAGATTAATATTTAATAGTTATTATAATAATGGAAATATATTTAAATCATAATAATAATCATAATAAGAATAATGAAAAGATGTTTGTAAATGACAGAGTTAATAACTCAGATTTAATAACTTTGTATGTCCAAGTTATAGTGGCTGGTTGGCGCTTAGGCGCCTAAGAAAAACGGCTACTGTGGGTAGGTCCCACAAGCACCTCTCTGTTTTTTAATGAGCAGAGTTGATTTCAGAGCAAATTCGACGCCGTTTTATAAATTGGACAGAATTGGACAGAGTTACTTGGACAGACGATCCTGTGGGTAGGTCCCACAAGCACCTCTCTGTTTTTTAATGAGCAGAGTTGATTTCAGAGCAAATTCGACGCCGTTTTATAAATTGGACAGAGTTACTTGGACAGACGATCCGGACTCGTCTAGAAGAGATGGGCGTTGAGTGGAGAGAGAAGAAAAAAGTAGGCTGCATGTGTTTGTGGGCTGCTGTTGTTGGAGAATAATTACAAATAGACAAATCAAGCAATAAAAGAAAGAGGGGGGTTGATCTGGAGGAAAGAGAGGAGCTGAAATGAAAATATAAAGAGGAAAGCTGTGCTGTGGCGTGAGTGCTGTGGAGAAGAGGACTGCGTGAGTTGCTAAAAAAAAAATAAAACAGGGTGACTAGTGTGTACGGGAGTGTTGTGTGTTGTGAGTAGTTAGGAGCAAAAACAGAAGTGGAGTTTTGGCTGTTGTGTTATCTTAGAACATGAGTTGTGTTTAGTGTGTGAAAGAATAAATACGTGAGGAGTGTTTGTGCTTGGAGGTGTGCTGTGTCGTTGATGTGCATGAGTGAGTGGTGCTTGGCTGAAGGGAAAGAACATAACGTCGTGTGTGTACAGCTGGTGGTGTTGTGCATGGCTTGGGTGAGAGTTGAGTGGCTTGATGAATATGAAGAGGAGATCATGAAGGCTGCTGGGCATTAGAGGCTGAAGAACGAAAATAAAAGAGCAGGTGAGTGGCTTGAGTTTAACGTGGGAGAGTTGTGCTTAGTGTGTGACTTGTGTGTATGGCTTGGGTGAGAGTTGAGTGGCTTGTTGAATATGAGGGAGAGTAGCGTGGTTATGCTGAAGAGAGGAACGTTGGTGGGCTGCTGTGCTGGAAAATAAGAAGGAAAGGTGAGTGTACGTGAGTTAAACGTTGGTGGGCTGTTGTGCTGGAAAATAAGAAGGAAAGGTGAGTGGTGTTTTGGTGTGAGTAGCTTAGAGAACAAAATAAAATAAAAAAGGTAGTGTGCGTGTAGTGCTGGTTGTGAGTTGCGTTGATTGGCAGCTGGTGAGTGGAGTTTGTAAGTGACGTTAATGTGTGAGAAGGGGCTGCTGTTGAGGGCTGTGTGAGTTTAATTAGAAGAGAGTTTGGGCTGGAGTGTGTGGTCTTGAAGAGCTGTTGGGCAGTGGCTTCTGCGTAAGGCTACCTTAGGAGGGCTGGAACTTATCTACTGGTGGTGTGTGCTGATGGCATGTTTTGCTCTATTGGTGGACCAAAAAGTAACCAATTAATTTGTCACATCTTGAATGGGTGAAGTGGTTTCTGCGTGAGAGGGAGAAGCTTGCATAGGAAGAAATTCTATTTCATTTTCTTTGTCATCTTCACCAAATCCGAAAACTTTATGGCTGACCGTCGGAACTCAACATTAGCACCAGCTCCAATAACTTTTTGCGGCTAATTCGTCTTAATCCTTCGGTTCAATGACAAAGGCAGGAGCTTGGAGTTTTTAATAGGGGAGTTAAAACTGCATTTTTATTCTGTCCATTTAATTAATTAGTAATTCATATATTTTACTATTTAATTATTTGGAGTTGTGTTTTGGGACTGAATTATTGTTTGGTGATTGATATTGTGTTAATTTCGGATTTAATTTCATTACTTTGTTTTGGGTCAAAACTTTGTTTTGAGATTTTAGCGAAATTGGTAATCATTCAAGGTGGCTTAAATTATTTGGAACATTTTATCTGTTGCTAACATTAATTTTGTTTCTTAAATATTGCGTAAAAGTCGAGCATTGGCATTAGTACCCTTAGTTCTATTTTACTAGACTGGTGGCAGTTAGTAAATTGGGATTTTTGGAAAAATATTTTTGTAACAATTCGAGGTGTCTCGATTGTTAAATTAAAAGCTCGATTTTAATTCTTGGTTAATTGTTTTAAACTCCCATATCTGTTTGAGCGACGATTGCCTGCGTTATTGAACTGGAGGATTGTGTTTATCATTGTTAAATATTTGTGTTTGTTTTCTTAATTAATTCACTCGTTGTCATTTCAAATTACTCATTTAAATTTTAAAACACCAAAAACAAGTCCTTAGTGTTAATTTAATTCGTTGCAATTTTAGCGGTAATTTTTCAAATCAACCCCATTTTATAGTTTAAGTTGCATTGCATCTAGTAACTTAGGAATTTAATTTCACTTTTGGTTCCTCAAGAGAACGACCCGAGATTGCGCTGTACGCAATCCTTGGTTAAATTTTTAAAGTAACCCCAAGGCGACAATCGGACGGAAAAAAGGTTATTTCAAGTGGCGTCGTTACCGGGGAGCCAAGAAATTGGTTCCTAAGTGTCAAGTGATTTTTAACTGTTGTTATTTTTTTTTTCAGCTAGATAAAAGTTTTTGGTTGCTTTTTGTGTGTGTGCATATTGGTACAATTTTTGACATTCTTTAATTTCTTGTGCATATTACAGGTTTTTACACTCTTTCATACACTACAAAGTACATAGTCATCCATACTGACATTCGCTTATACTCATTAGATTTTTTTTCTTCTTTCTTCATTTATTTATTTTTAATTTTTAATTTTAGTTTTAGTTTTAGTTTTATTTTATTTTATTTTATTTTTTCATTTTTTTTTCAATCTTTTTGTGTGAGTCAGTTTCGTGCCTTGTTCTTATTGTTATTGTTTTATGCCTAGGAGTGATAGGGCTTTACCTTTAAATCCTTTAAATCTTGAACTTGAGAGGTTATTGAAAAAGATTAGACGAGAGAAGAGAATAGAGGGGGCAAGTCAATTTTTTATTGAAGAAGAGCATATTTCAAAAGAGTCAAGTTTGTCATCGAGCGAACAAGAACCTAGCGAGAGAGCTACTTCTAGTGAACACTTGTCTGCTAGTGATTTTGAATCGGAGTAAGAAACCATGGAGGGTGAAAATGATAATAATAGACCCGTTGGGCCTAATGGGAACAACGGACATGGTGAGAACAACATAAGGCATAATGGTGAGGACAATAGAAGCATGAGGGAGATTAATAATTCCAATGTTGATTATGATCCTTATGGCTTTTATACTGATGATGTGAATTTTGAAATTAAAGGCGCATTAATTTCTTCCTTACCTAGATTTCATGGTTTTGCAGGTGATGATCCACATAGGCATTTGAAGACTATGCACATGGTGTGTTCTTCAATGAAACCACCCAGAGCAAATCTTGAAGATGTATTGAGGAGGGCATTCCACTTTACTTTAGAAGGAAAAGCCAAGGAGTGGCTTTACACATTACCTCAACATTTCACCACATTGACCTGGGAGCAACTGAAAGGAGCATTCTTAGATGAATATTTTCCTGCTTCTAAGACATCGAGACTCAAGAAGGAGATAACTAGTGTGGTGTAACGAGACAATGAATCTATGCATGAATATTGGACAAGGTTCATCACACTTCTAGCTCAGTGTCCCCACCACAATATTTCGAAGAATGATCTAGTCAACTCTTTCTATGAAGGGCTTCTTCCGCATCATAAGCCCTCAATTCATGCCGCTGCAAATGGTTCGCTCAGAGAATTAAGTCCCAATGCTGACCTACTTCAGAAGATGGCTAGCAATGACTCCCAATCTGGAGACTCAAGAAGGGTGTCCAATACCTCTTCAGTTTCTTCCCAAGATATTTTTGCTGAAATCGCTGCCTTGGGAAATCGAGTGGAGAAAAGACTCAGTATTTTGGAGAATAATGTGAAGGTTAAGCAAGTCAATTCAGTGAGTCATTCTCAAGCTATAGTAGCGGTTGTGAGTATCATGGGTCCATGATGCATGCTTCCAATAATCGTGCAGATATGAAGAGGTTCATGCCTCTACCAAAATAGGAATGACCAATATCAGAAGAGGGATCCCTACTCCAACACTTATAATCCAGGTTGGAGAGATCATCCTAATTTCAGATGGGGTGGAGATCAAGGAAATATTCAAGGAAATTCTTCCAACCAAATAGTACCTAATCAAAGGACGTCATCTACTGTTTCTAAAGGTGACGAATTTGCTATGATCATGAAGGGCATTGCTGGGATAAATTCAAGACTAGATCAAGAGAAGGCACAAACTGATGCCAAGCTGAATGCCATGGGAAATAAGATGGACTCTTGCTTACAAAATGTTTTCTCTAAGTTGGAACAAATGGAGACTAAGCATGAGAACTTGAATACTTTTGTTACTCAAATCTCCAACAATTTGACTGAGCAACAAGGAAAGAGTAGTGGTTCAATTCCCTCCAACACAGTGATCAATCCAAAATCTTTGAATGCAATCACACTGAGAAGTGGGAATACAATTGGAGCCAAGAAAGTGAGTTTCAAAGAGAATGAAGAGGATGAAGAGATGGTTGACGAGGAAATGGAAGTTGAATCTCCTCCGGCTAACACTAAAGAAAATTCCCAATCTATTCAATCTGAAAGCATTCAAGAAAAGAAGCTCATGAAGAAATCTTTAAAACAACCAGTGATACAAAATGAGGAAGAGGCAACAACTATCCTGAAGAGACCAATGGAGGAAGTATCACCTTCCAACTCCAAAGGTGATGAGGTAAAAATTCGTGACTTGCCTTTTCCAAATTCTTACCTGGTTAGTAAAAAGATTGTGGACAAGAAAGACAATGAGGAATTGTTTGAAATGTTTAGCAAACTTGAGGTAAATGTGTCATTACTTGATTTGATTAAAAAGATGCCTAAGTGTGCTAAATTCTTGAAAGACCTCTGCACAAACAAGAGAAAGTATAGGCATAGTGAGAGAATCCAACTGGGGTTGAGTGTTAGTGCCTTATTTAAGCCACAATTGCCCATTAAATGCAAAGATCCAGGTTCTTACACTATTCCCTGTACCTTAGGAAGAACAACTGTTTCACATGCCTTACTTGACTTAAGTGCAGCAATCAATGTCATGCCAACCTCTGTTTATAAGACCTTGGGTATTGAAGCTTTGAAAGACATTAGTGTAGTGCTTGGTCTAGTTGATAGGACTGTGAGATATCCTAAAGGCATTTTAGAGGATATCCTTGTGCAAGTCAAAGGTCTTGTTTTTCCTGCCGACTTCTATGTTCTTGATATGACTAATGAGCTTCCTTTTGAGAGTACTTTGATTCTAGGTAGGCCTTTCCTTTTAACTGCTGAGACCATAATTAACATGAAAAAGGGCCTTATCACTATGGGAATTGGGGATCAAGAAGTGCAATTTAATCTTTCAGAAGCTATGAGTCATGGTTATGAGGATTGTTCTTACTTGGGTGTTAGTTTAATTGAATGCCATGATGTGAAAAATTTGCACGAGACTGAGATGCATGAGGTTGACTGTTGTAATATGGGTGTGACTCAGCATGGAACACTTGCTTGTTTATCCTCCACCCATTCTTCTGATTTGTGTGCATGTGAGGGTGATGTATCATGTGTCTATTGTTTAGAGATCGATAATTGGCTTTCCACTCCGCAAAATTCTGATGCGTCTTTTTGTTTTGATATTACTGCTAATTCTGCATTTGATAGCCTTGAGGAAGGTGTGTTTCTCGATTTTGCAGGAACCGATAAAAAAGACGCTTTTATGCAAGCTACAAATGTAGCTTCTTCTTCAAGTGGTGCTGGAGTATTAGAAGAGGATATCAGTGACCCTGCTACTATTCTAAACCCTTCTAATACTACTCTTACTTTCGATTTACTTTCCTCTTCTACTGATCAGGCTGAACCTAATTCTATTGTTTCCAGGTCATCTGATTGTGGAATTGGGTCGGGAAGTGGAGGACATACACGCTGCACAGAGCTTAAATCTTCATCCCGAAGTCACATGGACGCACCACTTTCACTGAATGCGTTTGATATACCAAAACTGGTTCCTTCTATTGTGCAACCCCCTGATTTAGAATTGAAACCCCTTCCCTCTAACTTGAAATATGTCTTTCTTGCAGATGATTGCAAACTGCCTGTTATCATTTCCAGTTCTTTGAGTAGTTCTGAAGAAGAGAGACTAGTTTCTGTGTTGAAAAGATATAGGAGGGCTATAGGTTGGTCTTTAGGGGACATACCCGGGATTGATCCATTGGTTTGCACACATAAAATCCTTTTAGCTGACGGGTCCAAACCAATTCGGCAGCCACCCCGGCGGTCGAATCCTCTTATTCATGATGTGGTTAAAAAGGAGGTGTCTAAGTTGTTGAGTGCAGGGATCATATATGCCATATCAGATAGTGAGTGGGTGAGCCCGGTACAAGTAGTACCGAAAAAGAGCGGTATCACAGTGGTGAGAAATGAGAGTGATGAACTCATTCCATCAAGAGTTCAAAATGCTTGGAGAATGTGCATTGACTATTGGAAGTTGAATGAAGCAACTAGGAAGGATCACTTTCCATTACCTTTTATTGATCAAATGTTGGAAAGAGTATATGGGAAATCTCACTATTGTTTCTTGGATGGTTTTTCAGGTTACTTCCAGGTACCAATTGCACCAGCGGACCAAGACAAGACTACATTTACCTGCCCTTTTGGTACCTACGCTTATCGAAGGATGCCGTTTGGGTTGCGTAACGCTCCAGGAACCTTTCAAAGGTGTATGATGGCAATTTTTTGTGATTTATTGGAGCGAAATATGGAGGTTTTTATGGATGACTTCACTGTTTATGGTGATAATTTTGATGATTGCTTGTTTAGTCTTGAACATGTTCTTGATAGATGCATTCAGAAAAATTTGGTTTTAAATTATGAAAAATGTCATTTTATGGTGGATAGTGGCATAGTTTTAGGTCATCACATCTCTCAAAAGGGGATTGAGGTTGATAGAGCCAAGATTGAAATCATTTCTTCACTTCCTTATCCTACTTGTCTAAAAGAATTGAGATCTTTCTTGGGGCATGCGGGGTATTATTGGCGCTTTGTAAAGGATTTTAGTAAAATTGCTTTACCCCTTTCTACATTGTTGAAAAAAGATATTGATTTTCACTTTGATGATAAATGTAGACATGCTTTTAATACTTTGAAGTCTTTGCTTGTTTCACCTCCTATTCTGACTGCACCTAACTGGGATTTGCCTTTTGAGCTATCTTGCGATGCTTCTAACTTTACAGTTGGTGCTATGCTTGGACAGAGGGAGGAAAAGCGATCTAGAGTGATAGCTTATGCCTCCAAGACACTTGGCTCCGCTCAAGTGAACTATACCACTACCGAGAAAGAACTTTTTGCTATGATCTTTGCTTTGGATAAGTTTAGACAATACTTGATAAACTCTCGAGTGATTGTTTTTACAGATCATACAGCAGTGCGGTACTTGTTCAAGAAGCCCCAATCTAAACCGAGACTGCTAAGATGGGCTTTGTTGCTGCAAGAGTTTGATATTGAAATCAGAGACCGAGCTGGAGCAGAAAATCATGTGGCTGACCACCTTAGTCGGTTACCTGAAGGCACCAAGGGAGTTGACTCTTCTGATCTTACTGTTGATTCTTTTCCTGATTCTACACTTTTTGCCTTGGCAGTACAAGAGCCTTGGTACTCTGACATTGTTAATTACATTGTTGCTGATTTTGTGCCTCCTTTTATGTCTAAATTTCAGGTTGATAAGTTGAAAAGGGAGGCAAGATACTATACCTGGGATGCTCCAATTCTTTGGAAGCAATGCAGTGATCAGATCATCAGACGATGTGTTCCAAATAATGAGATCCAATCTATCCTTACCTTTGCACATTCTTTATCTTGCGGGGGGCATTTTAGTGCTAATAGGACTGCTAGGAAGGTTTTAGAGTGTGGATTTTACTGGCCTACTTTGTTTAAAGATGCTTATACTTTTTGCAAGTCTTGTGATAAATGTCAAAGGTTTGGGAGTTTGGGTAAAAAGCATGAAATGCCTTTAAGACCTATGCATTTTTGTGAAATTTTTGATGTCTGGGGCATGGATTTTATGGGTCTCTTTCCTCCGTCATTTGGGTTTTCATATATATTACTTGCAGTAGATTATGTATCTAGATGGGTAGAGGCAGTGCCAACTAGGAAAGATGATGCTTCTACTGTTGCCAAATTTTTACGTGCTCATATTTTTTGCAGGTACGGCATTCCAAGAGCAATCATCAGTGACCAAGGAACACATTTCTGCAATAGGACTATCAAGTCTTTACTTGCTAAGTATGGAGTTAATCACAAGCTGGCTACTCCTTACCATCCTCAAACAAATGGATTGGCTGAAGTCTCCAATCGGGAAGTAAAGCGTATACTAGAAAAAATTGTGAAGCCATCCCGAAAAGATTGGAGTGAAAGGCTCGAGGAGGCATTATGGGCTTAAAGGACTGCCTACAAGACCCCTATAGGCATGTCCCCTTTTCGGCTGCTTTATGGCAAGTCTTGCCATCTACCCATGGAGATCGAACACAAATCTTATTGGGCGATCGAGGCGTGTAATGCAGATCTTGAATCTGCACTTGAAAACCGGACAATGCAACTCCAAGAACTTGAAGAGATGAGACTTGAGTCTTATGATAATGCCAGAATCTACAAGGATAAGCTGAAAATGATTCATGACAAACAAATTCTGAGGAAAGAATTCCATGAAGGTGACAAGGTTCTAAAGTTCAAGGCTCGGCTAAAATTAATGCCCGGAAAGTTCGTCACTAAGTGGGAGGGCCCTTTCAAAGTTACCAAAGTGCATTCATTTGGAACGGTAGAGCTAGTGGATGAAACTACTGGTCATGTTTCACAAGTCAACGGTCATCTACTTAAGCACTACCATGAGGATCACAGACCGCCTTAATCACACGGTTGTTTCCTTCCACCTTTATCCTTTTGTTCTCTGTTATATTACTGGTGATATTTGTCTATTGAGATAATGCGGAATAAGTGTGGGGGAAGGGAACCTTTTGTAGTAGGAAGTAGTATTAGTTGTTTCTTTCCTTTAGTTATTTGTTGCTTTTGACGTTTCGTCTATCGTTATTTTTCTTACATTGAGGCCAATGTGTTGTTTTCAGTGTGGGGGAGGGATTGATTTGGTTGAATTGTTTGACACTGCTTGGATTGCCATTTTATTGCCTTATCATTTTGCACTGTTTGTTTGATTGAGCTAAAGTGATTTTTTTTTCTCTTTCTCTTGTGAACGGTTTGCTGCGTTTATTCCCACTTCGCACTTGACTTTTGCAGTTCTTGGGTTTGTTTTCAAATCCTTGTTGCTTATGCATGTGAACATTGACATGTCAAGGTTTGAATACGTTTTTTATTTGAGTAATTTTTATTCTTAGTTGATTAGCATAGTGGAGTGCATTTGGTGCAGTGTTACTAACCTTGTGGTATAACTTGATTTGAGGATGGAAATATATTAGATAAAACCTTGTTGGAAGGAAGTTTTGAGCCTTATTTTTCTTTCTCATCTTGTGTGATTTCTACCTAGCTTGGTTAGCCTCTAGAACTTGTATAGATTCTTTTTCAAAGCTGCATTAATACTTAGATTTGTGGGTATGATAGGGGCAATTTTTTTTTCTAAACCCTTTTGCCCAAACACAAGCCATTTTAATTGACCGTTGCTTACCCCCTTTGAGCCTTCACTTTTATTCATTCCGTTGTCTTTGGCACAAGTGTTTTGCATGAGTTACGTTATGTTCTTCATGATTAAATGTGCATAATTTTTGTTGTGATTTTTATCTTCTTGGGTTCAGGTATGCCAAATTTGCAAAAAAAAAAAAACAAAGAGAAAAGCCAAAAAAAAAAACAAGAAAATAATTTGGCCAAAAAGAATCAAGTTTGAATTAAGGCATCATTTGGTGGATTGAAGATTAAAGATTGGGTCTTGAAAGATGATAATTGCATATTGGTGTTCAATTGATGGTTGCGCGTTAACTCGTTTTGAGTTATTCTTAATACTCATGCAATACATTTGTCATTTTTTTCTCTCTCTTTTCCATATCATCCATTCATTAGCCTTTCATCAATATTACAACCCTGCGAAGTCCCCTTGATCATGAATTTATGGTATGTTAGTGGTGGAGATAATAGAATCTTTACAAGCTTATGGTAGGTGCTAATCTAGGTAGATTGAGTGAAATTTGCCTGTTTGAGAGATGAGCGAAATACTTATATCCTATGAGAGCTCTACTATGTTTCTTTTTCTTCTATCTTGCTATGTCTCTTGTGTTAGTTTCTTTGCACCGAAGCATTCCATGACTGTTGGTTGATTAAGGATAGAGGTTGTTCGAGTTATTACATATTCTTGCCTTGTCGGTTTTATGTTTGCTTGCAATGAGTTTAACTGTTGGATTTCTTCCTGAGAATTTGCCCAGGAGTGCAAAAAACTAAGTGTGAGGGAGTTGACAAACTCATTTATTCCATATTTATTTTCATATCAGTTAGATGAGTTTTTGTCACTTAAAGTGATCTTTATAGCTTTATTTGATTATTATTTGAATTATTGTGCCGTACATTTAATTTAGGTTTATAGGGGCAAAAAATGTCATATTTTGGTGTAATTGTGATAAATTAAATTTTAGACAATTGATGCTACATTATTTGTATTTTTTTGTAGGTTATTTGAAGAAATTAAAGAAAAGCACATTAAAGAAAATGAAGGAAAAGCAAAAAAAAAAAAAAGAAAACAAAAGCAACGTAAGTGGGGCTTGTAATTGACGTGGATGGAGTGGTGATGTGATAAAAAAATGAAAACACAGCTACAAGCAAGAGATGGAGACGTGTGCTGTTTCAGTGGTCTGTACAACATCTAGGCTGAGGGGAACGTTGGAGTAGTATGGTTTGTGGGGGCAGCTGGTGGAGATGGTGGTGTGTACATAAAGGCTAGTTGTTGTTGGCTTTTGTTGGAGAATAAAAAGAAAACATGTTGGGCAGAGGGGCATGAAGGCAGCTGTGCTTGGTGCGTGAATTTTGAAGGTGGGGCTTGTAGAATATGGGGAGTTGCTGGAGTTGTGGCAATAGAGAGGTAGACACCAACGACAAGGAGAAAACGTGAGTAGCTTGGAGAAATAACAAGGCAGCTGGTGATGGGCTAAAAGACAGAACGTGAGATTGGCAGCAGAGGCATGGAGGGAGACAGGGTTGGTGATGTGTGTACAGCTGCGTGAGTGGCTTAAGAAGGAAAGGAAATAATCAGCTGTTGGAGGAGTGTGTCTTGTTGTGTAGCTAGAAAAAATAAATAAACAAAAGTGGTGGAAGTGACTTGAGCTGGCTGTTGGCGTTGAAGATTGTATGGAGATGAGAGTAGCTGCGGTTGTTGGTGAGCTGAAGTAGGGAGAGTATCGTGGGCTGATGGAGAGAAGGAGAAAATAAAAACGTAGTTGGATGTTTGTCTTGGTGCTTGTGTTGTCTGCTGTTGCTGGTGTGGACAAAAGGAAAATAATGCAAAGGGGGACATGAGGGAGCATGGACATTGTCTAGAAGAGATGGGCGTTGAGTGGAGAGAGAAGAAAAACGTAGGCTGCATGTGTTTGTGGGCTGCTGTTGTTGGAGAATAATTACAAATAGACAAATCAAGCAATAAAAGAAAGAGGGGGGTTGATCTGGAGGAAAGAGAGGAGCTGAAATGAAAATATAAAGAGGAAAGCTGTGCTGTGGCGTGAGTGCTGTGGAGAAGAGGACTGCGTGAGTTGCTAAAAAAAAAAAAAAAAACAGGGTGACTAGTGTGTACGGGAGTGTTGTGTGTTGTGAGTAGTTAAGAGCAAAAACAGAAGTGGAGTTTTGGCTGTTGTGTTATCTTAGAACATGAGTTGTGTTTAGTGTGTGAAAGAATAAATACGTGAGGAGTGTTTGTGCTTGGAGGTGTGCTGTGTCGTTGATGTGCATGAGTGAGTGGTGCTTGGCTGAAGGGAAAGAACATAACGTCGTGTGTGTACAGCTGGTGGTGTTGTGCATGGCTTGGGTGAGAGTTGAGTGGCTTGATGAATATGAAGAGGAGATCATGAAGGCTGCTGGGCATTAGAGGCTGAAGAACGAAAATAAAAGAGCAGGTGAGTGGCTTGAGTTTAACGTGGGGAGAGTTGTGCTTAGTGTGTGACTTGTGTGTATGGCTTGGGTGAGAGTTGAGTGGCTTGTTGAATATGAGGGAGAGTAGCGTGGTTATGCTGAAGAGAGGAACGTTGGTGGGCTGTTGTGCTGGAAAATAAGAAGGAAAGGTGAGTGTACGTGAGTTAAACGTTGGTGGGCTGTTGTGCTGGAAAATAAGAAGGAAAGGTGAGTGGTGTTTTGGTGTGAGTAGCTTAGAGAACAAAATAAAATAAAAAAGGTAGTGTGCGTGTAGTGCTGGTTGTGAGTTGCGTTGATTGGCAGCTGGTGAGTGGAGTTTGTAAGTGACGTTAGTGTGTGAGAAGGGGCTGCTGTTGAGGGCTGTGTGAGTTTAATTAGAAGAGAGTTTGGGCTGGAGTGTGTGGTCTTGAAGAGCTGTTGGGCAGTGGCTTCTGCGTAAGGCTACCTTAGGAGGGCTGGAACTTATCTACTGGTGGTGTGTGCTGATGGCATGTTTTGCTCTATTGGTGGACCAAAAAGTAACCAATTAATTTGTCATATCTTGAAAGGGTGAAGTGGTTTCTGCGTGAGAGGGAGAAGCTTGCATAGGAAGAAATTCTATTTCATTTTCTTTGTCGTCTTCACCAAATCCGAAAACTTTATGGCTGACCGTCGGAACTCAACATTAGCACCAGCTCCAATGACTTTTTGCGGCTAATTCGTCTTAATCCTTCGGTTCAATGACAAAGGCAGGAGCTTGGAGTTTTTAATAGGGGAGTTAAAACTGTATTTTTATTCTGTCCATTTAATTAATTAGTAATTCATATATTTTACTATTTAATTATTTGGAGTTGTGTTTTGGGACTGAATTATTGTTTGGTGATTGATATTGTGTTAATTTCGGATTTAATTTCATTACTTTGTTTTGGGTCAAAACTTTGTATTGAGATTTTAGCGAAATTGGTAATCATTCAAGGTGGCTTGAATTATTTGGAACATTTTATCTGTTGCTAACATTAATTTTGTTTCTTAAATATTGCGTAAAAGTCGAGCATTGACGTTAGTACCCTTAGTTCTATTTTACTAGACTGGTGGCAGTTAGTAAATTGGGATTTTTGGAAAAATATTTTTGTAACAATTCGAGGTGTCTCGATTGTTAAATTAAAAGCTCGATTTTAATTCTTGGTTAATTGTTTTAAACTCCCATATCTGTTTGAGCGACGATTGCCTGCGTTATTGAACTGGAGGATTTTGTTTATCATTGTTAAATATTTGTGTTTGTTTTCTTAATTAATTCACTTGTTGTCATTTCAAATTACTCATTTAAATTTTAAAACACCAAAAACAAGTCCTTAGTGTTAATTTAATTCGTTGCAATTTTAGCGGTAATTTTTCAAATCAACCCCATTTTATAGTTTAAGTTGCATTGCATCTAGTAACTTAGGAATTTAATTTCACTTTTGGTTCCTCAAGAGAACGACCCGAGGTTGCGCTGTACGCAATCCTTGGTTAAATTTTTGAAGTAACCCCAAGGCGACAATCGGACGGAAAAAATGTTATTTCAATTATGACCATCATTTTTGTTACATTGATAAATATGTGTGAGTAAGTTTTTCTTTTCGGTTAAGGTTAAGATTGATATTGGATTAGGATAAATTTTGTGGTATTGATTTTTGCTTGATTGAATGCATATTTAGTCTTGATTTAGCTTGATCACCTAGATTAAAGACCTTAGATGATTAAATGCCACAACCAATGGGATTTAATTTGTCGGAAAAATTAATCAAGCGACATACTTGAGACTAAAGTGTAGACCAACCTTAGGATCTTGTGTGAGGATACCTAGAATTAACGAACTTAATTTTAGGCTTATTGTATTTAATGTCTTTAATTCCGAATTTTCTATGAACCAAGTAGTGACTCGGATTTAAAAGAGAAGGGAACACCATGAACATTGGGTTCGACTTGCTTAAGTGAAGTATTTCCTAAATTAATCCACTGTTATAATTTTTAGTGCCTAATCCAATTGAAGTCTAATACCTTAACCGATTTTCGTTATTTGATTAAATCTAGTCGTTTTAATTTATACCTTTCATTTTTCATATTTTCTTAATTTGCTTACTTTATTTTATTTTAATTTCAAATCAATCAATCTTAGATCGTCTGAGTAATTTTTAATCGTTTAATTTAATTGTCTTACGTGTTGGAATTTTTTTTCCTTGGGTACAATATCTGGTTCTCACCGTTTTATATTACTTGTCGACGGGGTGCACGTGCCTCTAATTGGTTTAGATAAAATTTAATTGTTTTGTTTAGACCGTAACATAAACCCTTAAGAAAATGATTATTTTTTGTAGTTGAAGTCAAGTCCATTGTGGGAGGTAGACGTTACCCCTCATCTTTCCTTTAGTTAGATGCATCTTATCCTTTTAGCATATAAAAAGGAATTTATGTAGAAGATGTATTAAAGAACTAGATGGACATATTTGTGTCAGAAATGTTCTCAGGTAGACCACGTACTGATGAAGTGTTCAAAAATGGTTGAGCGCTTCACAACTTCGTGAAGTTGGCCTTACCAACTTCATTTGGCAATGCTTCTAAACTGGAATTAATTGAAATTATAATTAGTGACAATAACTTTGTTGTTTCAATGGAAGTTTTCTAGCTATGGAGGACAACCTTTTAACTGGTTCCATTACCCTCTGAACTTGAAATGTTATCCAACTTGCTTGCATCATATTTAGACAAAAACAGGTTGTCTGGCCAAGTTCCATTTTTCAAGAGTTGTCATGTATGAAGAAGTCTCGTCCTAATAATTTTCTAGACAACGCATTTACTTTGTGGACCATCTTTTAGACTTTTGGTACATGCACCTGAATTGATAGGATTTGGCTTGACTAGAATTTCATTCTTATAAGTCTTGACCAGGAGAATTGATAAGATATGGCATGACTAGAATTCCATTCTTATAAATCATGATCAGGAGAATTGATAAGAATTGACTTGACTAGAATTCCATTCTTATAAAACATGATAAGGAGAATTGATAGGATGGTAACGACCTATCAATTTTAGTCCCGGGTAGGCTCGAAGTTGAATTGGGCAAAGATCATATAGCTTAAGTTAAATTTTATAGCTCGTCACTTAATCAAACTTAAATAATTTAATTAAAATTAAGCTCAATATTGAATTAGGTTAAACACAAAATAAGATTTAAACAATTTTATTTTATATGCAGAAGAAAATTGAGATTCAGACTCATATTGGACTATAATTCATGATTTCATGAATTATCAAATCTGAGGCTTGCAATTATGGCACCTGCAATTATGGCACCTGCATCTGATTTCAGCAACAACTATAGTTGTAACTAGTATAGAGAGATAACATTAGTTGAAGATTGTTAATTGAGTGCTTTGCGTCTTCTGGAGTAAACTTCAATACTGTTGATGATTTTATTTGAAATGTTTGGTGGAATTTAGCTTCTGCTTATGTCTCCTTATCTTAACTAAAGAGTTACCTGACTAGAATGTTCTGGAGGATTTTGACTTTCTACCTTTGATCTTAACGGGTTTTATCTTTGCCTTCCCTTCAGTTGCTTCGAGGGCTGTAGGAGTAGCAAGCTTTAGTTTCTCCTCCTCAGTAACGTAATGGGCAATCAAAGCATTGAAGTCTCATTCCTTATCCAGTGAATAATATGTTATCACCAGATTACTAAACTCTAGAGGGAGTGTATTCAGAGCCTGGTAAATTATGAAGATATCAAGAGGATGAATGTTTAACATCTTCAAACTGCAGTGAAGATGGATCATTCTTGATATGTACTTCGTTACTACCCGTTCTCCTGTATACCTTAAGGAGAATACTTCTTTCATCAAGGCACTTGTCTCAACATTAGGTGAGACTGTATACTTCTAGGAGACATTTCTAACAAATTTTTTGCTATGTCTGTGTTCAGAAGTCCACTAAGCAGATGTTTAGGTATAGATCTCTTAATGGTCATAGACATAATCTGTTAGACCGATCCTAGGCTTCATATGTTGCTTTATGAGCTCTCAAGCTCATTGCATCTAGGTAGAGATAGCATATCCGTCCGTATGCCATATCAACCTTAGCTTTCTTCATAGCATTCAATACATCCTTTGTTTACATCTTCATATTGAAATTGGTCAGGGTTTTAATGGTGATACTAATATTGTTGATCGAAAAGGTGACAGCAAAGTAACAATATGTTTAAATTAGATAGATGTAGGACATCAACGATACTCAAAATCATTAAATAGTATATTTTTTGAGAATCCGATCACACATGTTATGAAACATCTTTGGGCTAAATACCTAATATATGCAATTAGACTTCTACATAAAAGCGACCGAAATACAAACCATCAGCTCTTATGACACTATCACCTTTGGGCAAATAGATCACTTGAGCAAAACTTTCCTCCATCTAATGCCTTTATGAACATCTCAAAATGTTATGTAGGGCAGAATAACCCAACATAAAATCAGAGATATCTCTCAACATGTAAGCAGAACAATTCAAAATACTGACTTGAAAGGCCATCAGCACTCAAAAAGTCTACAAACACTAGGGATATATCTTTACGTCATCCTCATATTCTTTATGGTCATATAGTATATGACAATATAACTTCAATAAATGCAAAAAACCTTAATGCACGATCTCATTATCACATACTGGTGTTGAAGACATTCTCTGAAAACTTCATTTGAGACTCTCGTGAAGGAAAAATCTTAGTAGAGCGATTGTCATGCGTCATCGAATATTAAATCAACCGCCCGAGACACTAGAACATTAAGTATCTCCCTTATGGCAAGTTCGTTTCGTTGCACGAAAATTCACTAAAAAATGGCTTTAAAATGTCTTAAAACCTTTTTCGAATAACGACCATGCAATCCTGAAAACTGAGCATGAGACCCGAAATACAAAAAATTAAAGTATCTTCCTTATGTGATGTCCGAAGCATGAAAGTTCACTCGAAATTGGATTCAGAATGCTTTAATTCCTTTTATAGAGTTAAACTTTAATTTATTACTAGAAAATGAAAATTTTCACTTTATAAATTTTTCAGACCTAGAAACTGACCCAACACACCTCGGGGCACCCTCATAGGAAATATAAAAATTTTGCATGTTTTTATTTTTGAAAAATACTGTAGCAAAATGTCAGCAATGTGTCAACGCACTGTGGCGTTGACATCAACTGTGCATGGGGGAGGCGCGGCACGTGTACTACACGACCTCAGAGCAACGCCCCTTCAACTTGTATGGTGCGTGCACTGCATGTGTTAGACACACACCTACGCGCATTTATTGTCAATCATATGTAGGTGCACATTTATTGTCAGGCGTGTGCATATGGCTCGTTCCTGTCCACTCATGTGTCGACCGTATATCTGACGCGTGAAACACACCTGCCAGATATACCACCCTGAGAGTGGTACTATTCATTCATCGGGTATGTGTGGACACTCGCTCGACAGTCTCCATCGTCGAGCCAAAACCTGGCAATTTTTGACATCTTTCAGGTCGATTTTTTGCTCTCCCGGGCTCGTTTTCAACTCGTTTCTCAAGGCTAAACACATTTATAGCAATTTCATGCAATAAAAAGAAAAAAAAATGAAATATTGAAGTTAACTCTCCAAAAACCTTATAGAGAAAAAATAAAAAAAAATCTTTGTTTTTAACCACTCTATCACGTCACCGCTCTAATATCACGTGTAATACATAACGATAACTTAGTTACGTATCGTGGATTGAATGTGAAACGGCAATAAACAAAAAAATGCAAAAAAACCTGATTTTGGTTCCATAATTTCAAATGAGCTTTCTGAAGCTGAAATAAGCCGGGATCCACTTCTGTCTTCACGAGAACTGCTTAGCTAGATGTGGTTAACATCTTTCTATAGTTGTTTTAAAATGTAAACTCTCTTAATAGGTCAGAAAATTCTTATGCTTATAAATGATATGAGCAACTGTAGCATACCTTAACTTTTATATATAGCTTCCTTATTGAGCTTCCCTATCGCAAGCTCGATATAAATCCAGTCCACACTAATCGGGATTCATGCTTCACCTGGACTTCGACCCATTGATTTAGATCATTTATTGGGCAACTTTATCGTCTTTATCTGGATCAAATTACGTAATTTAACATATAAGTTATTGAAAAATTAAAAATTGCAATTAAATATTATCCAACTTTATGAGAAAAGTCAAAATTATCCAATAATGCATTCTTCCGATCATTCCCAAATTTATTTGGCAACGCTTCTAAATTGGAATTAATTGAAATTAGTGACAATAACTGTGGTGTTTCATTGGAAGCATTTTATCTACGGAGGACAACCTTTTAACTGGTTCCATTCCCTCTGAACTTGAATGTTATGCAACTTGCTAGCATTACACTTAGACATAAATAGGTTGTTTGGCCAAGTTTCATTTTTCAAGAGTTGTCATGTCTGAAGAAGTCTCGTCCAAACAATTTTCTAAACAGCGTATTTACTCTGTAGACCATGTTTTGGACTTTTGGTACATGCAATCATGATGGGGAGAATTGATAGGATTTGGCTTTTACTAGAATTCCATTCTTATAAGTCATGTTCAGGAGAATTGATAAGATATGGCATGACTAGAATTCCATTCTTATAAATCATGATCAGGAGAATTGATACTTGACTAGAATTCCATTCTTATAAGTCATGATCAGGAGAATTGATAGGATGGTAACAACTATCAATTTTAGTCCCGGCTAGGCTCAAAGTTGAATTGGGCAAAGATCATATAGCTCAAGTTGATTGAATTTTATGGCTCGTAACTTAATCAAACTTAAATAATTTAATTAAAAGTAAGTTCAATCATATTGATTGAATTAGGTTAAACACAAAATTTTTTTAAACAATTTTATTTTATATGCAGAAAAAATTTGAGATTCAAACTTAGATTGGACTATAAAATCCGAGCTTGAATTTATAGGTAAATTACCAACTTAATAAGCTTCATGATTTCATGAATTATCAAATCTGAGGCCTGCAATTATGGCAACCACATCTGATTTCAGCAACAGCTATAGTTGTACAGAGACAGCACTAGTTGAAGATTGTTAATTGAGTGCTTTGCATCTTCTGGAGTAAACTTCAATACTGCTAATGATTTTATTTGAAATGTTTGGTGGAATTTAGCTTCTGCTTATGTCTCCTTATCTTAAAAGTAAAAGTAAACTCTTAAGAAAACGATTATTTTTTGTAGTTGAAGTCAAGTCAACCGTGGGAGGTAGACGTCACCCTTCATCTTTCACATCCGCATATTTATTCCTTTAGTTAGATGCATGTTATCCTTTTAGCATATAAAAAGGAATTTATGTAGAAGATGTATTAAAGAACTAGATGGACATATTTGTGTCAGAAATGTTCTCGGTTAGACGACGTACTGATGAAGTGTTCAACAATGGTTGAGCGCTTCACAAGTCCGTGAAGTTGACCTTCATTTGGCAATGCTTCTAAACTGGAATTAACTGAAATTATAATTAGTGACAATAACTTTGTTGTTTCATTGGAAGTTTTCTAGTTATGGAGTACAACCTTTTAACTGATTCCATTCTCTCTAAACTTGAAATGTTATCCAACTTGCAAGCATTATATGTTAGAAATTTTTTTTCCACAAAGGGCAATTTTGTCAATGTCTCTGAGGTTGGACTAACATTAATTGCAATTTTAGTTTTTAAATAAATTACCGGTTAAGTTACGCCATTTGATCTAGATAAAGATAATAAAGTGGCCCAATAAATGATCTAAATTAATAGGTCGAAGTCCGGATGAAAAATGAGTCCCGATCAGTGTGGACCGGGTCCATATCAGCCTTGTGATGGGGAAGCCCGATATGGAAGCTATATATAGGTTAGGTCTCCTGCAGTTGTTCAAAAGAACGTTCACGAGCATAAGGTTTCTGACCCTTTAAGGAAGCTCGGAACGTTGAGGAAACTGTAGAAAGGCCTAGCCCGTGCGTCGATGAGCGCTTTCCGTAAAGGACCCGGGAGATTCGGAGACGTTTGGAGCTCGAAATCGGCATCAGAACCCGAGATGAAACCGAATCTAGGTATTCCGCATTACCTTCGTTTTTGATCCTTTCACGTGATCCTGGGGTACGTAATAAGGTCTCCTCTATGTACTAACACATGGTATCAGAGCGGTTACGTGATCGGATTGCCGGAAACGAAGGTTTTTCGGTTTTTCCTCTCATTTGGTTTTCTGTTGTTTTTTATTCTTTTTTCAGCTTTTTTGCGTGATTGATTGCATAAAAGTAGTATACATAAGGTTAGCTACGGAAAACGGGTTGAAAATGGGTTGAATGGAGCAAAAAACGGAGTCCCGGGATGCCGGAAATCGTCTCCGGCATCGGAGACGGAGAAGACCCTCTGGCGCATGTGCTACATGCGCCCAACACTATTCACGGGCGTGGGGCGCGCCCGTCCGGAAGGCGCGTGCGGCGCACGTGCCAATCAGGGCGCGTCGCGTCGCTCCAGCGGACGGGAGACGCGTCGGCGGCTGACGTCAGCCGTACGGACTGCTACAGTGCTCCCCATTAAAAAAAAACCCCAAAAATTCCAAATTTCTAGTAAAGCTTCCCCGGGAAATTAAAGTTTTTTCTTGATTTATTACATTTGTAATAAATTAAAGTTTAACTCTAGAAAAATGGATTAAGGTATTCTGAATCCGATTTCGATTGAATTTTCATGCTTCGGACTTCGTATGAGTGAGATACATGAGGTGTCGTGTCTCGGGTCTCATTTTCAGTGTTCAGGATTGCATGAGAATTAATCAGAAATAGGAATTGAGACATTCTAAAGCCATTTTTGAGTGAATTTTCGTGCAATGAACTTGCCATAGGGGAGATACATGACATTGTCATATCTCAGGAGGTCGGTTCAGTATCAGGTGACGCACGATAGTCACTCTATTTAGATGTTTCGTTTACGAAAGTCTCAAATCAAGTTTTCGGAAAATGTCTTCAGCACGTGTGTGTGACAATGAGATTGTGCATTCGGAGTTTTGCATTTATTGAGGTTGTATTGTCACATACAATATGCCCATAAAGAATGTGAGGATGACATAAAGATGTATCCCTTGTGTTTGCGAACCTTTTGGATGCTAGTGAGAATGTAGTCACCAAAGTGGCCTTTCGAGTCAGTATTCTGAATTGTTTTGCTTACATGTTTAGGGATGTCTCTGATTTTATGTTTGGTTATTCTGCCCAAAGGTGTTGGCCTTGCATAAACTTTTGAGATGTACATAAAGGTATTAGATGGAGGAAGGTTGTTGCTCAACTGATCTATTCACCCAAAGGTGGTAGTGTCAGGGGAGTTGATAGTCTATACTTCGATTGCTTTTATGTGTGAAAGTCTAATTGCATATATTATGTATTCAGCCCAAAGATGTTTCATAATATGTGTGGTCGGATTTTCAGGAAAGATACTATCAATGGCTTTAGTATCGTTGTTGTCCTACATTTGTGCTGATTTAAAGTTCACCATCATGAAGTCACCTTTTCTGTCAACCAAATTAGTGTCGCGATTGAAGCCCTTGCTGGTTTCAATATAAAGAATTGGACGGAGGATGTTTTGAAGGTTATGGAGATAGCTGCAGTTGAAATGGCCATATGGAAGCGTAAGCCATCTCCAATTACATCCATGAGCTGTTAAGCTCATTAAGTAGCCTATGAAGCTTAGGATCGGTCTAACAGATTACATCTGCTGACCATTAGGAAATCCGTACCTAACCATCTGCAAAGTGAACTTCCAAACACAGATATAGTGAAGGAGTTTCTTGATAAAGTCTCCCTAAGGTACACAGTCTTATTCGGTATTGAGACATGTTTCTTAAGGAAGGTATTATTCTCCATAAAGTATACAGAGGAAAAGGGGAATAATGAAGTACTTATCAAGAATAATTCATTTTCACCTACTGTGAAAATGTTGGGACTTCAATGCTTTGATATCCCATTGTGTTGCTGAGGTGGAGAAACTACAGTAGTTACTCCTACAGTCCTCAAAGCAACTTAAGGGAAGACAAAGATGAAACTCATTAAGTTCAAAGGTAGAAAGCTCAAATCTTCTCCACTTGCTAAAGCTGGTCAAAACCAGTTTCGGTACATGTCCTTGGACATGAAGACATAAAGAAACCGGTAGTATAAGGTTTAAAGGAAGACTGAGACCATCAGGTTACTCTTTGGTTTATCAATTATGAATTTAATTTGCAATAGTTGCATTAAGTATCAGTGATTATTCAGTGGAACATCTAATCAAGGTGGTTCCACGATGCAGCAATTCATATCCAGGATAAAACCAAATAAGGGAAGGAGGAACTGATGGTGTACAGCAATAAAGATGTGGAAGTAATATCTATAAGGGTTGTATATGCTGAACTTTATAGTAAGGTTCATTAGGGTATACACGACACATTTTATATGTGATCTTTTGATCAATTAAGGACAATGAAAGTTGATGTTTTGCATTTAGTACTTCTGTTGTGTAGTTGTGGTTTAATGCAAAACATAAAGATGCAACCTTCTTGTCATACAGTTTGTATAAAATGTATCTTATCCCGGATTAGATATATACTTCTTCGTATCATGTTGAACAAGGTATGAAGGACCTGATGAATGAGAAGTCATACATGATGTGACATAAAGGTTATGTCACATTTTCAGAGCTAGGATTGAGAGAGTGATTAAGGAAAGCATTTTCCAATTCTAGATTAAGATGATTTGGAACATGTATTGATGGTCACAGGGTTAAGTTAGCTAATAAGGACACTGGGGCCAACTTATACTTCTAATTTGTTGAGTTTGATACATAAAGATTTTGGTAGACCTCATATAATTGCATAGTGCAACTATAAAGTATTCTGACATGTTTGGGTGATTTTTCACATCAAAGTTTTGTGTTCTTGCTTAAAGTCTAAAGGTTGAGAACCAGTTGGGAAAAATTCATCGAGATAGTTAGATTTGACCATGGAGAAGAATATCATGACAAACATAATGTTTCAAGACTTTAAAAGTCCGTTTGTCAGATAAATGAAGCCAGTTGGAATAGTGACTTGGTTCACTATGCCGAGCAGTTCTGAGCAAAATGGTGTGTTGCCGAAAGGCATAGCTCCACCCTAAAGGACTAAAGAAGTCAATGCAGAGAATGACTAATCTACCTAATTAGAAACTCAGTCTTGCGCACACTTGTGTAAAAGGCTGCCCCACCTCAATAAGCTTAGTCGGATAATCCTTATAAAGAAATTTTGCATACTCATTTTCTTTATTGCTATTTAGTAAATATCTCAACCACTTTAGGGCTATAGATTTTACTGTAGATTAGGAGGGACCAGAATAGTGGAATCACAAACAGCCAAGTTTCTGGAACATTATGTCTGTGATGGAGGGTCTTTTGACCTTTCGGATGATAGTAGGGTGGATACTACAGTTGTCAAGTATCCAGTACTCATACAGTTAGATCTAGTGGATCTAGATTTTTGTACCGTACCTGAACAGGAACAAGAACCCATACCTGCACACAGAGGAATTCCTGGGGGTACAAGATCTAATAAGGTTAAGTAAATCCACTGGAATGAGGCAACCTGCTGTCCCATCTGAAAACATAGTCTGTCAGGTGTACTGAACTATGTTATTAGACATATTACAAATCCAGTTACTGTTACAGAAGCTGTTTCTAGGCCCAATATGGATGTGTGGTGGGATGCAATGAATGACGAGATGCAAGCCATGAAGCATAGTAAGGTCAGGGGAGCTAGTTGATTTGCATCAGGAACTGCAAGCTCGTCAGTTATAAATAAAGTTTAAGACTTAAAGGATTTCAGGATAAGGTTCAATGGTTTGATGACTTGCTCAATTGCATAAAGGGTCACTCAAGGAAAAGGTTGACTTTGTGTTACCTTTTCTCTCGTATCCTCGTAGGATACATTTGAGTGATAAAAGTAATTGTAGCTTATGATGATAAAGAATTTCATCAAAAGGTTGTCATAACCATCTTCCTGTGTAAAACCTTTATGAAGTGGTCTATGAGGTACAATCTGTAGGGTCCTGTGATCCAAACAAGATCGACAAGGTTTGTGAGTCAGCGAGATCAATATATGGTTTACAGTAAACCTCCTGAAGGTGACACCTTACACTTGGTGAGGTTATGGCCTCTTCCAGCTTCTTGGAAAATAAAGTTATAGGATGCCTTTACTATGAAGTTGAGGGGAGTTAAGGGGAGCAAGTTATCTTCCTATCACTGCATAAGGATGGTAAATTGCTCACATCAAGTCACTTGATCATGTTGTATGAGGTTAAGCAACTTTGGTCAAGAACCTTAACATAAGGACCTTAGTGTAACATCTTCTGTCCTAGGTATTCAGACTTACCAGGACATATCTCAACACTCAACAGATCTCTCAAAGAATGCATACATTAAGTATGTGTTACAAAGGTTTCATACGGTTGGCTGTAAACCTATTGTAACACTTGTCTCTCACAGTGAGAGATAATCTTTGGTACAGTACCCAAAGAATAAAGTAAAGAGAGATTATGAGGAATGTTTCGTATTCTAGTACGGTGAATAACTGATGTATGCTCAGTTATGTAGTAGATAGGACATTGCATTTACTGTTTGACTGTTGGGTCAATATCTAGTCAACTCAGTTATAGACTTTCAGAATACAGTCAAGTGAGTATTGAGATAGTTAAAGGAATCAAGGATTATATGTTGACATATAGTAAAGTCAACAGACTGAACCTCGTAGGAAATTCAGATTTGAAGTTTGCTATGTGTTCGGATAATAGAAAGTTCACTTAAGGTTACAGTTCAAGTTTGCAGATGATACAATGTCGTAGAAGTGTGTCATAGAGACAAGTGTAACTTCCTCGACTAGGCATGCAGTGTGCATGCTAAGAGGCTACTTCGCAGACGGTTTAACTCAGAAATTTAATTTCTGAGTGGTCTGAGGTCCATTCAGTGGCTAGACCCATCTGGTGTTATTGTGACATTCTTCTTACAGTGTTGTTTCATGACAACGAAGAATATCACAGGGTCATAGCAGGTAAAGATCAATCAGTTGGTCATAAGGTGTTGACATGAAAAGTGACACAAGGTTTGGAGCATTTAAGGACTGAAGAATTATGAGTCGATCCTTTGACTAAAGGACCTCACCCACTTGTGTTTGTAACACAAGTATACAGTATGGGTGTTTTGATGTCGTAAGACACTGTCGGTTAGGGGATCGTTAGGTTTGCTCCATGTACATTTGTACATTTTACAGTATTATGATAGTATGATGGTTATGATAGAGATGATCATCATTTATCCTCAATATTACGTGTCATCATACATTGTCATAGTACGTATTAAAAGTCTTAAGATTTGTGTCAATCTTAAGCATTTGAAGGTCATTGGGCATATATACAGATTGACCTTGTGCCTATGTCATTTAGACGCATAAAGTTTAACATAGGTAGCTATAAAGTTTGACATGGCATAGGGGGATATAAGTTTTTAATCCCATAAAGAGTTCTCTAATGCAGTTTAGCATTCAGTTGGAGAACATAAAAAATTTCTCTAATGCTGTTTAGCATAAAGCCAGAGAAATTGAGACCGACAAACGAAGATGATACAATTTAGATCATAAAGGTATCATCGTAGTTTGCCACACTCCATTTTCCCATTCATGTTAGCGGGGTATTAGGTATGCGTGATTGTATTGGATCTGTGTCACATATGACACATGCATTTGATAGTTTTCGGTATCGAAAGCCTTGCGGGACGGAATGATGGACTTTCATTATCTTTGGATGAAATGTTTGTTTTTCAAAATTTAGACGTCTATACAGTTGCGTGGCTTACTGGGTTTTTAAATTGTTTTTAAACTAAAGTCTACTGCAATTAATGATAGTCCAAATGGGAGATTGTTAGACATTTTTTTCCCAAAGGGCAATTTTGTCAATGTCTCTGAAATTGGACTAACATTAATTGCAATTTTAGTTTTTAAATAAATTACCGGTTAAGTTGCGCCATTTGATCCAGATAAAGATAATAAAGTGGCCCAATAAATGATTTAAATTAATGGGTCGAAGTCCGGATGGAAAATGAGTCCCGATCAGTGTGGACCGGGTCCATATCGACCTTGTGATGGGGAAGCCCGATATGGAAGCTATATATAGGTTAGGTCTCTTGCAGTTGCTCAGAAGAACGTTCACGAGCATAAGGTTCCTGACCCGTTAAGGAAGCTCGAAACGCTGAGGAAACTGTAGAAAGGCCTAGCCCGTGCGTCAGTGAGCGCTTTCCGTAAAGGACCCGGGAGATTCGGAGACGTTTGGAGCTCGAAATCGGCATCGGAACCCGAGATGAAACCGAATCCAGGTATTCCGCATTACCTTCGTTTTTTATCCTTTCACGTGATCCTGGGATACGTAATAAGGTCTCCTCTACGTACTAACATTATATTTAAACATAAACAGGTTGTCAGGTTAGGTTCCATTTTCTATAGGCAACTTAAGTCATTTTGTACCTTCAAAAGGTTATCAAGTTTCCATCTTCATTCTGCTCTCAGTATACCTCATAAACAAGCACTCCACAATTCCATGCACAACACCAACCAGTATCGCACGCTCCCCAAAAATGGCAGTTGCATCTTATTTCAACAACTCTTCCTGAAGATTTGTCAATTCAATACTTTGCATGTTCTGGAGCGACTTGCGCTTCTGAAGAAGATTTGGTTTTTGCTGATTAATCCTCCATTATAGTTTTCCTTCCAAATATTGATAGGAACACATATGAATTGTCCTAATGGTTTTATTTGGATAGATTGGTGAACTTTAACTTCTTTATTTATGGATTATAATTATTGTTTTACATGCATTATAATAAGAAAATATATATTTAGTAACAATTAAAAATTTTATATTTATTTATATAATTTTTAAAAAGATATTGACTTATAATGTGAATAAAATTGTAAATAAGTGTCTAATATTCATAGTTACCCAAATTTTCCTAACCTCCCTAGGGTCTAATAATCTCAGGTAAAAGTGTGGACAGAATTAATAAACTCTAGAGGATATGTGTCAAATATATTAATATATTTATCAATTTATTGGAGTGATTCTCACGTCACAGAAGTCTTTCATATTTTGATTGGTCAATTTTCTTAGAAACTAAAAGTATTTCAGTGCATTATGGTCTTCGGTCAGTCAACTCTCAATAATGATTTCTCTTGGTCTTGGACGGGTTGAGTACCGCTGCAAATATCCCCCCTTGTGCGTTCTTTGGCAGCAAACGTAACAAAAAAAGATATTCATAACTTCACTATTCGCAAGTTGAAAAAAGAAAGTCTAAAAACCAAAATTATTCTTATTATTATTTTAATCTATATATTTAAATACCATTCGATTGAGCAGATCTCAGTACAGTTTCCCAACAATAGGCCCTTTTATCTTTCACATCCATTTTCTTTTTCTTTAGGTAGAGGAGACCTTTTTCAAGCAGATAAGTTAGTTAATTTGAGGAGATTGCTTTTATACATGGTTATAACACATGCATTAATCTATCATAACATTATGTACAAAAGTAAAGAATTGGAGTTCTAAAATAAATCTATATATGAAGTTCGAACGATGGAATTTGAATTTTATATAAAATTTCAACTTAACAAGATATTTTAAAGATAACTTTAAACTGATTTGATTTTTATGATTATTATTTGTATCCATTATTATAATAAAATATATTAAGTAATACATATTTTATATTATTAAATAATAATTTGAAAAAGATGTTGATTTGTTATTCTAAAATTTTTAAAACGGGTTGAATTAAACTTAAAAGATATTTATTTTCTAATTAGATTCAATATAAATTTAAGGTTATCAAAGAAATTTGGGCTAAATTTTAATTATACTCAATCTAAAAAGTCTAAAAACTAAAATTATTATTATTATTTAATTTATATATTTAAATACTATTCGACTGCGCTCCTAAAAAGTAAGTCGACCCAAGAGGCACTTGACAAGAAAGTCACAGTCCTCTCTTGGCAACGTCACATTGCTCTGTTTGGGGTAATAATTCAGACAAACTTTGGTTCAACCTTTTCCTTTTTCTTTTGGAAAACTATTAAAGTTTGGAAGACTGGAGCAGCAGTGTCTTTTGGAAAACTATTACAGAAAGACTTATGTAACAAACTTTAGTTACTTTACACCTTTTCCTTTTTCTTTTCAAACATTCCCATTGCTTTAATTAATTCAAACATTCCCATTGCTTTAAGAGTCACGTAACAGAGTCTTTAGAAAAATTATTTAAAAAGTTGGTTTAATTCATTCAAACATTCCCATTGCTTTAAAGAAAGACTTTAAGTAATATCAACAGTCTTAAATTTAGCTTAATTTTTAATACTCTTAAATTTATATATATATATATATATATATATATATATATATATATATATATATACATATAAGTGCGCGCAAGAAAACTGTCATAGTTATTTCAAAATATTGAATAACTTATCAATTGATTACTATAAAACATTTCTAAAAAAACTAATCACGTTTTTATTATGAAATAAGTATAAATAAAGTTGATAAAATGTTCTCATCATCACTTATATAATAATAAAAGATTACAGAACTTTATAATATCTTAAGATTACCGATTCATTATAGTCAGTCAACTCTCGACAAAGACTTTTAAGAGTTGAGTCCCACCTTTTACGTTCTTTGGCAGCAAACATAATAAAAGAAGACATTCATAACTTCAATATTCGCAAGTTGAAAAACGAAAGAAAGAGCTCAATCATCACAGTTTAAGCCAAATGAATCTTTATACGAGCACCATCCTCTCTTCATTTGCATGTCTGCAACTGATCCTTTTAATATCTTCCAACTTCCAATGGTGGCAGGCCAATTCTTTAGGGAATGAAACTGACAAGATTGCTTTGCTCCAATTCAAGAGTGGGATAACCAGCGACCCTTTCGAAATCTTCAACACCTGGAATGATTCCAATTCCTTCTGCAAATGGTATGGCATCAAATGCGGTCGCCGACATCAACGAGTCACGTCCTTGAAAATAACTGGAAAGAATTTGGTTGGAACTATATCGCCCTTCGTTGGAAATCTAAGTTTTCTTCAGACTCTGATGCTGAGAAACAATAGTTTTACTGGTGAGATACCACAGGAAGTTGGCAACTTGCTTCGGTTGAGATTCTTTTCCCTCAACCATAACATTTTACGGGGAGATATTCCAACCAACTTGTCTCATTGTACAAAGCTCGAGGCTATAGGTTTTGCATACAACAAGCTTGTTGGAAAAATCCCTGAAGACATTGGTTCTCTTGTGGAGCTAAAGTATGTGGACATTTTTCAAAACAACTTAACAGGAAAGTTACCATCTTCACTTGGCAACCTCACATTGCTCAATGTCCTTTATACTACATTCAACAATTTGGTGGGGAAGATTCCTGCTGAAATAGGCAAATTGTCAAGCCTAAAAGTCTTCGAGATTGGAGCCAATAGTATTTCTGGTACAATTCCCGAGACCCTTTTTAATATTTCCTCGCTCACTGACTTTGCAATTACTGATAATCAAATTCGTGGGATTATACCATACAACATTGGCCTCAATTTCCCAAATCTCATATTCTTTGGCAATGCCAAAAATAGATTCTATGGATCGATCCCGGATTCATTTGGCAATGCTTCTAAACTGGAATATATTGATATTAGTTTCAATAACTTTGTTGGACAGGCTCCAATCACCTTGGGAATTCTAAAAAATCTTCAAGAATTAAACCTCGAAGGAAATAGCCTAGGAAGTAGGTCAGCAAATGACTTGGCTTTTTTAACTTCCTTGAAGAACTGTACCAATCTGGAGATCCTGGGCCTCAATGCAAATAACTTCGGAGGTGTTTTGCCTACGTCACTTACTAATTTGTCTTCTCGGCTAAGTGAGTTAGCCCTTGGAGGCAATTATTTCACGGGAAGTATTCCTGCAGGACTAAACAAACTAGTCAACCTAAGTCTTTTAGCGATGGACCATAACCATTTAACTGGTTCCATTCCCTCTGAACTTGGAATGTTACCCAACTTGCAAGTATTAGATTTGGACGAGAACAGGTTGTCCAGTCAGGTTCCATCTTCCATAGGCAACCTTAGTCAACTGTTTGGCCTATACCTATATAGGAATAATTTCGAAGGATTTCCTTCAAGTATTGGAAATTGCCAATCTTTGGTTGAAGTTGATCTTGCCGAAAATAAGTTTAGTGGAACCATACCCAAGGAGATACTAAACCTACCTTCCTTAAGTAAATTGCTCAATTTGTCATGGAACTCCTTCACAGGAAATCTACCAATAGAAGTGGAAAATCTGAAGCAATTGAATACATTAGATATCTCTGCAAACAATTTGTCTGGTGAAATTCCAACAACCATTGGACAATGCCTTAGCATGGAAAAACTTTACATGTACACAAATTTCTTTCGAGGTTCAATTCCTTCATCTTTGGCTTCCCTAAAAGGCCTTCAAGAATTAGACTTGTCACAAAACAACCTTACTGGTGAAATTCCCAAAGATCTACAAAGCTTACAATTTTTAAGTCATCTAAACCTTTCTTTCAATGACCTTGAGGGAGAGGTTCCAACTAGAGGGGTCTTTACAAATGCAAGTGCGGTAGCATTGATCGGAAACAAAAAACTTTGTGGTGGTGTTCCTGAACTTTTTCTGCCAAAATGTCCCACCAAAACAACAAGAAAATCCATTGCTTTAAAGCTATCAATCATCATTCCTTGTCTTGTTGTAAGTGCCTTCTTGATATTCATCATCTTATCTTGTTTATGGAGGAGAAAATCTAAAAAGAAGTCACCTTCTAGAACTACTTCTGTTGGAAAATTGCTAAATGTTTCCTATACAGATCTTCATCAAGCAACTAATGGATTCTCTAAAAGCAATTTAATTGGATCGGGTAGTTTTAGCTCTGTGTATATGGGGTTTCTAGATCAACTGCAAAGACATGTAGCTGTTAAAGTCCTCAACCTTCAAAACATGGGAGCTTCAAAGAGCTTTCTTGCTGAATGCAAAACTTTAGGGAACATTCGACACCGGAATCTTGTGAAGATCCTAACATATTGCGCTAGCTTGGATTACAAGGGTAATGAATTTATGGCTCTAGTCTACCAGTTCATGGAAAATGGAAGCTTGGAAAGTTGGTTGCATCCAGATCATGAAAAAAGAAGCACAATGAAAAATTTTGACCTTCTTCAAAGGCTAAGCATTGCAATTGATGTATCATCTGCCCTACATTATCTCCATGAAGAATGTGAAAATTCAATAATTCATCGTGATTTGAAGCCTGGCAACGTTCTTCTGGACAAGGACATGATTGCTCATGTAAGCGATTTTGGTGTGGCAAAGATCATCTCAACCATCAACGACTTTTCACAAAGCCTAACTAGCACTACAAGGATAAAGGGGACGATTGGCTATACTGCTCCAGGTACCAAATTCTTTCCCTTTAATGTTGCTTCAGACTTTATCATGTTCAATTATCACTTTTGTACATCACATTAGCTAGGAAACAAACAAAAAGATCAACTAATTTGTTGCAAATTACCTTTTCATTATTTCATTGATTGTAGAATATGGAATGGGCAGTGAGGCATCAAAAAAGGGAGATATATACAGCTATGGCATCTTAGTCTTAGAAATGTTCTCAGGAAGAAGACCAGTTGACGAAATGTTTAAAGACGGATTGAGTCTTAGGGACTTTATTTGCATGGCCATGCCACAAAGACTAGAGCATATAGTAGACCCAGTTCTTCTTGAAACAGAAGCTACAGGAGAAGTAACCTCCAAACAAAATGATAACAATGCAGTTGAGATCAATATGAACTTGAGCTCCATGAAACCAAAGGTGCAGAATTGCTTACTAGCAATATTTGAAATTGGAGTTACATGTTCATCCGAATCACCCAATGATCGAATGAATGCAGGGGATGTCAATAGGAAACTACAATTGATCAGAAATGCTTTTATGCGCAATTAGGTCTCTAGATGTTGATTAAGTACCAAATATCATGTTACTCCTTTCTTCTTCAACTATGTAGAAATAAAACTTATTAGCAGTTAAGTCTTAATATTTTTGAATGTCTGCATGTATGTGACATTTCAGAAAATTATTATAATAAAATAAAGTTTTTAGTAATAGTTTTCCAATTGCCAACAACTTTGACAGAAGTATTACTCTTTATAGTATCTTTAAAGTATCATAACTAGCAAGAATTACGACCTACAGGAACTTCTGAAATGTTTGTGACACTGTTCAAAAGGCCTCATGTTATAGATGAAGTCATTTAACTATTGCAAGAATTTGCTTCAAACATTCTCCTGATAGTGTTTGTTCCTTGAAAGTCAGTAGAACTTTCACATTTGTTGTTAATACTTTTTTCTCAATCCAAAAAGAAGAAGTTTACAGGTTGGAAAAGTATTATCTACTTTCCCAATGATAACAACGAAGAAATTAGTCAGCTATGTGATAAGTACTTTAGGAGAGCCACACCCCAAAAGCTAGCTTATGAGGGTAGAGAGCCCAAAGTCCTTATAATTCTCATATCAACTTTGTATTTAATCAATATGGGATTCAAGTCCCATACCTTGCAATTAGATCAAATCATAACATTCGTCCCCCCATAAGGACCAATGTTCTCATTGGTCACGGCCATGTTGATCACGACTGACACTTTCAGGTCACCACTCCATGGGTCACCACTCTGAGATTCTTGTTGGTCACGACCACGTTGGTCACGGATGGCACTCTCAGGCCACCACTCCGTGGGCCACCACTCCAAGACCAGCTCGGATACCAATTGATAAGGACTTTAGGAGAGCCATACCCCAAAAGCTAGCTTATGAGGGTAGAGAGCCCAAAGTCCTTATAAATCTCATATCAACTTTGTATTTAATCAATATGGGATTCAAGTCCCATACCTTGCAATTAGATCAAACCATAACATTAAATGATACGGTCTTCATACAAGGGAACACGTGGTGCATGAACAAAGAAGAGTGGCTCTCTTCTATGGGGCACGTGGGTCCACGAATGGAGGGGAACTGGGTCTCTTTTGGATCAGTTATTGTGCTTGCGTTTCTATAGTTTAGTTATTTGTTTGACTTAATCAAATTTCTGTTATTTATCCGGTAGTGATATTAGGTACCACTTGTTAGGTTGCTTGATTTTAAGAGGCGTTTATTCTTGGTTCTGTTAAGCCTGGTCTCGATAAAAGTCCAGTTTGAATTGAATAAAAGGGGGTGAATTTTACAGGCAACTTCTCCTTTATCCCCTCTGCTTTCACTTTCTATCATTTATGTTTTCTATTTCTGCAGTACAAACTCTGATATTCTCTCCCAAAAGGAAAATTCCACTAACAGTGGTATCAGAGCCAGGTTTCAATGGAAACCCGCAATCAAACAAATCCTGAGTTTCGCAGTCAGATGCTCAAAACTGTTCAAAAATATGAGTCCACCTTCGCAGAGATACACTCAACTCTACAAACTATCTTGACTAAGGGCCCGTTTGGTTGAGCTTTTGTCAGTAGAGCTTTTCTGAGAAGAGCTTTTTTTAACAGTTAGTTGACTGTTTGGCTGTCAATTAAAAAAACAGCTTTTTTAAAAGAGCTTCATACAGTAGAGTGTTTGGCAACATAAAAATAAAAAGCACTTTTATTAATTTTAACTATATTTTATTTTATAATAAAATTATTTATGCTAAATAATTTTAAAGTATACTAAACAATATGCAAAGTATCATATTGTAGGAAATTTTAGATCACCATCTTGTAGGAAATAATTTAAAGAGATGTCTCATTTTCTTATAGAAAATAAAATTAATATGAAAAATAAATATTAAAACATGTAAAAAAAGTTAAATAATATTATAATCCCAAAATAAATATTCAAGTTGAAATAGTTAAATGAATAATAAACTATGCATTTTATCGCAATATAAGAAGATTTGCAATATGTTCCCTCGCATCATTCATCTCGTTATTTTATGGCTCGTCTAAATGATTTTCTTCAACGCCTTCATTTTCATTGTTTTCTTCATTTGTAGGAAGTAATTCATCATCTTCATCATAGGGAGAAAACTCTTAATCCTTTTGAGCATTTAACCTTATAAAATTGTGAATGGCCATTGAAGCAATCACAATTTTATCTTGCTTTGGAAAAGGAAAACTTGGCATTTGACGTAAAATTTTCCACCTATTTTTCCAAACGCCAAATGTTCTTTCGATTCTGCATCTTAAAGAAGAATGTGCATGATTGAATATTTCTTTCTTTCCTCTTGGTTGACCAGCACGTCGAAAATAAGGAAGATGATACCTTTCACCTTTGTATGGTCCTAAATAACCTTGCATGTAAGGATATCCTGCATCTACCAAATAATATTTTCCTACATTCCAAATTAAAAAATAAATAAATAAAGAAGCATTTAATTATTAAGAATAAATAAAAAAGTATTAAGTTATCCGTCACAAACCTCTAGGTGGATGAGGGAAGTGTAAGCTACCATAGCGCAAAGCCTCCATAAAAATTCGAGCATCATGTGTTGTGCCTTCCCAACCAGCCCAAGCAAAAGTGAAAAACATATCAAAATCAAATACAACCATTACATTTTGCGTAGGAATGCCTTTTCTCCCAATATATTTTATTTGATTGGACCTTGGAACGACAACTGGTATATGTGTTTCGTCAATTGTTCCAATAAAGTCTTTAAAATAAAGTCAGTACCTTCTATCATCTTTAATTTTTCTTAGAATTTCTCTAAAAGTTGAATCTTTTGGTTTGATGAAATCAATTGACATACGTGAAACAACCTCTAATACTATTCCAAACCATCTAGAAATTGTTTCACCTGAATGTTGAAATCTTTCTTGAACCATTCTATTGCAAAGTCCATGACCTAAAGTGACAAAAAACATAGCTACATCATCTTCTATTGTAACTTATATACCTTTCTTTAATCCATATGACTCATTCAACAATTTACATAATTTGATAAACACATCCTTCTCCATTCTCAATTGTTGATGACATCTATCTTTATGACCATTAAGCAACTCCATTACAAACATCCATCCAGTGTGAGAGGATGTTCTACATGGTTTTTTCATATAATATTTATGATGGTCTACGGCTATTGCAACTCCTAATTGAAAAATTTCTTCTTCAATCTCTTCATTATATTCATGATCATTCTCATAATCATTATCAGAAGATGACATCTGTATCAAAATATATAAAAAGATAAACAATAAGCTTATTGTATAACATGATAACATAGCAATAATCATAACACAATAATAATAAAGAACAATTTAATTCATTACAACAAAATTCACCAAACAAAAATCCAATATAACACATTAATAGTAGCAAAATCCAAAACAACACATTACAAATAGTCCAATATTAGTAACCAAAGACATGTCTAATTTATTACAAAAACCACAATCATTTCATTGTCTTGAGCCATTCGATTTGAAGCTCAACTTCCTTAAGCTCAATAAACATCTCTCTATTTTCCTTCTCCAAAAATAATTTGGTAGCTAACATAAACAGTTCACTTCCTTTTCTATTTCATTTATACTTAGAAGATGTTCAAAGGCCTCAAAGAATGCTATAACCAGTTCATCTCTTTTAATAGAGCTCATTGAAGTTCTAATCTGTATTGCATCACATATGCGGTCCAAATTTTGATTTAACCTTTCGATTCTAGTATCATTTTTCTTTCTTTTTTCCCTTTTCCTTTTGTAGAGGTTCCTAGAGTTGGAGTTGATGAACCAATCTCATTATGAATATTTTCAATTTCTGGATTGACAGGAAAGACTTCAGAAAGGTCATCGTCAAGATCAATATCAACTAGGCTTTCTCTACACGCCACATTAGCATCATTTGGTACAAAACCTGAAGAAGGTGCCCAAGCTCCTTCTCCTGTAGTTGCAACGTCTTTAAATAAAATATTCAGCTGTTTAATATGTTTCAAACCTTTAGTTTGAAATTTGGCTGCCTCAGGATTTTCCTACAATATTATTATTTAAGTTATTAAACTATCAAGTAACATTAGAACAATATAAATCTAAAGCTTAAATGCTTACCTTCAATTTCTTTTCCCATCATTCGTCACTTGCATCAATAGTTTGATTAGTAGGATCCCATCCGAGTCCAATTTCCTTACCTACTAAATTTGTTCAAAGCTGCCAATCCTTTTTCAATCCATCCCATTTATTCTTAAATTGTTTGTATTCATAGTTCTTCTTAGTTTCATGAGCAAACTTTGAATCTATATTTTTCCATCCAATCTTATTAAAGTGACCATTTGGTCGATTTCCAACTAATGTCTCTTCCACAAAAATTTTGATTAAAATTTCAAGAGTTCTGTCATTCCACTCCGCTTTAATCCTTTTTTTCAATTTATCCCCACCTTGAATATCTTGGCTTGGTATTGACATTTTCTATCAAAAACAAAATCCCCACTGCATATAACAATTATTTAAGCAAGTATAAGAAGTCCACACAACCAGAAGTTTTACGCATTCTAAATCAATATGTAAACCAATATACCAACATATGCTCAATTTCAGAAAATTTAGAAGACAAAAAAAATAGTAAGCTTACCTCAACAGTAATAAATAGCACCTCTCCTTTTCTCTTTCTACTTTCAATGTTGATACTGGACAATATAAAATCACAGTGCTATTACATAAAGTTATTTGATAACCAAAAGACTACAGGTAAGCGCTACAACCAAAAGACTACAATTAAAATGTGCAATTGCAAAAGACGAAAGTAATGGCTACAGAAGCACGTATATACACAAAGAGTGGTGCCATATACAGGCAGTTCGTGTTCCGTATGCTCCATGGTAAGAAAAGAAAACTCGATTCAAAAATTTTACATATTGTTGTTAATCTGAACTTGCCACCTTTTATTTACTCTTCATTTCTTTATTCCTTTTGCATAAGAGAACATAAGGACTCCACAAAGGTTTCACTTTTAAAAGAAAAAGAGAACATAAGGACTCCACAAAGGTTTTGCAATTGGTATGCATTAGTGGTTAATCCATTTTTTCATTGCAACAATAACATCGATCTAAACCCAAGAATTAAAACTAAAAATGACAGAAAGATGAAATTTACCAAAAAAAATAACATAAAAAAAAACTTACGCAGACGCAGACGTGCGTGCGTCTGCGTCTGCGTCTGCGTCTGCGTTGTTACACAGACGACACGTCTGCGTAACAACGCAGATCTTCTACGTTCGTTACGCAAACGTGTTCAACGCAGAGACGAAGGTCTGCGTTCGTTACATAGACCTTCATTTGTGTTAATGCAGACGTCCCTTGTCTACGTTAACACAGACGTCGACGTCTGCGTATACACAGACTCAATACGCAGACGTCGACATTTGTAGACCCAACAACAAATATAGAGAATCTAACCTGTGAGTAGAGAAGAGGTGGGGAACAGAAGAAAGAGAAGAAACGAATGGAGGTGAGGAACAGAAGAAAGGGAAGAGACGTTCAGAAAGAAACCAAAGAGTCGAGAATAAAGAGCTGTGAAATGTTATTTACAGAAGTGACAACCCTTTACCCGAAAAAGCTCCAAATTTTAGCTTTTAAAAAAGTTGTCTTTTGGTTTTTAAAAAAGCTGTTTCTACTGTAAAAGCACTTTTGAAGTTTTCCACCAAACACTTACTTTTTCCTTAAAATAGCTTTTGCTGTAGATAAAAGTGCTTTTGGACCCTCCAAAAGCTGAACCAAACGGCCACTAAGCTACAAACCATAAAAGCCACACAAACCCTCCACCAAAACACCCTCATCAGATTAGAATCCATACATCTACGACCACAACACCACCAGTCTTCATCAGAGACACACCAAGGTGAACCCTCAAACTTCCAGCCATTTAATATCAACCACAACAGTACAGTCAATGGACAAAACTTCTGTAACATCTCATCACCGATGGGAAGGGTAAATTGATCATTTGGGACGGGTTAGAAATGTTTAAACATATCTCGGCATGAACTTGCATCGTATGGCCTCTATATCTATATGAATTATAATTTTTGCACATGCACATGATTGTACATGCATTCGTGACATTTCCCAGCATCTGTGTTTATTGTGTAAAATGTGTTATTTGTGTATTGAATTGGAGTGATTTATGTGTGTTTTCCATTTTTAGGGACTTTTAGGAAATTTTCTGAAATTTTTTAGAGAAAATGTCCGGACCAAAAAAATTGATAAGTGACAGACTGATTTGGTTTCCGGTACCAAAAAAGACTGTCCAATCACACTGGAAATGTAGATACATGATTTTAGGATTTATGTCTTTAAGCCATTGGAATTTGGAGAGAAATTGGACAATAAATTAAATTGACATTGGAAAGAATCTTAAGAAGAGGACAAGTGGCAAGTGACACATGTCACTTGCCTACTTAGTCTTAGAGTTAATGGTTTAATATTGTGCTTAAGATAGGCAAGTCACTTATGACACTTCTCATTGTGAAAGAGTGAAAGGTGATTTAGAGTGCTCCTTGCTTCAGTCGTATGTGCTCCTTCTTCTCCCCTTCGTTGGTGCTTCAATCTCCATACAAAAAGTTCTTCCTTGTTTCTTGGTTGCTCCTCCTTTCTTCAATGCCCCGACAGCTTTTATGGCCTTGATGAATAAGGTCTTTCAGCCCTACCTTGATCAGTTTGTCATTGTATTCATTGATGACATCTTGGTGTATTCGAGGAGTAGACATGAGCATACTGAGCATTTGAGGGTTGTTTTGCAGCTGATAAGGGAAAAACAGCTATATGCCAAATTCAGTAAGTGTGAATTTTGGCTGGATGAAGTAGTATTTCTGGGCCACATAGTGACTGGAGAGGGTATTCAGGTCGATCCTAAGAAGATTGAGGCAGTGATGAAGTGGGAACCTCCAAGGAATGTGTCGGAGATTCAGAGTTTCCTAAGATTGGCCGGTTATTACCGGAGGTTTGTCGATGGGTTCTCACTGATCTCAGGCCTTGAGCCCACAGTGACTCAGAGCCTCAGGCTCAACGATTAATGTGCCCATCTTGGGACAGTTTAGGCACTCGGTCACAACAACGTAATAAATTAGAAAAGTATCACATACGCATTCCATATGCATTCGATGGAATTTCTTGATTGTGTGAAAGGCAAAATTCCTTATACTTATGTGATAACACTATTGTGATATTTCTGAATGTAAGTATATGGAATAACTGTGTTATGCTTATTGCATGAATTGAGTGAACCATCGATGATGGTTACCTCACAGAGTTCGCAAACTCACCCAAAATTGGAACTTATTTTTCAGGATCGAGAAAGTAGACTCCTAGCTCTAGATAGAGACTTTTCCTGCCGTGTAGATCGTGTTGGCAAGAGAAGTCATGACTCACAAGTCGGTCACCTGGGAATTTTTGGGGGATGACCTAGTTAGGCTTTTTGTATAAGATTTCTTTTGGAATGATGTACAAATAGTGAAAAATTGACAGATATGTAATTTACTGCTTTTGATGAAATGAAATGAGAAAAAATTTTGGTTTCAAAAATTAGTGATTTTCATATTGATGCTTTATGATTATGATGCCATGTGAAGTATAATAGTGATTGTTCGTAGTTCACCGTTATCGTAGGATATGCATCGGAATGACCTACGGGCGTGTCGGTGTATACCCTATGGTAAGGGGGTGCTACAACTTCTCATATTAGACTTCATTCAACTTACAAACGCCAGAAATAACCCTTCCCCAAACACAAACCAGCCACGATAGCCACATAGACCCCAAAAATCATCACCTCAAACTTAATTTTCCGAAATTTGAAGGAGATGATCCACATGGTTGGACCGTTAAGGCAGAACAATATTTCGATTTCAAATGTGTACCTGAAGATCAACAAGTGCAGCTAGCGTCATTTCACTTAAAAGGAGTTGCCCTCCAATGGTATAGGTGGATTATACGATATAAAGGACTAATGAATTAGGTTGAATTCACTAGAGCCTTGCTTGCTCGCTTTGGTCCAATGGATTATAAAGATCCCTCAGAAGCATTAACTCGTCTAAAACAGGCTGGTTCGGTAGCTGACTATCAACAAGAATTTGATAAGCTTTCTAACCAAGTGGATGACTTGCCTGAGAAATTTCTAATTGGATGCTTTGTGGCTGGATTAAAAGATGACGTTCAAATGGACATGAGACTAAAACAACCACGGACAATAACCAATGCCATTGGTCTTGCACGTTTGGTAGAAGAGAAGAATGAATTACAAAAGAAGAGGGCTGTTTGAAAAAACAACTGATGGGTCTCGAATCCACCAAAAATAATTCCCAAACACCAAACAAAAATAAATTGCGCACAGTGGTAAATGGGGTCGATCCACGGAGAATGGAATAAATTGATTCTATTCAAATGCCAAAGAACGAATGAAATTAATTAAAAAGGGGGTTTTGGAATTTTATACTAAACTACTAATTGAACTACTCACTAATAAATTATTAACTCAATTAATAAAATAACTATGATGCAACTAACAAAGAACGCAGATAAAATTGATTAACTTAATAAATGACAACTGAGCCAGGGAATTCCTAATTATTATGCATGGACCACGATCATTGACTCAAATATTTTCTTTGGTTTAATAATAGGATAGCTATGGTTACCAACTACCTTTGGCTCCCTCGTTTCTTCTTAATTTTAGAACAGTCAAAGAGACTCCTTTAAACTATTCCCTATTTAACTAATAACCCCTTCGAGACTCTCTCCGAGATTCAATTAATTAACAGCATTAAACTCCAAAGAAACACTAACCCTAACTGACTACGCACTGACTCATGCTTCATCTAGTTAGATCGCAAGTTTCTTAACACAAAATCAGACAAGTATTATGTCCTAGTGTCTATTGCCACAAACACCAATCACCCAGTTAACACCACCAAGTAAATCGGTTGGCGATATGCAAATTAACTAACTCTACAATCGGGCCCTAATCGCAGAATCAATTAATAAATAATGACAGTAAAACGGAAATAGTACGAATATTATAAACCAAATAATCAGAACAATAGGTCTCACGAGTCAAAGCATAACAATTAGAATTCCCCGACTAAAACGGTTTAGCTACTCATAACGGAATTAAACAAAATAAGGTTCTTAATTAACATAATCTAAATAACAAAGGAAAGAAGAAAAAACTAGAAACAAAATTCTGGAAATTGATCCACGATGATGCCTTGCGTCCTCCCCTTGGTATCGTCACTGTTGCTTCACAAAATCCCAAAGACCCCCAATCTTGTGCTGCGTGCGTTTTCTTCCCACAGCGCGCTTCTTTTTTCCTTTAATTCAGATTAGCGTGCGTGACTACGCTCCAGTCCAAAGAATTGCCCCCTTTCTTGCTTTTTTTTTTCTATTTATATCTCCAAGCTTCCACGTCAGCCCTCCTTATGTCATGTACGTTGGGTCCCTTTTGTCTCTAGTGATGATGTGACAATTAAGTTTGCAACCTCCCTTAATTCCCTTCATGCTTCTTCGTTTCTCTTGGTTACGCCTTATGTCTCCGCCTTTGATTTAATTGTTGTTTTCCTCTTAATTTCCCACGTTATGCAAAGATTGTAATTCCCTACAAAGAAATATTAAATCAAATTAAGTCCCAATAATTGCATCAACAGGAGGAATAAAAAGGAATAATTAAAACATAAATATTAGACAAATATGCACTTATCAAATCTCCCCACACTTAGATGATGCTTGTCCTCAAGCATACAAAAAAAAGAACCAAGACACAATGAAAAATTGCTCCATTCATTGAAATATGCACAAAGGTAATGTAAACTAGGAATGAGAGTGCAATCTTGTCCCAATGTCAATGAAATTTTAAAGAAATGCAACAAATTTCCTACACGAGAAGACACAAGTCTGAACTCAAATTGAAGCGCATGCATGAATTACCTAATTTTAATTAAAAACCAATCAAGCCTAGAAAAAACACTTCACTTATCAGGTGGTTAGTATACATGAGGAATTCCGAATTTATGTGGTAGTCATGGGAAGATCGGGTTAACCTTAATTACTTAATTAGGTGTTTTTAGCTATAAATTGCTCAGAAATGTCATTGGCCTTTTTACGATAATGCAAACATTTGTGATGAATGTCATTCGGTTACTCGGTCAATCACAACGCCAAGTGGCTTTAGCCTTACTCGTAATTACTCATATGCTTGCAACCTTTTTTTTTCTCGAGTAATCAGAGGAGTAGTTGGTTGCCTCACACGTCATAGTTGTTTGAGACCTTTTTACGCGAGCGCAAACATTTGTGATGAATGTCGCCCGGTTGCTTAGTCTCGTCCAACCTTTAGATGGATTTTTGGCTTCGCTCACAATCACCTTTGGTGATTGGCGGAACGAATCTAACACATTTTTATTTTTATTCTTCATTCCCTTTCTCCATCATGATTTCCCACCATCAATCGAAAGTTCAACACATATACCAACTCAACTTTTAAGCTTAACATGACTCTAAGCAAGAAAGGTACCGATTAATCACACAAATTTTTTAAAATTGTATCCAATTAACTCAGGCTCGCAACTTCAACATATAGAACAAAATCATTAACATTTAATTAACATTAAACAACAAGGGACTCTACCATACTCTCGACTCCTTTAAAACAATCCACCATTACCTAAGGCACAGCAATCCATCGAGCAAAATGAAGCAAAAGAGGATTCTTTTTTTTTTAAGTCCGCCACGGCAACAACAGTTAAAAGTCCAAAAATACCAACAGGCAACGGAGGGCACAACCCAAAGTAATGCATCAAACAATAACAACATGCATCTCAAAAGCATAAATCACCTCCCCACACTTAAAGCATGCGTTGTCCTCAACGTAAAAGTAAATGAAAAGGGTAAACTGAGGACTTCCCTGAATCCGGGGAGCGATGACGCGCCGCTCAGAGGCGCGTAGCATTGGTGCCTAGGAGCGCTCGAATGCCGCGTATATCTGATTGAAGATGAGGGCTTATACGCGAGCTCTTTTAGGCATCCCGCCAGTAGTGTTTAACTAGTATAACAAGGGACGAGAGCCAACAACTCCAATAGCTCCGAATTTATCCATTACCGAACCACCTGAAAAACATAGTAAAGGAGGGGAAGAAAAATCAAAACAAAGAAAGAAGGAAACAAACGAAACAAAAAGAACACAAAACAAAGGAAAAGAAAAGAAGGAAAAATAAAATAAAATAAAAATATAGGCTGCCTCCCATTAGCGCCCTTGTTTAACGTCCTAGGCTCGATGATCCTCGTCTCGATGTTAACCCTCTAGATGGGGAGCCTCCAGATAAACCCCCTCAATTGTGTGTGATTCAAACCCCTCGTAGAATGGTTTCAGTCTATGCCCGTTCACTTTAAAAACTCTGTCAGGGCCAAGTTCTTCAATTTCCACAGCTCCATGTGGATAAACGTTGCGCACCACGTACGGGCCTGCCCACCTTGACCTCAATTTTCCCGAAAAAAACCTCAACCTGGATTGGTACAACAACACCTTTTGATCAATCTTGAAAGACTTCCTACATAACATTTCATCGTGAAAAGACTTCGTCTTTAGCTTGTAGATTCTCGAGTTCTCATATGCATCATTCCGGATCTCCTCTAGTTCTTGTAACTAAAGCTTCCTATGCACCCCAGCTTCATCCATTCCTAAATGAAATTTCTTGATAGCCCAATAAGCTCGATGCTCAAGTTCGACCGGAAGATGACATGCTTTTCCAAAGACTAATCTGTAAGGTGACATGCCGATTGGGGTTTTATAGGCTGTCCTATAGGCCCACAGTGCATCATCTAGTCTCAAACTCCAGTCCTTACGGTTTGGGTTAACCGTTTTCTCTAGAATTAACTTGATCTCTCTGTTTGAGATTTCGGCTTGTCCATTGGTTTGTGGATGATAGGCTATGGAAGTGCGATGAGTGACGTGGTACTTTTTGAAGAGTACCTCAACAGTCCGGTTGCAAAAGTGCATCCCTCTATTGTTGATGATGGCTCGAGGAGTGCCAAACCTGACAAAAATATTAGACCTAACAAAATCCACAACAACTTTAGAATCATTAGTCCGGGTGGCTTTTGCTTCCACCCACTTCGACACATAATCAACAGCAAGAATAGTGTATAAGTTACCATAGGAAGATGGAAAAGGACCCATGAAGTCCATACCCCACACATCAAAGATTTCACAAACAAGAATAGGATTAAGGGGCATCTGATTCCTAGGACCTATGTTTCCCGTCTTTTGACAACTTATACAACTTTTACAACATAAATATGCATCGCGAAAAAGTGTAGGCCAGAAAAAACCACTTTCTAATACTTTACTAGTAGTTCGTTTTGGACCAAAGTGTCCACCACAAGCATATGCATGGCAAAAGTTTAATATGGAATTAATTTCATTTTCAGCCACGCATCTCCTAATAATTTGTTCAGTGCCTATTTTCCAAAGGTAGGGTTCATCCCAAATATAATATTTAGAATCACTCCGAATTTTATCCTTAGCAGACCTAGGCAAATGATCAGGCAAATCACCAGTAGCTAAAAAGTTCACAATATCAGCATACCAGGGTAACAGGGATCCTGTGCGTGACCTCGAATAGGCTTCCTGTGCGGCAAAAAGTTGTTCATCTGGAAATTCATCTTTGATTGGCAGAGAATCTGGATCGAGTGTGGGAATTCGGCTAAGATGATCAGCGGCCAGGTTCTCGCACCCCTTCTTGTCCTTTATTTCCAAGTTGAACTCTTGTTAAGTCAATTATAATGCATTTATGTTGCACGTAATTTTGGTTGAATTGTGAAATTTGTGTTCATAAATTGATGGAATTATTTGTTAAATGTTTGCAGATGGTTTTTAATGCCAAGAAGACGGAAATGGATCAAAAAGAGGAAAAATATGGCAAGAAATTCAAAAATTCCAGTCTGGCCGAAATTCAAAGATTAGGCGTGGGCACGCCTAAGGACAGAATCCTAAATCTGCAGATTTTCCAGAATTGGAATTCAATTAGAACAAAATCGCCAAAGATCTTCTGAGGTCCTTTTCAAGAGGTTTCCCACCTAAATTAGAAGACTATCTACTTGAGACAAAATCCAATCAAGATATCGAGATTCACATCAATTAGGGAAATTGGGAGCTTGCAGTGGATATAAATACATGTATAGGGGTTAGAGGATGGTATTCTGGCATTAGGTTAGATACATCGTAGGTTAGGTTTAGGTTAAGTCTTTTGGCTGCTGCACTTTTATTTCATTCTTGTTTTATGTTTTCTGCACTTTTTAGATAGGATTTTCATAGCTTTTCTTCAAAAGACCAGTTATGGAGACAATTTCTTTTTTATTTCTTCTAATTTCAATTTAATTATGATTAACTAATTTTCTTATCTTAGTTGAGGGATCCATGTTACATGTTATTTTGGTGAGATTTTCTGGATACTTTTTATGTTGTTAATGAACATTGGATTTTTTCATATCTATTATTTCTAATTGGATTTGTTGGTTTCTAGGAGCGCTACTAGAGATTAATTGATTCAATCGCTAGGTTAACGAAATCTGACGTTCAATTTCGGTAACCATAAGTAGCAATTAGGATTAACCCCTCTACGTTAGAGTTGAAAAATTCTAAGAAAATATCCACTTGATTGATTTCATGTAGTACATGTTTATCACTTGTCATTGGTTCTTAATGCTATTATTCAATTTATCTATGATCGTATCTAGGTTATTGTTTAATAAGATTGCTAGGATACATGTTTCTAGTCAATACACTTAAGAGAAGTTTTCCCCAATGAATGTTTATTAACAATTACAATTTTATGTCAAGGATCCATAATAGTATGGTAACATCGGTAACCGAAACCAAAGTATTTTCTCATTGATTTTTCAGATTTAATTATTGCTTTTGATTTGTGATTTTCTCATTTATTTTTATTATTGTCGTGACAAAACCCCTTTTTATTTTTGTTATTTGTGTCGTTTAAACTAGCTAACTTTTACCGTTAAAGATTCCTCGTGGGAACGATATCCGCTTACCGCTACTACATTAAATTGTTTTAAAGGAAGTGATTTTTTTTATATTTGGTTGCTGGTGACAGCATCACCAAATTTTGGAGCCGTTGTCGGGGAATTTTTTTTAACGGTTTTTGTTAGTGATGTTTTTGTTTTTGTTTTTGTTTTCGTTGCACTTGGTTACCTTATTTTTTGTTTGTTTCAGTTTCACAGCTCTTTCTGATTTTTTGATCTTTTAGCGGCATGGCTCATTATCAGTATGCTTTTAATTCTGATTATTCATATTATCCTTATTATGATAATGAGTTTCCGCCTGTTGCGACTTCCAGGTTTGACTATCAAGTGGCGGATTTCACACCCTTAGCCATGCAAGTACCGAGAGATGACCAACAAGCTAAGGTATGTGAAGTTTGTTCATTTTTGGGTTGTTCTTCTAGTACGCATTCCTGTTTGCAGAATACAAAGTATGGACTCACTTCTCCACCGAGTTACTATAAAGAGCTGTCCTACTTTGAACCTCCACCTCCACCTCCACCATCACCACCACAAGCTAATGATATGTCTTTGGAGGAGATCATAATGGTTTTGGAAACGAAGACTCTTCAATCCCAACAGTTTAGACAACCGTACGTACCTCGACAAAATCCGAATATGACATCAAATGCCGAAGGTATGTCTTCTTTGGAAATTATGTTGCAAACTTTGACCGCTAACACTTTGATGTTCCAGCGAAATATTGAAGTAAGTATCCAAAATTTGGAAAATCAACAAAAGAATTTGGAAAACCAGCTAAGTCAAATTGTAGCTGCCGTTAATCGAATGGAGGCACAAAGTTTTGAAAATTTTCCAGCACAACCGGAAATTCGATTTTTCAAGGCAAAGATGGAAGAACAAGCAGAGTTAGAAGAGGAAGAGATTACAGTTCGAGAAAAGATGGAGAAAGTGCAACCTCCTAAGGTAAGCGATGCAATTCATGTTATCGCTAACCAAATTTCGTTTCCTTTTCCTAGTTATTTACAGGAACAAGAAGAAGAAGAACAAGAAGAGTCATGAGGAGCAGGCTTTTAGGAGAGCCATGGTGCGAAATAAGACTAAAGGTGACAAGCAGGATGTTGAGTCTCCACAACTATTGGCGTTACTTTTACAGAGACCATCCTGGTGTGAGAAGGGTGATGCCCGAAAAGATGAGTGGACATTAGAGTATGACGGTGAAGCGGTGAAGTTCCACTTATCAAAAGTCATGGAGCATCGTGCTGATAAGGAGCCGCATTCAAAGGAAGTTGTTCCAGGCCCTTCAAGGAGTTTGAACATGTTTCCTGTTGGACTCAAACACCCATTCGATAATGGATGATGCATATATGACAAGGGTCCAGCTTATGACCTCTGATAAGCGCTTAATGGGAGGCACCACATTCGTATCCTTTTTTTTTATGTTTTTAGCAATTTCCTTTTATTTTTATTTTTCTGTTTAATTCAATTTAGTTAGAAATTTAATTTATTTTTTTATTCTGTAATTTTAATTTTAATTTTCATCTTTTCTTTAAAAACAAAAAACAAAAAAAAATAATTAAAAAACAACAACAACAAAAAACAATAGAAAAATTTCTCTGTCGATTTATGCCCAAATCTCTTAAATCACTAATTGTCAGTCTGATTTTCCAGGTTCTTTTCCCCCATCGACCTTCACTTTTTCTCCTACCACCGATGTCGACACCACTTCACAGCCTAAATCCTTAATTACAGCCTCCATTCACGGCCAGCCCCTAATTTTTCCCCTCCATTACTGCCATCAATTGCCGACTTCACCTCTACTCACGCAAATCCCTAATTTTTTCCCCTGTAGTCCACAAACTCTAGCTTATTCTTCCATATTCACAAAAATTCCTTATCCCATTCCCCACCAACGTCGACCCCATAATGCCTGCACTTTCCTCTACCAATTTATTTTACCTCACGTGAACGTTCTTTTGTGATTTTTGTGAATATTACTCCTTGATTTTGCAGGTTATTCTTCACTGATTGGGACAATGCCAGGACCAAGGGCTAAGCACGAAGGGTTGCTGATGTTGAAACCACTACACCCATCAACACCTTGATCTCGACATCTCTAAACAGAGACGCTTCCTTTAATTCTTTTCCTTTATTTTTTTATGCTTCTTTAACATTCAGGACAATGTTGGTTTAGGTGTGGGGGAGGAATTGAGAATTTTGATGTGGCCATTTATTTTTTGGTTTGTGCGAATATTGTTGGTTGTTGTGGCTGTTTTTGTTGACATTTGTGTATGGAGTTGCATGTTGACCCATAAAGCTTGGTCATATTAGTTTGGATGAGATTGAGGACATGCATGAAATTAATTTGGGCTAAGTAAGTTTTAAGGTGGAGCATGTTAATTGATTGCACTAATTGATCTTATATACTTGGTCAAAATTTTGACATTTAAGTGATGAGGTAAAGTGTGAAATAAAGGTGAATTCTTAACATCAACCTGTGAGCAAAATTTGAGCCTAAATGACATCATCTTTATGTCATATTATTTCTTTGAATTGTGTGATGCTCCTCTATTTATGTTGTCTTCAGAACTTGCATGGAACCGGTTTGAATTTGTTTGATCACATAGGCTATAGAAGTGATTAAGGCCTTCTTTGTTTTTACATCATTAGCCTAAAAATTGACCCACTTATTCAATTGCCCTTCGTAAACACTTTTGAGCCTTATCCTTGTTTTTTAATTAATCACCTCGCATTAAAACCCAAAGACACCATTAGCCTTTCCCCTTATCACAAGTTGAATGAAACATTAGATAAATTGGGACTTTTGTGTTACATTGTGTTCTGAGATATTTTTATAGGCACTTCTACTCAATTGTTGTTATTTTTATTTGCATTTTCCCCTTGTTCTTAGTGGATTGAAAAAAAAATAAAAGAAAAAAATCAGAAAAAAAAAGAAAAAGAAAAAAAGAGAAAAAAAAGAAAAAAAATCAAAATCAGAAAAAGAAAAGAAAAAGGAAGAATAAAGCTTGAGTTAGTAGGAGTGGTTGTAGTTCTTTTTGATCATGTTTATCTCAGAATTTTAATTGTGTGCTACTTTATTTGATGCTTTGTGAAAACTTGTGACGAACCTTTGTCGTCTTTTTATGTCACCTGTGAACCTAGCCTCATTACAACCCTTGATAAAGTCCTCATGATCTATTAGGCCATGCGATTTGAATAAATGAGAATTGGTGAAACTGCAAGCCTATGGTAGTGCAACATGATATAGTGAGATGTGAGCGAAACACCTTACCTGCAAACACTTGAGTGTAAGAGCAAAATCCGTGAGAAGAATTCACTTTGATTTCATATTTGCTTTTGAACAAAGATGCATTCTTTTGACTTTGTTTATTTGTATTGGTGAAAGGCAATTATGATATGTGTTACAAATTGAATCTTACTAGCCCAAGTTGATGGATTGTGTGCACTTGGTTTCTGAAGGATGAATTGATTGAGTTTAATGGTTTAATGTGTTGCTCGAGGGCGAGCAAAGGTTCGATGTGGGGGAATTTGTTAAGTCAATTATAATGCATTTATGTTGCACTTAATTTTGGTTAAATTGTGAAATTTGTGTTCATAAATTGATGGAATTATTTGTTAAATTTTTGCAGATGATTTTTAATGCCAAGAAGACGGAAATGGATCAAAAAGAGGAAAAATATGGCAAAAAATTCAAAAATTCCAGTCTGGCCGAAATTCAAAGATTAGGCGGGGGCACGCCTAAGGACAGAATCCTAAATTTGCAGATTTTCCAGAATTGGAATTCAATTAGAACAAAATCGCCAAAGATCTTCTGAGGTCCTTTTCAAGAAGTTTCCCACCTAAATTAGAAGACTATCTACTTGAGACAAAATCCAATCAAGATATGGAGATTCACGTCAATTAGGGAAATTGGGAGCTTGCAGTGGATATAAATACATGTATAGGGGTTAGAGGATGGTATTCTGGCATTAGGTTAGATACATCGTAGGTTAGGTTTAGGTTAAGTCTTTTGACTGCTGCACTTTTAATTCATTCTTGTTTTACGTTTTCTGCACTTTTTAGATAGGATTTTCATAGCTTTTCTTCAAAAGACTAGTTATGGAGACAATTTCTTTTATTATTTCTTCTAATTTCAATTTAATTATGATTAACTAATTTTCTTGTCTTGGTTGAGGGATCCATGTTCCATGTTATTTTGGTGAGATTTTTAGGATACTTTTTATGTTGTTAATGAACATTGGATATTTTCAGATCTATTATTTCTAATTGGATTTGTTGGTTTCTAGGAGCGCTACTAGAGATTAATTGATTCAATCGCTAGGTTAACGAAATCTGACGTTCAATTTCGGTAACCATAAGTAGCAATTAGGATTAACCCCTCTACGTTAGAGTTGAAAAATTCTAAGAAAATATCCACTTGATTGATTTCATGTCGTACATGTTTATCACTTGTCATTGGTTCTTAATGCTATTATTCAATTTACCTATGATCGTATCTAGGTTATTGTTTAATAAGATTGCTAGGATACATGTTTTTAGTCAATACACTTAAGAGAAGTTTTCCCTAATGAATGTTTATTAACAATTACAATTTTATGTCAAGGATCCATAATAGTATGGTAACATCGGTAACCGAAACCAAAGTATTTTCTCATTGATTTTTCAGATTTAATTATTGCTTTTGATTTGTGATTTTCTCATTTATTTTTATTATTGCCGTGACAAAACCCCCCTTTTTATTTTCGTTATTTGTGTCGTTTAAACTAGCTAAATTTTACCGTTAAAGATTCCTAGTGGGAACGATATCCGCTTACCGTTACTACATTAAATTGTTTTAACGGAAGTGATTTCTTTTATATTTGGTTGCAGGCGACAGCATCACCAACTCTTGGAGAAGTAGAATCCACCGAATCAATCTCGGCTTCGCGTCCTTTTTCGAAAGGAGGTACCTCAAAGCTGCATGATCAGAATAGACAATAACTTTAGTACCAAGTAAATAAGGACGAAATTTATCTAAAGCATAGACAATTGACAAAAGCTCCTTTTCAGTGGTAGTGTAGTTGCTCTGAGCGCTGTCTAGCATTTTTGAAGCGTAATAGATCACGTGAGAGTGCTTGTTGATCCTTTGTCCTAGCACGACACCCACTGCATAGTCGCTGGCGTCGCACATAATCTCGAATGGATAGTCCCAATCTGGTGGTTGGATGATCGACGCTGAGATTAGCTTCTCCTTAAGTAGATCGAAAGAGGACTTGCATTCATCCTCTAGCTCGACCTTTACATCTTTTTGGAGGAGCCGACACAAAGGTCTGGTGATCTTGGAAAAGTCCCTGATAAACCTCCTGTATAAAACCTGCATGGCCAAGGAAAGAACGCACTTCCCACACACTCGCGGGGTAAGGTAAAGACTTAATTACATCTACCTTAGACTTATCAACTTCAATACCATGCGCAGATACTATGTGACCTAGAATAAGACCCTTATCGACCATGAAGTGACATTTTTCGTAATTCAAAACCAAATTTGTCTCCATGCAACGTTTCAAAATTTTAGCAAGATCCGAGAGGCATTCATCGAAAGAGTTTCCATAAACCGTGAAATCATCCATAAATACCTCTATTATATGCTCAACATAGTCAGAAAATATGCTCACCATACACCTTTGAAAGGTGGCCGGTGCGTTGCAGAGTCCAAATGGCATTCGTCCAAAGGCAAAATTTCCAAAGGCACACGTAAACGTCGTTTTCCCTTGATCCTAAGGTGCCACCAGGATCTGATAGAAACCTGAATATCCATTAAGACAACAGTAGTGAGTTTTTCCAGCTAAACGTTCAAGCATTTGGTCAATAAAGGGGAGGGGAAAATGATCTTTTTTGGTAAGGGCATTGAGACCTCTATAGTCCATACACACCCTCCACCCATTTTGAACCCGAGTGGGAACTAACTCACCGTCCTGATTTTCAGCAACTGTAATACCTGTTTTCTTCGGTACAACCTGAACTGGACTTACCCATTCACTATCAGATATTGGATAGATCATACCTGCGTCAAGGAGCTTAATGATCTCCTTTTTCACTACCTCCATCATTGGCGGGTTTAGTCTGCGCTGTGCTTCTCGATGGGGTTTAGCACCCTCCTCCAAAATAATTTTATGCATGCATATGGAGGGGCTCAGACCTTTGATATCAGCGATCGTCCAACCGATCGCCTCCCTGAACTCTCGAAGCACACTAATTAGTTTCTCCTCTTTTAGGCCGTCGAGCATGCTGGATATGATCACGGGTAGAGTCTCACTGTCACCTAAATATGCGTATTTCAAGTGCTCGGGAAGCTTTTTGAACTCCAGCTTTGGGGCCTGCAAAATTGAAGGTAACAGTGTAGATTCTGATCGTGAAAGCTTAATAGGCACAAATTTCATACTTGTAGTCTTAAGAGCTTCCAGAGCGTAAACCACATCAAGTATATCATCAGAAAATTCAAACCGATCAGCAAATCTCCTAACTCTATAAACAGACATGCTATGACACAAAGCATAGTTCAACTCATCATCATAATTTAAAGCAAAGACCTCATGAGTCAAATCTTCAATGATATCAACATTATAAACACAAGACATATCTTCAGCATGTTTCATGGCATCATAAACATTGAATTTCACCACTTCCCCATCAAACTCTAAAGTCAATGAACCACTATGCACATCTATCTTTGCCTTAGCCGTACTGAGGAAAGGCCTACCCAACAAGATATCAGAAGATTTAGATAAACTATCATTTTTCATATCAAGAACAAAGAAATCAGCAGGAAAAATTAATCCATTAACTTGAACTAGCACATCCTCTAAAACTCCTTTAGGATAGACAATCGATCGATCCGCCAATTGAATTATAACTCCAGTACTAGTTGATGGACCAAGACCCAGAGAAGTATAAACAGATAAAGGCATCACATTAATAGAGGCTCCTAGGTCACACATAGCTTTACTTATACCAATGTTCCCAATTTTGCAAAGAATGGAAAACATACCTTGGTCGCGACACTTAGGAGGTAATTTCCTCTGTAAGACAGTGGAAACATTCTCACCCACACTCACCCTTTCATTACCTGTTAACTTACGCTTGTTTGTGCATAATTCCTTAAGGAATTTGGCATAGCGCGGAACCTGCTTAATGGCCTCGAGGAGTGGGATATTTACTTCAACTTTTTGGAATAACTCCATGATGCTTTTGTCTTTCTTTTCCTTCTTGCTCTGAGCCAATCTCTGGGGGAATGGAGGTGGAACCACTAGAGGTTTGGGTTTCTGAGGATTTCCAGCTGGACCTGAATCCTGTACGTGGTCACGTGTAAGCTCCCCTTTAGCTTCCTGTTTTGTCTCTGCATGGGAACCCTGGGCGTGGTCACGTTTAGGGTTCTTGTCGACTGGGGGCTGCAATTCCTTACCATTTCTTAAGACAATCGCGCTCACGTTATGCCTCGGGTTGAGTGTCTGAGCCGGCAGCTTGCTTTGAGTCTCCATTTTGCTAACTGAGGATGCTATCTGGCTCATTTGAGTCTCTAAAGTCTTCATACTCTCTTCTATCTTTTGAAATCTGGTCGCAGTGTCCTGTTGAAATTTCTCAGTATTAGTAGCTAACATACGGACAATTTCTTCAAGAGGCTTACCTGAGCCCGAAAGCTGTTGCGGTGGTGGTGGTCCGTGATAGAAGTTCTATTGGTTCGGTGGGTTGTTAGCATAACTGAAATTTGGGTGGCTTCTCCAACCGGGATTGTAGGTGTTTGAATAGGGATCAAACTTCCTTTGCTGGAACCCAATAGTATTCACATTCTCCGGTGTTTCATCGTGGAGTGTTGGGCACACATCGGTTGGGTGAGCTAGGCTAGTGTAGATGCCACACGCCCTCGCAGGTGGAGGAGTACCTACATTCAAATTCTGGACCAAAGTTGTTAGCAAAGATTTGACCTCATTGAGAGAAGTAACATTTACCTCATTCACCCTTTGCGGTATATCTGGTCGGGCACCGAATTGCTGGGAGTTTGCTGCCATGGTTGATATCAACTCCCGGGCTTTGGCTGGGGTTTTGCTGACGATGGCCCCGCCACTTGCGGCGTCCATCATTCTGCGCTCCATTGGAATCAGACCTTCGTAGAAATACTGGATGATCAATTGTTCACATATGCCATGCTGCGGGCAGCTTGCTAAAATTCTCTTGTACCTCTCCCAGTACTCGTAGAGGTTCTCTGAATCCTTCTGCTTAATGCCACAGATTTCACGCCTGATGTTGGTGGCTCGGGAGGCTGGGAAATATTTCTCTAGAAACTGTCGGGACATCCCTTCCCAAGTGTTGATTGTCCCCGAAGGTAGGTAGTAGAGCCCCCTTGTCGCATCCCGCAATGAGAATGGAAAAGCTCTCGCTTGATTTGGTCCTCCGTGACATTGCGGGGCTTCATGGAAGTACAAACGAGGTGAAATTCCTTCAGATGCTTATTCGGATCCTCGTTTTCCAATCCACGGAAAGTGTGCAACAAGTGGATGAGTCCAGACTTCAATTCAAACCCTTCTTTCTTACGAAAGTCTATGCACAATGGATGTTTGTGCTTGATCAAACCTATCCAAGTCCCGAGGGTTCATTAAGAGCCATATCCTGCGAGTGGTCACGGTTAAGCTTCTGTCAGTCATTGCTCAAATTCAATCTCTTGTTCAGTACTGCTTCAATGATCCGACTCAACCGGGCTCGGTATTCCACTAGCTTCTCCTTGCTTCTTCCTTAGTTTGCTCAACTTCCTTAGCCTCTTAGCAGTCTTTTCGATCTTGGGGTCGTACAAGATGGAATCTCCCGTATGAATGTTCCTAGGCATAAAAAAAACAAAATCAATTAGTTACCATTTCCCGGCAACGGCGCCAAAATTTGATGGGTGTCGAATCTACCAAAAATAATTCCCAAACACCAAACAAAAATAAATTGCGCACAGTGGTAAATGGGGTCGATCCACAGAGAATGGAATAAATTGATTCTATTCAAATGCCAAAGAACGAATGAAATTAATTAAAAAGGGGGTTTTGGAATTTTCTACTAAACTACTAATTGAACTAATCACTAATAAATTATTAACTCAATTAATAAAATAACTATGATGCAACTAACAAAGAACGCAGATAAAATTGATTAACTCAATAAATGACAACTTAGCCAGGGAATTCCTAATTATTATGCATGGACCGCGATCATTGACTCAAATATTTTCTTTGGTTTAATAATAGGATAGCTATGGTTACCAACTGCCTTTGGCTCCCTCGTTTCTTCTTAATTTTAGAACAGTCAAAGAGACTCCTTTAAACTATTCCCTAATTAACTAATAACCCCTTCGAGACTCTCTCTGAGATTCAATTAATTAACAGCATTAAACTCCAAAGAAACACTAACCCTAACTGACTACGCACTGACTCATGCTGTTGGACCCCGAATTTCTGGTGAAAATTAGAATATTAAAATGATTAAGATGAATTAAGTGAATTGAAATTGGTGAGGATGAGTTTCCAAAAAGGAAATTATATGGATGTGATTGGTATAAGAAAGAATGAAAAGACAAGGAATAAAAAAAATTATACCGGATTTGAAATGTCGTAAGGTTTCCAACGCGATGAGTTTGCTATGCTTCATGTTTGAAACGGATGTTGGCGTTTGTTTCAGTTTGTTTATTTCGATTCGCATTCGATTCGGAATTCTGCCTTTCGAGTTTCTCCGCTTTGTTATTCGTATTTCCGATGCACAATTTTTTGAGCATTCGTTTCGCTCCGATGATGTGATTTGTATTCCGATTAGCGATTTCTCGCTTTTCGATACTTTCGTTCTCCGTTCTTCGTTTTCCGGTTGAGATTCGGTTCCTGGATCGGGTCCCAACATTTATGGTATCAGAGCCCAGTACTATAGTCTTAACTGGGCATAGAAGATTGATGAGAGTGTGTAAGGGTAAAAATTGAATTTGTGAGAATGTCAGAGCCTAGTATTATGATCATACTTGGGCATTATGGTTATTAAGAATGAATTTAGTGATTGTCTGAGTGAGTGAGGTTAAGAACTTTGATTGATTTTGGGTGTGTGTAAATGAACTTGAGATTTGAAGTTCATGATAGCGATTTGATTTTGTACATGCAATTATGAGATGAGATTAAGGTTAAGAATTATGTTTGATTTAGGTTTATGATTATGAATTTGAGATTAGAATTTCTTGGTGAATTGGGAAGAACCTAATTGATTGTTTGATTTAGATGGATTGTGAAAATGGAAATTTAGATTTGAATTACATGATGAATTTAGAGGAATTGATTTCGAATATGCATATGTAAGATGAAAATTTTGAAGAATGAGATAAATTGATAGAGAAATGTGTATAGAAATTCAAAGGATTAAGTGAAATGGTGATTTTGGTCCATATGAAGAGTCATTACGACGTGGACCATTGACTTGTTTAAAATGGTAAGGAAAAATGTTAAAGAATATGGAGTTGTAGAACTAGTGAGTTGATATGATGTTGGATGGAGTAATTGATTTAAGAATTGAGAAATTATGAAGAGATTGAGAAAATATTATGAGAAGGAATCAGATACGAAATATTATGTTCTTAAGTGTGAATTTCGAGGACGAAATTCTTTTAAGAGGGGGAGAAATGTTAGACCCCGAATTTCTGGTGAAAATTAGAATATTAAAATGATTTTAAATAAGAAAGAAATTGGTGAGACAATTTATGAATTTAAGGAAATTTGAGGAAATTAAGAAAAAAATTTATGAGAAAAGAATTGTTTAATTTTGAGGATTTTGATATGTGAGTGAACTTGTATGGATTATGAAAAGAAAGTGGATGAGTTGATTGAAATGAAGTTAAATAGTAAGAAATAAAAAGAAAAAGTGTGAAAATTTGAAGAATTTAGAAAGTTTGATTTTTGGGATAAATAGTGATTAAATGGTTGACTTGAGAGTTGACTTTTTGTTTGAGTCAAAATTTGAGAAAACGATCTTCTGGAAACTTGTAGTTTATGTTAAGAGCTTTTCGTAGACATAAAGTTTGATATTTTTCGATATCAGGAGTGAGAGTTATGATCAGTCAAAGTTCGTTTGAAGTTTGACTTTTGGGGTTGACAGACTTTTGATTTAGGCAAAATTCTAGAAAATGATCAACATGAAACTTGTAGCCTTTGTCGAGAGCTTTTCGTGGACATAAAGTTTGCTATTTTTCGATGTCGGGATTGAGAGATATGAATTTCTAAAGATATGCTTTGTTTTGAAAATGTTATTAAGTATAGATTTGTGTATTCTATGCTTCGAGGCTACTCGTCGTATGGATTTAGTCTGAATTGGAGTATGTGGTATTACTGAAAGTTGTAGCTTGTATGTCGATCTTTCCGACACCATAAAGTTTCTAATTTTTCGATATCGGGGCTAGGAGTTATGAGCGGTTAAAAATTGGAAGTTGTTTAGGAAAAGCTGTTTTGGATAGAATCTTTGATTGAGTTTTCAACCTCTTTCGAGACCTAATTTAATTTTGAGTTCTTCAGGGAAGTTGTATAGCTTCCTTTGATCTTTTTGTTGACACCAAATTCGTCAAATTCTGAGTTCGGGATTAAGAGATATGATTTTTGGAAAATTCAGGTATAAGTATGTATTTGAAGTTTTGTAACTTGGTTTGAACTCCGACCCTTTTGTAATCTTTTGTGCATAATTCCTTCGTCCGACATCCGATTGATTCGATTCTTGAAGCGTTGGATTCCTAAGACAATTACGTTCATTTTTATGAAGAATTATGACTTTTAGGAGATTAAATGGAAAGAGATTGATTGAACCAAAGTAAGAGATGAGTTATAGGTTATAAGTTGGATGATTTTCTGAACATGGTTCAGTATTTTTGCGATTTTCGGGAGCTGTACAACTCCGATTGAGTTGATTCTTGAGGGAAAATAAAGTTAAGATATAGGGCTACAACTCTTATGAAGGGATCGAAATTTAATTTCATCCCTAAGATTGTTAATATTTGGAATTAAATTCGCGTAATGTTCAGTCTCGGATTTTGTGAAGGTCCGATAGTATTTCGGCTATAACTTCTTCGTTTCTGATCCGAATTGAGCGCGGTTGGTGGCGTTAGATTCGTATGATCTAGAGGAACAATTTTGAAGAAGAAAGTTTGTCCAAATTATTTCGTTTAGATGCTTGAAAATAGGACGCAAGTGGTCAGTTTTTCAAATTCCTGCAGGGGCAATTTTGGAAATAAGCAAACAAGTGAGGGCATAAGGGTCATTTGTGCCCCATTTTAAGTGACATGGCTTAAACTCAAGAGGGATGGTCGTTTTGGAGGCTGGAGCTGTCGACTATTAGCAGAATAAGAAGAGAGGAAATAGAAAGAAAAGAAGAAGAAAAGTGGGGAGAAGAAAGAAGGAAGAAAAGAAGAAGAGAAGCTCGTTTTTGTTGAAGAAAAAGGGAGAAATTCGTGGCAAAGGAGGAGATTCAAGGTTTTTAAGGTAAGATCTTTCATTTCCTTCTTGTCTTGTTGAAGAAATGGGTTAGGTTGATGATGGAGAAAAGTTTAGTGAGAGAAAGTGGAGTGAAGAAGAAGATGAATAGTGTTTTTTAGAGTTTTTGGATTTTTGTTTTAGAGATTGAGTTTTCTAACCTATAAGATGCATGATTAGGTTAGATTAAGGTTTGTATTAGGTTAGGTTTATTTTTAGGGTTTTTAAAAGAGGAATTTCGAAATTTAGCAAGAAGATGATGGAAATTGATGAGTTGTGTTGTGTTTTAGGCAATCAAAAGCCAAATCAAGGGAAAGAAGAAGGGTTGTTAAAAAAAAAATCAGTTTGGGTTAGTGTCTTTAAAGTGAGATTGTGGCAAAAATTGACTAGGTTTGAGAGAGGTGATGATGGATATAGGTTAGGAATAATATCGGCAAAGTTAGGAAAGTTTCAATTCAAGTTTTGTCATTCTTGGGAAAATTTCAGCATTGTGACATTATGTTCATTAGGATTTTTATACCTTGATTATGGTTAAATAAAGCATTTGAGGGTTTAAGAAAAATCAGATTTGTGTTGGTCTTTTTAAGGCATGAGATTGTTGAAAATTTTGATTCAATTGGATAGGTGTTGATGCTATTGGTTTAGTTAAAGTATAGGTGAGATTATTTGGTTGAAAGTCAAAGTTTTCCCATTCTTTAAAATTTTCAGCATTGAGTTCTCTTGGTAAAATGGGGATTTTTGTGTTTGATGAAGGAGAATTGAGGCAATTAAGGAAGAGCCAAGGTATTGACCAATTCTAGAGTTAAAAGAAAGGTCTTTGGTCCAAGAAGAAAAGCTTAAGGAAATTCAGGTGGGTAGTATATTTATTTATTGAATTACAAGCTAAATGTGAATTTTTGAAAATTAAATAAAGCAAAATTTGATTTTTGATAAATTATTATTGAAAAAAAAATGTTCGAAAAAGGATGTAAATGTTTGAAATTATGATTTCAAAGGAGTAAAATGAGTTTTAGAAAATGCAAGACTTATAAATTTCATGGTTTTCAAATTATGTGATTTATGGTTTGAATGATTTAAAGAATTAGTACATATATTGTGATGCATATGTGATTTACGTGAATTGCATTAGATTGATTATGTGCAATTATGTGGATATATGCTTGTGTCATTTATGACACAATTTGATGTTATGAGTTAAAAAAGGTATTAAAAAAATCAAGATTTTCGAAAAGTGCCTTCGGGCAATCTGAATTCCGTTTTCGATATGTGTTAAGTGGGTTTGGTCAGGTCCTTTTGTGAGTCAGCGCTGTCTCTACTTGTTATAGCCTTCTCCCAGCTGCCCGCTAGTGGCATAGGAGTTCCGATCTCGGACTCCCCTCTGTTCACGGCTGCACAAAATCGCTATGCGGGAATGTGCAGTACGTCCTGTTTTGGACCGAACCGAACCAAACTAATTCTGATGTGTTATGTGTTTTTAATTTGATTATGATGTGATACACTATGATGTGATGCATTCATGTTTAAGACTATGCATGTTTTGAAAAAGGTTTGAGATTTTGAGAAACGAGAAAGTAAAATTTTCAAGCATGAAATTCTGGCCCGAATATAAATGTTTTGAAACAAATGAAAATTTTGAGAAAAATCTTAGAAAGTGTTGATGAAATTGAAAAGTTTGAAAATGAGTTTTTGGAGAAATTCTTAAATGGGAAATGTTTGAAAAGTTTGAAAAATAAAAGATTTTTTCGCTTATTGTTCAGTTTATAAATGTATTATTCACGAGCTTCCGAGCTCACCCCCTCTTTCATCCCCATCTCCAGGTTTTTACACAGGAGATCGGATGGAAGACGAGTATGATGTCAACCCGATAGTTTTTGTATGCTTTGTTTTATGTGTAATGTTGGAGTTTAGTTTTGAAGTTGTGAAAAAGGTTTATGGATTATGTATTGCTTTTGTTTATGGCTTGAAAAGTCATTATGTAAATTTATGACGTATTTCAGTTATGAGTTATGTATGATTGTGGAATAGATTTTGTACGTAAATTTGAATTGAGATGGATATAAATGGCAATTGGAATGATGAAGTGTTTAGAACTAAGATTGTGTTTTTGCTAGTGTTTGGATGCCGGACGGGAGGTCCGATGTTACCTTGTGCTATTGGATTATGTATTAGAAGTGCGTCTTTGGTTTTTAAATTTTTGGGCTGTCAAAATGCAGCCGTTATGCTGCCGAAATTTCGGTAAAATTTCGGTAAAATGGGTTTAAAGAAATGAGTTTGAGGATTTATATGATTGTATAAGAAATGATTAAGATGAATTAAGTGAATTGAAATTGGTGAGGATGAGTTTCCAAAAAGGAAATTATATGGATGTGATTGGTATAAGAAAGAATGAAAAGACAAGGAATAAAAAAAATATTATACCGGATTTGAAGAATGAGATAGAAGAAGATGAATAGTATTTTCTAGAGTTTTTGGATTTTTTTTAATGTTGGACCTCACCCCCCACCCGTAGGTGTTTGCAGGTTATACTGCGGCTCAATGGTGAGAGGCGTGTTCTTAGAAACAACAAAACCTTGAGGTCATGGGTTCGAGCCGTGGCCCACCCATGACCAGAGAGGACAAAACTGATTAATGGTTGGATGCCGCGGTATCATCCGCAAACACTCGCCGCAGTATAACTTGCAAACACCTACGGGTGGGGGGTGGGGTCCAACACATGCTTCATCTAGTTAGATCGCAAGTTTCTTAACACAAAATTAGACAAGTATTATGTCCTAGTGTCTATTGCCACAAACACCAATCACCCAGTTAACAACACCAAGTAAATCGGTTGGCGATATGCAAATTAACTAACTCTACAATCGGGCCCTAATCGCAGAATCAATTAATAAACAATGACAGTAAAACGGAAACAGTATGAATATTATAAACCAAATAATCAGAACAATAGGTCTCACGAGTCAAAGCATAACAATTGGAATTCCTTGACTAAAACGGTTTAGCTACTCATAACGGAATTAAACAAAATAAGGTTCTTAATTAACATAATCTAAATAACAAAGGAAAGAAGAAAAAACTAGAAACAAAATTCTGGAAATTGATCCACGATGATGCCTTGTGTCCTCCCTTTGGTATCGTCACTGTTGCTTCACAAAATCCCAAAGACCCCCAATCTTGTGCTGCGTGCGTTTTCTTCCCCTGACGACTGCTTCTTGTTTTTCCTTTAATTCCTGTATTGCGTGCGTGACTACGCTCCAGTCCAAAGAATTGCCCCCCCCCTTTCTTGCTTTCTTTTTTTTCTATTTATATCTCCAACCTTCCACGTCAGCCCTCCTTATGTCGTGTACGTTGGGTCCCTTTTGTCTCTAGTGATGATGTGACAATTAAGTTTGCAACCTCCCTTAATTCCCTTCATGCTTCTTCGTTTCTCTTGGTTACGCCTATGTCTCATGTCTTTGATTTAATTGCTGTTTTCCTCTTAATTTCCCACGTTATGCAAAGATTGTAATTCCCTACAAAGAAATATTAAATCAAATTAAGTCCCAATAATTGCATCAACAGGAGGAATAAAAAGGAATAATTAAAACATAAATATTAGACAAATATGCACTTATCAACAACCATTTCCATACCACATCCTTCCGCTACAACAACCAGGTACAAACTAGTTTATTGGGTCCGCAGAATTACAAGTCAAGAAGCCCGTGAACGCAGAGACAAGGGCCTCTATTACTACTTTGATGAAAAGTTCGTACTTAGACACCGCTGTCAATGCCCACAATTGTTCATGATTGAAGATGTCACCGAAGAAGCAGAACCTTAGCCACTTGAAGAACTTCCTAAGATCTCTTTCCATGCTATCACAGGGACTGAACACTCCCAGACTCTCCGATTGCAAGGTCATCTCAAAGGAATAGAAGTGGTGATTCTTGTAGATGGTGGAAGCACCCACAATTTCATGGATCAATCCTTAGTACATAAATTAGACCTGCCAGTAGAACAAGATCAACAGTTCCAAGTGATGGTGGCAAACAAGGAGAAAATCACTTGTTCAGGGAAGTGTTCGATTGTCACTCTGAACATTCAGGGTTTTCAAACATAAACAAATTTCTACATTTTACCAGTGGCTGCTTGTTCACTTGTTCTTGGAGTACAGTGGTTGTCCACTTTGGGACCCATCGAAACGGATTACAAAAACTTGACTGATTTTGAAGCAAGGAAATCTGCCCTATACGTTCCATGGCATCAAGGGTGGTAATCTAGAAGCTTTGACAAATAAAGAATATAATGGCCAATTTTTGATGGCGTGGAACATCTCAAAAATATTGGGAAAGAATTGAAAAAGAATCGACAAAGATTGGAGGAATTTGGTTCTTCTCGGGTAGAAAACTGGCAGTGGGGTTTAGGTCATTTTCGGGAAAAATGGAGACAGAATCAGGGTTTGGTGTAGAAGAAAAAGTTGTAGAACTTTTTGTGCTAATGAGTTTAGACACAAGAATCAGACGATTTGACTAAGGTACGAGTGAGTTATGGGGGTTTTAGTGCAGGCATATCTGGCTGGGCGGTTGATTGGTGATGGGTGGGAAAAACTGGAAATTTTGAGATGGCTGGAGTTAGAACTGGGTAGAAAACCCTTATGGAGATTTCTAACTTAAGAAGTGAACTACAATATTGATGAAGGAACTTTTTCGAAAGGATAAGCAGAAAAAAAGATATGAATTTTCTTGTTTTGGACGTTTTGGGTTAAGAATCTGGGTAGATTTTCGGAAAAGGATGCAAAGGGATTGATTTGATGAATTCGATTGAAATGGAAGTTTAGATGAACGAAGAGGAATGATAAGGTGTATAAGGAAAGATAATTGAGTGTTTTTAGATTACACACAAAACCCAATGTAAGTGATCTAGAAGGGGGGTTGAATAGATCTTTAAAATTCTTTGAAAATTTCTACAAGAAAATCAGAAGTTAAAAACACACAAAAACAATTTAGATAAACTTAATTGAAAAAGTGTAGGGAAGAAGATCAAACACTGTTTTTATAGAGGTTCGGTGCTAAGATCTACGTCCTCTACCTAAGCTCCCACTTAGGATTTTGCCAACCACTTTATTGCACACTTTGTAGTTGAGTGTGAACTTTTCACAATGCCACTTGAATTCCGGCTCAAGCAACCTTTACACTCGATTTGTCTTACGACACAAATCCTACCTCACGTGATCTTTTCTCTAGTCACTCAAATTGTAAGCAAAACAATACAAAGATTGAAGAACAAATGCTCAATACAATTTGTAACAAAATAAGAGCAATAGTGAGCAATTTGAAGCAATATGAGAGTATTTAGACTTGTAGAACTTGTATATACTCTTCTTCCATCATCCTCTATTTATACTTGAAGAAATATAGCTGTTGGAGCTCTACTAGCCGTTGCTTAATTGGATATAGCCGTTCCTTGATAATCTCCATTCCATTTTTATCAAATTGGACCGTTGGAATTAATGTGCTGTACCCATAAGTCGACTTGTCGAGTTGTATAAGTCGACTTGTGACAACATTTTACGTAAACTTGCATCTCCGCTCTTCTATAAGTCGACTTGTGATGTGTAAGTCGACTTGTGGTCCACGATAAGTCGACTTGTATGCTGTTAGTCGACTTGTGTTGACATATCTTCATATATTAGTTGACATATGATGTTCTAGTCGACTTATGTAAGCTTCAACGGTAATATCTACTCAAATCTTCTATAATCTTCATTATTTAAGCCTCTTTCACTTATAGAAAACTTCCATCTTGATTCTTCAATGATTAAACACTTGCCCATCTTGATTTGTACAATTCTTTCATTGAATATCAATCCCAAAATACCTGAAACAATTTTTTAAACAATTTCTAAGTATTTTATTATTATCAAAACATAAGTGGAATTAATTTGTCAACCACCATTGGTCCAACACCCAATTGATAGTTTTTGGAAACTAACAAAACCCAAATAAAGATGATAACTTGCAAAAGCAAATCTCTCTCACAATTTGAATTTGATAATCTGCCTTCCAAGAGTTTTCACAATGCAATATAAAAGGAAATAAAAGCAAATGAAGGGTCATAAAGGAGAACCACATGTCGGTTTCTCTTCAGCCATTAAACAATAATAAAATGACATAATTAAAGAAACTAAGTAATTAAAATTGAGCTAGAACTTTAAGTCTCATAAAGGATAATTAAAACAAGATAAATGCATTTATTCACCAAATATCTTCAACTCAAATTGAGTCATACTTGAGCTGAGATCTTGGGCTTCAAATATCATCAAAGAGTGCAACATAAACTGGATTTTTCGACTGGAATAACATCAAGAGAATGGACGTCAAAAATCATGCATTTGTAAGTCCCAAAGGGCTTGAGCAAAACCTGTAACTTTAAGCTCAAATTTGGCCCTTCTTCAAGCTCCTCTTCTCCAACCGAATCACTATCATCACTATCATTTGAACTTATTGGAACAAGACCCATGTTAGAAATGTCTTTCAAGGCTGTATTTGATGGACCTCCATCATTCTCCCCTCCTTCAAAGCTTTCCTCTTGGGTAGAATTTTGAATCGGATTGAAACTCATAGTATCCTCTACATACTTGGTCAAATCACAAACATTAAAAGTGTTTGAAATCTTATAAGTGTTTGGTAATTCTACCTTGTATGCATTTTGATTAACTTTCTTGAGGATCTTGAATGGGCCTTCGGCTCTAGGCATTAGCTTGTTTCTCCTTTTAGAAGGAAATCTATCCTTTCGCAAGTGTATCCAAACAAGATCCCCTTCTTTGAACTCCACAACCGTTTTCAACTTGGCTTGCTTCTTGTAGGCCTCATTTTTCTTCTCAATGTGAGCTTTCGCTTTGGCATGAAGTTTGACGATCTCTAATGCTCTATCCTCGGCCTTTGTATTGAATGGAATGCTAGAATGTGTCAAACTCAAATCAAGAGGAACAAGTGGGTTAGTTCCATAAAATAATTCAAAAGGAGTAAAATTTGTAGTTTTACTCTTTGAATTGTTATAAGAAAATTCGGCATGAGCAAGTAAATTGTCCCAATTCTTCACTTTTCCCTTCAATAAGCTTCTCAAAATGTTTCCAAGACTTCGATTGACCACTTCAGTTTGACCGTCCGTTTGAGGATGGAAGGCCGTGCTAAACTTCAAAGTAGTTCCTAATCTTGCCCACAAATGTCTCCAAAAATGGCTCAAAAATTTTACATCCCTATCACTAACAATACTCCTAGGAATTCCATGGAGTTTTACAACATTTTCAAAGTACAAATTCACCACATGAGATGCATCATTAGTCTTGTTACAAGCAATAAAATGAGCCATTTTTTAGAATCTATCCACAACAACCATTATAGAATCATGATTTGTCCTAGTTCTCGACAAACCAACAATGAAGTCAATACTTACATCTTCCCAAGGAGAATTTGGAACCGACAATGGCATGTATGGTCCATGGGCTCTAGTTGTCATCTTGGATTGTTTACAAGTGTTGCATCCCTCCACAAGCTTAGTAACATTTTTCCACATCTTGGGCCAATAGAAATTTCCACTAGCCAATTCATAAGTCTTATCTCTTCCAAAGTGACCGGCAAGGCCTCCACCATAGACTTCTTTCAAGATAACTTCTCTTAAAGAACATTGAGGAACACAAACGACATCAAGTTTGAAAAGATAACCATCATGAATGACAAAATCCCTAAAAGCACCATCTTTCCTAACTCTCTCCCAAATCTCACCGAATTCACTATCTCCCTCATACAACTTCTTAAGGTCCTCAAAACCTATTACATGAGCATGCATAGTACTAAGAACATCAATTAAAGATTGTACCTCACTAGGAATTGGGTGGTTCGGTTTGGGCTCATCATCAATGTCAATGGGAATATAACTAGGCAACTCCTCTATGATGGAACTCTTCTCCTCATTGGAAAGCAATCCGATGGCTCCAACTTCTCTTCTCTTCCTTCTCTTTTCGGGCAACAAAGGTTTGAGCAAGATTTTTTTACCTCCATGAAACAATGTGTAAGTATTTGCTCTCCCTTGTTGATGTACATCCTTGTCAAACAACCATGGCCTTCCAAGAACTAAATGGCAAGCCGTCATCGGAATTACATGGCAATAAACTTCATGTTCATATTGCCCAATTGCAAATGGAACAAGGCACTTCTTTGTCACCCTAATTTCATGTTTTGCATCAAGCCAAGTCAGCATGTATGGAGTATCAAGTGACTCGGTTTTTAGACCCAATTTGTCAACCATTTCACTAGCTACAACATTCTCACATGCTCCACTATCTATCACAACTTCACACAATTTATTTTTTGTCAAACACCTAGAATGAAACAAAGATTTTCTCCTCCAATCCTCCTCACTTTTCTCACAATTTAGAACTCTCAACAATACAAGCATTTCACCATCTAACACATTTGCATCACAAACAAGGGCATTTTCCTCATCACACAAATTAGGCCGTGCATCATCACTAACAAATTCAGCATGGTACAACTCATTCTCAATTTCTTCAATCTTTTGAATGGTCATAATTTTTCTAGTAGGACATTCGGTTTGGAAGTGGCCATAACCTTGACATTTGAAGCATTTGAGGTAGTTTTTGGACATGTTTTTGGTGGGTGGGGTAGATTGGACATTTCTTGGTGTGAAGGGTGTGTTTTGAGTATTCGAAGTGGATTTGGATGGTGGCGTGTAGGTCGGCTTAGGTGGGGCAGAATTGGACGCACTAGCTTGGTGGCTTGGTTTGAATGGTGGAATGTAATTTGATGGGGCTAAAGTATATTTGGGTACGGACTTATTTTGATGGGTGTGTTTGAGGCTAGTTTCACTTCTCAAGGCTAATCTTTTCAATTCAAGAAAGGATTCATAAGTGTAGAAATTTACCATATCTTGAATGTCTTGTTTCAAGCCTTTGAAATATCTTCCCATGATCATCTCTTTGGTCTCCTCTACTTCACACTTCGTCAAGAATTCTTCAAACTCCATGGTGTATTGCTCCACGGTTTTGGTGTCTTGTTTAAGGCTCAACATTTGATCAATAAGTCTTTGCCTATAATGTGGAGGCAAAAACACAACATCCATCTCCTCCTTCATCCTATGCCATTGATTGATTCTAGGCCTTCCTTCTCTAACTCTTCTTTTTTGCAAATTCTCCCACCAAAGGGCAGCATACCCTTTCAATCTCATTGCAACCAATTTCATCTTCTTATCCTCGGTCACCTCTCTCAATTCAAAAGCTCTCAATGGCATAAACCCATTCAAGGTAAGCATCAACATCAATCTTACCATGGAATTCTGGCAATTCAACTTTGTAATTGAAGAACTCCTTTTGCCTCTCTTGTTAACGAGGTGGCGTTTGTGGGGGGTTCCTCACGGCTGTCCTCCTGATGCCATGGTATTGCCCTCTCCCTCTTCCTCTCGGTAGTTCTCCACAGGTTATAACAAAGGGCCTTTCGTCTTCGTCATCGTCAACATGTTCTTGTGGAGTCTCCATAGGCCTAGAGACCAATGGGGAATTGTGAACAAGGACTTCTAAGGCCTCATTTTTGGCTTTAAGGGCCTCCATCTCAAGCCTCATTCTATCAAACGCGGCTGCCAAATCTTGATTGTCACCGACGGACATAGTGTGTTTGTTTTTTTGTGTTTTTGGATCGTTGGACATAAAAGGGATGGGGAAAAGGTCCAGGATGTTTACTTTTTTTTGGCTCTGATACCAAATGATGGCGTGGAACATCTCAAAAATATTGGGAAATAATTGAAAAAGAATCGACAAAGATTGGAGGAATTTTGTTCTTCTCGGGTAAAAAACTGGCAGTGGGGTTTAGGTCATTTTCGGGAAAAATGGAGACAGAATCAGGGTTTGGTGTAGAAGAAAAAGTTGTAGAACTTTTTTGTGCTAATGAGTTTAGACACAAGAATCAGACTATTTGGTTAAGGTAAGAGTGAGTTATGGGGGTTTTAGTGCAGGCATATCTGGCTGGGCGGTTGATTGGCGATGGGTGGGAAAAACTGGAAATTTTGAGATGGCTGGAGTTAGAACTGGGTAGAAAACCCTTCTGGAGATTTCTAGCTTAAGAAGTGAGCTACAATATTGATGAAGGAACTTTTTCGAAAGGATAAGCAGAAAAAAAGATATGAATTTTCTTGTTCTGGACATTTTGGGTTAAGAATCTGGGTAGATTTTCGGAAAAGGATGCAAAGGGATTGATTTGATGAATTCGATTGAAATGGAAGTTTAGATGAACGAAGAGGAATGATAAGGTGTATAGGAAAGATAATTGAGTGTTTTTGGATTACACACAAAACCCAATTGATAGTTTTTGGAAACTAACAAAACCCAAATAAAGATGATAACTTGCAAAAGCAAATCTCTCTCACAATTTGAATTTGATAATCTGCCTTCCAAGAGTTTTCACAATGCAATATAAAAGGAAATAAAAGCAAATGAAGGGTCATGAAGGAGAACCACATGTCGGTTTCTCTTCAGTCATTAAACAATAATAAAATGACATAATTAAAGAAACTAAGTAATTAAAATTGAGCTGGAACTTTAAGTCTCATAAAGGATAATTAAAACAAGATAAATGCATTTATTCACCAAATATCTTCAACTCAAATTGAGTCATACTTGAGCTGAGATCTTGAGCTTCAAATATCGTCAAAGAGTGCAACATAAGTTGGATTTTTTGACTGGAATAACATCAAGAGAATGGACGTCAAAAATCATGCATTTGTAAGTCCCAAAGGGCTTGAGCAAAACCTGTAACTTTAAGCTCAAATTTGGCCCTTCTTCAAGCTCCTCTTCTCCAACCGAATCACTATCATCACTATCATTTGAACTTATTGGAACAGGACCCATGTTAGAAATGTCTTCCAAGGCTGTATTTGATGGACCTCCATCAATTTTGCTATAGTTTTTTACTGCAGATGCAGAACTCGGAAGACAAGGCTCAACAGCTGCATCCCCCTGCCTTACAATGTCTTCTCTGGCAGTACCAACACATATTTGAAACTCCAACCCAATTACCTCCACACCGCACTCAAGATCATAATATTCCATTACAGCCCCAAAGCAGACCAGTTAATGTATGGCCCTATAGATATCCTTGTTATCAAAAGATAGAAATTGAAAAGCAAGTCAGAGAGCTTCTTCAAACAGGATTAATTCGACTAAGCAAGAGTCCTTTTTCCTCCCTAGTATTACTCGTTAAAAAGACGGATGGCAGTTGGTGTTTCTGTATTAACTATCGTGCACTAAATGAAATCACTGTAAAGGACAAGTTTCTAATTCCAGTCATCGACGAACTTCTTGATGAACTTTATGGGTCACGAGTATTCTCCAAGATCGACTTACGGTCTGGTTATCATCAAATCAGAGTCGCAACGGAAGGTGTCCACAAAACAACCTTTCGAACCCACGAAGGCTATTATGAATTCTTGGTTATGCCATTCGGCTTAACCAATGCTCCCGCCACTTTCCAATGCTTGATGAACAACATTTTTTGGCCTTACCTATGTAAGTACATTTTAGTATTTTTTTGATGATATTTTAGTGTACAATAGGACGTGGGAAGAACACTTGAATCACTTGAAGACGGTATTGGAACTATCTCTTCAACACCAATTGTAAGCAAAGGAATCAAAATGTTGTTTTGGTGTCCAACAAGTTTAGTATTTGGGCCACATTGTTTCTGACCAAGGAGTTGCTATTGATCCAACCAAAATACAGTAAGTTCAAGCATGGCCACAGCCAACAATGGCAAAAGGGGTACGTGGATTTCTAGGTCTCGCAGGGTATTATCGCAAATTTATTCGTGGGTTTGGTAGTATTGCTGCTCCTCTCACTAAACTTTTGACCAAAAATGGATTCCATTGGACATATGAATGTACTATAGCTTTCAACGAGCTCAAACAAGCCTTGTCATCTCCACCAGTTCTGCAATTGCCAAATTTTTATAAAACCTTTGTGGTAGAAAGTGGTAAGGGGATTGGTGCCATCTTATCGCAAGAAGGAAGACCCATTACTTACTATAGTGAAGCTCTTAAAGGTTCTATGTTGACTCTCTCATCTTACGAAAAAGAGATGATTGCTATTGTGAAAGCCATTAGGAAGTGGCGACCATACTTGTTAGGCTGGCCCTTTGTAGTTCGTACAGACCAAAGAAGTTTAAAATACTTACTCGACCAGAGGATTACCACTCCCGCTCAAACTCGCTGGATGCCAAAACTAATGGGGTATGATTATGTCATTGAATATCATAAGGGGAAAGAAAATCAGGGTGTTGATGCCTTGTCTAGGGTGGTTGAATTTCATATGCTCACACTGTCCATTCCAGACTCAACATGGTGGTCTACGTTACAACATGAGGTATTAACTGACCCTTTTTATTCAAGATTGCAGGAAGAGTTTTTGTCTCAACAGGACTTTGCGTTCAGCAAAAATGATGGAGTTTGGACAAAACAGGGCAAGGTATTTTTGAGTCCTAATAGCTCTTTAATTCCTCTCATACTCCAACACTCACACGCTTCACCTCTTGGTGGGCACTTTGGGTATGAAAAAAATTTGAATCGAATTAAAACACACTTCCTGTGGCCTGGCATTCGCACAGCAGTAAAGAAATTTATTCAGAATTGTTCAACCTACCAACGCTATAAAACAGACACCTTGAAGCCAGCAAGTCTTCTTCAACCTTTACCGATTCCAGAAGCTATTTGGACAGACATCTCCATGGATTTCATAGAAGACCTTCCTCTCTCCCATAGGTGTTCGACAATCCTGGTGGTAGTCGACCGTCTTTCAAAATACAACCATTTCATTCCCTTACGACATCCCTTCACAGCAGAAACAGTGGCCAAGGAATTTATATGTAACCTCGTCAAACTTCATGGGGTTCCACGTTCCATTGTAAGTGACCGCGATAAAATTTTCCTCAGTTCGTTTTGGCAACATTTGTTTAAACTCCATGGCACAGAATTAAAGTTAAGCTCCAGTTATCACCCCCAGACTGATGGGCAAACAGAGGTTGTCAATAGGACTCTGGAACAATACCTTCGTTGCTTCACCGGTGATCAACCACGATGTTGGGTTGACTGGTTACCTTGGGCCGAGTTAAGCTACAACAATAGCTGCCACTCTTCCACTAAAATTTCACCATTTGAAGTTGTCTACGGTATCAAACCCCCTACTGTTTTACCATATGTTGCAGGCACCACAAAGGTTCAGTCTGTGGATGACTACCTCCGACAACGATCTGACATTCTTTGCAACTTAAAACAGAACCTACATCGAGCTCAAGAATGCATGACAGTCCAAGCTAATCGGCATAGAAGAGAGGTACAATTTTAAGTTGGTGATTGGGTTTATTTAAAACTCCACCCATATCGCCAATCTTCTGTCGCATTTCGAAGCTCTACCAAACTGTCGCCATGCTACTTTGGTCCCTTTCAAATTCTGGAACGCGTTGGGGTCTTTTTTGTCACAACTTTAGTACTCCACATAAATAATCATATTTGGACATATAAAGATAAGATTCACATTGCTCCCCCTTCATCAAACATCAAGTTTCAAAGAACACCAATCATCCAAATTTCTCCCCCTTGGGACACAAAGATGCCAAAAAATAAGACGAATAGTCAAACATATACCTGAAATCTCCCCCTGAATGGAACATTCATCATAAACAATCTGATGTCTACCTCTTGAAACAAAATCACAATCATAATAATCACCAATAGATGCAGTGGAAGAATCATAAGCATGCCAATATCACAATTTACCACCATTCAAAACACTGAGAGATATGCCCGAAAGAGAGAGAGATGCCCGAGAAAGATCCATATCGATGAGAGAGCTGAGGAGTCTTCGGTGGAGCCAAATAGAAGTCACAGTGCAAACTAATAAAAGATGAAACGACAATAGCAAAAAAAAAACTAAAGAACTAAAGAAAATATTTTCCTTTTTTTTGTTTTTTTTTGTTTTTATTAACAACACAAAAAAATACTTCAAAAATATAAAGCACACTGTCCCTGTGCCCTTCGAAGAATCTCAAACCTGGTGTTTTTCTTTGGCTCGAATGAAGATGTATAACATAAGTTTCCTGTAAGTTCTTGATAATCAACCCTTTTTCTTTCTCTTGTTTTTCTTCTTTCACTCACATCCCCAATAACATTTTTTGCTGAATGGTTTCTTTGGATTTGAGATGAAAAGCCTCGGTTCAAATCAGCTTTCATTGTTTTAGTTGGTTCATCATCAAAATAATCGAAAGTTCTTGATTCTGCGATTACTTCCTCAGCAGTAACTAACTGCAAATCTGGGTATTTTCTGGTTTTCTCTTCACTACATTTTTGTGCTTGTACTTGACCCTTTCTAATCCAAGCCTGCTTCGATACCATGAGATGCTGCTGGAAACTTAATGGAGAATGTCTAGATTTTCGATTTTGGCCCCTTTGAAATACCATTTGTAATAACTGATAACATCTTGGCCTTATATATCCAATGAATCCACAAAAAAGACATGTAGGTATAAATCTATCACTCTTTTTCGGTGCTTCTACTTCTTGGGCTGATCTAGACATTTCAAAATTTTCTTCATTCACTTTCTAACACTCGCCTTTATAGCCTATGCCTTCGAAGTTTCCTTTAACCTTACCAGTTTCTATCAACTTATCATGTTTTTCGGTGCCTCCATTCAACAACCTCAATCCCTTTTCAGTACTCACCAATTTCATTCTAGCTTCATCAAGCTCATCCGAAGTTAACATCAACTTCTTTTCTAATTCTTTTATGGTATTTTTCAGGAAAAGATTCTCTTCCTCCAATCTTTCATTCTTTCTACACGTTTTCACCCATTTTTCATATATAGCTTTGTAATCCTCATAAATATCCCCATTTTTATCATCAAGATCACTTCTGTCACTGTTATAGTCTGATATAGAATCTCGAGCTGAACTGATTTTGAAATTTTCAAGTTTTCTCCCTGTTCTGCTATTAGTTACTTCCTTCTCAGATATTGTTAAGCAAGTAACTGGACTTTTGCTGTGTAATGCAACTAATGCAACATTATTTGCTATTTCTTCTTCACTGCCAAAATCACTTTCAGATTCATTTTCGTTTCAAGTGGTTGTGAAGGTCTTTCCTCTTTGTTTCTTCAACATGTTAGCACTTTCGGATTGAATATGTCCAAATCCCTGACATTCATGACACTGTATTCTTCTTTCCTTCCATTCGCCTCTTTGTGCCTTGACTTGTTGTCTTCGGTTATTACTTGATGAACTTCCACCATATTGTTTAGAGTCGGATCTGTCCTTTTTCATTTTTTTCAGCCATTTACTGAAATTTCTAGTGAGCAACATCATATCTTCATTCTCATCTGACTCATCTTCTACATTGTTCACACTTTTTCTGGCTTTCACTTTCAATGCCAATCCTTTACTTCTTTCTTGCTTACCTCTTAAGAGATACATCTCAAAATTTGTGAGAATGCCGATAACTTTTTCCAATGACAGATTATCAATGTCATGAGCCTCTTCTATTGCTGCAATTTTTGGAATAAATCTCGGTGGCAGCGATCTCAGTGTTTTCTTGATCAATTTTACATTAGAGTACTTCTTCCCTAGTTGATGAGCATGATTGGTTATATCTCTCAATCTTTCATGAAAATCTCCAATGGTCTCATTCTCATCCATCTTCAGCTCTTCAAACTGCACATCTAACATATGTAGTTTTGACGATATCACATATTTAGACCCTTCATGAATAGTTTGTAACATGTCCCACGCTTCTTTTGCCGTTTCACATGCTAAAATCATTGAGAAGCGTCCTTCGTCAATAGCATTGAATATCACATGTATTGCTTGTGAATTTGTCAGTGCACTTTCTTCTTCCTGTCTAGTCCATTCAGATGGATCTTTCTGAATTGTCTCTCCTGTATCATCAACGATAATTGGATGAGTCCAACCGTGTACTACCGAATGTCAGACTCTTGTCCCCTGAGCTTGAATGAAGAATTTCATCTGGGATTTCCATGATGGATAATTTGATCCATCCAATAGTGGAGATCTGGTAATTGATGCACCCTCTCTCGTAGCCATATCTGCGAATCTCGGATCTGCACCAACTTGCTACTAAGTTCTGAATAGGTAACCTGCTCTGATACCAATTGAGAAAATTAAATCGTCAATAAAATCGCAGACTATCCAAATTAATTTTTCCGCACGAGTAAATCAACAATCGTAAAAGCAAAGCACCAAAAACACCGACGTTTGGTAACGCAGTTCTGCACACTTTGCCTACGTCTGTGAGGCTCTCACCCAGATTAATTTCTTCCACTGTAGTTCACAAAAATTACAAAAGATTGATCTACCCCGTACGATTCAATCTATGTAACTTACCCACAACCTAACTACCTGTGAAAGATCTTCATGCCCAATAACATGACCGATTCGTGTTAACCTCGTCAGAGGATTTTTCTGACTATGTCTACTCAAAAGCAAAAAAAAAAAAACAGCAAGAACACAATACTTTCAGATCTGAAACTCTTCACCAAAAGACCAAGTTACCGCAGCAACAAAGTAAGCACTCATCTTTGATTGAATTTTATTTATGCTGCAGTCATCAATTGTTGAAGACATTTTTATCATTAGAATTAATGGCATTTTCCTTTAATTTCTGAATTAATTATTGGGTTATATATATTTTTCTTGCTAAAGTGCTTGTTTCGCCTGAATTTGCATTTGAAATTGTTCATGTGTAATTTTTAGGAAATGCACTTGATTTCAGTTGTAAAGATTACAACAACAATTAATTGGAGGAAGGAGAGTCACGGGGTACATGGAAAAAAATTAGACTTCCAGAAGATTAAAACAGCAGTCCAACGCAAGAAGAAGAAAACGCAACATAGCAGTCCAAACGCAAGCAATACACAAAAAAGTAACTAACAACAATTAAATTGTCACATCAGCGTGCATTTGGAGGAGGTTTGTGCGTGATTTGCATGAAGACAAGAGGAAAATACAGCAAGAAAATCAAGCACGCAGACATTAGAAGGAGCAAATAAAATTGTCAAAGAAAGCTGCAGCAGGACAGAGGCTTAGGCGTGAATTAAGCAACTAAAGGAGGCTTGAAGTATCAGTGGAGGATCATGCGCAGCCAAAGAGATTTGACACCACGCATGCAAGAATAGCTGAAAATGCTAAAGAGAAGAAATAAAAGCCAAAGGCAGTTGACGGCACAACAAAAGAAAATCACGCCAGCTCCAAGAGACCCATTACATTACACACACAGGAAAAAAGGAAAATAACAACATATAGGGTGGCTAAGACGATATTCTGGAGATAGCTGGTGACTAGAGGCTTCAACGTGGCAGCTGTTAGAGACAAGAGAGGAGAGAATCGCTGGAGGCGTGGAGCTTGAGACAAGTAACAGGTGAAGCTAGAGAAGAGACGTGTTTAGCTGGTGCAAGAGGAGGATTTAGGCGTGAACTTGTGAGGAAGACCAGCATGTCGTATACACCAAGAGAGAAAAGTGAGAAGCTAGGAGGTGCAACTAATCTGACACCAAATAAAAGACAAAAGGGAGAGGCTCCACCACTCACGTTGGAAGTTTCTACTCTTTCCACCAAGGAGGGACCGCCAGAGAAGGCTCCACCAAGCACTTATCATTTTTTATTCCTCTCCATTTAAAAAGAAAAAGAAATTCACGCATGAAAAGGGGCTCTCAACACTCCACTCACTTGACACTTGGAGCATCAACGGTTACACATTGAAAAGAAGGGGGCCACTTAACACTCACTCAACACCAAGGAGGGCACGCACATTAAAGGGACTCACTCATTATCATTGGATTATTCACTCCACTCACGGATTTCGAGCTGAAAAAAAAACCGTTACATAAAGGGAGAGACCAAGAGAGCCCACCAAGCATAAAGGCTCTTAAAAAACGAAAACACAAAGAGGGAATTCTCCACTGACTAACCACTCACGTTACAAGCAATTCACCAAGACAAGGAAGCAATCACGTTACACAGCTAAACTCTCCACTCATTTTTGGAAAAAGCCAACAATGTTACAGCAAGGAGACCCACCAAGAGGAGAAGGCGCAAACACCAAAGGCTTTTCCAAGGTGAACAGCAAGTGAAGAGGAAGGACGCATGTTGGACCCCGAACTTTTGATGAAAATTAGAAATATTAAAATGAATTTAAGTGAGAAAGAAATTGGTGAGAAAATTATGAATTTAAGGAAATTTGATGAAATTAAAAAAAAATTATGAGAAAAGAATTGTTTAATTTTGAGGACTTTGATATTTGAGTGAACTTATATGGATTATGAGAAGAAAGTGGATGAGTTGATTGAAATGAAGTTAAATAGCAAGAATTAAAAAGAAAAAGTGTGAAAATTTGAAGAATTTAGAAAGTTTGACTTTTGGAGATAAAATGTTTGACTGAAGAGTTGACTTTTTGATTTTGGGAGAATTTGAGAAAATGATCTTCTGGAAACTTGTAGTTTATGTCAAGAGCTTTCTGTAGCCATAAAGTTTGATATTTTTCGATATCGGGAGTGAGAGTTATGATCAGTCAAAGTTCGCTTGAAGTTTGACTTTTTGATTTAGGCAAAATTCGAGAAAATGATCAACATAAAAATTGTAGCCCCTGTCGAGAGCTGTTTGTGGACATAAAGTTTGCTATTTTTCGATGTCGGGATTGAAAGATATGAATTTCTGAAGATATGCTTTGTTTTGAAAATGCTATTAAGTATAGATTTGTGTGTTCTATGCTTCGAGGCCACTCGTCGTATGGATTTAGTTTGAATTAGAGTAAGTGGTCTTCATGAAAGTTTTAGATGATGTTTTTATCTTTCCATTGATATGAAGTTTGCAATTTTTCGATATCGGAGCTAGGAGTTATGAGCGATTAAAAATTGGAAGTCGTTTAGGAAAAGCTGTTTTGGATAGAATCTTTGAGTGAGTTTTCAACCTCTTTCAAGACCTACTTTGATTTTGAGTTCTCCAGGGAAGTTGTAGAGCTTCCTTTGATCTTTTTATTGACACCAAATTTGTCAAATTCCGAGTTCAGGATCGAGAGATATGATTTTTGAAAAGTTCGGTTTTGAAGTTCCGCTACTTTGTTTCTTTATCCGATCCCTTTTGTAATCTTTTGCTAATAATTCCTTTGTCCGACATCCGATTGATTTGATTCTCAAAGCGTTGGATTCCTAAGATATTTAATTTCATTGTTATGGAATATTATGATTTTTAGGAGATTAAATGGAAAGAGATTGATTGAACCAAAGTAAGAGATTTGGTTATAGGTTATAAGTTGGATAATTTTCTGAACATGGTTCAGTATTTTGCAATTTTCGGGAGCTGTACAACTCCGATTGAGTTGATTCTTGAGGGAAAATAAAATTAAGATATAGGGCTACAACTCTTATGAAGGGATTGAAATTTAATTTCATCCCTAAGATTGTCCATTTCTGGACTGAAATTATGTTAATGTTCAGTCTCGAATTTTGTGAAGGTCCGATAGTATTTTGGCTATAACTTCTTCGTTTCTAATCCGAATTGAGTCCGGTTGGTGGCGTTGGATTCGTATGATCTAGAGGAACAATTTTGATGCAGAAAGTTTGTCCAAATTATTTTGTTTAGATGCTTGAAAACAGGACGCAAGTAGTCAGTTTTTCAAAATCCTGTGCAGGGGCAATGGTGGAAGATGGCTTAAATGGAGGGGCAATTGGGTAATTTGCCACTCATTAAATGAAACTCACCCATGGCTGTCGTTTTACACAACATAAAGACACAAGGATTGGCTGGAGAATCACGAGTCTTCTGGAAACAAAAAGAAAAGAAGAAGGGGAGAGGAAGAAATGAAGAAGAAGAAGGGAAGCATGGTCGGCTATGGTGGAAGGAAGGAGAAGAAAGATGAAGCAAGATTTTTTATGGGTTTTTCCTAGAGATTTTTGTGGTTTTTAAGAGCAAAGAGGAGGAAGAAGATGGAAGTTGTCCATTGAAGCTCAAAAATAACGAAAATGGTGGAAAAATGGTAAGAGAGAGAAAGTTGAGTTTTGAATTTTTTTATGAGTTTATGGTGTTAGATGGCTTGGAATGGTTATGGATTTAGTTTATCTATGATTAATTGAAGAGATTAGGCTATGATTGTGTTTAATTTTAGAAAATTTTGAATTGGGGATTATGCCCAAAATTGAAAATTGGGGTTTTGTGAAATTGTTGCTTTAGATGGCTTGAATTAGTGATGAAGTTGAGATATCCTAAGTTAATTTTGATGTTTATGCTTTAGGTGAAGTTTAATTTGAAAAATTATAAATTGGGGGTTTAGGCTTAATTTGAAATTTGGGGATTTTGTGAATTAATGGTGTAGAATCATCAATACTAGTATGAATTGGTGAAATATGAAATCAATTGTGAAGAAATTGTGATTTATGATATGGAATTTGTATAAGTTGGTTTAGGCCAAATTGGTGAATTAGGGTTTTTGTAAATTGGTGAGTTAGATAGCTTGGAATTATGGTAAATTGGTGAATTCCTAAGTTAATTTTGAAGATTATGCTATTTATGATGTGAATTTGGATGATTATGGTTTAGGTTTTGTTAAATTGGAAGAGGGAGAGAAGCAAAAGTCAAATTGAAGCATTGGACAAGATGTTAGCATGGAAATAAGGTGGGTAATATATTTATTTATTGAATTATAAGTTAATTATGTTATTTTGAAAATTCAAGAAAGGAAAAATGTTTATAAGTAGTGTTTTCGAATTTTGATTTGGGAATGGTTTACGAATCGTTAAATTCGTTGTGATTCGAATGTTTGAAAATATTATTATCTTTGTTTCAGAGAATTTGATAAAATCATGTAATGGTTATTTGCGTTGTTTTCAAATTATTTGATGTATATTGTTCAAATCGTTATGATGAAATTATTGTCTTGGAATGATATAGGAAATGCTTTAAGAAATTTAGTCTACGCTTTAAATATATTGTTTGGGAAAGATTTGAGGAAAAGTTTGAAAAATTGAAGAATTTGAGGAAAATATGGTTAAAAAAGGGGTAAGTAAGAAATAATTATTTATTATGTTTGACTTATTTCAAGAAATCATGTTTTGAAAAATCAAGAAGAGAATGATTTTTTAAAAAAGTTATTTACTTAAATTGTTACTTTCTTAGTTTTGAATGAAAAATTAATGAATTCATTGACCTTGAGGTTTAAAAATCCTTTGGATTGATATGCTTGAAAATGATGGAATTTAGAAATTATGGAAATTATAAATGGGTTTGTTTGATTTACAAGCTAAATTTGTGTTCGAAAAATAAAGAAAGTGAAAGAAAGAAAGTATCGGATTTTGTTATTGATTTGATTGGTTTGAAAATAAGGATTTCAATACATTTGAAGTGTTATAAAGAAAAAAATTCAGATTTTTTGAATGTTTTCAATTTGTTATAAAATATTGCTTATGAAAATGATTTGAAATAGGTATAAAATGTTGTTTTTGAAAAGTGTTTGGAAAATCATGATTTCATTGTTTTGGAAAGTAGGAAAACTATGATTTCAATGCTTTGGGAATTAAGTATAAAATATCGCTTATGTAATCGCTTGATTTTCGTTTGATGAAATTCCTTGCTTTTGGAATAACTTTAGAATTGAAAGTTTTCAAAGGTTTTAAATATTGATAGATTTCGAGTATGTCTGGAATTACGAAAATTATTACAAAAGTTAGGTTTATTGTTTCTAAGGATTTTGGAAATTGATTTAAGAAATTACTATTCATTATGTTCGAATTATTTAAAGAAATTGTTATTTATGTTTTTTTTTGGAAAATCAAGGAGAGAAATGCTTTTGGAAATTGATTTAAGAAATTAAAATGATTAGTGATTTTTTTTACTGTTTTGAATAAAAGGTGAAACACTACAACAAAACAACACATATAGCGTCGTCTTGGAAGTAGACGTCGTGAATGGTCTCAGGATTTCACGACGTCTGGAAGGACGTCAAGAAAAGATGGAATATTCTGAGACGTTGCATTAAGACGTCGGGGATAAGGGAAGCGTTTAACGTCGTCTTGGTAGAAAGACGTCTGAAAATAGGATAAACGCTATTTTGGAGAAGTAGGCGTCGGAAAGGTCATGTCCACGTAATTAATTTTCCCTCCCCAATTTTACAAACGAAATCAAGCCCCCGTTCTTTCTCTCATCTTCATCGGTCTCCACCGTTCTTTCTCTCGCCCACCACCACCAAATGTTTCTAATCTTCTCGAGTCTCCCTTCCTCTCTCTAATTTAACCTTCCTCTTCATCATTTTAACCTTCCCACCAGCCGTGGTTTTGTCGCTAGAATCATGTGGAGATTGCTTCATCTCCATCGACCCTCTATCATCGCAATGGAGTGCATGTGGGTTTTTGAGGTAAGTTGCGATTAAAGTCGGGTAATGTAAGTTTTGAGTCGATTGGAGTGACGATTTAACTGGTTTAAGATTGTGAAGTCGTTTGTTTTGATTAATTTTTATACGGTGATTACATTCACAGATAACTTCTTATCTGATGATTTTGTTCACCTTATAGTTTTTCATCTTACCTTCTTAGGCTTCTTTAGGTCTACTTTAGCTTTATGAATCTTGAGAACGAGACATTACATGTTTTGAATGTAATGTCTACATCCAAAGGTGTATCTCAGATTGTGAGTAGAGAATAATTGTTTAAAAAATTTCCAGATTGTGTATCTTATGATATGTATGCATAAGTCTGGCTATATTTTGATGCAAAATTTGAAACATATATAGCTTCCCAAATGCTAAGAAAACGTGTATGTGTTGGAGGCTGCCGAGGGTTTTGTTGTGTTATTTTAAAACATAATCCTACATTTTAAATAGTGGCCTATTTTTAATCTTCTAAGGAGTTTGAACATGTTCTGAACATGGGATAGGATAGGAATCTGTTTTTTTTTTGTTTTGTTCTGTTTGAACAATTTAGTTTCTAGTTGCTAGAATTATGGGAGTCCTAAAGGATAATGATAAGTTCTGTAAATGAGGACTTCTTTTTCTAATTAGCAATATGAGTTCTTCAACTTCTTAATGATGTAGCTGCACTGTTTCATGCAACTAAAAATGATGTATCTCTCTTCACTTCATATAGCAGCATTAAATGTGTATGATTTTCTTTCCTATAGCCTTTTATCCCTCTAAATGGATAACTTAACAGTGCAAACCTCTTTAACATTTTAGGTTGCTAATCCTATGGCTGCAAAAGATCACTAATCTGTGGTGTCATTTGAAGTGGAGCAATATCTAGAGGTAATTATCCTTTGCTGCATTTGTTTTATTTTGGAGTAGATGTTTGTTGTTGGCATATTGTTGGTTGGTTCATCTTTTTGTTAGGACTAATAAGCTCCATTGAATTCAATTGTTTTCAATAATGTAAACATACATCTAAGTAGCAATTGTGACCATAAACTAACCTACAATGCAACATGGTATAAAAGCCCTAAAATAATTAGAAACAAAGGCATTTTTCATGCATCTCTTATAAACTTTAACATCTTTTCATGTATTTGCACCAAGTTGACGATTTTATCTTTGACAATCCCTGTTATTCTTATAAAATACATCTGTCTATTTCATCACCTTTTATAAAAACTAGGTCCATATGATGTAATTAGTTGTAAATTTAAAACATAGATGTTAAATGAATTAGAATAGAGTGAGTTGGATAAAACATACTTATTTTTAGCAAGATCGTGTAGAAATTAGTGGATAATAATAAACTAAATATTGGTATCCTAAGACAGATAAAAATTGATAAGTGATTATGATTATTAGAAATTAGTGTGTTGATGCAGTCAAGAATATAGGTGCTGATATAGATAGGAATTTATAAGCAACATCAGCCTAGGAGAGAGGTTAAGAGATATGGAATGATATTGTGATGGTATCTTTGGAGATATGGGGTAGAAAATATTAACGAAGAATTATGAAAACGCCTTCTAGTTTTTTATTTGTCACAATATGTTGCTTGATTAGATACTAATACATAATTGCTTGAACACTTTAATATGTGAAGTGACTAAGGTTTAATGAATTATTGCATTAAAATTCTTAGATCCTAGGAAGGACAATGGACTAAATCGAATATAAGCTCATGTGATTACGTTAGTTAGTTTCAATGATCTTTCTCATTTTTAAAAGGCAACATATATAAAACCTTTAGTGCTCAAGTAATTAGGGTTAATTTGATTAGTTAATTGCTAATTAATATGACTAAGGAGAGATAAGAAAATAGTTAAAATGATGAATATAAGTTTTAATTGAATTATAATTGTATAGATGATACAATGATAAACTAATTTTCAGATTGGTATGTACGAGTTAGAATAAGTATGAGGAGTAAGATCAACTTGTAATGGAATAGTAGACTAAGAATCAATATAATGTAAAGAATGAGTAGGAATATTAGATTGCACTTAACGTTCACAACACAATTGCTTCTCTTTCACTCAAATGCGGTTCTCCTCAACCTCAAAAGCAGCTACTGCTGCTTGTCATCGGTGAAAATCGTTGTCAAATAGCACCTTCTTGCTGTCATAGATGTCAATGAGCTTTTCAGAGCACCATATAGCTGGTATATGTGTTAGTTGTACCCCATTACAAGCACACGATATGTTCTCCTTTACATGATGTGTTGGACCCCGAACTTTTGAGGATAATGGAAATATTACAATGAATTTAAGTGAGAAAAGTGAGAAAGAATTGGTGAGAATGAGAATGAATTTAAGGAAATGTGATGAATTTAAGGAAATGTGATGAATTTAAGAAAAATGTAGGAGAAAAGAATTGTTTCGGTTAGAGGAATTTGATATTTGAATGAATTTTTATGGATTATGAGAGGAAAGTGGATGAGTTGATTGAAATGAAGTTAAATAGCAAGAATTAAAAAGAAAAAGTGTGAAAATTTGAAGGATTTAGAAAGTTTGACTTTTTGGAGAGAGAATGTTTGACTTTGAGAGTTGACTTTTGTTTGAGGTAAAATTTGATAAAATGATCTACATGAAACTTGTAGATTATGTTACGAGCTTTTTGTGGACATAAAGTTTGCAATTTTTCGATATCGGGAGTGAAAGTTATGATCAGTCAAAGTTTATGTTTGATAAGGTTGACTTTTGACTTTAATTATGATGACTAAATCTTTGACTGAGAAATTAACCTAGTTATAGGTTAATTGAGCTTTGATGTTCTTCATGAAAATTGAAGGGTTTGTTTTGATCTTTATTTCGATATAAAGTATGCAATTTTTCGATCTCTGAATAATAAGTTATGATTTTTACAAGTTTGTATAGAGGATAGTATCTTTGACCGAAAAATGGACTTCCGTAGGAGTCGAATTGATATTTATGTCCTTCGTGAAAGATTTAGAGCTTCCCGCAAGCTTTCTATAGAGACTAAGTTTGTCAAAATTAGAGTTCGGGATTAAGAGTTATGAATTTCGGAAGTTTTGGATTTTAAGTGAAAAAAAATAAAATGAAATTGATTCATCCCCGTCGCTAGGGCGACGCATCGCCCTCGCGATGGCAGACGTTTCGCCCACGTCACCAGGGCGACGCGTCGCTAGGGCGATCTTGCCTGTACGACGCCGTTTTGATTCTTTGGTTTTCTTGACTTTATTTCCTCCAATCCGACCTTTGTTCACTATTTTGCTTATATCTTTTCCGTCCGACATCCGATTGAGTCGATTCTTGCGACTTTGGATTCCTAAGACAATTATCTACATCCTCATAGAAATTTGTGAATTTTTGAGATTAAATTAATGGTGATTAATTTAATCAAAATTAGTTGGGAAATTTTTCGAACATAGTTCAGTATTTTGAGAAATTCGGGATCTGTAGAGATCCGATTGAAGTGATTCTTGAGGAGAAATAAAGATAAGACAAGGGGCTACAAATCATATGAAGACATGAAATGTCAATTTTGCCCCTAGGACTTTTAATTTTGAATTTAAGGTCAGATTAGGGTGTAATTTTCGGATTGGGAACACCTGTGAGTAATTTGAGCATAACTTTTGATATGGGAATCGAAATGAGACGATTCTTGTTTTGAATTAAACTAGAGACATAAGGCTACAATTGTTATGAAGACGTTAAGTTTCAATTCTTGGATTAAGAATGTGAATTTTTGGACGGAAATAATCGCACTTGGAAAATGTCTTAGAATATGGATTTACCCGAACTGTTTTGCGCATAACTTTTGATGTAGTGCTCCGAATTGAGCGCGTTAGGTGGCGTTGGATTCGTATGATTGAGAGGAACATTTCTGGAGAAGGAAGTTTTGACAAATTCCTTCAGATTGATAGTGCGAATTAGACCCGCAAGTGTGAATGGCATAAAGTAAAGTCAAGGGTATTTTGGTCTTTTAAGCCATCATTTTTAAATGATGTGGCATAAAAACAACAAATGATTGTCGTTTTATATGGAAGAACCACGATTGTTCTAGAGAAAAAGAAAGAATAAGAAAAGGGAGAAGAAAATAAAAGAAGAAGAAGAGAGTGGAAGTTTCGTATATGGAGAGGAAGAGAGAGAAAGTGAATTTTCGAAATTTATGGGACTTTTAGCTTGAGTTTTGAGTTGTTTTCAAGGAAAAAGGAGAGAAGAAGAAGAAAGCTTGCTTTGGGAATCAAGAATTTTCGAAAATGAAGAAGAAAAGAGGTAAGAGAAAATTTTGGATTTTGAGTTTTGGTTAAGTTTTTGGTTTAGATTAATTAGAAATGATGTGGGTTTATGTGCTATGAGTTTTATTTTGTTATTGATGAGTTAATTTTGGTTATGGAAGATTTTAGAGAGAGAAAGCTTAGTGAGGAAGATGATGAATAGTAAAATTTGGGGGTTTTTAAAATTGATGATTTAGATGGCTTGAATTAGTGATGAATTTGAGATATCCTAAATTAATTTTGATGTTTATGCTTTAGGTGAAGTTTAATTTGAAAAATTGTAAATTGGGGGTTTAGGCCAAATTAGAGATTTGGGGGTTTTCCCAAATTTTGTGAATTAAAGGTGTAGAATCATCAAAAATAGCATGAATTGATGAAATATTGAATTAATTTTGAAGAAATTATGTTTTATGAGATTGAATTTGGGTGTATTGGTTTAGGCCAATTTTGAAAATTGGGGATTTTCAAAATTGGAGATTGAAATAGCTTGGAAATATGATAATTATGAATTTCCGATAGTTAATTTTGGGAATTATGCAAATTTATGATGTGAATTTGGGTGATTATGGCTTAGGTCATTTTTAATTGAAAGAAGGAAAGAAGCAAGGATCAAATTGGAGCATGGAACAAGTTCCTAGTGTCATTTCGAGGTAGGTAGCATATTTATATTTTGATTTGTAAGTTATATATTACTTTTCGAAAATTCAAGGAAATGAAAGAAAAGATTTTCGTACTTTATTCGTTTCCGAATGACTTTTGAAACATTATTACAAGCTTAAATTTATTGTTTGAAATGATTTGATAAATCGATAGAAATTTACGAAAATTCATATGTTATGAGTGCATTGATAAACTGTGCAAAGTGTTGAATTTGTGGAATTACTTGATTTGATTTAATTGTATGAATTGTAGAACCGAGAATGTGTATAGTATCTCGTATGAAAACAAGACTTTTGAAAAGTGCCTTGGGCAATTTGAATTTCCGTTTCGATATGTATTATGTGGGTTTGGTAGGTCCTTTGGTGAGTCATTTGTCTCTATGTGTATAGCCTTCTCCCTACCGCTCGCTAGTGGCACGGAGTCGATTCGGACTCCTTCACGGCTACAACTGGACCGCTATGCTGAAAAGTGTAGTGCGTTCATCACGATCGCATGCAGATCACATGCGGACTGCATGCAAGACGCTCTCTGTTGGACCTAGCTGCACCATTCGATATGTTATGTGTTTTCAATTTTGTTTCAGATGTTGCATTCATATTTATGAAAATTCGAGAATTTTTGAAAAAATAAGAAAAGTGAGATGATTATGAAAAGTTTGAAAATATAAAAAAGGGTTTGAGGAAATTGTTTGAAAAATTGTAAAGTTTGAAAAATTAGCCCTTTTGGCGAAAGATTATGAAAATGATTTCGCTTATTTGTCACTTTATAAATGTGTTATCCACGAGCTTAGAGCTCACCCCCCTTTCATCCCCATCTCCGTGTTTCGACGGAGATCGGATGAAAGAATGTGAAGACGTCAGTTTCGACATTTGTATAAGTTAGATTTTGAGTAATCTAAATTTGAGTATGGATATGTTTATGACTTCAGATAAGTCTGGGAAAAATGTATTTGTGTATAAAGTTGAGAATTGTGAATGATTGTGAGATTTGTAAATGAAATTATGGATAATTTGGGAATATATATGTATGATTGATTTGGGAATTTGATTGAATTATGAGTTTGGTATTGAATTGAGAATTATGGAAGTATTAGATTTAGGTTTGCGTTTTGCTGGTGTTTGGGTTCCGGACGGGAGCGTCCGATGATTCTGGGATCTGTTTGGCATTTAGAAGTGTATTTCTTCACTTTGCAGATTTGGGTTAGGATTAAGGCGGTAGTTATCTTTGAAATTTCGATAAAATTAGTATGAATATGATTTTGGGATTAATACCAATGTGTAAGAATATGGTTAAGTTTTGAGATTTCGCATGAGAAAGAATTTCCAAGGAAAAAGGATATAAGATTTCTTTGTATGAGTTTGATAAATGGGTATAAGAAGAAAAAAAAATTATACTGGATTTTGGAACGTCTTAGGGTTTCCAACGCGACTATGTTTATTCGATCGTTTCCTTTGAAAATTGTTGTCGGATGTCGGATCCGTTTTGCTAAGTGTTTGTTTCCGCATTCGCTTTGCTTCTGCTTTGATTCCGCTTCGGTTGTTTCGTTTCCTCCGTTCTTTCGCTTTTTTGGTTGGGATCCGGTTCCCGGATCGGGTCCCAACATGATGGGAACTATTATGTTAAGGCGTTTAAACGGAAAAAATTAGATTTCCGTCTTGAACATAATGTTCATTTAGGTACGTAGTAAACCCATCCCCATCCTTCGCTTACTAACATAACATAATGTTCTCCATCTTATACAGAATTAATAGGTATTTGTTGCTCTATGGACAAGAGTTGGATGAAAAGTGTAAGGGTTTCTCGTGAATACATTGATGGAGTTAGGATGTTTATGAGTTTTGTGGCTGGAAAAAAGGGCAAAGAGTATGAGTTTTATGATAGGTTATTTGGTAATGAAACATCTAAGTTCCAGTCAAAGATGGATCTTTCCAGCTTTGATCCTATGTAAAACATCAGAAGGAGAATGATGATTGCTTCTGTATTATTTTTTCATATCAAAGTACAGATAGTGATAGCTTCTTATACAGGAATATAGATGATTACTAACAAACTATATTTCTAGAATTTAACCAAGTTATATTCTCTAACGAACTCATAACTTCTCTAACAAAATAAATTCTAACAGATGATATATTCTACATAGGTCATGATATATTCTATGATGATATATTCACTTGGCAATAGGAATACTTACCCAATAGGAATACTTCAAATGTTTATCATTTATTTTTCTTTATTATCAAATGTTTTTTGTTCTACCTAATGGATATTTGCAGGTGAATCCCATGGGACCTGGTCTACCCAAGAAGAAGAATAAGGCTACACCAAGTAGCTTAGTTCCTACACAACTGCAGTCACGGTACCGTCAGCTAATTGGAAGTGCAGCTAGTGAACTTAACGATCGTACACAACCACATAATAAGGCACCTGCACCTGCACCTGCACCTCCACTTGCACCTACACAGGCAGAAGCTCAAACCCATTCACTTTCCGAACCTACTACAACACCAAGAGAAGGAACATCTATGCCTAGTATTCGTCCAGAGATAAGTATGAACAAATTATGAATATGCGACCTGTCTGAGTTCTCCGTCAACTTCTGAAGAGATGCCTCAAGCTACTCAAGAGATGCGTCCAGCTTCTAATCATCTGACTCCAGTACCTTACAGAAATCCTTCTACTGTTGGATCCTCTTCTACAAGCACTGCAGGTATGATCTTAATATTAATTATTAACATTAATTTTAGTTATTAACATTGTTATATGTTAATTATACATTATTCCTTTCTTATTTTAGGATCCACGACTAATGCAAAGAAAACAAGGGTCTTACAAAAGGACACGGATTAGCAAAGATTAATAAGGCAATTGGTAAAAATTGGAGATGAGATCTCCCTCTTCAAGGATCGACCAACCAACTCCGCATACCGCCAAATTATCTAATGAGATTGGTGCGTATCCCAAAATTTCTTACCTATGAGAACAAAATTTTCAAAAATTACTAATGAGGAATTGGACATTGCATTTGATAAGTTAGGCGTAAGTATTCTAAACTAATCCTATTTATACGTGTTTTCCACATGCTTAAAGTATTGACCAATAATTATAATTTTTCGCAGAAAAGTCGGACGTCAAGGAATGAGGACCCACAACGAAGTACTTGCTGCTGTGAAGAGGTTTCTTTCTTTAAGGTCTAAAGATCAAAGGTATAATCTAAAAAGCATTTTACCAAGCACGGAAAGGACGTGAAGCGGATTACATCACGGTGGCAGTGGATGGATTTGTGCGAGTATTAGGAGCAATCGATTATAAAGGTTAGTTTTTTTATAGTTAAACTTTATTTAACAACTTCTTTGATAATTAATTATATTTTGGTATTTATGAGTTGTGAGTTATAGATGTTATAATAGATTTTATTCCGTATGATTAGGAAAAAAGTCAAAAAGATAAAATGGCAAGGAGTCAGGTCAAATGTCCACCAAACTCCTACTCCAAGGCCTTTAGTAGCGATACGACATGAGATTGTGAGTTATTATCTTTTAAATTATATTTTACTTTGATTGACATTTTAAAATTTATGAAAAAATTACTAGTAATATATTTCTTTACAACAGATCGACAGGAAGGAGAAGAGTGTGACCGGATGAAGCTATGGTATCACACTCATTATAATGAAACCAAAGATCAATGGACAACTCCAGAATGCAAAGCAAAATGGGTGAGTACATAGTTCATTTACAAATATTTGCTATATGAGAATGTGTATGTAATTTATTCTTACTTTTCTAGAAATTAATGTGTCATGAAATGACACATTCAATAAAACAAGGTCATCCCATGACAATGGATGAAGTGTGCGACAAAGTCTTGGGTACAAGATCGAGATTACATTGTTGGCATGGGAATTGGGCCTTGACCACGAGGAATACTTGACGAAAGAGACTTGAGGCAATTAGAGAAATCAAAGAGGGCTCATCGAGAGTCAATGAGGCTAATCGGAGTTCTGATCTCAAGTCGATGAGTTGACTAAACAATTTCAAGAAATGAAGGATCGATTAACTTCACAAGTCGAACAACAAAATAAGCTCTTGCAAGTTTTATCTTCTACACATAATGTTCATTTAGACTAAACATGTTGATATATTAAACACTTATGACGTTTACTTTATTTTAATTATCGTATTATGACATGTTTGGGAATTGCAGTTAAATAATAAGTTGTTTTTTTGCATGTATTCAATTCTTATTATACATTAACAATTATTAGAATTAATGATATATTCAAAATTGATATATTGTTAAATAAATTTATTCATAAACAATTTTATTTTTTACTAACTCATTAATAATTTACAAATTTGATAAATATTAAATTTGCAAAAATTATAAAACAAATTTAAATTCAAAATTAATTATAATTCATATTTATTAAATTCAATTTTATTCAAAATTGAAATTTACAAAATAATTAATTCAAATTGATTAATAATTAATTTTGCAAAATAGTTTAAATAAATATTCAGTTAATTATTAATTATTAATTATTAAGCAATTTCGACGTCTACATAAGGAGATGTCGTAGAAAGGGAATTTTCACGACGTCTTCTAAACGTCGGCATAACAATCCTTTATCGACGTCTTCATGCACGTCGTAAAATGCTAGTTTCAATCTGTGACGTCTACTCAGGGCGTCAAATAAGCTATAAACTTTTCCGGACGTCTTTGTAAACGTCGAAGAATATCTGCCCCTTCAACGACGTGTTACAACAGACGTCGTAGATCACCAATGCTTACCCTACCTTCCACGACGTTGTTTGCGACGTCTGAATAGACGTCGAAGATAGTGTTCTACGACGGGAAATTTCCTTTACCGACGTTTAAAAAATGACGCAAAAGGCCTCCTTTTCTTGTAGTGAAAATTGTGGTTTAAATTTTGGATGAGAAATGTGTATTATGATTTTAAATGTGTGAGAATTATGTTTTAAAGGAATTGATAAAGTTGTTATCTATTTTGTGTTGCATACTTGTTTGATGAATGATTGTGAATTTGTAAGAAATTGATTGGTGAATTTGTATTTTTGCAATATGACATATGAAATTATGTGCTTAGTGAATGTAACTGTGTCTAGTAAGACATGACATGAAAATGTGAAATTTCGAAAAGTGCCTTCGGGCAATCTACTTATTTTAAGCATGAATATGTGAATTGTATGGGTTTGGTCAGGTCCCCTCCGTAGAGTCAGTGCATTGTCTCCCTCCGATAGCCTTCCCCACATTTGCTTGAAGTGGCTTAGGAGTTCCGATTTCGGACTCCCCTCTGTTCACGGCTGCACATGACCGCTATGTGGGAATGTGCAATACGTCCTGTTAGGACCGAAACCAAACCATTTAATGTGTTATTGTGATTTGTGTTGGATGCTTGCATGGTATAACCCATGAAACACACGCCGCAAAGATATAACTCGCAAACACCTACGGGTGGGGTGTGGGGTCCAACATCAAACCATTCTGTTATGTTATGTGGTTTTGATTTTGTTTATGTGCTATGTGATGCATTCATGCTTAAAGCTGTGCATGATTGGTAAAAAGTTTGAGAATTTGAGAAATGAAAAAGTGAATTTTCAATTATGAATTTTGGAAACTGTTTATGAATGTTTTGGAAAGTTTGAAATGGGTTTTTGGATAAATTTCCGAATGGGAAATGTTTGAAAATTTTGAAAAGATAATCTTCGCTTATGTTTCAATTTATAAATATATTATCCACGAGCTTCCGAGCTCACCCCCCTTCATCCCAATCTCCAGGTATTCGAGTAGAAGATCGGATGAAAGAGCGTCAAGTTTGATTTTGTCGCATTTGTATTTCTGTGTAAATTGAGAATTGATATTGTTTTGGCTTGAATTGTCTTTTGTGTATATAAAGCAGTTATTACGGGATGTATATGAATTCGAAACTTGGATATTGATTTTATGATCATAATTAAGTATGATTATGCTTTATGTTTGTAATTGGATATTGAATGAGGATTTTTGTATATGGATTTGAGATATTGAATGTGGTTGGGATTGATTGAGATTTTATGACCGATTGAGGATTTTTGAAGTGTTAGGTTTAGATGTGCGTTTCTGCTGGTGTTTCGGATTCCGGATGGGAGGGTCCGATGATGATTTGTGTTATTGGGTTGTGATATTAGAATTGTTTTTACCTTTGCAGGAATTTTTGGGATAGGATAAATGCAGCCGTTATGCTGCCGAATTTTCGTTAGAAAATAAATTGGAAAAGAAGAAAAATAAAATTTAGATGTATGAAAGATGGATTTATGAGATTGGTATTAATATTAAGAAGTTTGTTCTGATTTGAGTGAGATTTGGGATTTGTATGAGTATCCAAGCATATGATGATTTTGTATGTAATGGAATAAAGTGATTAAGAATGAAAAAGACAAGGAATAAAGAAAGAAAAGAAAAAAATTTTATACCAGATTTCGGAAGGGTACGTCTTAGGGTTTCCAACGCGATTAGTTTCCTATGCTTCATGTTTGCAACGGATGTCGATGTTTGTTCAGGTTGATTAATTCGTTCGCTTTGTAATTGATTCGATTCGCATTCGATTCCGAATTCTGTTCGTTTCCTTCGTTCTGCTTTTCCGGTTGGGATTCGGTTCCTGGATCGGGTCCCAACAACGCAGCTGCTGGAGACGAGAGTTTTAGGAGCAGACCCACACAACGTATACGCGCATCAGAGGGAGACCCGAAAACTCATTTATTCTCAACTTTATTATCTGATTTCTCCTAATGTTGGTCATTGACTTTAATGTTTGTGGTTTTTATCCTACTATGAGTGAGTAGTTTCCCCAAAGTTTCAAGGTTGGGCTAAAGCTTTTAGCTATTTTTATGGATTAAATTTCGGTTTATTTATTTGTATGGATTTTTGGTTTGATTTCTCTGTTTGAAATTGATTTTGCTGGTATTGTGTTTGGACAACCAATACTTGACGTTAGTTGTTAATTGAAGAACCGATAGGTGAAAATTAATAACGGAACTCTAAACAAAGAACTTATAAATTTCAGATTTAGACATAAACTGAATTTATGAGAGAAAACCAGGTTAGCAAAGAACTTAATGGGTTATGCTTGATTGCTAGTTTACGATAGTAAATTAGGATAATTGTATAACACTCCTTTGATACCTTGAAAAAGGATCTAAGAAACTCTAGGCTCAACCTTCTATCGACCAAAAATTCGCCTAATAAATTGACCCAAGTAAAGTCCATAAAAAACGCTAAAAGTGGAACCATCCCTGAAGCTTACCACATTCCATTCAGAAAAACCCCTAGAATTATTCGCAATTTTCTTTAGCTTTGATTTTGTTATTTTTCTAGTTAAATTTCTTAATTTAATTCCCCATTTTTACACAATCGCTTAGTCCAATTAATTGAGTGATCCAAGCCTAGTACTTACACAATTACTCCCTGTGGGATGATATTTTTCTATACTACTTGAGACTCGTGAACTTGCGGAACCACATCAAGTTTCTTGGCGCCATTGCCGGGGAGTAAACCCTTAGTAATATTAGGCGACTGATTGTTTGGTTAAATTGGACATTTTTTTCTTTTCTTTTCTTATTTTGGGTTAATAGATTTTGTTAGCATTAATTTTTGTTTTATTTGTTCTCTTTACTATTTACTTATTATTTTGCGTTTTCTGTACCTTGCGTTTGATCTTGCTGTGTTATACTTAGTCTATGCGAAAGTCCGTTAGTGCTGAAGAATTATTATTTGATTCTAAAATCGAAAAGACAGTTAAGGCACTAAGGAAGGAAGCAAAAGCTAGAAAAGCACGAGTAAGCGCATTTAACGCACAGCCTGCGCAAGAACGCTAGATCGAACCCGAACTTACTACAATTTTTTCAACAGGAGAGGCAGTTGAATCGAAAATGGCCGAACAAAATCTGAGAACTATGAGGGACCACGCAGTCCACATCACGGTGTCCCGAAGTGGATGATTGTTCAAATATTCTCATGAACGAGTTTCTCGGTTATCTAAGTACAATCGATCTCATGTGGAGGTGATTTAATGGACAAGAATGAAGACGAGGCCTTTATGTTATTGGAAAAGATCGCGTACAACAACTATCAGTGGAATACTGATCGGAAGGAGATTAAACAAGAAGGGAAGAAACCTCAAGGAGTATTTGAATTAGATGCTTTTACCTTGTTGAATTCGAAATTTGAAGCTCTTTCAAGGAAAGTCGATAAGTTTGCTACAGCTGCTGTTAGTAATGTGAATGCCTTACAGGATCAAGATTTTGGGTCGAGTATGGGTACAGAATTTCAGAACATTGGGCAAGAATTTGGGGCTAAACATATGAATTTTGTAGGAAATTATGGGCAAAAGAATCAAGCCGGAGCTTTCTCAAACACATATAACCTGAATGGCGAAACCACCCAAATTTCTCATGGTCTCAACAATCCAAGCCACCCTAAAGTTTCCCTAACCAGATCCATTACCCACAAAATCAACAGCACTACCAACAAAGCCAGCAACAACAAAACCGTGTCCCCCCAGGTTTCCCAAGCTTGAGACAACAAGCCCAGCCATCTGAACCTAAGTCCAACCTTGAATCAATGATGGAAACTTTCATGAAAAAGCAAGGAGACTTGATCCAACAACTTACAACCCGAATGGACCAATTGACGGTCCATAATAAGATGCTTGAGACTCAAATTGCGCAGCAAGCCGCATCACTAAGGTATGACAAGGGTAAGCTACCAGCACAATCAGAAGCTCCCAAGGAGACCAAGGCAGTGGTACTAAGGAGTGGAAAGGTTTTGGAACCTATGGCGTAGAAGAACAAAGTTGAAAAGGAATCTGAAGGAACAGGCCAGGATGCACAACCTGTGCAAGCCGACGCACCGCCAGTGCAACAATCACCTGAGCCGGAAAAATACATACCACCACCACCATATAAGCCACCAATCCCATTCCCTCAAAGATTTCATAGAGCTAAGCTAGACCAGCAATTTGAAAAATTTGTTGACATTCTAAAGAAGCTCTATGTTAACATCCCCTTCATAGAAGCCCTTACCCAAATGCCTACTTATGCCAAGTTCTTGAAGGAAATCTTATCCAACAAAAGAAGGCTAGAGGAATATGCGAAAATGGCTCTTACGGAGGAATCAAGTGTTATTCTTCAAAACAAACTCCCTCCTAAGCTTCAAGATCCGGGAAGTTTCTCGATACCTTGCCGAATTGGAACCACAACAATTGGGAGAGCATTATGTGATTTGGGGGCAAGTGTGAGCTTACTGCCATTATTTGTCTGTCAGAAATTGGACATCGGAGAGCTTAAACCAACCACCATATCATTGCAGCTAGCTGATAGGTCCATAAAATTTCCCATTGGGATATTGAAAAATGTGCCTCTAAAGGTTGGAAGTCTTTTTATCCCGGTAGACTTCGTTGTGCTAGAAATGGAAGAAGACACTAACATACCCATTATCCTTGGAAGACCCTTTTTAGCCACAGCTGGAGCGATCATCGATGTCAAGAATGGAAAAATGACTCTGAGAGTGGGGGAGGAAGAAATTGAGTTTAATTTGGGAAAGGCAATGAAGGCTATGGATGACAAGGATTCTTGTTTAAGGGTGGACCTTATTGACAAGCTGGTTGGTACTGAGTTCAGAAAATCCCATCCAAAGGATTCATTGGAGCCGCTAGTGAAGGTCAGAGCAACCGCAGGGGTATCTGAATTTTCAGCCAAGGAGTCAGAAGTCTTTGAATTCGCGCAGATGCTTGATGCACATCCTGAGCAAAAATTTACGCAACCTGTGCAAGAACTGAAACCATCACCTGATTCAAACAAAGAAGAACCTCCGAATGTGGAATTGAAACCGTTGCCTCCTAGTCTCAGGTATGAATTTCTAGGCCCTAATTCGACCTATCCAGTCATTGTTAATGCTCTTTTAAGCCCTGTGCAGGTCGACAAACTTTTAAGAGTGCTTAGAGAACATAAGCACGCAATTGGGTACAAAATTTCAGACCTGAAGGGAATCAGCCCATCTTTTTGCACACATAGAATTCACCTAGTGGATGATGCTCAAATCAATTATGCCACAACTGAAAAGGAATTGTTAGCTGTAGTCTTTGCAGTGGACAAATTCAGGTCGTATATCGTGGGCTCGAAAGTGATAGTCTACTCAAATCATGCAGCCATTCGCTATCTACTTGCGAAAAAGGAGGCTAAACCAAGGCTTATAAGATGGGTGCTTCTCCTTCAAGAATTCGACCTTGAGATTCGTGACAAAAAGGGAGCTGAGAATTGGGTCGCAGATCACCTCTCGAGGCTCACTACAGATCAGAAGGAACCCCTTCGAGAAGAGCCACCGATTAATGACTCCTTCAGTGATGAGCATTTGTTCTGCTGTGCAGATTTGCCAGAATTGTGTTATTCATTACATAAAATTGCTGCAGCAACATTACAAGTTCCATGGTATGCTGACTATGTGAATTATCTTGTTTCAGGAGTCTTGCCACCTGAATTTACTTTCCAGCAAAAGAAGAAGTTCTTTTCGGAGATCAAGCATTATATGTGGGAGGAGCCTTTTCTTTTCAAGCATTGTGGTGATGGAGTGATCTGAAGATGCTTACCAAGTGAAGAAGTAGAAGTTGTCCTAAATCACTGCCATGCATCTCCATATGGAGGCCATTTCAGTTCTGAAAAGACAGCAACAAAGGTTCTCCAAGCGGGATTCCATTGGCCTACACTTTTTAAGGATGCAAGAAGTTTTGTGCAAGCATGTGACAAATGCCAGAGAGCTGGAAATATTTCTCGAAAACATGAGATGCCCCTTAAAGGAATTTTGGAAGTTGAACTTTTTTATGTTTGGGGGATAGATTTCATGGGGCCACTACCATCTTCTCTTGGCAACAAATATATTCTTGTAGGGGTCGATTATGTCTCCAAATGGGTGGAAGCAATCGCTGCACCAACTTGTGATGCCAAAGTGGTCATCAGATTCCTCAAGAGAAATATTTTCACCAGGTTTGGCACTCCTCGGGCAATTATCAGTGATAGGGGAAGTCATTTTATCAACAGCTCATTTGCTAATCTTTTGAAGAAATATGAGGTGTACCACAAGTTAGCATTGGCCTACCACCCTAAATCTAATGGGCAAGCTGAAATTTCAAATAGGGAGATTAAGAGCATCTTGGAGAAAACAGTTAACACTTCAAGAAAAGATTGGTCTTTGAGGTTAGATGATGCTCTTTGGGCCTATAGAACAGCGTATAAGACTCCAATTGGGACTACTCCATTTAGACTTGTGTATGAAAAATCGTGTCACCTTCCAGTCGAGCTAGAACACAAAGCATACTGGGCTGTTCAGAAGCTTAATTTAGACTTCAAGGCAGCTGGAGAAAGGCGTTTGCTTCAGTTGAATGAGTTGGAGGAGCTTCGGTTGGATGCTTATGAGAATGCCTGAATTTACAAAGAAAGAATGAAGAGATGGCATGATCAACATATTATCCAGAGAGAGTTCAAAGAAGGAGACTTGGTCTTGCTATTTAATTCACGACTCAAGCTATTTCCAGGAAAGTTGAAGTCGAGGTGGTCGGGACCATTCAAAATTGTTAAGATTTATTCTCATGGTGCACTAGAAGTTAAGGATCCCAAAACTGGCATTTTTAAGATTAATGGGCAGAGGTTAAAGCCTTATGTGGCTGGATTTCCAATAAAAAAAGGGGTCGCTCAATCCCTCTCCAACCCTGACCCTTGAGCAAACATTTGGCAAAGTCAAGCTAAGGAATTTAAATTAGTGCTTCTTGGGAGGCAACCCAAGTTTCACACCTTAGTTGTTTTCATTTCTTTTATTTTCTTTTATTTACCCAAATTCACGTTTCTTTTGTTTTAATTGCAGGAAATTGGACCTTACGAGCGGATTTTGATGCAAAGAACTACATTTTTGAAGAAAATGATCCAAGCTCATTACAGGGAAATCTTTGTGCCTCTTACTCATGACTTAGCATATTGTTGAATTTTGCGGCTGTTTGTGTTTGAGTATAATTTGCAGCATTTCTTAATTTGCATGCATCATTGCCGTAATTCTATTTGTCCTTAACTGTGCATTTACATGTTTACTTACCCACTTCAAATTGTGCCTGCGTACTTTGACATTGAGGACAATGTCCTATCTGAGTTTGGGGGAGTAAGCGTCAATTTCATCAATTTTGCAAAAAAAAAACCAAATTTTATCAATTTCGTCAATTTCTTAAAAAAAATTTAAAAAAAAAATACAAAAATAAATACAAAAACAAACAAAAATTTACCATTACGTTTCATTTCTTTTATAGTCATTTTTCTTGCATAGTTAAACTTCATTAAGAAAAGTTTGATCCTTAAAGGTTTTGATTTTGGCCTCACATTTGGGAAATTGAGAATTGCTTGGACCTAATTGGGTTTACCTTTAGAAGGTTTGTGGATGGAATGTTCCGGATTAGTGCTCGGTTTTCAATTGTTTAATCATACTCATATTCTTTGATTTGAGTCTTTCCATCCATTTTATTTGAGTTTTGATTATCCATTAAATTTTTAGGCAAGTTGGAACCTAGTGAGATCTCACCAATCCTAGAACAAGTTCTCTAGGCCTATCGAGGCGAAATCTTAGCACAAATTTGATAAGGAAGTGATTAAGACATTTTCTTTGAATTATTAACCACATTCCTATTTTTGGCTTAAAATAACCCTATATTCCCTTTGAAGCCAAGTTGAGCCTAAGTAAAATTCCTATTTCTTTGGCACCCTCATTTAACCAAGCCATAAGCCAAACATTCCCTACCTTTCATGTGGAAATGATTATTTAGGAGTAGGTTATGTGGGTGGTTGAAAAAAAAAATGAAAACAAGCAGAAAAAAAAAGAAAAAAAAAGAGCAAGCAAGTATTTTGCAAGTTATCACCCCTAGTATACAAGAAACTGAGTTTGGGGGAAAGTCAATTATTTGAAACTTGAGAATTCATTGAAACTGAGTTATGTCTTGTAATTATTACCATTTTCGATAACATGTTGTCATGTTGAGTTTTGTCATTTAAAAAAAAATCTTGTGTATCACGGTTTTACTTGCTCTTTAAAAAAGAGAAAAAGAAAAAAAAAGAAGAGATCCCTTACATTTTCCTATTTCTTGAATAATTGTTTCCATTTTATTTGAGCTTTTATTTTCCTTTTCTTTGATCTAAGCTAATTTTAAACCCCAACGACCCTATTACAACCCTAATAAGACCTTTTGATCCTTTGAGAATGAGTGCTAAAAATTAGTGGAGATGGGATAGAGAATTTTGCCTATGGGTTTGGTTAATTTGATAATACCTTTAGAGTCTCTTGGGTTGTAAATTGCCTTTGAGTTTATTTGTTTTTTCACTACTCTTATAAGTTGGTTGGTTTCTAATTAGACTTGAATCAAGGTGTGTGTTTGAGCGAGCATTGGTATCCTTGCACTATGAAGGTGGGTATGGTTTGATAAGTGGCTAAAGGTAAATTTTAATTGGTTACTGCAATTATGAAAATTCCAATTGTTGAGTGTTCCTTAATCTATTTTGAACAATTTTTCTTGATTTTGCTTAGGGACAAGCAAAAGTTTGATTTTGGGGGCATTTGTTGAAGACATTTTTATCATTAGAATTAATGGCATTTTCCTTTAATTTCTGAATTAATTATTGGGTTATATATATTTTTCTTGCTAAAGTGCTTGGTTCGCCTGAATTTGCATATGAAATTGTTCATGTGTAATTTGTAGGAAATGCACTTGATTTCAGTTGTAAAGATTACAACAACAATTAATTGGAGGAAGGAGAGTCACGGGGTACATGGAAAAAAATTAGACTTCCAGAAGATTAAAACAGCAGTCCAACGCAAGAAGAAGAAAACGCAACATAGCAGTCCAAAACGCAAGCAATACACAAGAAAGTAACTAACAACAGTTAAATTGTCACATCAACGTGCATTTGGAGGAGGTTTGTGAGTGATTTGCATGAAGACAAGAGGAAAATACAGCAAGAAAATCAAGCACGCAGACATTAGAAGGAGCAAATAAAATTGTCAAAGAAAGCTGTAGCAGGACAGAGGCTTAGGTGTGAATTAAGCAGCTAAAAGAGGCTTGAAGCATCAGTGGAGGATCATGCGCAGCCAAAGAGATTTGACACCACGCATGCAAGAAGAGCTGAAAATGCTAAAGAGAAGAAATAAAAGCCAAAGGCAGTTGACGGCACAACAAAAGAAAATCACGACAGCTCCAAGAGAGCCATTACATGACACATACAGAAAAAAGGAAAATAACAATATATAGGGTGGCTAAGACGATATTCTGGAGATAGCTGGTGACTAGAGGGTTCAACGTGGCAGCTGTTAGAGACAAGAGAGGAGAGACTCGCTAGAGGCGTGGAGCTTGAGACAAGTAACAGGTGAAGCTAGAGAAGAGACGTGTTTAGCTGGTGCAAGAGGAGGATTTAGGTTTGAACTTGTGAGGAAGACTAGCATGTCGTATACACCAAGAGAGAAAAGTGAGAAGCTAGGAGGTGTAACTAATCTGACACCAAATAAAAGACAAAAGGGAGAGGCTCCACCACTCACGTTGGAAGTTTCTACTCTTTCCACCAAGGAGGGACCACCAGAGAAGGCTCCACCAAGCACTTATCATTTTTTATTCCTCTCCATTTAAAAAGCAAAAGAAATTCACGCATGAAAAGGGGCTCTCAACACTCCACTCACTGGACACTTAGAGCATCAACGGTTACACATTGAAAAGAAGGGGGCCACTTAACACTCACTCAACACCAAGGAGGGCACGCACATTAAAGGGACTCACTCATTATCATTGGATTATTCACTCCACTCACGAATTTCGAGCTGAAAAAAAAACGTTACATAGAGGGAGAGACCAAGAGAGCCCACCAAGCATAAAGGCTCTTAAAAAATGAAAACACAACGGGGGAATTCTCCACTGACTAGCCACTCACATTACAAGCAATTCACCAAGACAAGGAGGCAATCACGTTACACAGTTGAACTCTCCACTCATTTTTGGAAAAAGCCAACAACGTTACAGCAAGGAGACCCACCAAGAGGAGAAGGCGCAAACACCAAAGGCTTTTCCAAGGTGAACAGCAAGTGAAGAGGAGGGACGCAGCTGCTGGAGACGAGAGTTTTAGGAGCAGATCCACACAACGTATACGCGCATCAGAGGGAGACCCGAAAACTCATTTATTATCTACTTTATTATCTGATTTCTCCTAATGTTGGTCATTGACTTTAATGTTTGTGGTTTTTATCCTACTATGAGTGAGTAGTTTCCCCAAAGTTTCAAAGTTAGGCTGAAGCTTTTAGCTATTTTTATGGATTAAATTTCGGTTTATTTATTTGTATGGATTTTTGGTTTGATTTCTCTGTTTGAAATTGATTTTGCTGGTATTGTGTTTGGCCAACCATTACTTGACGTTAGTTATTAATTGAAGAACCGATAGGTAAAAATTAATAACGGAACTCTAAACAGAGAACTTATAAATTTCAGATTTAGACATAAACTGAATTTATGAGAGAAAACCAGGTTAGCAAAGAACTTAAGGGTTATGCTTGATTGCTAGTTTACGATAGTAAATTAGGATAATTGTATAACACTCCTTTGATACCTTGAAAAAGGATCTAAGAAACTCTAGGCTCAACCTTCTATCGACCAAAAATTCGCCTAATAAATTGACCCAGGTAAAGTCCATAGAAAACGCTAAAAGTGGAACTATCCTTGAAGCTTACCACATTCCATTCAGAAAAACCCCTAGAATTATTCGCAATTTTCTTTAGCTTTGATTTTGTTATTTTTGCTAGTTAAATTTCTTAATTTAATTCCCCATTTTACCTGATCGCTAGTCGATTAATTGAGTGATCCAAGCCTAGTACTTACACAATTACTCCCTGTGGGATAATATTTTTCTATACTACTTGAGACTCGTTAACTTGAGGAACCACATCATCAATCAACTTGAAAAGGACCAGCAAGATCAACAGCTACGCATAACATTTGGACTGCTTGTTAGTGATAACATTAGTGAAACAATGCTGCCCTGAGAAGACCCACGCAACTAGCTCAAAACAAAATAATTAAACCCAAAAGCAGCAGCAGCAAATTAATTCTTTCACAATCTATTGTTCACGCCAAAGACCAGAGCATGTACGCAGCCCAAAAATCCAGCACATCCGTTTCACACCAGCTGAAAGAACAATACCCCTTATTCACGCAACCTCACTTGATTTACCTTAAAAAAATCCTTTTCAAATAAGGATAGTATATAGTAGGTTATCAACCACCGAAAATTATGTTAATTAAGATTAGATTTCCAATTCAAATTCCAAGCACTATCCACTTCCAAAAGAATGCAATCGTCAATACCCAATCACCAATTAAGGCACATCTTCAGAAATAATTAAAATTCCCATGTCCAATTAAAAAATGCCAAAACCAAATAAAGAATATATAAAATATATTCTAACAGAGGGGAACTGGGTCTCTTTTCGATCAGTTATTGTGCTTGCGTTTCTATAGTTTAGTTGTTTGTTTGACTTAATCAGATTTCTGTTATTTATGCGGTAGTGATATTAGGTACCACTTATTAAGTTGCTTGATTTTAGGAGGCGTTTATTCTTGGTTCTGTTAAGTCTGGTCTCGATAAAAGACTAGTTTGAATTGACTAACAGGGGGTGAATTTTACAGGCAACTTCTTCTTTATCCCCTCTGCTTTCACTTTCTATCATCTCTGTTTTCTATTTCTGCAGTACAAACTCCGATATTCTCTCCCAAAAGGAAAATTCCACTAACACCATGCTTGTATTTATCTAATCATACTAAGAAAACTTTTGAAACCATCATAAAGAAAGGGAAAGCAAAAATAAGATGAACTAATGTTGCATGTGCATGTGCTTGGCCCCTCCATATTCAACCTTGATTTGCGGTGGTTGGTTGCCTACCCTTAAAAGTCAAAGAAAGAAAGCTACAATTGGTTGCATGGTTTCCATAAAAGTTGCCACCGTTTTCTGCTTTGGCTCTTCTTCATATTTTGTCAAAAATTGATGGCTGCAGGTTAGAAGAAATTGGACGAAGGCTTGGATTCATCAGCTATAAATAGAGGCTTCAACACAAGCACAATAGATAACATTTCATTCTTTCCTTTCTCAAAATCCTCATATCCTCTCTGTATAATTCTAAGCCTTGTGTTCCAACCTTTGTACTTGTAAACATTCTCCACATATTAGTAAAATTGCTCACCCTCCGTAGTGGGCGTAGGTCACGTTAATAGAACCACGTAAATCTCTGTGTTCAGTGTCCCATTTTATTTTGGCTTTATTTATTTTCGTTATTATCTATTTGGGCTATTATAGTAAACCGGGATTAGATCTGGGGTTATTTTCGTAACAAATTGGTATTAGAGCTCTAGCCATTATTTTTTGGTCTAACTTACTGTATGCTCTGTGGTCGCCACTAAGTGGATCTTCCACATTAGAAAGTGAGTTAGATTTTGTAGTAAGCCTAAACGGGGCCCACTGCCCACATTTCACTTGCGGAGCCCACTGCCTCGGTTTTGACCCGTGGGGCCCACTGCCCTCTTTTATCGGTTTGTTCCGATTTTGTATTCGGGGATTAATTTATTTGTGGGGCCCACGCCTAGAGTTTTGTTTGCGGGGCCCACCTCTCGATTTTATTTGTGGAGCCCACGTCCTGTTTTCACTTGTTGAGCTTACTACCCGGTTTTGTTTGTTCTAGTTTCATTTGTGGGGTCCACCATTCTGATTTCTTGTGCGGGGCCCACTTATAGCCATTATGACGATAACGACCTCCATTGAAAAGTTTGGCCGGAATATTAATTTCGGAATGTGGCAACTCAAAATGCAGGCCATTCTAACACAGGATGGAAGTAAGTTAGCACTCGATGGAGAGGAGAAAAAGCCAGCAGACATGTCGTCGGACAAATTTAAGGATCTAGATGATAAGGCTAGATCATGTATTATTTTACATCTCACTGATGAGGTTTTGCAGGAAGTTGCCGGTGAAATCACAGCCAAAGGCATGTGGGATAAGTTGAAAACCATGTACATGAAGAAGACGGTGGAGAATCGGCTTTATTTAAGCGAAGTTATACGTATTAAGGATGACGGAAAGGTACATCAATAACTTCACATTTAGATAAATTTGATTCACTTATTATGGATTTGAAGAATGTGGAAGTTCTTTATTACGAGATGAGGATCAAGCTATTTTATTGTTGTGTTCCACCCTGATCCTTTAAATATTTTCGTGATACTATGATTTATGGGAAAGATTACATCTCGTATGATAGTCTTAAGTCCGCATTAAAGTCGAGGAAGCGGATAGATAGGGACATCATTTGGGAAACTAGTGGAAGTCGAGCGGAGGGATTATTTGTGCGGGGTATATCTCGAAAATAGAGACTACGAAAGAGTAGATCCAAAGCGGTCGAAATCCGGACATAAGAACTTAATTTGTAATTATTGCGAGAAGAAAGGGCACATTAAAATTTGATTGCTATAAATTGAAGAATAAGGAGAAAAATAAAATTGAGCAAAATAAAAGCAACACTTTGGTGAAGCTAGTGTAGCAGCAGATGAGAATGAGGGAATTATCTTTGTAGCCACAGAAGATAAAGTCAAGTCTAATAAGGAGTGGATTTTAGACTCGGGTTGTTCTTACCATGAGTCACGATAGGGAGTGTTTTACCAACAGTGATTCATTTGATGGTGGAATTGTTTTGATGGGTAATAATCTTTTGTAAAGTTGTTGGTAAAAGTGCAGTCCGGATCAAAATGTATGATGATATCATTAGAACACTCACTGATGTTAGACACGTTCCTCATTTGAAGAAAAATCTCATCTCCTTGGGCACTCTCGATTCTCAAGGGTGCAAGTTCTCAGCTGAAGGTGGAGTTTTGAAAATTTCTAAAGGTGCTCTTGTATTGATGAAAGCTTGCAGTGCAGTAGTTTGTATGTTTTGCAAGGATCTCTGATGTGTGTCTTTGGCGATCTCTCTGAAGGTGACATTACCAAATTGTGGCACATGCGTTTGGGACAAATGGGTGAGAAAGGTTTAACGTTGTTAAGAAAAAGAGGCCTACTTTGTGGTCAAAGTCTTGGTAAGATGGACTTTGTGAGCATTGTATTTTGGAAGCGAAGCGAGTGAGCTTCAGCTTCTCGGTTGCTCATAAAACTAAAGGTACTTTAGATTACATTCATTCGATTTGTGGGGCCCTCTCGTGTTCCATCTAAAGGTGGTGCCCTAGATATGTTGACTTTTATTGATGATTATTCGAGGAAGGTTTGGGTGTATTTTGTGAAACATAAGAATGATGTTTTCTTAACCTTTAAACAATGGAAAGCTTTGATTGAAAAGCAAACAGAAGGCATGTTAAAGGCGGCTATGGACGAACGAATGGTTTGGAATTTTATGGAGGTGAATTCAATGAATTCTGCAAGAATGAAGGAATTGCTCGACATCACATTTGTCGAATGACTCATGAACAAAATGGAGTTGCGGCGTATGAACCGGACTCTTTTGGAAAGAGCTCGGTGTATGATCTCTAATCTGGGTTGACATTTGAGTTTTAGGCGAAAGCCATTACTCTGACTTGCTACATCGTCAATCTGCTCTCCTTGTGCTCCTCTTAATTTCAAGACTCGGAGGAAGTTTGGTCGGTACTCGCCGATTACTCTACTTTAAGAATATTTGGGTGTCCAAAGATATATATGCGTGTAAATGAGGAAAAGTTAGAGCTAGGGCTAAGAAATGTATTTTCCTTGGTTATGCTTGAGGGTGAAGGGATATCGTTTGTGGTGTCCCGATCCCAAATCACCTAAATTTGTAATTAGTAGAGATGTTACATTTGATGAGTCCTCATGTTGTATCCTAGAAAAGAGTCTTATAATCCTTGTAATTTAGAAAAGAGGATAGTACCACGAAGCAGGTGGAATTAGAGATTGGTAGTTCGGATCCTTCACGGATGTCTTCTACACAGGGCATGATCAAGTTAATCATCCGATCGACCATGTTCAAGGTGAACCAAATGAAGAAGAACATTCCATAGCGAGAGAGACTAAGGCGAGAGATTGACCACCACAGAGGTATGAAAATTTAGTTGCATATGCTTTATCGGTGTACAGGAAGCAGTGGAGACGGTGAACCTTCCACATATCTGATAGTTTCTAGTCTTGATCGAGATAAGTGGGTGGTGGCCATGAATGAAGAAATGGAATCTCTACACAAGAATGGTACTTGGGTTCTGGTGAAGCCGCCGAAGGGTAAGAAAATTGTTGGGTGCAAATGGGTCTTCAAGAAGAAAGAAGGTACTTTAGGTGTTGAGAATGCAAGGTATAAGGCACGATTGGTTGCAAAGGGCTACAGTCAGGTACAAGGTGTTGATTTTAATGATGTTTTCTCACCAAAGGTGAAACATAGCTTTATTAGTATTACTTGCATTAGTTGCCATGTTTGATTTGGAATTAAAAGCGACAGCGTCAAGACAACATTCTACATGGTGAATTGGATGAGCAGATTTATATGAAACAACTCAAGGTTTTGCGATTCTGTAAAAGGAAGACCAAGTTTGTTTATTGAAGAAATTCTTGTACGGATTAAAGCAATCTCCGAGACAGTGGTATAAGAGGTTTGATTCATTTATGTTGGGTCATGATTTCTCCAGGAGTATGTATGATAGTTTTGTTTACTTCCGGAAGTTAGATGACGGCTCATTCATCTATTTGTTGTTATATGTTGATGATATGCTCATTGCTGCCAAGAATGTTACAAATATTAACCATTTGAAGGCCTTACTGCATGGTGAATTTGAGATGAAAGATTTAGGAGCAGCAAAGAAAATTCTTGGCATGGAGATAAGACGTGATCGAGGAGCTGGTAAATTATTCTTAACCCAAGAGAATTATATTAATAAAGTTTTGGAGAGATTTGGCATGCGACATGCCAAAGCGGTTAGTACTCCTCTTGCTAGTCATTTTAGACTATCTGTTGCTCAATCACCGCAGTCACAGGAAGAGGAAGATTATATGGCACGAGTTACATATTCTAGTCTTTGTTGGCGTTATTATGTATGCAATGGTATGTACTCGTCCTGACATTTCACAAGCTGTTAGTGTCGTTAGCAGATATATGGCCAATCCTGGAAAAGAACATTGGCAGGCGGTGAAATGGATTCTCAAATACTTGAAGGGCACTTCAAATTTTACTTTGGAGTTTGGTAGAACAAGCAACACTTTGGTTGGTTTTGTAGATTCAGACTATGCCGGTGATCTCGACAGACGCAGGTCTCTGACAGGTTATGTATTTTGCATTGGAGGTTGTGCCGTTAGCTGGAAAGCTACTCTACAACATGTAGTGGTTTTATCTACTACTGAAGCAGAATATATGGCAGTTACTGAGGCAATCAAAGAAGCATTATGGTTGAGAGGTTTATTTGGCGAGTTATCCCTTCATCAAGGGGTTACTACTGTTTATTGTGACAGCCAGAGTGTTATTCATTTGACGAAAGATCAAATGTATTATGAGAGAACAAAGCATATCGATGTGAAGTATCATTTCATTCGGGATACTATTGCTGATAAGAAGGTCCTTATTCAGAAGATTAACACTAAGGACAATCCTGCTGACATGTTTACAAAGGTTGTTCCAGTTTACAAGTTCAAGCAGTGCTTGGACTTGATTGGAGTGTATAGTTGGTGATATAGCCCTTTTGGGGCATTGCCGGAGAAGGTGAAGTAGATCACTAATTGTTCGGGACCAAGTCAAGGTGGAGATTTGTTGTATGTGCATGTGCTTGGCCCCTCCATATTCAACCTTGATTTGCAGTGGTTGGTTGCCTACCCTTAAAAGTCAAAGAAAGAAAGCTACAATTGGTTGCATGGTTTCAATAAAAGTTGCCATCGTTTTCTGCTTTGGTTCTTCTTCATATTTTGTCAAAAATTGATGGCTGCAGGTTAGAAGAAATTGGGCGAAGGCTTGGATTCATTAGCTATAAATAGAGGCTTCAACACAAGCACAATAGATAACATTTCATTCTTTCCTTTCTCAAAATCCTCATATCCTCTCTGTATAATTCTAAGCCTTGTGTTCCAACCTTTGTACTTGTAAACATTCTCCACATATTAGTAAAATTGCTCACCCTTCGGCCGTGGACGTAGGTCACATTGATCGAACCACGTAAATCTCTGTGTTCAATGTCCCATTTTATTTTGGCTTTATTTATTTTCGTTATTATCTATTTGGGCTATTATATTAAACCGGGATTAGATCTGGGGTTATTTCCGTAACAACTAATTATTCACTGTATTTTGTGGTGATGGAAATTCACTTTGAAAATTGATCAAGTTTCTTGAAAACTAAAAGAGGGATTTTAGTCCTACAATAGTCGTAAGCTTCTTAGTCTACATGTATGAACTCATAGTTTTGATTATCTGTAAGGATTTGCATTTGTTTGATGCTCTGAAAAATTTTCTTTCATTCATATATCAATTCAATTCAGGATCATGAGCGACCTCTAAAATCTATTAGCATAGAAAGGGTTTGTCAGCCATTAAATTGCATGTTTTCTTGTAATGAATTTTTTAGTACCGAATGGAGGAGAATCAAAAAATGGCAATGTGTACAGGTATGGCATCTTAGTGTTAGAAATATTCTCAGGAAGACAACCGGCTGTTGAAATGTTCAAAAATGGACTAACGCTTCACAATTTGGTGAAATTGGCATTACCAGGTGATCTTAACCAAGTTCTGGACAAAGTCTTGTCCACACAATTTCACAAGAAACAGGAACTATTGTAATGGAAGCAGAAGAGAGTAATGACCAAGAAATAGACGAAACCAGCTTCAATAAGAACAGAAACTATGCTTCCATAAGAACAGAAACTATATGATCTGTGGAATCACATAGAGATAGAATGATTATGGGAAATGTTGATAGACAAAACATTTGATCAAGAACGTTTTATGAGGATATGGACTCCACGGATGAATATTTGATCATATCTCAATGCCTTTTCTTTTTTCCACATAAATAACGGCGATCACCCCTATGTACTCAGAAACTTGCACTAAATAAACTGTCAAATATATGCAATAACTTAGGAATCACTAGTTTTAAATAAGTTATTTGAAAATAAATTATTTGACAAATTAATAATTTAGAATCAAGTGACAAACTCCATTTAACTGATGTTAGCAACTTTAACATATCCCTATTCCGAACAAACTATTTCCCTTTATTAAAGTTTTCAAATGACTTTCAAACTTCTTTATTAAGACTTAAAACTGTGTTGTCATAACTTCTGTATATATTTGATTTAACTAATTCTCTTCCTCGAATTAGTGAAAATAATTTATATTTACCAAATTTTATTCTTAAAAAATTAAAGATTCTTTCATTAATTACAAATTTCCCAAGTATAAACTGCAGAAATCATAAATTATATCAAAAAACATTTTCATAACAAAAATACACCTTATAGCACTAAATACACCAGGATAGTTTCCGAATATTAGTGCTTAAAAGAGATGGAGTGAAACGACAATAATACAAAGCTATCACACCTCAAATGCCCAACACATCCCCACTACAAGAGTTTTGGCGTAACGGGACCTACCAGCACTTCACCATCTTTGTGTTGACACAAATAGAGCTTCCTCCCCTTATTACAAAAAAAAAAGACAAATAGAGACATATGTGGCCGTTTAGTGCTGCCAACGTGACTTTCCAGTGAGAACAAAATTTTGAAGCCGCCACATTATTGATCTTACTGGTCGTAAAGAGTGAAGCTTTAAGTATTTTGTTCTCACTGGAAAGTCATGTTGGCAGCTGTGTCATTTTACAAATATTATGTCTTATTTGTTACACGATATATCAAACCTCCCAAACCTGCTTTATTTCAGAAATTTCGAACTAAGTATGACAATGATAAAATACCTAAAGTTGACATTTTAAGCTAATTTGAAATTAAATATAAAAATTCAAATTTATGTAAAAATTTCAAACTAATATCTAATCATTGCTTAATAAATATTATTTAATAAAAAAATTTATGACTGGTTCTGCCGGATTCAGGCTGAACGGTGCGTTGCCATTTGGATCCATGAGTTGGCAACCTTCTGCGTTGTTCTTCGACGTAAATATACCTGCAAAATAAGGAAGGCTAAATGGGGTGATGTCGATTAACCCTCCGATGCTCAAGTAAGTTTTCTGGTGAAGGTGGGAATCGATGCAGAGAAAAACAAATTAGGTTATGATCTCGTACCTCGATTATGGGAGAATAATACCTTTTATATGGTTTTGCAGTTAGGTTTAGGTTTTTACGTGTTTGCATGGGAGATTGCCTTCTGCTAATGGGCCTCGGATGTGTGGATCAAGCCTAGATTAATCAATAGGTGTAGGACTGACTGATCGGCCCGTGGGTTGTTGTAATTGGGCTCGGGCCCAAATATAGCCGACCCGACCATAAGCCCCCCTACTCCTCGAATCTGAGCGAAGAGAAAAGTCGAGGGAGTATGTTGGGGCGTTGTTGCTTATCTGCATTGCTTCATGGCTAAATGGCGTGAGAGCTCGTCGTGTGTCGATCGGTCGGTTTCAACCGGTCGGATCTGACCGAATTGGACCTAATCGTCGTATTGTTATTGGTTGGCTGAGGGCTCTTGACTGATCGGTCTCGTCGACTATTGCGGGATAGCTTGCACGGGAGCGGATCGGTTGGTTATCATTGGTGAGCGTGTGGGGCATTTATTGTAGACGGCGCGTGCTGTCTGACAACTTTCAGAATCTGAAACGTATCGTCCTTTAATCGGCGTATAGCTATCATATGTCCTTTCGACCGTTCGTGCCGTTTTGATTTTAAATAGCCTCGATTCTCCCCAGATCTTGCCGCGTGTCCGAGACTGCTCGGATTTCTGCCATGTGTCGTAGTCCGAATGGGTCACTGTCGAGGGTTCCTACTGTCGACCCTCTATAAATACTCAAAGTTGGTGAGTTGTGGCGGTTTTCACCTTTTGCTTTCGTACTGCAACTCGCACTTTGCTTTCATTTGCTTTCAAATCGTTCAAGGTTCCCAAAAACTTCTTTTATTCCGCCGTCCGATTTCCCCATTTCTTCTTTCTAAATAGGTACGTCCTTTTTCTTCTTCATTCCTTCATTCCTTTAATCCTTTTTCTTGATAGTCATGTCGACGGGTAGTTCTGGGAGTATGGTTGGAGGTACAGTAGAGATGTCGATGAGGGAGAGAAAGGATGGCTTAGTTGTGGAGTTCCCACCTAAGACTGCATCGTCTATGACCGTGGGAGAGTTGAACAGATTGTGCATCAGGTATAATATCCCTACGTCTTGGAGGCCCCGACTGGCTTTGAAGCATGAGCGGATCCACAGCAATTTTAGTGGATACTTCACCGTCTCCGGGAGTTTTTTCTCAGTGGGCTGCCTGATGCTCCCGTACGCCCCGATTGTGGACAAGGTGTGCGTCTTGTTCGGGTTATTGCCAAGCCAGATTCCTCCGAACAGTTGGAGGTTTATAAACGGGTTGGCGTTCTTTGTGCCATCGATTGACCATCCGCCTTGTCGGCGTTCTGCGCCATTTCCTGAGGATGAGCCACAGTCCGAGCTCAGGGGATGGAATCCCCTTTCTATAATATCGAGATGCTCGGTATCGCCCGGCTAGGACACCCTCAAAAATTTCTTCCTGGCGGACGAAGTATTTCTTTGTGAAGTCCCCAGAATCTTCCTCCGAGTGCCGACCGTGGAGGTATCCTTTGGCGGCGAAGGAGCGATTACGTCGACCTTGTCCCTCGTGAGGAGGAGGGGAGGTGGTCCGTCGTATCAAGGAGCTCGGCAGATACGACTTTGCCAGGCTCATTCAGGGGTATCCCAGGGGGGCCTCGGCCGATTCGTTCCTCGTCGATCCCCCTCCACGTATTAGCGGGCTGAAGGAGGAAACCACCCCGTCCGGTTGACTCCTCGTGATTGTATTAATTTTGAACTTGTATCGATTTTGTTTTCTAACTCAATTTAACATTGTGCAGCCATGGTGAGGATGCCTACCCAAACTTCCACGTTAAGGAAGCAGGCCTCTGGGAAGAAAGGGAGTGAGGCGGAGACTGGTGAGGGCGTCGCTTTGTCCATAGGGTTGGTCTCCTCGTCTACGCCGGTGGGTGCTCCCCCTACCGGGGACCCTCCTGTGGCGTCGAAGCCATTAATAATTGTCCCAGTGGTAGAGGAGGAGGAGGACGTAGGCTCTCCCCTTAAAAGGAAGAGGTTGGTTCGATTGGGTGACCTTTCACCCCGCCAGGCCAGTGAAGCCAGGGCGAGTAAACAAAAAAAGGGGAAGGAGAAGGCACAGGCCGTGAGCCTTGGGCAGTGGGAGCCTGCCATCAAGTTGGACACGGACGTAACACTCGGGGACCTCGAGGTGTCCCGCTACCTTGTTGAGAGGGTTACTCCCCCGGCGGACGAGGGGTTTATGAAGAAGAAGGGAACACAGGTTGGGTTCCAGCTCGTTCGTATTAATATCTGAGTGTGACAATGTCTTTTGCCGTGCTGCAACGCTTGGAGACTCTGGACCAGGAGGTTCAGGATCTCCATGATCAGATGAAGGGTTTGAAGGGCGAGCTGGCAGAGGTGAAGGAGGGGAGGGACCTCCTTCAGGCTAAAAACGCATCTCTTGAGGAGGAGAAGGCGCCCAGAGAGGGAGGTGGGAGCTTTGGCTCGGTGGCCGAGGTAGAGGGGAAAAGGGAGAAAGAGAACGAGGAGTGGAGGAAAACGGTGAGGGCGGAGAGGGAGATCAATAGGAAGGGCCGCCAGGACTGCCATTCCGCTGTGACGGAGAGAGATAGAGCGGAGAAAATCTTGCGAGAGGTGCGATGTTCCGTGCGGGAGCAGCGGATCGAGGCCATCAAGTGATGGAAGAGGCGTTTCTTGTACGAAGAGAGTTTAGAGCTCGCCTGCGAGGTAGCCCTTTCAATTTTGAAGAGGGGCCACGAGCTCTATACTCTGAGGGTGGCATGCCCTTCTTTGAAGACTATGCCGAACCGCTTATTCCTGAAGCTTTCGGGCTTTCTTTGGAGGGAATCACAAAGAAAGTCGAGGGGGAACCGGTCGATGTTCCGAATGAAAGGCTAGATCTCAGCTCCGAAGAGGAGGAGCTCCCTCATGATGTTCCTTCGGTCGTTTCCCCGGGTCCTGTTCCTGTTCCCGTGGTGTCACTCCCCGAAGAAGAAGAGCTTCCCAGCGAAGATATTCCTTCGGTTGCTCCCCCGGGTCCCGCCCCTACTTCGTCTCTTCTGCCCGCTTCCGAGGCTTCCCCTGGGTATTCCCCTGGGTATTCTCCATCTCCCATGTTGTAGAGCTCACCTGGCCGGGCTTGTGGCCAGGGTGGATTTAATATGAATGAAAATCTCGTTTCCTTTTCTCCAAGTCACTTTTTCGAAGTCAATTTTTGTATTTATGTTCCTTGTTTGAGGCGTAGTAGGTCGTGTTACTCATGGTCGGTAGAGCGAGATCCCAAGGATCTCATTTTGGCGATCGATCGATCGTAGACGATCTACGGCGATACCGAGCGAGGTCCCAAGGATCTTGTCTTGACGACCGATCGACCGCAGCCGATCTATGGAGATACCGAGCGATGGCGATGGCGAGGGACCCAGGGATCTCGTCCTGGCGACCTGACCAATCGTAGTCGGTCTATGGAGAATGCCGAGCAATGGCGATGGCGAGGGACCCAAGGATCTCGTCCTGGCAACTCGACCGATCGTAGTCGGTCTATGGAGAATTCCGAGCAATGGCGATGGCGAGGGACCCAGGGATCTCGTCCTGGCGACCCGACCGATCGTAGTCGATCTATGGAGAATGTCGAGCAATGGCGATGGTTGATTGAATTTTTATTGTCACGTATAATGGAGCTTTTCATTGCCGAGAAATCTGAAAATCGCTTTATTGATGATAATAAAGGCATGGGCCGTTAAAAAACCTGTCTGGCAGGGACAGGAAAAAGGTTCCCACGCGTTGCATACAAAAATGTTAATAAGGAAAGATTAACTAAACTAAAACTTATCTACTGGTAGAAGGCCTTCAAATTCTGTGAGTTCCAAGGCCTCGGTAGAATCTTCCCTTTCTCATCGCTGAGGATGTAAGAACCATGCCCGACTTGCTTGATCACTCGATGAGGTCCTTCCGCGTCCGCCTCGAGCTTTCTGGATGCTTTCCAGCGACCTTGGCTTTTAGATGGGGCGTACCTACCTACCTTTACATCGCTCGGCTTGACCCTTACATTTGTAGAACTTGGTCGCCTTTTATTCGATGGCTTCGAGCGGCGGTGCCCTTTCTATCCTCGCTAAGGAGAACGAGCTACGCTCTGCGAGGCTTCATCATTCCGCTCTTCTTCATAACCCGACACCCTCTGATTGTGCAATGCCGCTTCTACTAGAACCAGGGCTTCTGCCCCGAAGGTCATCCTGAACGGGGTCTCCCCTGTGGCTCCATTCGGTGTGGTTCTATATGCCCACAATACTTCGTCTATTTCTTCCACCCAGGTCTTTCGGCCGTCCAGGCGCTTCTTAAGGGCGCTCATTATCTTTTTGTTGGTGTTCTCAGCGAGATCATTGCTTTGGGGATGGGCTACTGAAGTCAACTGTAGCTTGATCTTTAGTCGGTCGCAGAAATCTCTAAACTTGTAGTTGTCGAACTGTCGACCATTATCTGTAACCAAGACCATAGGCATCCCGAAGCGGCATAGTATATTTTTCTTAATGAAACTTTCCACCTTCCCCTCGGTGATTGTAGCGACAGACTCCGCTTCTACCCACTTGGTGAAATACTCCACCGCCACTATCAGGAATTTCTTTTGCCCGGGACCGAGAGGGAAAGGCCCCAGTATATCCATTCCCCACTAAGCGAAAGGGATAGGATGGCTCACGATTTGCATTCGCTCGGTCGGCTGGTGAGACAGGCTGCTGTTTCTCTGGCAGGCCTCACATCGGTCGACCTTTTCCTGACAATCTCTTCTCATTTTCGGCCAGTAGTACCCCTGTCTGATCAATCGGTGAGCCAACATTCTGCCCCCTATGTGATTTCCGCACATCCCTTCATGGACTTCAGCCATTGCCTGCTCGGCTTCTTCCTCATTCAAGCATCGAAGCAGCGGCCAGTCGTAGGACCTCTTATATAGAGTGTCGTTAACTACTGTGTACTCGATGGCCTTTATTCTTAGTTTCTTGGCTTCCGATGCGTCTTCTGGTTGTTTTCCTTCTAAAAGGTACTGTGTAATTGGTTCTGTCCAACTCGACCGACCAGTATTTACGTTGAAATTCCTCGATTTTACAATGCTAGGCCGATCTAATCGCTCGACGAGCGTTATTTATGGCATCACTGGTCGGAAGCCATTTTCGAGGCGCATCCGCTTTAGCGTTTGAGCTCGTTCTATTCTCGCTGATTGAGTCTTGCTCAAATTGCTCAACTCTGCTTTACTAGCTCCGGATACTCGATCATGTTGTTCCTCGGCCTCATCTTTGCCGGTGACTTGGCCGACTACCACTGTTTGTCACTATATATCTTCAGCGCTTCACCTCCATCTCTTTGGCGAGTTGGAGGCCGGCTATCGAGCCTCATATTACGCCTCGTTATTGAGGCTTTGAATTCTAGCCAAGGCGTACTCCACCTTTTCTTCCAAATGTGGGCTGACCAGCACTACTCCCACTCCGCATCCCTCGGCATTGGATGATCCATCAGCAAACAAGCTCCAGGCGGGGAACTGCTCGTCCTTCGAGCTCTGTTGGCTCATCTCTGCGATGAAGTTTGCCAGCACCTGCGCTTTAATGGTCGTGCGGGGCTTGTATTGTATATCGAACTCTCCCAGCTCTACCGCCCACTTTATCAGTCGACCCGATGTTTCGGGCTTTTGAAGGCACTGTCTGAGAGGTTGGTCGGTCCATACCTCAATAGTATGACTTTGGAAATAAGGCCTCAGCTTTCTGGCTGCCATTATCAAGGAGAGGGCGAGCTTCTCTATGGGCGTATATCGCGTTTCTGGCCCGGTCAACACTTTACTGACATAGTAGACGGGATGTTGCTCGCTTCCTTCCGATCGGATAAGTACCGCGCTGATCGACCCCTCCGTAACCGCCAAGTATAAGACCAGATTCTCCCCTTCTACCGGGCTTTACAGAATAGGTGGGCTGGACAAGTATTGCTTTAAGTGTTGGAAAGCTTTCTCGCACTCATCCGACCATTGGAACTGTGTCACGTTCGCTTTCCTCAGGACTTTGAAAAACGGGAGGCACTTGTCTCCCGATGCGAGAGATGAACTTTGCCAAATAAACTATCCGACCGGTCAATATCTGAACATCTTTCAGGCATTGTGGCGAAGGCATCTGTATGATGGCCTCAATCTTCTCTGAATTAGCTTCGATTCCCCGCTAAGTGATCATAAACCTCAGGAATTTTCCGGATGCCACCCCAAACATGCATTTTTCTGGGTTTAGCTTCATCTGGAATTTATTCAAGGTCTGGAACACTTCCTGGAGATCTTGTACATGCTTCGTGGACGTCTTACTTTTGACTACCATATCATCTACATAAACTTCCACAGTTCGGCCAATCTGTTTTTTGAAGACTTCTGTGACGAGCCGTTGATAGGTCACCCCGACGTTTTTCAAACCGAAAGGCATTACTTGGTAGCAATATGTGCCTCGGTCGGTTATGAAGGCTGTTTTTTCTTCGTCCTCCAGGCTCATTTGGATCTGATGATAGCCCGAGAAAGCATCCAGGAAGCTGAGTAGTTCGTGGCCCGAGGTGGAGTCTACTAGCTGGTCGATCTTAGGCAAGGGGAAGCTGTCTTTTAGACATGCCTTGTTCAAGTCGGTAAAATCTATGCACATTCTCCACTTGCCGTTCTTCTTTTTCACCAAAACAACATTTGCAAGCCACTCTGGATATTTGACCTTTCGGATGAAACCGGCCTCTAGCAACTTCACTACTTCCTTCTCGATCACTTCCTGTCGCTCCTTACTGTGCCATCGCTTCTTTTGTCTGATCGGCTTGCAGTCATGCAGAATACCGAGGGAGTGCGATGCGACTGATCGAGAAATTCCGGGCATGTCGCTCGGTACCCAAGCAAAAACTGACTTGTTTTCCACCAAATACCAGGATTCCTTTAACCAGTCCTCTGCAGCTCGAACCTAGGTTTGTGAACTTAGAAGGATCGGCTTCATCCAAAGACGACCGCTGCGTTTCTTCTCGGGTTCAATCTCTCGTCTCTTCGTCGGTTCTTACATCAAGAGAACTCACAAGACTACCGCCCGTCTAACGTTTTAGTCTCCGCTAAATAACATTCCCTGGCGATTCTCTGTTAACCCCTGACAGTGCCTACCTCGTGGGGTGTCGGGAACTTCATAACTTGGTAATAAGTGGAGACGACTGACCTGAGGGCGTTTTGAATAGCTCGCCCGATTATTGCATTATATGCCCCTTGGAACTTGACGACCAGGAACTCAACGTCCCTTTCTATCTGACATGGTTTCTGCCTAAACTTCACCTTCAAATATACCCGGGCGAACGGGTAGGCTGACGCCCCGGTTACTCCTTTAATGGGACCGTCTGTAGGTAATAGTCGCTCCTCGGGTACCTTCATTTGCTTGAAGGCCTCATAGTACAGCAAATCGACAGAGCTGCCCGTGTCAATCATTACCCGTTTCACCTCGTATCCATCCATGTTCAGATTTACTACGAGGGCATCGTCATGAGGGAAACTTACTCCATTAAGGTCGGACTCATCAAATGATATCACCCCGTCGCTCTCCTTTGGCTTTTTGGTGTATGAGTCTTTGTCGACCTGTTTGGCATATCTTTTTCTTCCTTTAGTGGTGGATCCCCACCGCATTTTCGCCAATATCGTATTGATGACCCCACGGTCGGTCTTCTTGTTGCCAAAGATTTCCGCTGTTCCTTTCCTTGACCGCCTCTCTCTTCTCGTCGGTCATCTCGTATTTGTGTTCTGTCGCCCATCATTTCTGTCATTTCGATTCCAGGGCGGTCGTCTATTTTCTGTCCGACCAGTTCTGCGATCGGCATTTTGTTCGTGTTTCACGAACCTGCCTAACCTTCCCTTTTGAATGAGGAGTTCGATCTCTTTTTTCAATCGCCAGCAATTTTCCGTATCGTGACCGACCTCTCTGTGGAAACGGCAATACAAGTTGGGGTTCCTGTCCTTATAAGGGGTCTTCATTTTTTCCGACTCTCGGATAGTTTCCCCATCCGCTCTCACAGCCGCCAGTACTTCTGCATATGTCTTGTTTAGTGGAGTGAACTCCTGCCGATATCCTCGCCGATTGGTGGCCTTCTCCACTCTCGACTAGCTTTTTTTGCTTGTGCGAATTCGTTCCTATCATTTGGCGAGCGATCATCTGTCCGACGCCTCGTATTTTTCAGCACTTCTTCAAGCTGAATGTACCTGTCCGCCCTGTTTCTTATTTCCTGAACAAATCGGGGCTGGTCGAGGGCTAATGATTTCTTGAACTCCTCGTCCCTCGGATTGTTCATGAGCGCGGCCAGCATGGATGAGCAAGTGAGGTCGGGAACCTCGACCGCTTCATTGTTGAACCGGGTGATGAACTCCCGCAAACTCTCATTCCTCCCTTGGGTGAGTTGCATCACCTCCAAAGCTGTCTTCTGCGGTCGCTTACTCGTGGCGAACTGATTCAGGAATAACTCCTTGAAATCTTCGAAACAAGTGATACAGCTCGAGGGCAAGCTGTTGAACCATCGCCGAGCTCCCTCTTGGAAGGCCGTGCAGAAAGCCTTACATTGGATAGCGTCCGGGACATAATGTAGGTTCATCATGGATTTGGAAGTCTTTGCCGTAGTAGTCGAGGGGTCGGTCTTCCGGTGTATTTCTCGAGGTCGGTATTTTGTGCTGCATCTGGGAGGCTATCCAAGATCTCGGAGTAAAGGGAGAGTCAGATCTTATTGTCGGGTGGTGCGGGCCAGGCTCATGGCGCGTTAATCCGATCGTCCACGATTTTTTCTAGGTTTTGTGTTTGGTGGCGATCGGTCATCATGCTTTGGTTTGTCGCATACCGTCGTCATGCAGACGTCTGCTTTGCTGCGCCGGTTGGGATTGCAGGATCTGGCGAATCAACATTAGGCGCTTCCTCGATCTGCTTTACAGTCGGGACGGAGTGCACAAATGAATAGGTTACTGCCTGATCGGTGTTGAAGATTCGGGTGTGTTCTGGGTGCGACGTTATCCTCCACAGCCACGCTCTGCTCTTCCTATTCCAAGGTTTGAGGTTGCTGTTGATCGTTAGGATCAGAGGATTCCGTGCGAGAGGCATGCAATGCAGGCGACATAATTGCGGTGGCTACAAACCTGAGACGCCGATCGCCGTGGACGCGATAATGGCTACATCAGAATTCGTCACCGCCGCCTGGCTGTTTTGTGTGGTTCTGGACGTGGTTCCTGGAAGTCGGGTCCCACGGTGGTTCTGCCGGATTCAGGCTGAACGGTGCGTTGCCGTTTGGATCCATGAGTTGTCAACCTTCTGCGTTGTTCTTCGACGTAAATATACCTGCAAAACAAGGAAGGCTCGTAGGGGGTAATGTCCCGATTAGCCCCTCCGACGCTCAAGTAAGTTTTCTGGTGAAGGTGGGAATCGATGCAGAGAAAAACAAATTAGGTTATGATCTCGTACCTCGATTATGGGAGAATAATACCTTTTATATGGTTTTACAGTTAGGTTTAGGTTTTTACGTGTTTGCATGGGAGATTGCCTTCTGCTAATGGGCCTCGGATGTGTGGACCAAGCCTAGATTAATCAATAGGTGTAGGACTGACTGATCGGCCTGTGGGTTGTTGTAATTGGGCTCGGGCCCAAATATAGCCGACCCGACCAATGACCATACAACATTATTTAAAATATAATAAATATCAATTTTATTGTAAAAATACATGTTTATTTAAAAAGATAACAAATTAAAAATTAACATCTCTTTTAAAATTTGCCTTTTTAAAAAAAAACTAACATTATAAACAATGTATAACTTAATTAATTAATAAAGGTTTCATTTTTAAATTTATAAATTTCAATATAATTTGTAATAAATTGTCATTAATAAAACAGTCAAAATCGATGTAAGACAAAAGCGAGATTTATGAATCCCCAATGAACTTACGCTTTACGGTGGTATTCATGTAGGGCGAATTACCCATTCATTCTGGGCTTCATTCTGATCCACTGCTCCTAACTTTACCTGCAAAACGCAAATATCATATTTCATTAAAATTTTAATCATATTGAAAATAAATAAAAGTCGTTCATCGTGATTATTTGTTGGGTTCTAATATTTAGCTAGCTTAGTGAAAGATTTACATAAACAAAAGACTTCTTTTAGCTTGAAGTGGCGGTGAGGGGTTAAGTTGAGTTAGAATGAATTCACAGCAAGGCAACAGAGTTACTGATAAAGCCGCATTTCAAAGCGAGGCCAATTTCCTTGAGCTCAGCAGATTCGGACCACCACCGTGCTTTTCATAAATATGATGCTTGAAAATTTTATTGATGGATATTATTAAAAGTGATCAAGCGATGAAGATCGAATCATGTTCGGTTTATGAAAATACTTTATCATGCAAATTTAACAAGGAATGTAATCACTTGAATCGTAAACTATTATATGTGTTATCGACTATTGCGATATTATCTGAGAGGATCATAAGATGATACTTGGCCGCAAACGAAAGGAATATGTAGAAGAAATTATGCAAAAGTATGGTCAAATCAGTAACGAACCTTAGTTTGGGTGGGCCCGCATTATTGGGTTTTGTCCCCTTTGGTCACTTCGGGTTCTAGATTAGCCCCCTCCCTCATGGGGAGTCGAACCTGTGACCTCAGGGTTTTGTTGGGTGCAACGCAGATCGGTCGGTAGCGATAATAAACCTCGATATAGCGTATCATAGATTACGGCGTTAACGGATGGGTTTGCGACATCGCTACCTTGCCGCCGGCACACCATGCTTCCCACACGCAGTCTTCGAATCCGGATGATCAACCGCAACCTCAAAACCTAGAACAGGAAGAACAGAGCGCAACCTTGGAAGATAACGCTGGAACTAACGTGCGCCTGAATCTCCAACACCTCTCTGATGCAGATCCTCTTGCGCCTGTGCACAACACCCTTACTCGAAAACAGATCGAGGAAGCGACTGATCTGTTGATTCGCCAGATTTTACAATCTCAACCGGCACAACAACAGCCGTCCGCACGACCGACTAGTATAACAACCAATCGCCACCCTGCTGAAACCCTAGAGAAAATCGTGGACGATCGGATTAATGCAGCCATGAGCTTCTGCCCAGATCACCCAACAGCCCAGTATAGATCTCCCTTTACTCCGGGAATCTTGGATAGCCTCCCGGGGCCCGGCACCAAAATACCGACGCCAGAAAAATATACTGGAAAGACCGACCCCCTGGACTACCTACAACACTTCCAGTCCATGATGAATCTACATTGCGTTCCGGACGCCATTCAGTGTAAGGCTTTTTGTACGACCTTTTAAGAGGGAGCTCGGCGATGGTTTAATAGCTTGCCCCGAAATCAGATATCATATGTTTGAAGATTTGAGTTATTATTCTGAACCAGTTCACCATCAATGGCGGTAGCAGAAGACGACCTTGAGGTGATGCAATTGACTCAGGGGCGGAATGAAAGCTTGCGGGAATTTATCAATCAGTTCGACAATGAAGCGGTCGAGGTCCCCGACCTCACTTGCTTGTCTATGTTGGCAGCGCTCATGAACAACAAGAGGGATGAGGAATTCAAAAAGTCATTGGCCCTCGATCAACCCCGTTCCATTCAGGAAATAAGAAGCAGGGCAGATAAGTACATTCAGCTCTAAGAGGTGCTGAAAAATACGAAGCAAAGAACGGATGATCGTTCGCCAAATGACAGAACGAATGGCTTACACAAGCGGCAGAAAGGCCAGTCGAGCTGGAGAAAGCCGACCGATCGACAGGGATATCAACAGGAGTTCACCCCGCTCAACAGACGATATGCGGAAGTACTGGCAGCCATGAGAGCGGATGGGGAATCCCTCCGAGAACCGGGCAAGTTAAAAAGTCCCTACAAGAGTAGGGACCCGGATTTGTACTGCTGCTTCCACAGAGACATTGGTCATGACATGGAAGATTGCTGGCATTTGAAAAGGGAAATCGAATCCCTTATCCAGAAGGGAAGGCTGGGACGATTTGTAAAGCATGGAAAAAATGCTGATAGAGATAATGAGCATAAGATCGGTCGGCCCGACAACAGGCAACAGCCTTGGAGGAAAAACGATAGAAATGTTGGAGGGAGGCAGAATGCGAATACTGACAATCGACGCGAAGTGAGGGGTCGATCCAAAGCAAGAGGCGACAGGAACACAGGGCAACAAGACGACCGACCGGTGAGGTCATTAATATGATATTTGGTGGCAATACAACAAGGGGATCCACTGCTAAAGGAAGAAAGAGGTATGCCAGGCAGGTCGGCCAAGACTTGTCAGCCAAAAGAAAGTGGCAGAACGATGGGATAATATCGTTCGACGAGTCAGATCTTGACGGTGTAAGTTGTCCTCATGACGACGCGCTCGTTATAAATCTGAATATGGACGGCAACGAGGTGAAGCGCGTAATGATTGATATGGGAAGCTCGGTCGACCTGTTATATTACGATGCCTTCAAGCAGATGGAGGTACCAGAGGATCGACTACTGCCTATAGACGGACCTATCAAAGGGGTAATTGGAGCATCAACCTACCCGTTCGCCTGAGTCTATTTAAAAGTGAAGTTCGGGCAAAACCCGTGTCAAATAGAGAAGGACGTTGAATTCCTGGTCGTGAAGTTTCAAGGGGCGTACAATGCGATAATCGGACGGGCTACTCAGAATGCCCTCAGAGCGGTCGTCTCCACCTATTACCAAGTGATGAAATTCCCAACGCCCCATGGGATCGGTATTGTCAGAGGTCAGCAAAGAATCGCTAAGGAGTGCTACTTAGCGGAAACAAAATTACTAGACGGAGCGGTAGTCCTGACGAGCTCTCTTGATGTGAGAGCCGACGAGGAAACGGAGAGAATGAACCCAGTGGAAGAAACGCAACGGGTCATACTGGATGAAGCCGATCGCTCCAAATTCACAAATCTGGGTTCCGAGCTTCAGGAGGACCTAGTTAAAGAAATCACGAACTGCTTGGTAGAAAACAGGTCGGTCTTCGCTTGGGTACCGAACGACATGCCTGAAATTTCTCGATCGGTCGCATCGTACTCCCTTAGAATTCGGCAAGATTACAAGCCGGTTAGACAAAAGAAGATATGACACTGCAAGGAGCGACAGGAGGTGATCGAGAAAGAAATAGAGAAACTACTCGAAGCCGGGTTCATCCGGGAAGTCAAGTACCCTGAATGGCTCGCCAATGTGGTGTTGGTGAAGAAGAAGAATGGGAAATGGAGAATGTGCATCGATTTTACCGACCTGAACAAAGCATGCCCAAAAGACAGTTTCCCCTTGCCCAAGATCGACCAGCTAGTAGACTCCACCTCTGGACATGAACTTCTCAGCTTCTTGAATGCTTTCTCGGGCTACCATCAAATTCAGATGAGCCTCGAAGACGAAGAGAAGACTGCCTTTATAACTAACTAGGGCACGTATTGTTACCAAGTAATGCCATTCGGCTTGAAGAATGCAGGGGCCACGTACCAACGGCTCGTCATGGAAGGGTTTAAGAAACAGATCGGTCGGTCTGTCGAGGCCTATGTGGATGATATGGTGGTCAAAAGTAAGACGACCGCGGAACATGTAGAGGATCTCAGAGAAGTCTTCCAGACCCTTAACAAGTTTTAAATCAAATTGAACCAGAAAAAATGTGTCTTTGGAGTGGCATCCGAAAAATTCCTTGGGTTTATGATTACTCAGCGGGGGATTGAAGCTAATCTAGAGAAAATCGAAGCTATCATCCAAATGTCCTCACCACGGTGCTTGAAAGATGTTCAGATATTAACTGGACAGATAGTCTCTTTAAGCAGATTTGTTTCCAGGTTGGGGGACAAGTGCCTCCCATTTTTCAAAATCTTGAGGAAAGCAAATATGAATCAATTCCAATGGCCGGACAAGTGTAAAAGAGCCTTCCAACACTTGAAGCAGTATCTTACAAATCCACCTGTTCTGCAGAGCCCCGTTGAGAGCAAAATTTTGATTATCTATTTAACGGTCACAGAGGGAGCGATCAGCGCGGTCTTGGTTCGATAGGATGGCAAGGAGCAATTTTCGATCTACTACGTCAGCAAGGTGTTGACTGGACCAGAAACGCGGTATACGCCCATAGAAAAGCTGGCCCTCTCTTTGATAATGGCAACACGGAAGCTAAGGCCTTATTTCCAGAGTCATACCATCGAGGTATGGACCGACCAACCCCTCCGACAGTGCCTTCAAAAGCCCGAAATCTCAGGTCGACTGATAAAATGGGCAGTAGAACTGGGGGAGTTCGACATACAATATAAGCCTCAGAAGACGATCAAGGCGCAGGTGTTGGCAGATTTTATTGCAGAGATGAGCCAACCTAACTCGCAGGGTGAGCCATACCCTTCCTGGAGCTTATTTGTTGACGGATCGTCCAACGCTGAGGGATGCGGAGCAGGAGTAGTGTTGATTAGCCCTCATATGGAAGAAAAGGTGGAATACGCCCTTCAGCTAGAATTCAAGGCCTCCAATAATGAGGCAGAATACGAGGCTCTGATAGCCGGCCTCCAATTGGCTAAGAAAATGGAGGTAAAGCATCTGAAGTTATATAGCGATAGCCAAGTGGTGGTCGGTCAAGTCACTGGACAGTATGAAGCCAAGGGGAACAGGATGATCAAGTACTTGGAGCTGGTAAAGCAGGAGTTAAGTAATTTCGAGCAGTACTCGATCAGCAAGATAGAACGAGCTCAAAATGCTAAGGCGGATGCGCTCTCCAAAATAGCCTCCGATCGAGATGCCAAAAATAACGTTATAGTAGAACGACTAGATCGCCCTAGCATTAAAAAAGCTAAGGAGGTTCTTGATGTAGATACCGGTCGATCAAGTTGGATGGAACCGATCAGACAATACCTCCTAGAGGGAACACAACCAAAAGATGCGTTGAAGGCCAAGAAACTGAGAATAAAGGCGGCCGAATACGCGGTCATTAATAGCACCCTATACAAGCGATCTTACGATTGGCCACTGCTGCGATGCTTGAATGAAGAAGAGGCAGAACAAGCGATGGCCGAAGTCCACGAAGGAATGTGTAGAAATCACGTAGGAGGCAAAATGTTGGCTCATAGGCTGATTAGACAGGGGTATTACTGGACGACAATGAGAAAAGACTGTCAGGATAAAGTCAACCGATGTGAGGCTTGCCAGAGAAACAGTGGCTTGTCTCATCAGCCGACCGAGAGGATGAAGATAGTGAGTCATCCTATCCCTTTCGCTCAATGGGGAATGGATATACTGGGGCCTTTCCCTCTCGGTCCCGGACAGAAGAAGTTCCTGATAGTGGCAGTGGAGTACTTCACCAAATAGGTAGAAGTGGAAGCGGTCGCTACAATTACCGAGCAGAAGGTGGAGAGCTTCGTAAAGAAAAATATACTAAGTCGCTTCGGGATGCCTATGGTGCTGGTTGCAGACAACTATCGGCAGTTCGATAATGATAAGTTCAGAGATTTCTGCGACCGACTAAAGATAAGGCTACAGTTGACCTCAGTAGCTCACCCCCAAAGCAACGGTCTCGCGGAGAACATCAACAAGAAGATAATGGGTGCTCTCAAGCAGCGCCTAGATGGACGAAAGACTTGGGTGGAAGAATTGGACGAAGTGTTGTGGGCATATAGAACCACGCCAAATGGAGCCACAAGGGAAACACCGTTCAGGATGACCTTTGGGGCAGAAGCCCTAGTTCCAGTTGAAGTAGTGTTGCACAACCAAAGGGTGTCGAACTATAAAGAAGAGCGGAATAATGAAGCCCGCCGAGCAGAACTCGTACTCCTTAGTCAAGACAGGGATAGGGCAGTGATAGACTTGTAGGAAAATCCCGGGAGGAACATCACATGTTCCAGCAGCGGAAACAAAAATTTTTTATTCCCGGGACCTTCCCGAAACCCAGGATCCCGGTGTCGGTATGAAAAACTCAAACTGAATAGCCAATAGAGACTATCTCTAAAGGTATCCACGCAGAGATCGAAAAACCTAATCGAGTCAAACCCTTTGACCTGTGAATAGCTAGAACGTAATAAGAGTCGCTAGACCCTACCTCACGTCCGGAGAGCTTGAGATTCACGTTGGCCCTTGCCTTGGAGAAGAGAGAAATCGATGGTTGCTTAAGGAGAAGACTAAAGATCACCTTTCAAAGCTAGCTTAACACTTAAGCTTTCTTCTTCTTCTTCCTCTAGCCAAAACGCATACGACCATCATACTCTCTTAAGCCATCTTATGTTAATTTTAACACTTAAAAATGCTTCCATAAGATCAAGACAAGTGTATGGCTTAATGGCTTTTCATTTATTAAATGAAATAAACTAATAAGCTTTGAAAAGTCAAAGCTTATCCTCCTTTCTCCTTTCCAGCGTGCATGACTAATATATATATATAATAATTAATTAATTAATTACTTAATTAATTAATTAGAATATATTTGCTAAGGTCCGATCTAACTGGGTTGGTCCTCTTACCTCTTATCGGGCCCAGTCTCTTTAAACAAATTCCAAAACCTTTCTTAGCAATATTGATGTCGCGATCTCATCGGACATATCCCAATCCATTGGGATCCATTTAATCTAATGCTCTCCATAATTGAAACTCGTCCAATTACTATTTTATGATTCTCTCGAGACACTCTTATCGCTGTGACCCTTTAGGTTCCGGTTATGTTGGCCACTTAGATTAACAATTAATCTGAGCAAGTCATGAGCGGTATCTAGCAACACATCATGACCCCGATTGACCGAAAAGTAATTGGTTTGATGAATTCATCACGAACCGGATCACGAACCCTTCCATGAACAATTACTTTGCAATTAGTCCTTTCATCATCCTATACCCCACTTGGTTATGAGTATGGCTAATATGTCAACTCTTACTAGACTAAGTCTAGCCCAGTGAAAACAGTTCTGTCGAGGACTCATTACTTTATATGTCCATGAAGACACTCTTCATGACATAGTCATGCTCGCCGAGGCTTAAAGTAATGATCTGACGAAAGGCGGTTGTATCTCTTACATTCTCACGTAAGTGATGAATCCTTTATTGGCTACTCAATTACCTTGAATACCTCAAACCGCACTCCAAGCACCACCCTATGAGTAACCTCTGGAAGGCCACGAGGAATGGAGTCAAATGCGTGATCAAGATTCAAGATATCCTCGAGTACCTCAAGTCTAAGGATACTTGCACCATTGCTATGATGAGATTATCATCGACATTAAATCCATGTGATGATCTCATGGCAGTCATCCAATGTACTTACTACCACTAGTAAGCATCCATATGTCAACTCTAAATATCCCATATTTACAGTTTACGAGATCCACCGCTGATCCAATCAAGGAGTATGACATATCTTAATCCATCCGGATTAATGATGTCCCGTCTCATTAATCCTATGACTAGGGAGAATTTAGATACTGACATAATTGCACATGATAGGAATCTCAGGATTATGATCACATCATAATTTCCTTCATGCTATGTCATATATCATGGACTTCATTAATTTGATTAAAGATCAACATCAATTCATAACAAAATGAATATCAAATAAATGAAGCATGCCTTTCTTTATTTATTCATAAAGTCTGTACATGACTATGAACAAAAAAACGCTAAAGGGGATTGCCTTTAGGGCACTACTCTAACAATCTCCCACTGACCTAAAGCCAATCGCCTTGGTATCTAATACCATAAGCGAGTACATGAGAATCAAAATTCTTACGTGACAATGGCTTCACAACGGATCGACAATGTTACGCTCTGTGGGAATCCTCTCGATCGCGACATCACCTCTAGCAATGATCTCTCTAATCATATGATATCTCATGAGTACGTGTTTAGATCGTTGGTGAGACCTCGGTTCTTTTGCTCGAGCAATAGCCCCATTGTTGTCACAATACAACCGTATGGGTCCATCACATTAGGAACCACACCAAGTTTAGAAATGAACTTCTTGATCCAACGGCTTCCTTTGCCGCCTCGATGCGTGAAGAATGTACTCGCCTCGGTCGTCGAATCGCCAATCGTCTCTTGTTTGGAACTCTTCCAATCGACCGCTCCGCCGTTCAACGTGAAAACATAACTTTGACGGGATCTGAGTCATCCTTGTCGATTAAACTGGCATCCAGATGCCCGCTCACTTGGAGATTTCCATCTCCATATATCAAGAAAACATCCTTAGTCCTTCGCAAGTACTTAAGGATATTCTTGACAGCTACCCAGTGACCCTCACCAGGATCCGATTGGTATCTGCTCGTGACACTCAGAGCATACGATACATCGGGCCTCGTACATAACATTGCATACATGATCGATCCTACTGCAGATGCATACGGGATCTGATCCATGCGAATCCTCTCATCTTGTGTCTTAGGACACATAGATTTTGAGAGTGTTATCCCATGAGTGATGGGAAGAAACCCTCTCTTGGATTGCTCCATGCTAAACTTCTTTAGCATCTTGTCTATGTACGATGATTGTGAAAGACCAAGCAACTTCTTCGATCTATCTCTATAAATCTTTATCCCAAGGATATAAGTTGCTTCACCAAGGTCTTTCATCGCAAATTGCTTGGACAACCAAATTTTAACTGATTGTAGCATTGAGACATCGTTTCCGAGTAATAATATGTCATCCACATATAGCACAAGGAAAACGATTGCATTCCCATTAACCTTCTTGTACACACAGTATTCATCCGGATTTTGCGAGAAACCAAACTCTTTGATTGACTCATCAAAACGGATGTTCCAACTCCTGGATGCTTGCTTCAATCCATAAATAGATTTCTGAAGCTTGCATACCTTTTCGCCATCACTGAAAGTGAAGCCCTCTGGTTGTGTCATGTACACATCCTCGGCCAGATTTTCGTTAAGGAAAGCTGTCTTCACATCCATTTGCCATATCTCATAATCATAATGAGCGGCAATGGCTAGGAGTATCCGAATGGATTTAAGCATTGCTACTGGGTGAAGGTCTCGTCATAGTCAACTCCTTGTCTTTGACGAAATCCTTTCGCCACAAGCCTTCTTTGTAGGTAATCACATTACCATCCATGTCGGTTTTCTTCTTGAAAACCCATTTGCACCCTATAGGTTTTATCCCTTCAGTGCATCAACCAAAGTCCATACTTGGTTTATGTACATGGAATCCATTTCGCTTTCATGGCATAAAGCCATTTTTCGACTCAACTTTTCGAACCTCTTCATAGGTAGCAGCTCATCATCTTCTATGAGCAATACGTCATTCTGTTCACTTATGAGAATCCGTATCTCTAGGAACAATGCGCATCCTACTGACCCACGAACTTCGTGTGCAATGAAGGTTGAATCTGCTTTCATCCGAATGAGTGATGGTCTCGTGTTCGAGCAGCTGATTCAGGCTTGTTTGAGCATCTTGAACTTCTTCAAGTTCAACTTTGCTCCCACCGCCTTCTTGCGGAAGAAACTCTTTCTCTAAAAGGCAGCATGCTTGAAACAAACACCTTTTGTTCCTCGGAAGGTAGAATTGATATCCCATGGTCTCTTTAGGATATCCTACAAACAAACACTTGTCGACTTTGCTTCAAGCTTATCTCGATGAATCCGCTTCACGTGGTGACAACCCCATACTTTCAAATGAGAAAGATAAGGTTTTCTGTTAGTCCACATCTCATATGGAGTAACATCAATCTGTCTTAGAGGGAACTCTGTTTAGCAAGTAAACAATTTGCTCTAGCGCATACCCTAAAACGATTTTGGTAACTTCGAAACCCATCATTGATCGTACCATGTCCAACAAGGTTCGATTTCTCCTTTCACCACACCATTATCTTTGTGGGGTGTAAGGAGGAGTCCATCGAGATAATATCCCATTATCTCGAGATAATCTCAAACTGCTGGTCTAAGTATTCTCCACCACGATCGGATCGTAATGCCTTGATACTTTTACCAAGCTAGTTTTCTACTTCATTTCAATTGTTTGAACTTTTCAAGCGCTTGATTTGTATCTCATCGATACAAGTACCCATATCGTGAATAATCATCGATAAAGGTAATGAAGTAACGACAACCACTTCTGGCATGGATGGACATCGGACCGCATACATCTGAATGTATTAGGTAATACTCCAATCGCTCGTTCACCCTTTCCTTTGAAGGGTAACTTAGTTATCTTGCCTAATAAACAAGATTCGCATGTGTCATATGATTCATAATCGAATGACCCTAAACTGCCACTCTTGTGGAGCTTAGCGATGCGTGTCTCATTTATATGGCTGTTCGACAATGCCATAAGTAAGTTGACTTTAGATTATCTCTTTTATGCCGCTTGGTGTCATTGACATTTAAAATTGGATTAGACATATCTAATATGTAAATACCATTGCACAATGTACCAGTTCCATAAAGCATTCCATTAGAATTAATAGAACAACCATTGCTACTAAAATTCATATGGAATCCAAATTTATTCGCACGAAGCAGACAATATATTCTTTGTCAAAACGGGTACAAAATAACAATTATCCAATTCCAATACAAGCCCAGTAGGGAGAGACAAAACATAGGTTCCTACGGCTAATGCAGCAACTCTTGCTCCATTTCCAACACGTAGGTCTACTTCTCCCTTCATGAGTTGCCCATCGTCCTCAAGGCCCTGCATATCATTGCATATGTGTGAGTCACAACCAAGATCAAATACCCGGATGTTGTGATCAATGAATATATTAACTTCAATGACATACAAACCTGAAGTAGTCGAGGCATCCGATGCCTTCTTCATTTCGGCGACTCGGATAGACTTTGCAATTCGCCTCCGATGGCCATCTTTACCGTGATGGAAGCAAGTTCCTTCGGGGCAGCTTCTTTGGTCTTCTTCTTGATGGCGCCTCCCTTTGGTTTCTTTGCCTTCTTCTTCTTTGGGTTCTTTTTTCTTGGACCCAAAAGATGAAGAAGCAACCACCAAAGACTTGCTTACTATCACTCTTGATAGTCTGTTTCAATGTCTTGGCAGATTGATCATTTCGGTATTGTAGTGGATATTTGGTTCATCCGATAGTTTAGCACAAACGTGCATAACTGCCGGACAATCCAACCGAATTAAGTCTATACTTAATTCATGATCCATTGCAAAACCTAAGACGACCAATCTCTCAATATAGCCATTCATCTTCGTATGTCTTCGCATGTTAGATGTCCCTGAGCCATCTTAGTAGTGAAGAGAAGCCTTGAGGTCTCGAACCTTTCGGACCGGGCTTGCTCGTCAAACAACTCCCTAAGATGAAAAACTATAGTGTGAGCATCCATAGACTCGTCCTGCTTCTGCAGCTCAGGTGACATCGACGCAAGCATAATGCAAGTCGCCATGTCACCGTCCTTTAGATGCTTACTATATGCCTTCGATCATCATCGAAGCATCGACAACGTAGTGCATCTGAAGCGGAAAATCTAGGATATATCCTGGACTTTCAGATCGAGAACTATTCTCGATTCCTTAACGATCGAAGAAAATTCGGTCCGATTAACTTGTTGGAATCCATAAGCGGCGAAGATTCACACTTGACGACATTTTCAAACAACCTACGGATAGAGAGGAAGAATGTTAGAATAGAAATAGCTGCATAATCATAAGGACTTGAATGATATGCAAAAGAGCTCCCACTAGTTTCATAGAATCCATAACCCTCATTCTGAATCCAAAGAAACAAAGTGACATAATGTCCTAGTGGGTCGATATCCGATATTGCTAAGAATGACCTTGGGTTTACCAATGAGCCATAACTTAGGTCAATCGGTAGGTATCGAACATACCAATTGCATCATCGATAACCGATATGAGAATGACCTTGGGTTTACCCAACAAGCCACCTTATGTCTCGGGAGGTATCGGATATACCAATTACATCTTAGACACAACTATCGATCGCTCTATCAACTTGTTGATGTATGCACTTACATTGGGTATCGACTCTTTGATGCGCATACATCGATGTATGCTACCCAATTTCGCCTTTGTCCACGTTGACCTTGAGTTTACTCAACAAACCAACGCTTCGGTGAAAACCAACCCATTAATCCGAAAATCATATTTTCATGGTTCAACATATTCAGATAGAGTGAGCTTGGGTTTACCTAACAACCCATCCCTATAAGAACTCGGTTCTTACCATATTAATGGAAGGCGTTAGTTTTCATATACCGAGGAGGATTTAGAAATTCTAGACTCCAAGCAGAAGGATTATAGTCACCAGGACTATATGGAATGATTTAGGTTTCATCAATCCAATTGAATCATTCCTTATAATCATCCATCATCCAACCTAAGCATGCCACAAGTCGACTTTCATCGAATGGAAGTCACCTTATGCTTCTGCCCACACACAAGTCGACTTATATCCTGATACAAGTCGACTTATGGCAAAAATCTTAAACAAGTCGACTTATCCAGAAAACAAGTCGACTTATCCAGAAAACAAGTCGACTTATGCTGAAAACAAGTCGACTTATGTAGCAAACAAGTCGACTTATTCTGCAAGATTGCTATTATTTCTAATCGGCTAATTCCTCAATCAATGCAATTCCAATTCTCAACACCATCATACCTAAGGTAATATCTGTAAATTGATGTATCAATGAACACTTCATTGATCTATGAATGCCTTATATGGTCAAACCATACATGAAAAGCTTAAAATGAGTCAAAACTCATAAATATCCAAACAAATTAAGAACACCCAAATTCTCACCCTAAGCATCTCAAGCTAGTGTATACACTCTCAAAACTACTCCGGCACTTGTCACAAAAATTGTGACGGCCAAAACAAGCAAGAAAATGAAATGTACTAACGAGACACAAATGTGACCAATTCGGCATTCAAAAATTCTTGGAAAAGCAACTTCAAGCAATTCAATTTGGCAATCATACTACATCAAGATAACACATTTTTAATCACATTAAAAATACTGCAAGGCATTGGAATTGAAAAAGCAAACTCAATCAAGCCAAGCAAAACAGTCCCAACAATTTTCACCAAAACTGTCCAGTTCTGTACATTGCTTGAAATGATCAATGAAACAATTTCAATAAATTCTGAGAAAATTATATAGGTTACTACATGTTCGAAAATGCTACCTGAATTTTTCAGGATTTTAGGCCATCAAAACTCAGTCAACCAAAATAACAAAACTGATTAAAATTCTGTGTTCATCAACACAGCAATTCCCAACAGCATAGAATAAAATCGAAAATAAATATCCAATCACCTTGAAATCCAATTTCCATGCTCACAGACATTCAACAACATCTTAGAGACATTTAGGTGAAGGAAAATCCAGAAAACGATTTTTCTAGAATTTATTCTTGATTTTATACTACTACCTGTTCACAGAATCGTTTCAAAAACAGCATCTGTAAGCTTAGGGAAATAATTAGCAAAACTTTATCTAATCAAATCGATAAATTCTGAAAATTCATAGACATATTCTCTAACATGTTATGAACATTCCTGGGCAGAAAAATTTCGAAAACCCTATCTCTATAGCAATTCGAAATCTGAACAGAATGCATGCAACAACATCACAAGCAATTAGGGTTTATGATCTAGCTTCAGTTAAAGCTTCATACACGACACCAGACGCTCTGATACCACTGTAGGAAAATCCCGGGAGGAACATCACATGTTCCAGCAGCGGAAACAAAAAAATTTTATTCCGGAACCTTCCGAAACCCAGGATCCCGTGTCGGTATGAAAACTCAAACCCGAATAGCCAATAGAGACTATCTCTAAAGGTATCCACGCAGAGATCGAAAAACCTAATCGAGTCAAACCCTTTGACCCGGAATAGCTAGAACAGAATAAGAGCTGCTAGACCCTACCTCTGTCCTGGAGAGCTTGAGATTCACGTTGGCCCTTGCCTTGGAGAAGAGAGAAATCAATGGTTGCTTAAGGAGAAGACTAAAGATCACCTTTCAAAGCTAGCTTAACACTTAAGCTTTCTTCTTCTTCTTCCTCTAGCCAAAACGCACGACCATCATACTCTCTTAAGCCATCTTATGTTAATTTTAACACTTAAAAATGCTTCCATAAGATCAAGACAAGTGTATGGCTTAATGGCTTTTCATTTATTAAATGAAATAAACTAATAAGCTTTGAAAAGTCAAAGCTTATCCTCCTTTCTCCCTTTCCAACGTGCATGACTAATATATATATATAATAATTAATTAATTAATTACTTAATTAATTAATTAGAATATATTTGCTAAGGTCCAGTCCAACTGGGGTCGGTCCCTACCGCCTCTCGGGCCCCGATCTTTGAAATGTTTCCCAAAACCTTTCTTAGCATTATTGATGTCGCGATCTCATCGGGACATATCCCAATCCCATTGGGATCCATTTAATCCTAATGCTCTCCATAATTGAAACTCTGTCCAATTACTATTTTACAGATTCTCTGAGACACTCTTATGCGTGTGACCCTTTAGGTTCCCGGTTATGTTGGCCACTTAGATTAACAATTAATCTGAGCAAGTCATGAGCGGTATCTAGCAACACATCATGACCCCAATTGACCGAAAAGTAATTGGTTTGATGAATTCATCACGAACCGTATCACGAACCCTTCCATGTACAATTACTTTGCAATTAGTCCTTTCATCATCCTATACCCCACTTGGTTATGAGTATGGCTAATATGTCAACTCTTACTAGACTAAGTCTAGCCAGTGAAAATAGCCTCTGTCGAGGACTCATTACTTTATATGTCCATGAAGACACTCTTCATGACATAGTCATGCTCGCCGAGGCTTAAAGTAATGATCCCGACAAGAGGCAGGTATCTCTTACGCTCTCACGAAGTGATGAACTTTATTGGCTACTCAATTACCTTCAATACCTCAAACTGCACTCCAAGCACCACCCTATGAGTAACCTCCGGAAGGCCACGAGGAATGGAGTCAGTATGTGATCAAGATTCAAGATATCCTCGAGTACCTCAAGTCTAAGGATACTTGCACCATTGCTATGATGAGATTATCATCGACATTAAATCCATGTGATGATCTCATGGCGAGTCATCCAATGTACTTACTACTACTAGTAAGCATCCATATGTCAACTCTAAATATCCCATATTTACGCTTTACGAGATCCACCGCTTGATCCAATCAAGGAGTATGACATATGTTAGTCGTCCGGATTAATGATGTCCAGCCTCATTAATCCTATGACTAGGAGAATTTAGATACCGACATAATTGCACATGATAGGAATCTCAGGATTATGATCACATCATAATTTCCTTCATGCTATGTCATATATCATGGACTTCATTAATTTGATTAAAGATCAACATCAATTCATAACAAAATGAATATCAAATAAATGAAGCATGCCTTTCTTTATTTATTCATAAAGTCTGTACATGACTATGAACAAAAAAACGCTAAAGGGGATTGCCTTTAGGGCACTACTCTAACAAGACTCTGCAAGTGCACAGGTTTAGTTGCAATAATCAAGTGTCGATCCACAAGGACTAGGTCAAACTACTAAATTTATACCTCCTAGAATTGCTAAGCAATCAATTAAGAAAGTTTTGTTGTTAAGGAAATTGCAATAAACGATAAACAGAATTTGCACTAATATTCTAGGAATTCATTCCAACAAAGAAATCATGTACTTCCTTATGAAATAATTCACCGATCTGGTACTTTAACTAATTGTTGTCACTCAATTCTTTCGAAGTAATCAACGTGTTGATTTCAATTTTTAAACCAATTTCTTAGATTAAAAACCAAATTCAATCTCAATTAACGCCTTTGGATTCTTCTCACACTCTTAACGAAGAAATCTATTTCTAGATATTCATTCAGTTAGATCTAATCTAGCATTTCAGATATTAAACGTCACTTTTTAGTTCTTAGTTTAACACCACCATATTTAATTCAAAACCCTAGATTAGATAGATCAGATCAATAATTGATGAAATGACTTTACTGAAATTTAATCAACATTGAAATAAAAGGAATAAAGTCATAAGGTTTAATACACAATTCCTAAGTCAAAATAAATATCCTAGAACAAAGAAATTTAAAGGTCCATAATTGAATTAAAAAATAAATAAACCAAATGAACTACAAACGACAACATGAAGGATAGAGTAGAGAATGGAAAAAGGAAAGAAAAGGGACTCCAATTTTTGTCTTCAATCTTGATCTCTCGATCTCTCCAATTAATCTCCCGATCTTCCTTCTCTTCTCATCCTCTTCGATCTTCTTTCTTTTTTCCCTCCTCTTAGTCGTGGTCCACCACCCCCCTTTTTGTTATGTTCCTTCCCATTTAAAATCCTGGAACCGTCCAAACAAATTGCTTTACACGGGCCGTGTGAAATTCACACGGTCTGTGTAACCTTCGGGTAAAATTGACGCATCTGTCTTCAATTTACACAGACTGTGTGAAATTTCACACGGTCTGTGTAACCTTCGGGTAAAATTGGTGCATCTGTCTTCAATTTACACAGACTGTGTAAATTTCACACAGTCTGTGTAACCTTTGGGTAAAAACCTGCAAAATCAAGGAAAATATCCAGAGCAGTACAATTTCACCAAAAACTAAAGAAATTCACAACAATTAATGTAAAAACAATGACAAAATAGATCTAGAAAATAACAAAAACAACAAATTATCAAACTCCCCTATGCTAAACGTTTGCTTGTCCTCAAGCAAATAGACTAAAATCACAAAAGCAAGAAACCAAAATAACATTAATTCGAACAAAACAAAATGTTGCATGTTACTGAGGCAAAGACAACTATTAGCTCCGAGGAATGGTTCATCACTCACGATCTCTACTAGGTTTAGCTTAAAGAGTCAATTTACATAATGAACATTAATCAAAAAGTAAGATCATCCCCCTCATTGTCATTTCTATCTCAAAGGAGCGCTTGGTTACCAATTTAGTAAACCATTTTCTAATTCCCCAGTAAAACATGTCTCAAAGGGGTACCTCATTAGGTATTTTCCCGGTAACATGCATCTCAAAGGGGTAACAAAGACCAATTAATCCCTCGATTGTTCGAGTTATGAAACGGCCCGATAAGGGACTTAACTCTCCCAATTGTTAGCTACTCCATTCAAGAACTTAAGGGAAGATGGTGCCGTTCCACCAACCTCAGCTAATATTGATGTTCACACAGGTCTCTTTTTTTATTAAAAAAAAATTAAGGTAAGCAAACGATTCTCCAGTAACAGAAAAGAAGTAGTAACGGGGTTATCCAGTAGGTAAATTAAGTAATGCATTTTCAATTTAAAAGAGCTAAACCTAGTTATGAACGGGTGTCCACCATTTCCTACGAAGTTCACAGTTGTTGAATGATAACAACGAAAGAAAAATGCAGAAGACATAATGCAACACAGAATGCAACAGGAAAGAAACAAACATAAATAAAGCGACACAAGAAGAACAGAATTAAAGAACGAACTAAGTAACCTAACTTAACTCCCTTATGCTAAACGAAGCATTGACCCCAATGAAAAACAATTATGGAGAAGAAGAAGGATTACTTGGGTTTGCCGAAGATTGATGCCACAAGTTGAAAGCAGTTGTTAATTCCTGAATGGTAGCAGTTTGAGTTTCAACAATGCACCGAATAGAGAGATTAGCATTGGTGTGGAGCGGAAAGTAACAACGTTGTGGTGGCGCCTAATGGATGACCAGCAAAGTAGGGCTTTAGACGTTGACCATTAACTTTAAAAGCTCCGGAAACCTCACTCCAAACTTCGACTGCACCATGGGGAAACACTTGGAGGACTTGAAACGGTCCTGACCATCTAGACTTGAGTTTCCCTGGAAAAAGACGAAGGTGAGGATTAAATAACAAAACTAAATCACCTTCGACAAACCTTTTCTTGGTGATATGTTTGTCATGCCATAATTTGGTCTTTTCCTTGTAGAGTCGAGAACTCTCATAAGCCTCCAATCTTAAAATGTCCAACTCATTCAGCTGCATTGCCCTCTGTTCACCAGCAGACTTCATGTCAAAATTGAAAGTTTTGATAGCCCAATAGGCTTTATGTTCTAACTCCACTGGTAAGTGACATGATTTGCCGAAAACAAGCCGATAAGGTGTAGTTCCCAACTGTGTCTTGAAAGTCGTACGGTATGCCCAAAGAGCATCATCAAGTTTTAAGGACCAATCCTTCCGTGACTTATCAACCGTTTTTGCTAGAATACTCTTGATTTCACGATTGGAAACTTCAACCTGTCCACTTGTTTGAGGATGATAAGGTGTAGCAATCCGATGATAAACTCCATATTTCCGCAAAAGACTCTCAAGGGGCTTATTGCAAAAGTGAGTACCATTATCGCTCAACAAGGCCCTCGGAATTCCAAAATGAGAGAAGATATATTTCTTCAAGAATTTGATGACAACCTTAGAATCATTTGTGGAAGTCGCAACGGCCTCTACCTATTTCGAAACATAATCCACTGCTACCAGAATATAGAGATTGTTATGGGACTTAGGAAATGGTTCCATAAAGTCAATACCCCAAACATCAAACAATTCAACCTCAAGTATTCCAGTTTGTGGCATTTCAGACCTCCTTGAAATAGTACCCATCCGCTGGCAATTGTCACATGTAGCTACATACTCCCGGACATCACGAAACAAAGTAGGCCAGAAAAATCCTGCTTGAAGAACTTTTGTAGCTGTCTTATCTGGACCAAAATGGCCACCATAAACTGTTGAATGGCAATGATAAAGAACACTTTGCACCTCATCCTCAGGCAAACATCGTCTAAAAATACCATCTCCACAATATTTGAATAGTAACGGTTCTTCCCACACATAATATTTAGCATCAGAAATGAGTTTCTTCTTCTGCTAATACGTTATCTCCGGTGGAAATAGTCCGCAAACAATGTAATTTACCATATCTGCATACCATGGTGTTACCAAAGATGATATAGCCAATAAATGTTCTCCTGGAATAAAATCATCAATCGGACATTTGTCATTCGGAACAGTAATTCGAGACAAATGATCAACCACCACATTTTCGGTTCCAGCTTTATCCTTGATTTCGATGTCAAATTCTTATAACAATAATACCCAACGGATAAGTCGTGGCTTGAAGTCTTTCTTCTTCAACAAATGCCGAATAACTGCATGATCTGTAAAGACAACAACTTTAGAGTTAATTAGGTAAGACCTAAACTTTTCAAGAGCAAAGATAACAACTAAAAACTCTTTTTCGGTGGTGGCATAATTGATTTGAGCCTCGTCAAGAGTTCAGCTAGCATAGTAGATGGCGTAAGGCTTATTATCCTGTCTTTGTCCCAAAACAGCTCCCAAAGCATGATCACTGGCATCACACATTACTTCGAATGGAAGATTCCAATTAGGTGCTTGATAACCTGAGTGAAATCAAAGCTTCTTTCAACTCGTAATAAGCACTCAGACAATCCTCGTTAAATTCAAAAGGTATATCCTTGACAAGTAAACGTGTTAAAGGTTTTGCAATTTTAGAGAAGTCTTTAATGAACCGTCCGTAAAAACCAACATGGCCAAGAAAACTTCTCGCGCCTTTGACAGAAGTAGGTGGGGGCAATTTTTCAATTACTTCCACTTTTGCTTTGTCAACTTGAATATCCTTATTGGAAACCAGATGACCGAGTACAATCCCTTCCTGAAGCATAAAGTGGCATTTTTCCCAATTTAACACTAAATTAGCCTCTTCACATTTTACCAACACCTTGGATAAATTTTGCAAGCAATCATCAAATGACAAGCCATAAACAGAGAAATCATCCATAAACACTTCCATTACATTTCAATGAAATCAGAAAATATGGCCATCATACAACATTGGAAAGTAGCAGGGGCATTACAAAGCCCAAAAGGCATTCTCCTATAGGCAAAAGTACCATATGGGCAAGTAAATGTGGTTTTGTCCTGATCTTGTGGATGAATGTGGATATGAAAGAACCCTGAGTACTCATCAAGATAACAAAAATGAGAATTCCTAGCAAGTCTTTCTAGCATTTGGTCAATGAAGGGAAGAGGAAAATGATCTTTCCTAGTTGCTGAATTTAGCTTACGGTAATCAATACACATTCTCCAACCTGTAACAGTCCTAGTTGGAATAAGTTCATTCTTTTCATTTGTTATTACCATCATCCCTCCTTTTTTAGGAACTATATGAACTGGACTAACCCACTTACTATCTGAGATAGGATAAATTATTCCAACATTTAGCAGTTTCAAAATTTCCTTTTCAACCACTTCTTGCATACTAGGATTTAATCTCCTTTGATGTTCAATTGTAGGCTTATGGTCATCTTCCATGAAGATTCGATGCATGCACACAGAAGGATGAATTCCTTTAAGATCATCTAAAGAATACCTTATGGCTTTTCTATGCTTTCTTAAAACGCTAACAAGTTTGTCAGTATCAACAACATCCAAGTTAGCATTAACAACCATAGGATATGTAGAGTTTGGTCCCAAAAATTCATACCTTAAATTTGAAGGAAGAGGTTTGAGTTCTACCTCTGGTGCTTTCACTTCAGATTGTTGTTGATCTATTTGTAAAACTTCAAAGTGCTCTTCTATTGCTGTAGGGAGATTTGCTAAAGATTTAGCAACCATGGCTACACCTGGATTCTCATCACTTAATGTTCCATTAGTGATTAAACATTGCTCAAAAAAATCAGCTGAATTTGGGTTAGACAAATGAGCATTGACAATAGAATCAATAATGTCAATTCTACAACAATCATCAGACAAATTTGGAAATTTTGTTACCTTGGAAAGATCAAATTGAACGCAATCCTCACCAATTTCAAATGATAATTTGCCATTTTTCACATCTATTTGACATCCTGCTGTAGCTAGAAATGGCCTTCTAAGTATGATTGGGGTGCGGGTGTCTTCTTCCATTTCCAAAATGACAAAATCAACAGGCACATACAAATTACCTACCTTAATAGGCACATCCTCCAATACACCAACAAAATATTTAACAGAGCGATCAGCTAATTGCAAAGCAACAGTAGTTGGTGTCAACTCTCCTAAATCAAGCTTCCGACACAAAGACAATGGCATTAAACTCACACTTGACCCTAAATCACACAAAGCACGTTCAATAGTAACTTTACCAATTTGGCAAGGAATTGAAAAGCTACCAGGGTCTTTGAGTTTTGGAGGAAGTTTATTTTGAATGGCAGCATTACATTCAACAGTCAAAACAACAGTTTCATGCTCTTCTAACTTTCTCTTGTTAGATAAGATTTCTTTGAGGAACTTAGCATAAGAAGGCATTTGAGAAAGTGCATCAGTGAAAGGAATATTAATGTACAACTTTTTAAGCACTTCTAAGAACTTCCCAAACTGAGCATCCAACTTAGCTTTGGCCATTCTATGAGGAAAAGGAATTGGTGGAGTGTATGGTTTAGGAGGTGGTAAGCTGGATTCCTTAGAAATATCAACATCCCCACTTTCATTATCTTTCTCAATTTCAATTCTCTTTCCTTTATTCTGAGTTTCAGCCATACTCTCATTTGCAACCTCATTCCTAGGATCATAAGGTCCTGTCAATTGTTTCCCAACTCTCAATGTCACAGCTTTACAATGCTCCCTAGGATTTGTTTCAGGTTGACTAGGTAATTTTCCTGGTGATGGGTGTGATGAACTAGCCTGATTTGCTATTTGATTCTCAAGCAACTTATTGTGACCAGCCAATAAATCTACCTTAGAAGTTAATTGCTTGATAGTTTCATCTTATTATCTTTGGGCTAGTAACATGGATTCCATCATGCTCTCTAGATTTGATTTTGGATGTCCCGATGGATTAGGTGGTCTTTGAAATCCAGGTGGTTGCCTAACATTTTGCTGAAATGGAGGATTTTGGTTATTTCTCCAGGAGAAATTTTGATGGTTCCTCCAACCTTGATTATAAGTGTTTGATTGGGGATCAAATTAAGGTCTTTGAGAAAGATTGTTTATGGCATGAACTTGATCACTACCCTGATCTTGGGCAAAAGGGTTACCAGCTTGACAATGAACAGATAAATGATCAACAGATCCACAAATTTCACATGCAGAGGTAGAACTACCAGCATTCACAGAATTTACATTCAAACGATCTAACCTATGAGTCATGGCATCAACCTTAGTAGAAAGGATTGTGAGAGCATCAACATCATACTTACCTGAAGTGTGTTTTGTTGCTCCTCGTTCATTGGACCATTGATAATGAGTGAGAGCCATTTCTTCAATAAGGTTGTATGCATCTGCATATGTTTTATTCAAAATTGCTCCTCCAGCTGTTGCATCTATTAAGGTCCTTATTGACTGAAGCAATCCATTGTAGAAGTTATGAAGAACCATCCAAGATGGTAAGCCATGGTGCGGGCACAACCGAAGTAACTCTTTATAACGCTCCCATGCTTCATACAACATTTCATCATCTTTCTGCGTGAATGTTGAGATTTGATTCCTGAGATTCGCTGTTTTGCTTGGAGGAAAATACTTGGCTAAAAATGACCTCGTGAGTTGATCCCAAGTAGTAATTGAACCAGCTGGGAGTGAATGAAGCCATGCTCTTGCCTTATCCCTTAAAGAGAATGGAAAAAGTCGAAGTCGAATAGCATCAGAAGTGACTCCATTCATCTTCAAAGTGTTGCAAACTTCAAGGAAAATTGTTAAATGCATATTCGGATCTTCAACAGGTGATCCTCCAAACTGGGACTGCTGCACCATAAAAATAAGAGCTGGTTTCAGCTCAAAATTATTTGCATCCACAGTCGGGTTTCTAATCCCAGAAGTACTCTCTTGAATTCCTGGCTCTGCATAATCACGGAGCCTGGGTCATACTCCTTCTTCCATTGTATTACTACCGCTGGAAGTTGCCACCTTCTTCTTATTTTCAAACCGTTGTTTCTTCCTTCTGTGGTAAGTTCGCTCGATTTCGGGATCAAATGGGGCTGTGAAATTAAATTGCATATAAATTGTGCTTCACCACTGCACGAATAACACAAAGGATAATGAATAATCTGATGGACGAAATAAATACCAAGTAACCTAAAATGAAAAATTGAAGTAAAATTGGAATAAGAAAAGCTTAGTCAATTTTGTTTAGAAAAATTCAATATTTGACACAGGTCCCCGGCAACGGCGCCAAAAACTTGATAGGCTCTGCAAGTGCACAGGTTTAGTTACAGTAATCAAGTGTCGATCCACAAAAAATTGATAGGCTCTGCAAGTGCACAGGTTTAGTTGCAGTAATCAAGTGTCGATCCACAAGGACTAGGTCAAACTACTAAATTTATACCTCCTAGAATTGCTAAGTAATCAATTAAGAAAGTTTTGTTGTTAAGGAAATTGCAATAAACGATAAACAAAATTTGCACTAATATTCTAGGAATTCATTCCAACAAAGAAATCATGTACTTCCTTATGAAATAATTCACCGATCTGGTACTTTAACTAATTGTTGTCAATCAATTCTTTCGAAGTAATCAATGTGTTGATTTCAATTTTTAAACCAATTTCTTAGATTAAAAACCAAATTCAATCCCAATTAACGCCTTTGGATTCTTCTCACACTCCTAACGAAGAGATCTATTTCTAGATATTCATTCAGTTAGATCTAATCTAGCATTTCAGATATTAAACGTCACTTTTCAGTTCTTAGTTTAACACCACCATATTTAATTCAAAACCCTAGATTAGACAGATCAGATCAATAATTGATGAAATGACTTTACTGAAATTTAATCAACATTGAAATAAAAGGAATAAAGTCATAAGGTTTAATACACAATTCCTAAGCTGAAATAAATATCCTAGAACAAAGAAATTTAAGGTCCATAATTGAATTAAACAATAAATAAACCAAATGAACTGCAAACGACAACATGAAGGATAGAGTAGAGAATGGAAAAAAGGAAAGAAAAGGGACTCCAATTTTTGTCTTCAATCTTGATCTCTCGATCTCTCCAATTAATCTCCCGATCTTCCTTCTCTTCTCCTCCTCTTCGATCTTCTTTCTTTTTTCCCTCCTCTTAGTCGTGGTCCACCACCCCCCTTTTTGTTCTGTTCCTTCCCATTTAAAATCCTGGAACTATCAAAACTAACTGCTTTACACGGGCCGTGTGAAATTCACACGGTCTGTGTAACCTTCGGGTAAAATTGGCCCATCTGTCTTCAATTTACACAGACTGTGTGAAATTTCACACGGTCTGTGTAACCTTCAGGTAAAATTGGTGCATCTATCTTCAATTTACACAGATTGTGTAAATTTCACATGGTCTGTGTAACCTTCGGGTAAAAACCTACAAAATCAAGGAAAATACCCAGAGCAATACAATTTCACCAAAAACTAAAGAAATTCACAACAATTAATGTAAAAACAATGACAAAATAGATCTAGAAAATAACAAAAACAACAAATTATTAGGCAGCCGCTCGTTCGGAAGCCGTTAGGCAAAAGCAACGAAGTTCTACAATAGAAGGGTAAAGCCGAGCGACGTAAAGGTCAGTGGGTATGTCCTACGAAAAGCCGAGGCGGCTGGAAAACACCCTGGAAAGCTCAGACAGGCATGGGAAGGACCCTATCAGGTGATCAAGCAAGTCGGACATGGCTCTTACATCCTACGTGATGCGAGCGGAAAAATTCTATCGAGGCCCTGAAACTTTCGAAACTTGAAGGCGTTCTACCAGTAGATAAGTTTTATTTCAGTTAATCTTTATTTGTTACTGATTTTTGTACACAACTTGTGGGAAACTTTTTTTCTGGCCCTGCCAATCAGGTTTTTTAACGGCCCACACCCTCATTATCATCAATAAAGGGGTTTTCAGATTTCTTGGCAAGAAGGAGTTTCATTAAATTTGGCAGAGTAGAAAATCCCATCGACCATCGATCGACTAGGTTGCCAAGACAAGATCCTTGGAACCATCGATCGACTTCGAATATCGCTAGGCCGGGTCGCCAAGACAAGATCCTTGGGACCACAGCTCGGCCTCGCCTACCGATCGACTAGGTTGCTAAGACATGATCCTTGGAACCATCGATCGACTTCGACTATCTCTCGACCGGGTCGCCAAGACAAGATCCTTGGGACCAGAGCTCGGCCTCGCCTACCGATCGACTAGGTTGCCAAGACAAGATCCTTGGAACCATCGATCGATTTCGACTATCGCTCGGTCGGGTCACCAAGACAAGATCCTTGGGACCAGAGCTCGGCCTCACCTACCGAACGACTAGGTTGCCAAGACAAGATCCTTGAAACCATCGATCGACTTCGACTATCGCTCGGTTGGGTTGCCAAGATAAGATCCTTGGGACCAGAGCTCGGCCTCGCCTACCGATCGACTAGGTTGCCAAGACAAGATCCTTGGAACCATCGATCGACTTCGACTATCGCTCGGCCGGGTTGCCAAGACAAGATCCTTGGGACCAGAGCTCGGCCTCGCCTACCGAACGACTAGGTTGCCAAGACAAGATCCTTGGAACCATCGATCGACTTCGACTATCGCTCGACTGGGTCGCCAAGACAAGATCCTTGGGACCAGAGCTCTGCCTCGCCTACCGATCGACTAGGTTGCCAAGACAAGATCCTTGGAACCATCGATCGACTTCGACTATCGCTCAGCCGGGTCGCCAAGACAAGATCCTTGGGACCACAGCTCGGCCTCGCCTACCGATCGACTAGGTTGCTAAGACAAGATCCTTGGAACCATTGATTGACTTCGAATATCGCTCTGCGGAGTCGCCAAAACAAGATCCTTGGGACCACAGCTCGGCCTCGCCTACCGATCGACTAGGTTGCCAAGACAAGATCCTTGGAACTATCGATCGACTTCGACTATCGCTCGGCCGGGTCGCCAAGACAAGATCCTTGGGACCACAGCTCGGCCTCGCCTACCGATCCACTAGGTTGCCAAGACAAGATCCTTGGAACCATCGATCGACTTCGACTATCGCTCGACCGGGTCGCCAAAACAAGATCTTTGGGACCACAGCTCGGCCTCGCCTACCGATCAACTAGGTTGCCAAGATAAGATCCTTGGAGCCATCGATCGACTTCGACTATCGCTCGGTCGGGTCGTCAAGACAAGATCCTTGGGACCACAGCTCGGCCTCACCTACCGATCGACCAGGTTGCCAAGACAAGATCCTTGGAACCATCGATTGACCTTGACTAATGCTTGGCCAAGATCCGAAGACAAAATCTCGGATCGTTCGGTCCTATTATCACTCGGCCTAATTCACCCGATCGGCACGCATCGAGCGCGTTCGTTCGTGACCTGCTATTCGAAGGGAGGAATATCTAACACATCAAAGATAATAAAAACCAAGCTTTCATTTCTTTGAACAAAGGTTCTGGCCACAAGCCCGACCAAATGAGCCTTATAAAGACCGAAACAATCAGTCTGATCCTTCTGGAGGGGAGGAAGGACCAGCAGCAGGAGCACCCAAGTCAGCGGAGAAAGGACCAGCAGCCGGACAAGGAGGAGAAGGTAACGAAGGGACTTCCTCTTCTTCTTCGGAGGTAAGATCCAGCTTCTCATCCGAAACTGGCACCTATTCTCCCTCGACCATCTCCTTCATTCCTTCCAAAGAAAGGCCAAGACCAGCGGGAAGCATCGGCTCGGCATATTCCTCAAATGAAGGGCACTCCGACCCCTCAGGAACGTGAGCCTCGTGGCACCTCCTCAAAATCGAAAAGGCTAGGTTGCAAGCATATTTTAAGCATTCCCCACGAAGGAATCGCCTCTTCCACCGCTTGATCGCCTCAACCCGTTGTTTTTTCATGGAGCCTCGCAGCTCCCTCAACATATCCTCGGTCCTGAGCTGGCCCTCCACTGCCGCTTGACAATCCTGGTGGAACTTCTTGCTATGCTTCCGCTCTGTCTCCACCGCCTTCTTTAGCTCATCCCTCTCCACAACCAGTTGGCTCCTCTCCTCCTCCCCCGTAGCCAGTTGAGCCCTCAAAATGCCCGTCGTTTCCTCCTGAGATTTCTTCTCCTCCTCCAAGGAAGAGTTTTGAGCCTGGAAAAGGTCTCTCTCCTCCTTCACCTCTGAAAGCTCGTCCTTCAAAGCCTTCATCTGCTCATGGAGGTCCTGGACTTCCCGGTCCAGAGCCTCCAGACGTTGCAGCACTGCGAAGGACATCACCGCACTCCGTATACCGCTACAAACGAGTTGGGACCCGAACTCCAGATTACTCTGCTTGTCCATGAGTCGCTCGTCCACGGGGGGAGTAATCCTCTCAGCAATATGGCGGGACACTTCGAGGTCTCCGATCGAGGCAGTTTTGTCCAATTTGATTGCAGACTCCCACTACCTAGGGATGGTGGCTCGCCCCTTCCCTTTGCCTTTTCCATCCTTCTCTTTCCTGCTTTGACTTGGCGGGCCGGACGGCAGATCACCAAGCCTGATCAACCTCTTCCTCTTAAGAGGCGGCTCCACTTCTTCCTCCTCCTCCTCCAAACCCGCTCAGCCCGTGCTCGCTAGCACAATCAGCAAAGACTCCGACACGGCGGGACGGTCTTCAATGGGCGGAGGGGCCAATAACATTATAGAACGGTCGGGCTCCGCTGGCGGAGCGGTGCCTTCACTGGCCTTAGCTTCCCTCTGTTTCTTTCCTTTGGCCCGCTTTTTGGATCTTGGAGGAGAGGAGGACCCGGCAAAACTGCTTATCCTTGCCATGGCTGCACAGTAATAAACACAAGTCAAAAAGCAGAACCAATGCTCGAAAACACAGCAAGTAATTTAAACACGAGGAGTCAACCAGACAGGGCGGTTTCCTCTCCTAGCCCACTAATTTGTGGCGGGGGGTCGATTAGAAAGGAATCGGTCGACGCTCCCCCGAGATATCCCTGGATGAGTCGAGCGAAGTCGTATCGGCCGAGCTCTTTAATGCGACCGATCACCTCCCACTCCTCTCCGCTAAGAGATACGCTCGACGCGTCATTCCACTGCTCGGCTAAAGGATACCTTCACGGCCGATACTCACAGGAGGATCCGAGGGACTTCACAAAAAAATATTTCATCCTCCAAGAAGTGATTTTCGAAGGTGTTCTAGCCGGTCGAAATCGGGCATCCCTATACTGTAGGTGAGGGATCCCGGCCCCAGAGCTTGAGCTCTGATTTATCCTCAGAAAATGACAGAGGATATCAACCGAAGGAGAGCAGCCGAACTGATGGCACAGCAGAGCCAAACTGTTGATGAACCTCCAGCCATTTGGAGGGATTTGACTGGGCATCAGCTGGTAGGCAGTGCACACCTCGTCGACAATAGGGGCGTACGGAAGCCTCATACCACCCACCGAGGAAAAACTATCAGACACAGCAAAATACCTACTCAAGTTGCTGTGGATTCGTTCGTGATCGAAGGCCAGCCTGGGCCCCCAGGACGTGGGGATGTTATTTCTAAGTATTGACCGATTCAACTCCCCCACGGTCATCGTCAATTCATTTCTCGGCGGCGCCTCCACGACCAACCCATCCTTCCTTTCTCTCGTCGATATTTCCTCAACACCTTCTACCATACTTCTAGAATTGGCCGTCGACATGCTTACCAAGAAGAAAACTTTTGAAAAGAAAACTTTAGAGGAGGAGACGAGGAAAAAGGACGTACCTATTTAGTGATTTGGGATGGGGAAATTGGACGACGGTGGAAGGAAATTTCCAAGAACTGAGAGTAAGAAAGAGCAAATGAAAGCAGAGTGAAAGCAAGAACGAAACAAACGTGAAGAAAACCTACTGTATATTGATCCTGAGTACTTATAGAAGATCGATTGAACGGACATCCCAATCAAAGCGCGACGCGTGGAGAAAATTCGAACAAGCTCGGACACGCGGCAGAATCCGAGCCAAGGCGGATTAGTGTTATTCGAAATCTGGAGCGGCGCAATAGTTGAAAGGACGTGCGTGGCAACGGCACAACGGTTACAAGAATGATACGTCTCTGATTTTGAAAAGTTGTCAGAGGCATACGCCGTTGATAATGATTAAATAAAGTACCCTCATGCGCTCAACAAAGATGTTCGTCCGAACTCCCCTGTTACGAGCTGTCATGCAATAATGGATACCGATCGATCGAGACACCCGACCGATCGATCCCAATGCGAACAATCACACACTACATCTTAACACCTGACCGATCGACCGCCTTACGGGCTGTCTTATGGACGAGCTACGAGACCTTAACATACTCCTTCGACCCTTCTCTTTGCTCAGACTCGAGGACTTTGGTCGTGTGGGGCCCGAACCCAGTCATAACGACCCGTGGGCCGATCGGTCCATTCTTCAAAGATCAGTCTTATACCTATTGGCTATGCCAAGCCCATGTCCAGTCCACGATCTCCTTGGCCCATTCGTAGGTGAAAGTCTCCCATGCACACGTAAAGACTTAAACCTAGTTATTGCTCCATATATAAGGTACAACTTTGCTATAACAGAGGTACGTAATCATAAACCCTAAGCTGCTTCGTTCACAACGATCCTACCTTCACCAAAAAGACTGACTTGAGTGTCAAAGGTGCTTATCAGGAAACAACCCCCGACGTGCCTTCCTTGTTTTGCAGGAACCTTCCAGCTGGAGCTCTCGCAAGAATTATCCAACTCCATGGATCCAAACGGCAACGTGCAACCTCATCAAAACCTAGCTAAACCAAACCTAAATGAAATATTGTCGGATTGGTTTGCGAAAGTTATTAATTCATTTCGTATCTGGCTTAGGCATTGGGAAAAGATGCTTCAGAATGGTCGCTGTTCTTCCACCAAGCTATTAGGAATAACAAATTTGTCAATAGATAAACAATAATTGGCTAGTTGATGATATGTAGACGTACAAAATGCCCATCAGGTAAAAAAGGTCCGTTAAGATTTATGAATCGAAAGTTGAAATTATGGTTGCTAACAAATAATGAGAAGATACTTTCATAGTGAAGTTGTTAAGAATCAAGTGCGGGTAGGCCTCAGGCATCGTCCCGATAGCTTTCTTGTTCTTGATGTCATGTTTAGTAACCTACCACCAAAAATTGATTACTAGTAACGAATTTACTATTAATTGATTAATAGTAAATTCTCAAATAAAAAAGATTTATTCGAGAATTTACTGCTTATTAATAGACCAACTTATAGAATCATCAATCAATACATTAACCTAAGGAGGAAAGAATTGAACCAAAGAATTGAAGCCTCGAAAACTCCCTCTTCATTAGTCGTTGCATAGCAAAGATGAGGCCTTAAGATTAAGAAGAATTGTTTTTCTCAAGTGATGGACCCGAGGATTGAGAATAAGCAGACTCGAGTCAATCCAGTTATCATATCAAAGCCAAGTACTAACACCATTGCCAACCTTTAATATAATGATAAACATTAATTCAATGTCAATTTCATTAAAAAAAATTAATGATTCTTTCGTTACAAATCTTCCAAGTACAATAATTCAATGCCAATTTAATTATTATTATAAAACAAGACATATAATACAAAGTACATTGTTAATTAACAAACTTAATCCTTAGATCAAAGAATACAAGATCCTGGCTATAAAACAAAGAAGTCACTCGATAACTAAAAATTATACTCTATTTTACTCATTTATTTTATTTTGTTTTAAATTATTTACACAATATATTTAGATTTAAATTATTACATTTTTATTAATTATTTAAGTTATTTAATTTTATATTTTATAAAAAATAAAGTGTGCTAAATATTTTCTTGATGAAATAAAAAAAAGGGTCATAGAAGAAAATCTGAGCCAAAGTATCAGAATAGCTGTGATCAGGTAGTAAGTGCAAAATCCTACTTCAGGCTGCTTTAGAGAAGCTGCAGAGAAAAAGAGAAGATATGTATTCTCTATTGCCATTTTACATAAAAACACAAGTTGTATCCATAGCGCCATGCCCTTGACTTTTAGTCCCAAGTATGTTTTTAATCGCAAGCCAAGAAATAAAAGAAGCTTTCGGATGGATGGAATTATGCCATAAAAGAGTAAACCAAGGTACCTACCTTACACTCCTTGCAAGAAGTTAAGAACATGATTTATTTGAGAATTTACTGCTCTGATTAATATACCAACTTATAGAATCATCAATCAATACATTAACCTAAGGAGGAAAGAATTAAACCAAAGAATCGAAGCCTCGAAAACTCCCTCTTCATTAGTTGTTGCATAGAAAAGATGAGACCTTAAGATTAAAAAGAATTATGTTTTTCAAGTGATGGACTGAGGATTGAGAATAAGTAGACTCGAGTCAACTCAGTTATCATATTTGGTTCTGCCAGATTCTAGCGGAACTGAACGTTGCCGTTTGGATCCATGGAATTGGCTGCTTTCTGTAGTAACTTCGACGTGAAGGTCCCTGCAAAACAAAGAAGGCACGTTGGGGGTTGTGTCCCGATTAGCCCCTTCGACGCTCAAGTCAGTCTTTTTGGTGAAGGTGAGATTGCTATACGCAGAGAAGGCTAGGTTATGATTATGTACCTCTGTTATGGTGGAATTATACCTTATATATGGAGCAATAACTAGGTTTAAGTCATTACGTATGCATGGGAGACTCTCACCTGCGAATGGGTCAAGGAGATCGCGAATTGGACCTGGGCTTGGCATAAGTATAAGACTGATATTTGAATAATGGACCGATCGGCCCATGGGTCGTTATGACTGGGTACGGGCCCAGCACAACCGACCTGACCATAAGCCCCCTACTCCTCGAGTCTGAGCGAAGAGAAGGGTCGAAGGAATATGCAAGAGTTTCGTTGCTCATCCGTGAAACAGTTCGGGATAGGCCCGATCGGTCAGATATTGGCGGGCGGTGCGTGACTGCTCGTATTGGGATCGGTCGATTGAGTGCCCCAACCGGTCGGCATCGGCACTTATTGCGTGATAGCTCGCCCCAATGCAGATCGGGTGGTCATCATTAGCGAGCACGTGAAAGTACTCGGAACATTTATTGTTTGACGGCGCGTGCCCTCTGACACCTTTTCGGAATTTGAAACGTATCGTCCTTGTAACCGTTGTGTAGCTGTCACGCCCGTCCTTTCAACTGTCGCGCCGCTCCGGATTTTGAATAACCCTAACTCTCCTTGGCTCGGATTCTGCCGCGTGTCCGAGCTTGTTCGGATTTCCTCCACGCGTCGTGCTTTGATTGGGATGTCCATTCAACCGATCTTCTATAAGTACTCAGAGTCGACGAGTTGCGGAGTTTTTTACCTTCGCTTTTGTTCTCCAGCTTACACTTTGCTTTCACTCGCCCTTTCTTGTTCACGATTCCTGGAAATTTCTTTCACTCCGTCGTCCGAGTACCCCATTTCAAATCACTAAATAGGTACGTCCTTTTTCTTCGCCTCCTCCTCTAAATTTTCCTTTTCAAAAGTTCTCTTCTCGGTAAGCATGTCAACGGTCAGTTCTAGGAGTATGGTGGAAGGTGTTGAAGAAATATCGACGAGAGAGAGGAAGGATGGGTTGGTTATGGAAGCGCTGCCAAGAAATGAGTCATCGATGACCGTGGGGGAGTTGAATCGGTCAATACTTAGGTATAATATCCCCATGTCCTAGGGACCTCGGCTGGCCCTGAGGAATGAGCGAATCCACAGTAACTTGAGTGGATATTTTGCCGTTTTCGAAAGTTTTTTCTCGGTCGGTGGTATGAGACTTCCATACATCCCGATCGTCGACGAGGTGTGCGTGGCCTATCAGCTGATGCCGAGCCAAATTACTCCGAATAGCTGGAGGTTTATTAATGGTCTGGCGTTGCTGTGCCACCAATTTGGTCATTCACCCTCTCTTGGCATTTTACGTCACTTTTTGAGGTTGAGTCAGAGTCCGAGCTCTGGTGTCGGGATCCCCTCTCTGCGGTATAGAGACGCTCGGTATCGCCCGGCCGGAACAACTTCGAAAGTCTCTTCCTGGAGAACCAAGTACTTCTTTGTCAAACCCCCAGGATCCTCCTTCGAGTACCGGCCATGGAGGTATCCTTTGGCCGAGCAGTGGAACGACGTGTCGAGCATATCCCTCAATAGAGAGGAGTGGGAGGTGATCGGGCGTATTAAAGAGCTCGGTCGATATGACTTTGCTCGACTCGTCCATGGATATTTTGGGGGGGCATCAGCCGAATCCTTTCTAATCGATCCCCCACCACGGATTAATGGGCTAGGAGAGGGAACCGCCTCATCTGGTTGACCCCTCGTAGTTGAATTACTTACTGCGTTTTTTGATTATTGCTTTCTCCTTATGACTTGCGTTTGTTGCTGTGCAGCCATGGTGAGAATAGAGGATTATGCTGGGTCCACCGCTCCCCCTAAATCCAAAAAGCAGGCCACAGGGAGAAAGAAGGGGAAGGAGGCAGAGACCGGTGAAAGCTTCGCTCATTGGTGGAGCTCGGTGCTCTGCAGTTGTTTCGGCCCTTTACTGCGCCGACGATCTGCGGGTCGACGTTGTTGCCGATCGTACCAGCGAGTACTGGTCGAGCAGGTGTGAAAGAAGAGGAGGAGGAGGAAGTGGAGCCTCCTTTTAAGAGGAAAAGATTGGTCCGGCTTGGTGATCTTCCATCCGGCCTGTCTGGTCAAGGCGGGAAGGAGAAGGAGAAGAAGGGCAAGGGGAAAGGTTGAGCAAGCAACACCGGGCAGTGGGAGTCTTTGATCAAGCTGGCCAAAACCTCCTCGATCGGGGACCTCGAAGTGTCCCGCCATATTGCCTAGAGGATTACTCCCCCCGCAGATGAGCAGACCATGGACAAGAAGAGTAATCAGGAGATGGGGTCTAAACTCCTTCGTAGCGGTATACGGAGTGCGGTGATGTCCTTCGCAGTGGTGCAGTGTCTGGAGGATCTGGACCGGGAAGTCCAGGACCTCCATGAGCAGATGAAGGCTATGAAGGACGAGCTTTCAGGGGTGAAGGAGGAGAGAGACCTCTTCCAAGCTCAAAAATCTTCCATAGAGGAGGAGAAGAAATCCCAAGAGGAGGCGATGGGCGCCCTGAGGATTCAATTGACCACGGGGGAGGAAGAGAAGAAACAGCTGGTCGTAGCAAATGACGAGCTGAAGGGAATGGTGGAGAAGGAGCGGGAGCTTGGCAAGAAGTACCTCGAGGATTGCCATACAGCGGTGGAGGGTAGGCATAGGATCGAGGATGTGTTGAGGGGGTTGCGATGCTCCGTTAAGAGGCAAAGAATCGAGGCGATCAAACGGTGGAAGAGAAGAAATCTGAATGCGGAATGCCTTGAGCTCGCCTGTGACGTAACCCTTTCGGTCCTGAAGAAGTTCCATGAGGTTCACGTTCCTGATGGGTCGGAGCGACCTTCATTCAAAGAATATGCCGAGCCGCTGCTTCCTGCTCTCGGCCTTTCGTTGGAGGGAATCAAGGAGAGGGCCGTCGGGGAGCGAACGGTTGTTTCGGACGAGGAGTTGGATCTCAACTCGGAAGAAGGAGAAGAGGATGTCTCTCCACTGTCAGCTCCTCCTACTCCAATTGTCGGTCCTTCTTCTCTCTTGGCCGATCCTGCTGTCGACCCTTCCTCTGCCGATCCAGTTGTTGGTTCTTCCTTTCCTCCTCCCGAAGCGTCGAGAACTCCTACTCCAATTTCCTGTCTTCGCTAAGAAGCACGAGTTCTGCTCGGCGGGCTTCATTATTCCGTTCTTCTTCATAGCTCGACATCCTTTGGTTATGCAACACCACTTCTACTGGAACTAAAGCTTCTGCCACGAAGGTCATCCTGAAAGGGGTTTCCCCTATCGCTCCATTCGGTGTGGTTCTGTATGCCTACAACACTTCGTCTAGTTCTTCCACCCAGGTCTTTCGGCCATCTAGGCGCTTCTTAAGAGTACTCATTACCTTTTTATTGGTGTTCTCCGCGAGACCGTTGCTATAGGGATGAGCTACCGAAGTCAACTGTAGTTTGATCTTTAGTCGGTAGCAGAAATCTCTGAACTTATCATTGTCGAACTGCCGACCGTTATCCGTAACCAACACCATAGGCATCCCAAAGCGGGTTAGTATATTTTTCGTCACGAAGCTCTCCACCTTCTGCTCGGTAATTGTAGCGACCGCTTCCGCTTCTACCCATTTGGTGAAGTACTCCACCGCCACTACCAAGAACTTCTTCTGTCCGGGACCGAGAGGGAAAGGCCCCAGTATATCCATCCCCCATTGAGCAAAAGGGATAGGATGACTCACGATCTGCATCCTCTCGGTTGGCTGATGAGATAGGCTGTTGTTCTTCTGACAAGCCTCACATCGGTTGACCTTCTCTTGGTAGTCTTTCCTCATTGTCGGCCAATAGTACCCCTGTCTGATCAGCCTGTGAGCCAACATTCTGCCTCCTACGTGGTTTCCACACATTCCTTCGTGGACTTCAACCATTGCTTGTTCTGCCTCCTCTTCGCTCAAGCATCGCAGCAATGGCCAATCATAAGATCGCTTGTATAGGGCGACGTTAATGACCGTATATTCGGCCACCTTTATTATCAGTTTCTTGGCCTCCAACGCCTCTTTCGGCTGTGTTCCCTCTAAAAGGTACCGTTTGATCGGTTTCGTCCAACTCGATCGACCGGTACTTACGTCGAGAACTTCCTTGGCTTTATGAATGCTAGGCCGGTCTAGTCGCTTGACCAGAACATTGTTTATGGCATCTCGGTCAGAAGCCATTTTGGAGAGCGCATCCGCTTTAGCATTTTGAGCTCGTTCTATCCTACTGATCGAGTACCGTTCGAAATTACTTAACTCCTACTTTACTAGCTCTAGGTACTTGATCATGCTGTTCCCCTTTTCTTCGTACTGTCCAGTAACTTGGCCAACCACTACTTGGCTATCGCTGTACACCTTGAGATGTTTTACTTCCATTTCCTTAGCCAATTGAAGGCCGACTATCAAAGCCTCGTATTCTGCCTCGTTATTAGAGGCCTTGAATTCTAGCCGAAGGGCGTACTCCACCTTTTCTTTCATATGCGGATTAACTAGCACTACTCCTGCTCCGCATCCCTCAGCATTAGACGACCCGTCAACGAATAAGCTCCAGGCGGGGTATTGCTCATCCTGCGAGCTAGGCTGGCTCATTTCTGCAATGAAGTCTGCCAATACCTGTGCCTTAATCATCGTCCGAGGCTTATATTGTATGTCGAACTCCCCCAACTCTACCGCCCACTTTATTAGTCGACCAGAGGTTTCGGGCTTTTGAAGGCACTGCCTGAGGGGTTAATCGATCCATACCTCAATGGTATGACTTTGGAGGTAGGGTCTTAGCTTCCGAGCCGCCATTATCAAGGAGAGGGCTAGTTTTTCTATAGGCGCATACCGCGTTTCCGGTCTGATCAACACTTTGCTGACGTAGTAGATCGGTATTTGCATTTCCTTCGATCGAACAAGTACTCATTGATCGAATTCTTCCAGAATCGCCAAATATAAAATCAGATTCTCTCCCTCAACCGGGCTTTGCAGGATAAGCGGGCTAGACAAGTATTGCTTTAAGTGTTGAAAAGTTTTCTCGCATTCATCCGCCATTAGAATCGGGTCACATTCGCTTCCTCAAAATTTTGAAAATGGGAGGCACTTGTCTCCCGAACTGAAACGAACTCATTTAGAGACTATCCGACCGGTCAATATCTGTACTTCTTTCAAGCATTGCGGCCAGGGCATTTGGATGATGGCTTCGATCTTCTCTGGATTAGCCTTGATCCCCCGCTGAGTAATCATGAACCCCAGGAATTTTCCTGATGCCACACCAAAGACGCATTTTTCCGAGTTCAACTTCATCTGAAATCTGTTAAGGGTCTGGAAGACCTCTCTAAGGTCTCCCACATGCTCCGCGACCGTCTTACTTTTGACCACCATATCATCTACATAAGCTTCAACAGATCGATCGATCTGTTTTTTGAATACTTCCATGACGAGCCGCTGATAAGTGGCCCCCGCATTCTTCAAGTCGAACGACATTACTTGGTAATAATATGTGCCCTAGTCAGTTATGAACGCAGTCTTCTCTTCGTCTTCGAGGCTCATCTGAATTTGATGGTAGCCCGAGAAAGCATCCAAGAAGCTGAGAAGTTCATGTCCGGAAGTGGAGTCTACTAGCTGGTCGATCTTGGGTAGGGGAAATTGTCCTTTAGACATGCCTTTTTCAGGTCAGTGAAGTCGATGCACATTCTCCATTTCCCATTTTTCTTCTTCACCATCACCACATTGGCGAGCCATTCGGGGTACTTGACTTCTCGGATGAACCCGGCTTCGAGTAGTTTCTCTATTTCTTTCTCGATCCCTTCCTGTTGCTCCTTGCAGTGCGATCGCTTCTTTTGCCTAACCGGCTTGTAATCTTGTCGAATACCAAGAGAGTGCGAGGCGACCGATCGAGAAATTCCAAGCATGTCACTCGGTACCCAAGCGAAGACCGATCTATTTTCCACCAAACAGTCTGTGATTTCTTTAACTAGATCCTTCTGCAACTCGAAACCTAGATTTGTGAATTTAGAGGGATCGGTTTCGTCCAGTACGACCCGCTGCGTTTCTTCCACTAGGTTCATCCTATCCATCTCCTCATCGGCTCTCACATCAAGAGAGCTCGTCAGGACTACCGCCCCGTCTAATGTTTTCGTTTCTGCTAAGTAGCACTCCCTAGCGATTCTCTGCTGACCTCTGATAGTACCGATTCCATGGGGCGTTGGAAATTTCATCACTTGGTAGTAGGTGGAGACAACTGCTCTAAGGGCGTTTTGAGTAGCTCACCCAATTATTGCATTGTACGCCCCTTGAAACTTCACCACTAGGAATTCAACGTCCTTCTCAATTTGACGCGGCCTTTGCCCGAACTTCACTTTCAAACATACCCGGGCAAATGGATAGGCCGATGCTCCAGTTACCCCTTTGATGGGTCCTTCTATAGGCAGTAGTCGATCTTCGGGTACCTCCATCTGCTTGAAGGCATCATAATACAACAGGTGTTGGACCCCACACCTGGGCTAGCATTTCCCACCCAGTGTGTGTTTGCGGGTCATACCGCGGCATCCAATACAAATCAGTATTATCCTCTTTGGTGGGAATCGAACACCCAACCTCAAAGTTTTGTTGCTTTTACAAGCACGCCTCTTACCATTGAGCCAATTGGCTATTTCCAAGTTTGAGGGTAAATGACCATTTTGCCCTCACTTATTGGCCTATTTCCAAGTTTGCCCCTGCACTTTCTTTAAAAATCTGATGCTTTGCGTCCTGGTTTCGGGCAACTAAACAAAATAATTTGGACAAACTTTCTTCTAGAGAAATGTTCCTCTCAACCATACGAATCCAACGCCACTGACCGCGCTCAATTCGGATCTAAAACAAAGAAGTTATAGCCGAAATACTATCGGACCTGCGAAAAATCCGAGACTGAACATTAACATAACTTCAGTCCAAAAATTAACAATCTTAGGGATGAAATTAAATTTTGATTCCTTCACAAGAGTTGTAGCCCTATATCTTAATTTTATTTTCCCTTAAGAATCAACTCAATCGGAGTTATACAGCTCCCGAATTTTGCAAAATACCGAACTATGTTCAGAAAATTATCCAACTTATAACCTATAACCAAATCTCTTACTTTGGTTCAATCAATCTCTTTCCATTTAATCTCCTAAAAACCATAATTCCTCAAGAAAATGAAATTAATTGTCTTAGTAATCCAACACTTTGAGAATCAACTCAATCGGATGTCGGACGAAGGAATTATAAGCAAAAGATTACAAAAGGGATCGGATTAAAAACAAAGTAATCGAACTTCAAAACCAAACTTTTCAAAAATCATATCTCTCGGTCCCGAACTCGGAATTTGACAAATTTAGTGTCAATAAAAATATCAAAGGAAGCTCTACAACTTCCCTGAAGAACTCAAAATCAAATTAGGTCTCGAAAGAGGTCGAAAACTCAATCAAAGATTCTGTCCAAAACAGCTTTTCCTAAAAGACTTCCAATTTTTAATCGCTCATAACTCCTAGTCCCGATATCAAAAAATTGCAAACTTTATATCAATGGAAAGATAAAAACATCATCTAAAACTTTCATGAAGACCACTTACTCTAATTCAAACTAAATCCATATGACGAGTAGCCTCGAAGCATAGATCACACAAATCTATACTTAATAGCATTTGCAAAACAAAGCATATATTCGGAAAATCATATCTCTCAATCCCAACATCGAAAAATAGCAAACTTTATGTCCACAAAAAGCTCTCGACAGAGGCTACAATTTTCATGTTGATCATTTTCTTGAATTTTGCCTAAATCAAAAAGTCAACTTTTTCTTCAAAAAGTCAAACTTCAAGCGAACTTTGACTAATCATAACTCTCACTTCCGATACCGAAAAATATCAAATTTTATGATTACAGAAAACTCTTAACATAAACTACAAGTTTCCAGAAGACAATTTTCACAAATTTTACCTCAAACAAAAAGTCAACTCTCTCAAATCAAACTTTCTATCTCCAAAAGTCAACTTTCTTAATTTTTCAAATTCTCTCACTTTTCTCTTTATTTCTTGATTTTCTACTAACTTTTTAATCAATTTATTCGCTTAAACTTTCATAACTCATACAAATCTCCACAATTATCAAATACATTGAAAACTCATAATTCTTTTCTCAAAATTTCCTTAAAGCATAATTTCATCTATAACATAATACTTAAACAAAACACTCATTCAATTTTATTTACTATTTCTAAATTTCAATTAAAGATCGGGTCCAACAACATGTCGGCCGAGCTGCCCTATATCAATCATCACCCACTTCACCTCGTAGCTGTCCATGTTCAGATTTACAACGAGGGCGTCTTCATGAGGACAACTTACACCGTCAAGGTCATACTCGTTGAACAAAATCATCCCGTCGTTCTCCCTCGTTCTTTTGGTTGATGAGTCTCTGCCGACCTGTTTGGCATATCTCTTTCTCCCTTTAGCAGTGGATCTCCCCACTGCATTTCCACCAAATATCATGTTGATGACCCCTGTCGGTCGGTCATCTTGTTGCCCAGCATTCATGTCGCCTCTTTCCCTTGATCGACCTCTCTCTTCGCGTCGATCGCCTGAATTCGTATTCCCCCTCCCTCTATCATTTCTATCATTCCGCCTCCAATTCTGTCGCCTGTTGTTGGATCGATCGCTCTTATGCTCGTTATCTAGATCGGCATTTTACTCGTGTCTCACAAATCGGCTTAACCTTCCCCTTTGTATGAGGAATTCGATTTCTCTTTTCAATTGCCAGTAATTTTTTGTGTCATGACCGATGTCTTTGTGGAAATGGCAGTATAGATCGGGGTTCCTATCCTTGGGGGGAGTCTTCATCTTTTCGGGTTCTCGGATAGTTTCCCCATCCGCTCTCATGGCTGCCAGTACTTCTGCATATCGCCTGTTAAGCGGGGTGAACTCCTGTCGATATCCCTGTCGATCGGTTGGCTTTCTCCAGCTTGACTGGCCTTTTTGTCGCTTGTGCGAGCGACCTGCTCTGTCATTTGGCGAGCGGTCATCCGTTCTACGCTTCGTATTTCTCAACACTTCTTCGAGCTGAATGTACCTATCCGCCTTGTTTCTTATTTCCTGAACGGATCGGGGTTGATCGAGGGCTAACGATTTTTTGAACTCCTCATCCCTCGTGTTGTTCATAAGCGCTGCCAACATTGACGAGCAAGTGAGGTCGGGGACCTCGACCGCTTCATTATTGAACCGAGTGATGAACTCCCGCAAACTTTCGTTCCTTCCTTGGGTCAATTGCATCACCTTCAAAGCTGTCTTCTGTGGCCGCTTACTGGTGGCGAACTGGTTCAGGAATAATAACCTGAAATCTTCAAAAGATGTGATACAGTTCGGGGGCAGGCTATTAAACCATCGCCGAGCGACCTCTTGGAAGGCCGTACAGAATGCCTTACACTGAATGGCGTCCGGAACGCAATGTAGGTTCATCATGGATTGGAAGTGTTGTAAGTAGTCCAGGGGGTCGATCTTTCCAGTGTATTTTTCAGGCGTCGGTATTTTGGTGCCGGGCGTCAGGAGGCTATCCAAGATTTCCGGAGTAAAGGGAGAGCTGTGCCGTCGGGCGATCTGGGCGGAAGCGAGGCAGCTGCGTTAATCCGATCATCCGCGATTTTCTCTAAGGCTTCGATTGGGTGGTGATAGGTCGTCATGCTGGTCTATCGTGCGGCTTGCCTTGCAGACGGCTGCTGTTGTGTTGGCTGAGACCGCAAAATTTGACAAATCAACAGATCAGTCGCTTCCTCAATCTGTTTTTGGGTGAGGGAGGTGTGTATAGGTGGAAGAGGATCTGCATCTGATTGGTGTTGGAGATTCAGGCGCATATTGAGTGCAGCGTTATCCTCCAAAGCTACGCTCTGTTCTTCTTGTTCCAAGGTTTGAGGTTGCGGTTGATCATTCAGGTCTGATGATTCCGTGCGGGAAACATGATGTGCAGGCGGCAGTGTTGCAGGTAATTGCAAACCCATGCGTTGCATCGCCAGAGCCGCGACAGCGGCTATATCGAGGTTTATCATTGCTTTGACCGATCTGTGTGTTTTGGACGTGGTACCACAAAATCGACTCCCGGTGGGCGCCAATTGGTTCTGCTGGATTACGCGAATCGAACGTTGTCGTTTGGATCCATGAAATTGGCTGCTTTCTATAGTAACTTCGACGTGAAGATCCCTGCAAAACAAAGAAGGCACGTCAGGGGTTGTGTCCCGATTAGCCCCTACGAAGCTCAAGTTAGTCTTTTTGGTGAAGGAGAGATTGCTATACACAGAGAAGGCTAGGTTATGATTACGTACCTCTGTTATGGTGGAATTATACCTTATATATGGAGCAATAACTAGGTTTAAGTCATTACGTATGCATAGGAGACTCTCACCTGCGAATGGGCCAAGGAGATCACGGATTGGACCTGGGCTTAGCATAAGTATAAGACTGATATTTGAATAATGGACCGATCGGCCCACGGGTCGTTATGACTGGGTACGGGCCCAGCACAACTGACCTGACCAATATCAAAGCCAAGTACTAGCACCATTGCCAACCTTATGTTTAATACAAACCTTATGTTTAATACAAGGATAAACATTAATTCGATGCCAATTTCATTATAAAAAATTAAAGATTCTTTCATCACAAATCTTTCAAGTACAATAATTCAATGCCAATTTAATTATTATTATAAAGCAAGATATATAATATAAAGGACATTGTTAATTAACAAACTTAATCCTTAGATTAAAGAATGAGTATCTGGCTAAAACAAAGAAGTCATTAGATAACTAAAAATTAAACTACGTTTTACTCCTTTATTTTATTTTGTTTTAAATTATTTACATAATATATTTAGATTTAAATTATTTCATATTTTATCTATTATTTAAGTTATTTAATTTTATATTTTATTAAAAAATTATTTAGAGTGTCTAAATAATTTTTTTGATGAAATGAAAAAAATGGTCGTAGAAGAAAATATGAGCCAAAGCCCATGTCGGGACCAAAACAAAGTAAAACACATCAAAAGAAACCAAAATGACAACAACTAAATAGGAAAACGCAGACAAGATGGCAGCTCGAGCGGAGGAGCAACAAATTAAAAACGCCAAAGACCAGAGGAATAAAACGCATGACAAGCGTAAGGGGACTAAAGTGCAACGTAGAAGTGGAGTGAAATGGGGTACTAATACGCAAGGACAGTTTCAGAATCTTACTGCTCAAAAGAGATGGAGTGAAATGGCAGTAATACATTCTTCCGATCAATCCCAAATTTATTTGGCAATGCTTCTAAACTGGAATTAATGGAAATTAGTGACAATAACTTTGTTATTTCATTAAAAGTGTTTTATCCATGGAGGACAGTCTTTTAACTGGTTCCATTCCCTCTGAACTTGGAATGTTATCCAACTTGCAACCTCAATCATTTTGTACCTTCTTAACGGTATCAAGTTTCTCTCCGCAGTCCACACTAGTAACAACCATATAGCTGTTGCTGAAATAAGATGAAGCAGTCATTTCTGTGCATGGAATTGACGTAGCTCAGTGGTGTGAGGCGTGCGTCTCAACGCAACAAAACCCTGAGGTCACAGGTTCGACTCCCGCAAGCCCCCAACAGAGGGGATAGGGTTCACTAAAGGACCTGACGACCACACCAGGGACAATACCTGGCCAGTGAGGCTCCCGGCCCAAACCAAATTATGGTCAGGTCGGCGGTTCTGGACCCGAACCCAGTCAAAACGACCCGTGGGCCGATCGGTCCATTCATCAAAGATCAATCTCCTACCCAATGGCTATGTCAAGCCCAAGCCCAATCCATGCTCTCCACGGCCCGTTAGCACGAGAAAACCTTCCATGCAGAGGTAGAAGTCTACGTAAAGACTTAACCCTAGCACCATCCCATATATAAGGTATAATTCAACCGTGATAGAGGTATGCATAATCATAACCCTAATTTTTCCTGCTTACAGTAACCTCACCTTCACCAAAATATTGACTTGAGCGTCGGAGGGGCTAATCGGGAAACAACCCCCGACGTGCCTTCTTTGTTTTGCTGGGATCTTCACGTCTAATCCACTACAGAAAGTTGCCAGCTCATGGATCCAAACGGCAACGTACAGTTCAACCAGAATCCGGCGGAACCAATTGGCGCCCACCGTGGGGCCCGACTTTCGGGCACCACGTCCAGAACCACGCAGATTAATCGGTAATGGCTAATCTGATGTAGCCGATGCAGCCTCTGTGTTACACGGATATGTTTATCGCTACTGCAACTCGCCTTTGCAACTCATGTTTCCCGCACGGAGTCTTCAGACCCGAACGATCAACCACAGCCTCAAACCGTGGAACAAGAAGAACAGAGTGTCGCTTTAGATGATAACGTTGCACTCAATATGCACCCGAATCTCCAACACCGATCGGATGCAGATCCTCGTCCGCCTATACGCACCACTCTCACCCGAAAACAGATCAAGGAAGCGGCTGATCTGTTGATTCGGTAGGTTTTGCAGTCTCAGCCAACACAATAGCAGTCGTCTACACGGCAAGCCGCCTGACAGACTAGCATGGATAACGATCACCACCCAATCGAAGCCCTAGAGAAAATGGTGGACGATTGAATTAATGCAGCTATGAACTTCCGTCCAGATCGCCCGACGACACAATACAGCTCTCCCTTTACTCCGAAAATCTTGGATAGCCTCCCGGCGCCTGGTACCAAAATACCGACGCCTAAAAAATACACTGAAAAGACCGACCCCCTGGACTACCTACAGCACTTCCAGTCCATGATGAATCTACATTGCGTCCCGGACGCCATCCAGTGTAAGGCTTTCTGTACGGCCTTTCAAGAGGGAGCTTGGCGATGGTTTAATAGCTTACCCCCGAGCTGTATCACATCCTTTGAAGATTTCAGGTTATTATTCCTAAACCAGTTCGCCACTAGTAAGCGACCACAGAAGACAGCTTTGGAAGTAATGCAACTAACCCAAGGAAGAAACGAAAGTCTGCAGGAGTTCATCACTCGGTTCAATAATGAAGCGGTTGAGGTCCCCGATCACTTGCTCGTCCATGTTGGCAGCACTTATGAGCAACACGAGGGACGAGGAGTTCAAAAAGTCATTGGCTCTCGATCAGCCCCGATCTATTTAGGAGATCAGACATCGAGCAGACAAGTACATTCAGCTCGAAGAAGTACTAAAGAATACAAAATGCAGGGCAGATGATCGCGGACCGAGGGTAGGGCAGATGAGTCTCACAAGAGACAGAGGGATCAGTCGATCTGGAGGAAGCTGACCGGTCGACAGTGGCATCACCAAGACTTCACCCCGCTTAACAAACGATATGCGGAAGTACTGGCGGCTATGAAAGTGGATGGGGAACCCATCCGAGAGCCAAATAGAATGAAGACCCCTTACAAGGAGAGGAACCCGGATCTATATTGCCGTTTCCACAGAGAAATCGGTCACGACACGGAGGATTGTTGACAGTTGAAAAAAGAGATTGAATTCCTTATCCAAAAAGGAAGGCTGGGCCGATTCGTGAGGCACGAACAAAATTTTGATCGGGATAATCAGCGCAGGACTGGTCGGTCCGACAATAGGCGACCGCCCTGGAGACGGGATGATAGAAATGATGGAGGAAGGCAGAATGCGAATACAGACAATCGTCGCGAAGAGAGAGGACGATCAAGGGAAAGAGACGGCAGAAACGCTGGACAGCAAGATGACCGACCGACTGGGGTCATTAACATGATATTTGGTGGAAACACAGCGGGGGGATCCACTACTAAAGGGAGAAAAAGGTATGCAAAATAGGTCGGCAGAGACTCATCAACCAAAAAGCCGAGGGAGAACGATAGGATGATATCGTTCGACGAGTCTGACCTTGATGGTGTAAGCTGCCCCCATGATGACGCCCTTGTTGTAAATCTGAACATGGACAGCTATGAGGTGAAGCGGGTGATGATTGATACGGGCAGCTCGGTCGACTTGTTATATTATGAGGCCTTCAAGCAGATGAAGATACCCGAGGATCGACTACTGCCTATAGAAGGACCTATCAAAGGAGTAACTGGAGCATCAGCCTACCCGTTCACCCGGGTCTACTTAAAAGTGAAGTTCGGGCAAAATCCGTGTCAAATAGAGAGGGACGTTGAATTCCTAGTCGTGAAGTTTCAAGGGGCATATAATGCAATAATCAGACGAGCTACCTAGAACGCCCTTAGAGCGGTCGTCTCTACCTACTACCAGGCGATGAAATTCCCAACGCGTCACGGAATCGGTACTGTCAGGGGTCAACAAAGAATCGCAAGGGAGTGCTACTTAGCGGAAATGAAAACATTGGACGAGGCGGTAGTCTTGACGAGCTCCCTTGATGTGAGAGCCGATGAGGAGATGGATAGGATAAACCCAGTAGAAGTGGCATTGCATAATCAAAAGGTGTCGGGCTATGAAGAAAAACGGAATGATAAAGCCCGTAGAGCGGAACTCGTTCTCCTTAATGAAGACAGAGAAAGGGCAGCTGCTCGTTCGGAAGCCATCAGGCAAAAAGCGACCAAATTCTACGACAGAAGGGTAAAGCTGAGCGACGCAAAGGTAGAGCCGAGGCAGCTGGGAAAAATCCTGGAAAGCTCGAACAAGCATAGGAAGGACCCTACCAGGTCGTCAAGCAAGTCGGGCATGGCTCTAACAGTTTACGTGATGCAAATGGGAAAATTCTACCAAGGCCATAGAACTCTCGAAACTTGAAGGCGTTCCACCAATAGATAAGTTTTACTTTAGTTAGTTTTTGCTTATTACTATTTTTTGTATACAACACGTGGGAACCTTTTTCCTGTCCCTACCAGACAGGTTTTTTAATGGCCCACGCCCTCATTATCATCAAAAAAGGGGTTTTCAGATTTCTTGACAATGAAAGTTCCATTATGTGGCAAAAAGTAGAAAATCCAATTCACCATCGCTCAGCATCTCCATAGATTGACCACGGTCATTCGGGTCGCCAAGACAAGATCCTTGGGATCCTCGTTCGCCATCGCTCAGCATCTCTATAGATCGACCACGGTCGGTCGGGTCGCCAAGACAAAATCCTTAGGACCCTCGTTCGCCATCGCTCGGCATCTCCATAGATCGACCACGGTCGGTCGGGTCGCCAAGACAAGATCCTTGAGACCCTCGTTCGCCATCGCTCGGCATCTCCATAGATCGACCACGGTCGGTCGGGTCGCCAAGACAAGATCCTTGGGACCCTCGTTCGCCACGCCATCGCTCGGCATCTCTAAAGATCGACCACGATCGGTCGGGTCGCCAAGACAAGATCCTTAGGACCCTCGTTCGCCATCGCTCGGCATCTCCATAGATCGACCATGGTCGGTCGGGTCGCCAAGACAAGATCCTTCTCGTTCGCCATCGCTCGGCATCTCCATAGATCGACCACGGTCGGTCGGGTCGCCAAGACAAGATCCTTGGGACCCTCGTTCGCCATCGCTCGGCATCTCCATAGATCGACCACGGTCGGTCGGGTCGCCAAGACTAGATCCTTGGGACCCTCGTTCTCCATCGCTCGGCATCTCCATAGATCGACCACGGTCGGTCGGGTCGCCAAGAAAAGATCCTTGGGACCCTCGTTCGCTATCGCTTGGCACCTCCATAGATCGACCACGGTCGGTCGAGTCGCCAAGACAAGATCCTTGGGACCCTCGTTCGCCATCGCTCGGCGTCTCCATAGATTGACCACGGTCGGTCGGGTCGCCAAGACAAGATCCTTGAGACCCTCGCCAACCTTCGCTCGGCCTCGACACGGATCGACTACGGTCGGTCGGTCGCCAACACAAGATCCTTGGGACCATAGCTCGGCCTCAACATAGATCGATATCAATGTCGGCCGGCCATCAGCGACTTTGCTAAATTCCATTATGAACTGAAAACAGAGAACATAAACATGGAAGATAATTTTGAAAAAAATGAAAGACAAGTTGTTCATTCTTTGAATCTGTCCTGGACACAAGCCCGACCAGGTGAGCTTCAGAAATTAGCGAAAGGAGAGGTTTGGACAATCAGGGGAGCAGGAGAAGCCTCGGAGGTCGGAGGATGCTCGGGAGAGGCCTCAGAAGCGGGCGGCACAATCGGAGTAGGAGCAACACCCTGGGGAGCAATCGGAGAAGAATCCTCGTGAGGAAGCTCTTCCTCCTCGGAGCTGAGGTCCAACTCTTCATCCGGAACAACGTGCCATTCTCCCTCGGCCTTCGCCTTCATATCCTCCAAAGAGAGGCCGAGGGTTACGGGAAGAGGCGGCTCGGCATAATCCTCAAATGAGGGGCACTCCGACTCCTCAGGAATGTGAAGCTTGTGGCCCCTCTTTAGAACCGAGAGAGCTATGTCACAAGCGAGCTCTAAACACTCCTCGTTCAGAAACCGCCTTTTCCACCGCTTGATCGCTTCAACCCGCTGCTTCTTAATAGAGCCCCGCATCTCCTGCAGTGCATTCTCAGCTCTATCCCTACCCTCCACCGCGGAATGGCAATCCTTGCGGTATTGCTTGCTAATCTCTCACTCCGCCCTCACCGTCTTCTTCAACTCGTTCCTCTCCTCCTCCCCCAATGCCAGTTGAGCCCTCAAAGCGCCCATCGCATCCTCCCGGGACTTCTTCTCCTCTTCCAAAGAAGTGTTTTGAGCCTGGAAGAGGTCTCTCTCCTCCTTCACCCCCAAAAGCTCGTCCTTCAAAGCCTTGTTCTGCTCATGGAGATCTTGGACTTCCTGGTCCAGGGTCTCCAGACGTTGCAGCACTGCGAAGGACGTCACCGCACTCCGTATACCTAGATGAACAAGATGAGACCCTATCTCCAAGTTACTCTTCTTGTCTATAATCCACTAGTCCACAGGGGGAGTAATCCTCTCGGCAAGGTAACGGGACAATTCAAGGTCCCCGATCGTGGCATCCTTGGCCAATTTGATGGCAGGCTCCCACTGCTCAGGTTTCGTGGCTCGGCTTTTCCCCTTGCCTTTCTTCCCTTTCTCTTTTCCGCCTCGACTTGGCGGGCCGGACGGCAGATCACCAAGTCAAACCAACCTCTTCCTCTTAAGAGGAGGCTCCGCCTCCTCCTCCTCCTCCATCAGAACTGCTCAGCCCGTGCTAACCGGCACCATCGGCAACGACGTCGAAGCAGCTGGACGATCCCCGACAGGCGGGGGATCCGACGACACTACGGCGGGGACCAACCCCACAGGCAGAGTGACACCCTCTCTAGTCTCCGCCTCTCTCTCATCTTTCTCCTAAACGGCCTGCCTCTTGGTCGTAGGAGGTTGGGATGGCCCGACGAAATCTTCTATCCTCACCATAGCTGCACAGCAACAAAGCAAGTTAGAAAGAAAAACCAAAAATCAAAAATACAGTAAACGATTCAACCACGAGGGGTCAACCAGACGAGGTGGTTTCCTCTCCTAGCTCGTTAATTTTCGGTGGGGGGTTGAGCAGAAAAGAACCGGCCGAGGCACCCTAGAAATAGCCTTGTACGAGCCGAGCAAAGTCGTATCGGCAGAGCTCTTTAATACGACCGACCACCTCCCACTCCTCTCTACTAAGGGATATGCTCGACACGTCATTCCATTGCTCGGCTAAAGGATACCTTCATGGTCGGGACTCCATGGAGGACCCCGGGGGCTTCACAAAGAAATACTTCATCCGCCAAGAAGAGATTTTCGAAGCCGTCCTGGCAGGGCGATATCGGGCGTCTCTATACTGAAGAAAAGGGACCCTAGCCCCAGAGCTCGGACTCTGGCTCATCCTCAAAAAATGGCGCAAGATGCCAACCGTGGGCGAACGACCGAACTGATGGCACAACAATGCCAGTCCATTAATGAACCTCCAGCTATTCGGGAGAATCTGGCTCGGCATCAGTTAATACGTGGCACACACCTCATCAACAATCGGGGCGTACGGGAGCCTCATACCGCCAACCGAGAAAAAACTATCGGAAACGGTGAAGTATCCACACAAGTTGTTGTGGATTCGGTCGTGCCTCAAGGTCAGTCGGGGTCCCCAATGTAACATCCCATCACCGATGGGAAGGGTATTTTGGTAATTTGGGACGGGTTAGGAGTACGGAATTATATCTCGGCTTGAACATACAGCTTATAGCCTCTATGATTGCCGGTTTGTTGCACTTGCACATGGTATACATGCATTCATGACATTTTCCGGCTTAGGTTTCAAATTGAGATCTTTTGTGAAATTTATGGGATAATGGTATTTGAAAAATTATTTGGAGTGCGCCATAAAGAGTTTTACATTTTTAGGAATTTATGAGAATTTTTTTGGAATTATCCGGAGAAAATTCCTGGACCGGCAAAATCACCGGTAAATGGCCTAAATATGTTTTTGTAGTGGAAAATGTGGTTTTTGTGTTTCAAAAATTATTGGGAGTGGACTGTTATATGTTTTACAATTTTGGGCAATTTAGGTAATTTTCAAAAAAATGATTTGGGAAATTCGAAATTTTGACCGAAAATTGCAATGATGATTGAGTGAGTTGTTTTGTCTTTGAGCAGATTGCCTAATGGCACTAGATTATTGGCTAAGTGGTGTTAGGGAATTATTTTAGTGCCATGTTTAGAGTTTAATTAGGATTAGTGCTTAATTAACTAAGATTAGGTAAATTTTTGTCTTATCTTCATTAAAATGCCAAGCGTCCTCTTCATTAAATAAGTTTGTCTCTTTATATGCATCATCCACGACTTTTAAAGCTTGAGTCTCCTTGTCATACACGGTTATCTTTTAGTGTATAAGTTATCTCCTTGAAAGTTGAACAAGAGTTATTTTTAAAAGTGCAAAACTTCATCATCCGAAGTCATCTTCCTCCTCCTTCGAATTCCTCTTCTACTTATCTCCTACAAGACACTTCTCCTTAGTTCCTTGCTTGCTCTTCATCATACACAAACTAAGTTGAAGCCTTGAATTGATGAGACTCTTTGTTATGCTTATGAAAACCGTAGGTGAGGATTAAAAAGAAAGAAGTTGGTGAGAACTTGAAGAGTTAAGAGTTTGAACTTGTTTAAGGTGAGTATTGATGTTTGTTCTTATGCTTTTGGTAGGTAGAAGCATTTATGGAAATTACTTGTGCATTTATTTCATGATGATAAGGGTAGGTTTGTAAGGGTTTAAAAGCATGCTTGTGTATGGATAAATGAATGAATATAGTTTTCCTTGATTTTGGCTTGGTTTGGATTGAGTTTGTAAGGTTAGATGAATGGAAAACTTAGGAGGATAAGTTGTGTTAGTGCTGCCAACTTTTGTATAATCAGGTAAATTTATGTTGTGATGAATTTGTGGTTGATTTAGAGGTATAAATGGATGCTTAGTGATGTGTTAGTGATGTTAGAAGTGATAGAAGTTTGGTTGTTGATGAAAGCTGGAAAATGCAATTTTTACCTATGGTAATGTTTTGTTCATAACTAATTGTATAGGTGAGCAAATGAGGTGAGGTTTGTGCCCAATGAAACTTTGGGATGTTGGCTTCAACTTGGTGTGAAATAGGTGATGTTAAATTGTAATGTTAGAAGGGTGAATCTTTGTTTGGAAAGTTTCTATTTGTAGGGTCTGTGAACAGTACCCCCATATATGACCTGATAATTTTGCCGATTTTTTTAAATTAATTGAGATAGAATTTGGGAAAATGGTCTTCATAGAAGTTGTAGCATATTGAGTTATCTTTTCATTGCCACTGATCTTGCTAATTTTCGAGTTGTATATTGGGAGATATGAACTGATTACTATTGACTGGTTTTGAGCATTTTGATGAAACCTAGCCTAAGTGTTGAGCTTGTGAGCTTGCGGATTGGAAACAATTTTAGCAAATTATGTGAACTGAATTGGTGTGAGTGATCTTCTGAAAAGTTTCAGAGGAAGGAATTATCTTGAAAATGATTTATGGTGTGTAATTTTTAGAGGTCAGATTTGGGAGTTATGATTTTTTCAAACATTGAACCTGCATTAGGTTATGAATTACTGATCATGGCAGTAACTTGCATGACAGTTTTGAAATTGTTAGAAATTGAAGTGGATTTTGAGTTCTTCATGAAAATTGAATTTTGAGATCTTATCTTTTCAGGGATATAAGGTAGTGAATTTTGTGACATTTGTGCTAAGAGTTATGCTGTTTGGAAAATTACTGTCCAGATTGGTTGATTTCAGTAGACAGATTCTTTGTGGAATTGTTTGACCTAGTTAGCAAGTGAATTTGCTTTTGGTTTGTTTAGGAAAGTTGTAGATAACATTGTGAACTGATTGAGCATATGTATTGTGTAATTTTTGACTGAAGAACCAGAGAGTTATTGAATTTGAAATGTACTGCCCTGTGTTGATAGGTTTTGAGTAGGCAATAGCTTTGATGGGATATTTGACACCCTTAGGGTTGGAATTGATTTTTATGGTCTTCTTGAGAATTGTAGAGGGTTTCATGATCTTTCCAATGAGATATAGTTTGTATTTTTCTGAAATGGGTGCAAAAAGTTATTGATGTTGGAAAGTCGGTTTGGAATCAGGAGAAAAAAAAGGGAAGTAGTGGGCTGAAACTCGCCCATCACTAGGGCGACGACGCATCGCCCTAGCGATGAGGTGAGGTAGTCGCCCATCGCTAGGGTGACGCCTCGCTCGCCCTAGCGACGAGGTTTAATCATTTTAATGGTTTTGTTTGATTCTTTTGTCAATTTCTTTTCCATCCGACGTCCGATTGACCTAATTCTTGAGGCATCGGATTTGTAGAATATTGAATTTGAGTTTATGAGAAATTGGGAATTTTTAGACGGAAAATTGACGTGGCCCCGGGTAATTGTCCGGTGATCACTGTTTTAGTTATTTTTGGACCGATCGAGGTCCGAATTGAGTGCTGTCAGTGGCTTTAGCTCTCTAATTTTTAGATGAAATAATTATGACGGAAAAAATTTTGGATTAGGGCCGGGAATGTCATGAACATGCATTATACACATTGTACTTATCTCATGTGCATTATTTGGTATTTATAACTATATATTTGGTAATGGGTACTTATTTGAATTGTTCTAGAGGCACAGTTGGAACGTCATCCCACGGGCGTTGTCGAGACTTCCCGGCAATAGCTCGGAAGTAATAGGTGAGTAACCTAGTTGGTTCCTCAACCTTTATGTGTTTAATATTTTGCAATTATGCCATGTGGAGATAATGGAGGAATTGTGTGTGTTTGCTTTTGAATGATTTCGGACCATAGGTGTCCGAAGTATTGGAAACTTGTTATCGAAGTGCTATTTGTGTGTAACTATTTGTGAATGTTTACATTGGAGATCTCGGACCAAAGGTTCGAGGAAATGGAAAATTGATATTGAAGTGTTAATTGTCTGTTCGATACATTGGATGTGCCTGTCAATATGATATAGTAGGATGCAATAAATTGGAAATGAATATGATTGAAATACCGGACCGAAAGTCCGAAGATTTGGCAAATAACATTGACTTGTAAATGGAAATTTGAAACATGTTCTTTGCTTGCATCAAAGTATGATCGAGATAAAGGCAACAGGACCGGAGCGACCACCGTATCGTAAGCATATCACGCCTAACGATATGAGAGCTTTCACCAACGCACAAACACCTCAGTCCAACGTATTCAGAGCCTCGGGCTCAATGTATCGTGGCTTCAATCCTAATGATTTCAAAGCCATCGGCTCAACGCAATGTGCCCACATCGGGACGCCAAAGTAGCACGTCCACAACAATGAAATGAAAATGAAAAGTGGTCACATGTGCATTGCATCTATGAATGATTGAATATGAATTGTGTTAAAGGTGAAACGCCTTACATTTGAGAAATGTGATTGTATGTATTATTTAGTAAGTTGATTGAATATGCATGAGTTGAGTGAACCATCGATGATGGTTTCTCACTGAGTTCGCAAAACTCACCCAAAATTTGCATCTATTTTTCAGGACTTAGAAGAATACCCCGTTAGGCAACGGGCGTATGATATCTGTTGGTTGAGGAAGCAGAGAAGTGATCGGGATCGGTTTATGCCCTGCTTAATTTATTTCTAATCGTGGACTTTTGTATTACTGATTTGGACAATTTGTAAAGTCAATTGACTGAAATAAATTGTAAATGTAAAAAGGGCCCCAAGGCCATTGAATTGTTTATATAAATTGTTTTTCGCATTAATGATAATATGTGTGAGTATGTGTTAAGAAAAAAAATGCTATACTGAGTTTTCTACTGAGTGAGGTAGCATGCCACTCTTGCGAGGCACGGACCTGGATATCACCGTCGATGTCAGGTTCGGGTCTTGCGGGAGTGGGGTGTTACATTTAGGTGGTATCAGAGCCCAGAAGTATAATCTTACATGGGCTTTTTGAAAAACAATGTGTCAAGTTATGTGCATTTAAGTCGTGTCACGGCAGACAGTGACAACTGATCCCCAGTGTCGTATGTGAGTCGTATGAATAAGTATGTCTTAGTAGTTTAAGCGGTTAGAAAAGGTGAGAAAAAGGATAATGTGTTAGCATGTGATAAAAGGAAGTCATTGATATCGCAAAATAAGAAAAAGTGTATGGTTCGACCAGACAGATGACTATTTAGTGTACTGGTATTGACGGATATCTTGTGAAATATAGTATTAGAGTGATGTGGGGAATATCCTTGACTGTGAGTGTGAAATAAAGATGATAATTGTGAATTAATAGAGGAAAATAGAGATGTGATAATGGTAAGATTTCCAGTGTATAAGCTGAATGAAAATAAAGTGTTCTATGATATAGAGAAGTTACAATTGGGAATGATTACCGTGATAAGAGTTATAAATAAGGATTGGTGATTTGGAGTCAAAAGATATTAAGTGCAAAATCAAGAATGATTTCATATCTGTGATATTGATTTGAGTGCGGAAATATATGGGTATAATGCAATAATGAAAAGATTGAAATGTAAGACAATGAAATTGGTAGATGAAAAAGTTGTTCGGGTTTAATTGATCTGTCTAAGTAAATGCACACCTGATTATGGGAGCCCTATGGTAAGTGAAAATGTTAAGCTGAAATTGATGAGTTAATGGATAATTGCTAGCTAGAATTTTGTCGGAAAAAAAAGTGCTTATATTGATCAACAGTGAATGAATAGAGATTGTATATGATCCTCATGAGCGAGGATGGGTGTAAACAGGCAGGTTGTTGAGTTCAGATTATATTGTCACTGTAAGTGTATATCTGATAGAGGGATTATCATCATGGGTGAAATGATTAAGCATAAATGAATAATTTGCGTGAATATGATATAGGACGTAATCGGTGGCCTATTACATAAGCTCTGATTATAATGCTGGTAGCTCAAGTGCAAAATGAGTTAGAGTAAGGCATGAGAATACTTATACTGATTAATTGAGAAAGAAGTGAGACAGTGAAAGATGTTAGCATCGGTAATGAGCTTGAGGAAATAAAATGAGGGATATGAATATAGTAAGGTCCCCATGATCGAGAATTGGTACCAAAAAGAGAATGGTTATCGAGAATTGCATTAAGGTGTTCTTAGCAGTATGAGCTATTAACGGGCAAATTGATGAGTATATATATATATTGTTAGTTAAGGTATGGCGATCATGGTGATGTATGTCAAGATGTTAGAGGAAATGAAATTGTTTAAGTGCCCTTCAGAGATTTATCTTCGTGAAGTATCAAGAGTAACTGATTTGTATTACATTTGGCAGAGACTCTCATTATATTAATGAGATGACTCTGATTATGTAAGAGAATTACTGAATATTAAGGAAATATTAATTGCGAATTTGAGGGGATTAAAAGTTCATGTATACTTTGTGTAATTATGTTCTGAAAGTACGAGATCGATATAACGATTGTTTATTCAAGTCAGTGAGTGATCTATCACGAATAAATTAAGTTATGAGGAGAAATTAAGGTAAGGAACATATGGCAGAATATGTTATGCTGAGAAAATTGTAAGAAAATTGTTTCTCATTGGAAACATTCGATAATTAAAGAATTATATAAATCAAATATGGGTATAAGAAGTTTATTGTATTACTGAAAAGGAACATGTCTCAATTGTGTTTGGAGTGGATAATGGATATAAGCATAAGAAATAGATGAATTGGTATAGTTGAGGAACTTGGTGAGCATGCAAGTCTCATAAGAGTGAATCTTAACCTGATTGAATGAATAAGGGATGAATTAGTATACGAACTTGGTATATTGGGAGAATGAATAAAGATATTGGTATTAATAAAATGCGAAAGTCCAAAAGATATGTGTATGCGGAATTTGAAATTAATTAGAACTAACGAAATGCTGGATACGTTCGGACATTGTCAAAGATTATGACTGATGATCGCAAAGGAGACATTTGGAGACTTTATTATATATATATTGAAGTGTTCCAGTAAAGGTTATGATGTGATCTATGGAAATTGGATAAAGTGATTTTATGCACCATGGGATAAATATGATTCCATGGGCGGTATTATGATCGATGATTTGAAATTTGTTATATTGAGTATGGCCTAAAAACTTGGAGAGATTAATCGTACAGAAATAGTTTGGAATATGCAAATCGATACCGATTGAGTTATTTAATGCATTTGAATGATTTGAAAAGGATTCGGCGGCTGATTATTCCAAACTAAGCTAATGGTGCAATTCAAGGGGTTGAGTAAAGAAATAAATAAATAGATAAATAAATTCAATTGTAGAAGATCAAAATTCGGGTAATAAGGTTATCAAATCTAGTGTATTATTGAGTGTTAATAGTCGAATTGACAAAAAGGGGCAAAAGAAAGCATTATTAGTTATGGGAATTTCAAAGTAGGTGTGCATCAAAACGGATTGGCAAAACCCGAAGTGAAGATGTAGAAATTGTAAACCGTATCGAAGAACTGAAGATAATTCTCATTGTTAAGGAAAGTGATAGGTCTAGTTCAAATTAAGAAATATGGGTGAAACTCATTACGGGAACTGTTAGTGAAGACGTAAGGAATGATTGACGCTTTATGTTCTAGCAAGAGCGTATTGAAAGAGTAATTGACAGGTTAGAATGAGAAATCAAATGATTATAAGTGAATGGTTCGAGAAAGCACAAGAAACAATCGAAGCGTTACGTTCTAGTAAAACTATTGTGGAAAAGCAATTGATGGTATAGTCTGTCAAAGTGAACGATGACATGTGTGATTAACCAACGGGTATTTTTAGATTTCATTGGGATATGAGATTGTTGTATAGTGCAAAGGGATTATGGCATGACAATCATTATATTGGTGTCACCATTCGAAAAGTGTATAAGGGATCTTACTGTCCAAAAGGAGGCGGTATCCCTATATTATGTGATCAGGGAAATAAAGTGATAGGTTACGTAATTTAAGATGGTGACAATGAGTTAAATTGATTCACGTTGAGGTCATAAATCTCATGAGATTTGTGTTTTGATAATAACGAAATCTGATAAGCGATAAATGAAATATATTGAAGGGTATGGCCTTGGCCAAAAGGTACTTAGATGGAAAGAAAGGTGTAGTTAAGGGGAATTGAATTCGTGATGAGAGGCCTCTATGCGATTGTGGTGTGAATAGAATTATGGTTTGGAAAGTTAGGCTAAAACTAAAAAGATGAGTCGGATTCACAAAGTGTTTCATAGATAGAATTGAAAATATTGTTAGGATCCGATATATATGTTATTGATCTTGAAAGTGACGAATTGCGCGTAATCATGAGAAAGCAGTAAAATCATGGAAAGTTTGAAAAAGGAAAAAAAAAGTAATCGATTGTTTTGATCTCCGTTCATTGACCGAATTTGGTCGGGTAGTGAAAACAGTGAGAAACAGAGGATATTAATTAAAAAGACGCCCCTGCCTTCCTGATAAATCATATATGAAATTTCGAGGACGAAATTTTTATTAGGAGGGGAGAATTGTAACATCTCATCACCGATGGGAAGGGTATTTTGGTAATTTGGGACGGGTTAGGAGTACGGAATTATATCTCGGCTTGAACATACAGCTTATAGCTTCTATGATTGCCGGTTTGTTGCACTTGCACATGGTATACATGCATTCATGACATTTTCCCGCTTAGGTTTCAAATTGAGATCTTTTGTGAAATTTATGGGATAATGGTATTTGAAAAATTATTTGGAGTGCGCCATAAAGGGTTTTACATTTTTAGGAATTTATGGGAATTTTTCCGAATTATCCTAGAGAAAATTCTGCATCGCAAAATCACCCAGAAATGGCCTAAATATGTTTTTGTAGTGGAAAATGTGGTTTTTGTGTTTCAAAAATTATTGGGAGTGGACTGTTATATGTTTTACAATTTTGGACAATTTAGGTAATTTTCAAAAAAATGATTCGGGGAAATTCCCGGAAATTTCCGGACCGGAAAATTGCAACAGACTGATTGAGTGAGTTGTTTTGTACTGAACAAGATTGCCTAATGGCACTAGATTATTGGCTAAGTGGTGTTAGGGAATTATTTTAGTGTCATGTTTAGAGTTTAATTAGGATTAGTGCTTAATTAACTAAGATTAGGTAAATTTTTGTCTTATCTTCATTAAAATGCCAAGTGTCCTCTTCATTAAATAAGTTTGTCTCTTTATATGCATCATCCACGACTTTTAAAGCTTGAGTCTCCCTTGTCATACACGGTTATCTTTTTAGTGTATAAGTTATCTCCTTGAAAGTTGAACAAGAGTTATTTTTAAAAATGCAAAACTTCATCATCCGAAGTCATCTTCCTCCTCCTTCGAATTTCTCTTCTACTTATCTCCTACAAGACACTTCTCCTTAGTTCCTTGCTTGCTCTTCATCATACACAAACTAAGTTGAAGCCTTGAATTGATGAGACTCTTTATTATGCTTATGAAAACCGTGGGTGAGGATTAAAAAGAAAGAAGTTGGTGAGAACTTGAAGAGTTAAGAGTTCGAACTTGTTTAAGGTGAGTATTGATGTTTGTTCTTATGCTTTTGGTAGGTAGAAGCATTTATGGAAATTACTTGTGCATTTATTTCATGATGATAAGGGTAGGTTTGTAAGGGTTTAAAAGCATGCTTGTGTATGGATAAATGAATGAATATAGTTTTCCTTGATTTTGGCTTGGTTTGGATTGAGTTTGTAAGGTTAGATGAATGGAAAACTTAGGAGGATAAGTTGTGTTAGTGCTGCCAACTTTTGTATAATCAGGTAAATTTATGTTGTGATGAATTTGTGGTTGATTTAGAGGTATAAATGGATGCTTAGTGATGTGTTAGTGATGTTAGAAGTGATAGAAGTTTGGTTGTTGATGAAAGCTGGAAAATGCAATTTTGACCTATGGTAATGTTTTGTTCATAACTAATTGTATAGGTGAGCAAATGAGGTGAGGTTTGTTCCCAATGAAACTTTCGGATGTTGGCTTCAACTTGGTGTGAAATAGGTGATGTTAAATTGTAATGTTAGAAGGGTGAATCTTTGTTTGGAAAGTTTCTATTTGTAGGGTCTGTGAACAGTACCCGCATATATGACCTGATAATTTTGCCGATTTTTCTAAATTAATTGAGATGGAATTTGGGAAAATGATCTTCATAGAAGTTGTAGCATATTGAGTTATCTTTTCATTGCCACTGATCTTGCTAATTTTCGAGTTGTATATTGGGAGATATGAACTGATTACTATTGACTGGTTTTGAGCATTTTGATGAAACCTAGCCTAAGTGTTGAGTTTGTGAGCTTGCAGATTGGAAGCAATTTTAGCAAATTATGTGAACTGAATTGGTGTGAGTGATCTTCTGAAAAGTTTCAGAGAAGGAATTATCTTGAAAATGATTTATGGTGTGTAATTTTTAGAGGTCAGATTTGGGAGTTATGATTTTTTCAAACATTGAACCTGCATTAGGTTATGAATTACTAATCATGGCAGTAACTTGCATGACATTTTGAAATTGTTAGAAATTGAAGTGGATTTTGAGTTCTTCATGAAAATTGAATTTTGAGATCTTATCTTTTCAGGGATATAAGGTAGTGAATTTTGTGACATTTGTGCTAAGAGTTATCTTGTTTGGAAAATTCTTGTCCAGATTGGTTGATTTCATGAACAGATTCTTTGTGGAATTGTTTGACCTAGTTAGCAAGTGAATTTACTTTTGGTTTGTTTAGGAAAGTTGTAGATAACATTGTGAAATGATTGAGCATATTTATTGTGTAATTTTTGACTGAAGAACCAGAGAGTTATTGAATTTGAAATGTACTGCCCTGTGTTGATAGGTTTTGAGTAGGCAATAGCTTTGATGGGATATTTGACACCCTTAGGGTTGGAATTGATTTTTATGGTCTTCTTGATAATTGTAGAGGGTTTCATGATCTTTCCAATGAGATATAGTTTGTATTTTTCTAAAATGGGTGCAAAAAGTTATTGATGTTGGAAAGTCGGTTTGGAATCGGGAGAAAAAAAGGAAGTAGTGGTCGAATCTGCGCCCATCACTAGAAGCGACGACGCGATCGCCTAGCGATGAGGTGAGGTAGTCGCCCATCGCTAGGTGACGCCTCGCTTCTCTAGCGACGAGGTTTAATCATTTTAATGGTTTTGTTTAATTCTTTTGTCAATTTCTTTTCCGTCCGACGTCCGATTGACCTGATTCTTGAGGCATCGGATTTGTAGAATATTGAATTTGAGTTTATGAGAAATTGGGAATTTTTAGACGAAAAATTGATGTGGCCCCGGGTAATTTTCCGGTGATCACTGTTTTAGTTATTTTTGGACCGATCGAGGTCCGAATTGAGTGCTGTCAGTGGCTTTAGCTCTCTAATTTTTAGATGAAATAATTATGACGGAAAAAATTTTTGATTAGGGCCGGGAATGTCATGAACATGTATTATACACGTTGTACTTATCTCATGTGCATTATTTGGTATTTCTAACTATATATTTGGTAATGGGTACTTATTTGAATTGTTCTAGAGGCACAGTTGGAACGTCATCCCAAGGGCGTTGTCGAGACTTCTCGGCAATAGCTCGGAAGTAATAGGTGAGTAACCTAGTTGGTTCCTCAACCTTTATGTGTTTAATATTTTGCAATTATGCCATGTGGAGATAATGGAGGAATTGTGTGTGTTTGCTTTTGAATGATTTCGGACTATAGGTGTCCGAAGTATTGGAAACTTGTTATCGAAGTGCTATTTGTGTGTAACTATTTGTGAATGTTTACATTGGAGATCTTGGACCAAAGGTCCGAGGAAATGGGAAATTGATATTGAAGTGTTAATTGTCTGTTCGATACATTGGGTGTGCCTGTCAATGTGATATGGTAGGATGCAATAAATTGGAAATGAATATGATTGAAATACCGGACCGAAAGTCCGAAGATTTGGCAAATAACATTGACTTGTAAATGGAAATTTGAAACATGTTCTTTGCTTGCATCAAAGTATGATCAGATAAAGCGCAACAGTGACCGAGCGACCACCGTTTGAGGCATATCACGCCCAACGTATATGAGAGCTTTCAGCTCAACGCACAGCACCTCAGGTCCAACGTATTCAAAGCCTCAGGCTCAATGTATCAGGGCTTCAAGCCCAATGATTTCAGAGCCACTGGCTCAACGCAATGTGCCCGTCACTGGGACAGTTTCAGGCGCACGGTCACAACAATGAAATGAAAATGAAAAGTGGTCACATGTGCATTGCATCTATGAATGATTGAATATGAATTGTGTTAAAGGCGAAATGCCTTACATTTGAGAAATGTGATTGTATGTATTATTTAGTAAGTTGATTGAATATGCATGAGTTGAGTGAACCATCGATGATGGTTTCTCACTGAGTTCGCAAAACTCACCCAAAATTTGCATCTATTTTTTAGGACTTAGAAGAATACCCCGTTAGGCAACGGGCGTATGATATCTGTTGGTTGAGGAAGCAGAGAAGTGATCGGGATCAGTTTGCGTCTGTCTTAATGTATTTCTAATCGTGGACTTTTGTATTACTGATTTGGACAATTTGTAAAGTCAATTGACTGAAATAAATTGTAAATGTAAAAAGGGCCCCAAGGCCATTGAATTGTTTATATAAATTGTTTTCCGCATTAATGATAATATGTGTGAGTATGTGTTAAGAAAAAAAATGCTATACTGAGTTTTCTACTGAGTGAGGTAGCATGCCACCCTTGCGAGGCACGGACCTGGATATCACCGTCGATGTCGGGTTCGGGTCTTGAGCGAGTGGGGTGTTACACCCAAGACATGGGGATGTTATACATAAGAACCGACCTATTCAACTCCCCCACGGTCATCTTTGATTCACCTCTCGGCGGCGCCTCCACAACCAGCCCATCTTTCCTTTCTTTTCTCGATATTTCTTCAACACCCTCCACCAGACTTCTAGAACTAGCCGTCGACATGCTTACCAAGAAGAGGATTTTTGGAAAAGAAAGCTTTAGAAGAGGAAAGGAAGAAAAAGGACGTACCTATTTAGTGGTTGGAAATGGGGAAATCAGACGACGGCTGAAGGAAATTTCCGGGAACTAAGTAAAAAAGAGCAAATGAAAGCAAAGCGGAAGCAAGAACGAAACAAACGTGAAGAAAACCAAACTGCTTGTCGATCCTGAACATTTATAAGGAAACGTTCAAATTGTGATCCAGTCAAAACGCGACGCGTGGAGAAAATCCGAGCTATACTTGGACACGCGGCATAATCCGAGCCAAGGGGAATTAGGGTCGTTCAAAATTCGGAGTGGCGCGGCAGTTGAAAGGACGTACGGGACAGCTGCACAACGGTTACAAGGACGATACATTTCAGATTTTGAAAAGCTGTCAGAAGGCACGCGCCATCAAACAATAAATACTTCGAGTACTTTCACGCGCCCACTAATGATGACCACCCGATCTGCTTCAGCGTGAGCTGTCACGCAACAAGTGCCGAGGCCGATCAGTTAGGGCACTCAGTCGACTGATCCCAGTACGAGCAGTCACGCACAACCGGTCGACATCCGATCGATCAGGACTGCCCGAGCCGTCCCGTATACGAGCTACGACGACAATGCCCGACCGATCGACTACTTCATAAGCTGCCCCACAGACGACCTACAACTCAATATCCGACTGATCGCCCCAATTGCGAGCCATCCTATGTACGAGCTACAAAATCTCCACATACTCCTCCGATCCTTCTCTTCGCTCAGTCTCGAGGAGTAGGGGCTTATGGTCGGGTCGGCGGTTCTGGGCCCGGACCCAGTCAAAACGACCCGTGGGCCGATCGGTCCATTCATCAAAGATCAATCTCCTACCCAATGGCTATGTCAAGCCCAAGCCCAATCCACGCTCTCCACGGCCCGTTAGCATGAGAAAACCTTCCATGCAGAGGTAGAATTCTACGTAAAGACTTAACCCTAGCACCCATCCCATATATAAGGTATAATTCCACCGTGATAGAGGTACGCATAATCATAACCCTAATTTTTCCTGCTTACAGTAACCTCACCTTCACCAAAATATTGACTTGAGCGTCGGAGGGGCTAATCGAGAAATAACCCCCGACGTGCCTTCTTTGTTTTGCAGGGATCTTCACGTCTAATCCACTACAAAAAGTTTCCAGCTCATGGATCCAAACGGCAATGTACAGTTCAGCCAGAATCCGGTGGAACCAGTGTTAATAGAGGAATGCAAACTGGTGTTCCTGGAATCACTTCACAACACGAGGCATTTGTGACCTTAAATCCTGAAAATAGAAAGCTTTCAATAACCATAGAATCTATTAGAGCTTGGAAGAAGAGCAAGGTGTTCATGTACCAGAGAACAAGCTTGAATATATCTTAAAGGCATCGAGATAGATGAATTTGGCATTGGCTAGAGCTTTGTTGAGCTTATCTACTAAGGGACGAAGTTTGCTGTTAAATATCTGCAGACTGTTGTTTACCTCATCCACATATGAAGATCCGTTAAATTTGGTTGATTTTCTAATCGACCATTTGGAGCGCAACCTAGAGGGCCGATTCTATCGTGGCTATCTTCCTTGCTCCATGATCGTGCGATGTCTGGTTCCAACAAAGAACCATTGACGGTAGTAAGTCATATATAAGTATGAAAGATGGCAAGAAGCGAAGGTTGTGAAGTTAATTATGTTGGGATTATTCAAGGACATATATAAGTTAAAATGATCCGCAAATTTAATGTCTTAAAGTTTTAGGTTAAAGTATAATATCGACACTTACAAGTATATTTTATCACTAACCCTATAATATAGATCTCTTTTAAAAGTGGGTTTCTTATATTTAACGAGTAATGTCAGAGCTGATAATTCAACAAGGAACGAGTATAGGGATGGCAGTAAAATCTAATGGTTGCCTTCCCACACAAAGAAAAGCAAGAAGACTCCCAGTTGGCTCAAACCAGTAGAGTAAAAGGACTCTTGGTAACATCATATACTGAAGCTATTAAAAAAAGGCTTTCACTCAAGAAAGAATTCAAGTTTAATGTAGAAGTTCATACTTAAAAGGGAGATTATTGGGATATCAAATATAAGTAGAAATTTCACATTAAAAAGGGATGAAATTATTGAAGGACATATAAATGAAAAAGACCAATAAATTTAATATCTTAAAATTTTGAGTTGAATTATAATGTCAAAATTCACAATTAATATGAGAATAAAAAAGTTAAATTAAAAGTAGATTATTTTTAACGAGAGAGTATGGTCTATTTAGAAAGAGTTTGACTGGAGTCCTTTAAGTCCGAGTTTGGTCCGAAGCTCACCCCAGTTTCAAATCGATTCTTGATTGAAGTACAAATGGAAATAAGTGCTGAGTATGCATACCCGTAATTGTAGTTCATATTCTTGAATGAGGACTGAGGCATACTGCTCAGGAGTGTATTTTTTGCTTGTAGAGTAAAACTTTGGCTTGAAGTAGTTGTTCATATAATCATTATCACCCATCGCAACAGAATACAAGCACTTGCTCAGGTGATCTTTAGCTGCTGATGAATTTCCACTTGCTAGAACTTCACCAATTCTTGAAACTGTTCTCTGATGATGCTGCGCTTCCATGGCGTATCGAGCACCCTGTAACATTTTTGTTTTCTTTTTCACAACCCAAGAAAGGAAACTATATTCAATTGCACGAACAAGAAGAGTTGAGGGTTTTTTTTTTTACTAAGTGTGAGCCTGTTTTTGATCAAATCCCAGAGCTTCCTGAAGCATAATTGACACCAATGAGCATGTCTTTATCGTCTTTAACTGCTGCAAATGGTGGAATCGAACTATTGAATCCCAGTAATTTAGCTGCAAAAACAGGATAAGAACTCTTGTTTGAAACTTGGAAAGATGAGAAAAAAAATGGAGAGAAGAAGAAACCTAAGAAATCAGGTGTGTTGCGGCCATTGGAGAACCTTCCGGTGGCTCCTTTAGGAAAGTCAATACCATAAGGTAGAAAGTTAGATCTGGCCGTCGTCACGAGGCCATTGTTATTGCCATTATCATAATACGAAGCTCCAAAGATGAAGTAGCAAGGTACTTGTGGCTTGCCATAACTTGCAACACAAAAGCTCAGACTTAGCACCAGAACATAAAACAACCTAGTCTGCAACGCCATTAACGCGAGAAAACTGAAAAAAGCACAGCACAGGAAATGGTCAAGAAGAGATGATATATAGAGACAGAAAGACGCAGGAAATGGAGGAGACTCCATTTTTAGGCCTGACTCGAAGTTGGCGCTTTTCATGAGCTATTGTTATCTTTGGTGATCCCACTTGCATGCATCTAAGTTGTAGGATCCTAGGTTTTGACCATTTCTTTTCCATAGTTAGATTTATTGTTTGTGCATAAAATAACATATACTTGCATTCATATGGGCGTTGAAATGTATAGTTGTGCAGGGATAAAATGACTCTGTGTTAACTCTGTTTTAGATTATCCTATCCACACAAATATATAGGACCCACAAAAATGTATGGATGAGATCGTCTAGAACAGAATTGGCACAACATAATGGGTACAGAGGATTTCAGGGTAGCTGTGCAAAAGGATAGGAAGGAGAAAGAAGTACCCTTTGGTAAGTCAAGTGGTCCTAATTAATGACAAAATCAATATAATGGGCCAGGCCGGATTAGGTAGCTCGCAATTTGATCAAGTTCGATTAAATTTATTTAAAAATTTTAAAATTTTAAAATAATATCATTTAATTCAAAATAATATCAATTCATGTGAAAAATTTGAGATTCGCATTAACTTCAAGCCATATCAAGTCCAGATAAACTATTTTTACTAATCCCAAAAATCAACTCATTTATGAACATTTTGATTTAAAAGATTGAAAGTTCAAGTTGCAATGAGAGATATTGTAATTCATTTTAAAAAAAAGATGATTAGCTAGAAGTAAAAACACATAAACTTATTAATATCATTTGAATCAAATTAGTGGCTTTAGAGATGATAATGAATTAGGTTAGATTCAAATTTGTTATGAGTCAACCTTAACGTGACCTTTTTGTGACTTAAGTCTGACCCGAAGCAATTAATAACCTCGTTAGGTGGTCCAAATGGTAAAATTAACTCATTTAAGAACATTTCAATTTAAAGGATTAAAGGTTTAAATTGCAACTAGAGAGATTGCAATTCAAGAGTTGTTGGTTTGTTAGAACTGAACAAAAATATTTTTTGTTGGACACTCGTTGTAGTGAATCAGCCTGGGTATGATATATTGGTATTGTGAAATGACTGCACTTCAGAGGCTAGACCAGTTAACAGGAATCTGATTTTATTTTTAGTAATAGAAGTGCTTGCATGCTCTCGTTCTCTTTAAACTTTCTATGTTTTCTAGCATACATAAATCCCATCATGTTGCCTTCTCCACTGAGCAAGGCGCTAGATGGCCACTTCCGAGCCGGAGGGGCACCTCCCTAAGAAGGGGCACATAAGGAAATGCGAAAAGGAGCCTGCTACTGGCCCCAAGCTCACGTATAGTGCGACTATTGCAGGGCCACCATCAGGGGAAGCTACATCTGACGCTCTTGCCTGGCCCAAAGAAGAATACATGGAGGTGGTCGATGGCAACATTACTCAGGAAGTCGGGGGAGGTGTTTTCCTATCGTCTTCCTTCCGCGTTAAGCTCGATCAGCAATAAGATAGAGTTGTGGTTGTGAAGCTTGTTGGACGTCAGATAGGCTACTGGATATTATGCTCTCGTTTGCACTCACTGTTGCATCCTAAAGGCCCGGTGAAGATCATTGACTTGGACTGTGATTTTTTCATGGTGAAGTTTGTTAAAGAGGGAGACTTCATGCATGCTTTAACATATGGCCCCCGGAGCATCTTTGGACACACCCTCTCCTTACAAAAATGGCGACCCGATTTTTGTCCATCCCATAGTCGTATTTCGTGGGCGGTCTTCTGGATTAGGTCTCGGAGCTTTCCATCGCACGTTATCACCATAAGATATTAAACACCCTGGAAAACCTAGTGGGAACGATGCTGAAGATTGACGAAACAACATTGTTAATGCAGAGAGGACGCTTTGCTCGGGTTGCCGTCGATCTGGACCTCAATACACCTCTTTGGCAGACAGTGGACCTCAATGGGGCAACGTACCTGGTTTCATATGAAGGCCTCCCAAATATTTGTTCCACTTATGATATGGTCGGGCACGTCCCCAGCAATTGTCCGAAGCGCCCACAACTAGCACCGGATGTAGCGAAGGAGACCCCTGGGCATGAAGATGGTGTTGCTAGTTCCCCTGCTCCACGTGACGAAGGCCTCACCCGCCCTACAGCTGCGACGTCCAACGACTCTTAACAGTGGAAGGTTGTGCAATGGAAATCACGCAGAGGTCCGTTGCTGAGAAAAGACCAGCCTTGATCTAGCATGTCCCAATCGTAGGTAGGAGGCTCGAGGTTCTCTACACTGTCACTTCTGACGTTGGAAGACTCGGACAAGAGGATGCAGCATTGAGCTCTCTTTTGGGAGTGGGCTTTCGGTTTCGATTGGGTGAGTTTACTAGCATGGGATGAGCGTAGCCAGGGTCGTCCCATGCAAGCCCACAGCCAGGCGCCCAGGCTGGACCCAAAGGTGAGTCCAAGCTCCCTTCTCAGCAACCCAATATTACTGGTGATCTTGTAGGTGGATCTCATGAGGCGGGCCCATCTGATTTCGCAGTGATCCAACTCACTCCCACGGTTGAGGACAATCACATTACAATTAAAATTGCCTCCCACTCTGAGATGATCTGTGACTTTCACGTCTTAGCAGCCACTGGCCCAGCTATTGTGGAAAGTCACCCTATGTCGGATGGACCTGACCCAATAGGGGGCCTCCCACGGGTTGGTGTGGAAGTGGATATGCTCCCTTCCCCTGTCCCTCCTGACATTGTTGCAGGAGAACAGGCCTTGGACAGTAGTATAGAAACCAAGATGGAAATATAGGATAGTGGGGATACGGGCCCTACCTCTAAGACCTCCAACTTACTCCCACTACAAGAAAAATACCCATTTAGCAACGTTTTAAAAATGTCACAAATGATCAATAAACGTCGCAGATTGTCTTTTGTGATGTTTTTGAAAACGTCACAAACAACGTCGTTGAAGGTATAGTAAGGAAACGCAATCGGCGACGTTTTATGGAAAACGTCAAGGAAACGATGCAGATTGAACGACGTTTTAAAAAATGTCATAAAAGGTAGAATGAATCAGCAACGTCTGGGGTAAACGTCGTTGAAAACTTGAAGCTGAAGCCTTATGCGATGTTTATTAGACGTCGCTGAAGGTTGACAATCGGCGACGATTGGGAAGAAACGTCGCCGATTATTAGTTAATAAATTTATTTATTTAAATTTATTTAAATAAATTTATTTAAATAATAATTCAATTTTAAATAATAAAATTTGTGGGATTAATCCAAAAATAATATTAATTTTAATTGAATTATTATTATGATTTAATAATTAAAATTTGAAAACAAATTTATTAAATCTTATTTATTGAATAACTATTTAATATTATATATGGAATTTTTATTTAATAATTCATCAATTTGTTCAATACATCATTAATTTGCGAATGATTAATAATGTATAACAAGAATTTAATACATGTAGACAATGAATTATATAATTTCAATTCCCAAACATGTCATAATATAGTAATTAATATAAACAATATGTCATAAGTGTTTAATATATCGGTATGAGTACTTATCTATTCTAAATGAATATTATGTGTAGCAGATAAAAGATCCAAGAGCTTTTTTTGTTGTTCGGCTTGGGTAATGAATTTATCTTGCATTTCTTCAAATTTTTTGGTCAATTCATCGACTTTAGACTATAAGCCCTCATTAACCTTCATCGACTCCTCTAATTGGTCTCGAAGTCTCTTTTTGGCCGAAGTCATCCGTTGTGGTCGAGGCCCCATTCCCATGCCAACAATGTAATCTGTTCTGGTGCCCAACACTTTGTCGCACACTTCATCCACTGTTGTGGAATGACCTTATTCTGTTGAATGTGTCAATTCGTGACACATTAAGTCCTGAAAAAGTAAAGAATTAATTACATACACAATGTGATTTAAGAAATATTTATAAATAAACTATGTACTCACCCATTTTTCTTTGCATTCGAGAGTTGTCTATTAACCTTTTCTTTCATCATAATGAGTGTGATACCATAACTTCATCTGGTCACACTCTTCTCCATCTCTGTGAACCTGTTGCATAGAAATATATAAATAGGGATATTTTTTATAAAATTTGAAATGTCAATAAAAGAAAATATAATTAAAAAGATAATAACTCACAATCTCATGGCGTATCGCTACAAAGGCCTTAGAGCCAGAGTTTGATCGACATTTGACCTGACTCCTAGCTACTTTTGCTTTTTGACTTTTTTCCTAATCATACATGTAAGAAAATGTATTATAACATCTAAAAATCATAATTCATAAATACTAAAATATAATAAGTTGTAAAAAAAAGTAGTGATCAAATAAACTAACTTTTGTAGCTGATTGCTCCTAATATTCACATAAGTCCATCCACTCTGCCACTGTGACATTATTCGGCTTAACATCCTTTCTGTGCTTCATAAAATGCTTTTTTAAACTATATCTTTGATCCTTGGACCTTAAAGAAAGAAACTTCTTCACAGTAGCATGCACTTCGTTGTCAGTCCTCATTCCTTTGACTTCCAACTTTTGCTGCAAAAAATTAAAAATTATTGATCAATGTTCTAAACATATGAAAAACACATACAAATTAGATTGGTTTAGAATACTTACGTCTAACTTATCAAATGCAATTTCCAATTCCTCAGTTGTAATTTTTGAAAATTTTGTTTTTACAGGTAAGGACGTTCGGGAAACCAGACCAATCTCACTCGAGAATTTGGCAGATTGTACAGAGTTGGTTAGTTGTCCTTCAGTTGGGGAGATCTCTATCTCCAATCTCTTACCTATGGCCTTGTTAATCTTGGCCAATCCGTGCCCTTTTGTAACACCCCTTGTTTTTCTTGCATCAGACGTGGATCCTAAACTTGCAAAGAAAAAATTTATAATGAGCATATAACATACTCTTAATTGGTTAGATAAGCACAATAACTAAACTTAATAAATTTAACCAATGTAATGAGAAAGATCAAACCTGTAGTGCTTGCAGAAGAAGAGGCCACAATGGGAGTAATTGTCTGATTTACTAGTGCCTGATAAGTAGAAGCTGGAGGCATCTCTTCAGACGTGGATGGAGAACTAATGTTGTGGCGCAGATTCATAATTTGTTCATATTTATCTCTAGGATGCTGAGTAATAGGCATACATGTGCCTTCTCTTGGTGTTGGAGTAGGCTCATAAGGTGCAGGTGTGACTTCTCTTGGTGTTGGAGTAGGCTGACAAGGTACAGGTGTCTGATTTTGTGGTTGTGTATAAGAAGATGACGCATTAGATGTGTTTCCAAGAAGCTGACGGTAACGCGACTGCAATTTTATCGGTACTAAGCTACTTGGCACAGCCTTCTTCTTAACTTGACCTGGTCCTATGTGAATTACCTGCATCCAAATTGACATTAGATTTCAAAGTACATATGCATCAATCATATTTAAAGACAACATGAAAAACCGACATGCTCTCAAAAATGGAATTGTTTGTTGTCAATTATGAGCAAGCCTACCAAATGTACATTAGCCCATTGCTATCTATCAATTCTTACAAATCTCTAGATCTAAAGTTTAGAAGATCATCGAAATAGATATGCAAAACAATTACCTTTCAATGTTGCTGAACATGTCAACTGAAATTACTTTATCTGCAGAACAAGTTACAACAGCAGCCACAAATGATTGAACACAAACAGAATACTGCTTTCAAAATATGGAGTGCATATGATATATGAGGTAAATTCACAATTTGAGGTTGAGAGATGCACAAATAATGTGTATCCATAAACAGCAGCCACAAATAATCACATATTGCTACTTTATGCACAAATTATTATTGTCAATAAACAGCAGCCAGAAATGAATGAAAAGATTTGATATATGAGGTAAATTCATGATTTGAGGTTAAGAAATGCACAAATAATGTTTAAGGTTTGTCCAATAGCACCTAAAGATATAGTGTCTTTGGGTGAAGCTTCCTCTAATTATCTGAAAAGCTCATTGACATCTATGACAACAAGAAGGTGCTATTGGACAATGATTCCATCCGATAACTATTAGTGTAACACCCCACTCCCGTAAGACCCGAACCCGATATCGTTGGTGATATCCGAGTCCGCGCCCCACGAGAGTGACGTACTACATCGACGATTTAAAATTCAGTATACATTTTTTCCTTCTCTTTGAGCCATTAACTCCACGCTCACACGCAAACACAAGAAGTAAATAAAATCCGTGTTCAATATAAACCATTTAGATTATTACGGTCATCCAAGAATAATCACAATCGATCGATGCAAGAAAATATTACTACCACAATGGCTCAAGAAAATACAATGCCTTGTTATACGTTGATTGCGAATACAATTTACTAAAACACTAATGCGCAACGAACCGATCCCGACCTCTAACCTTTACTCGTCTCATAGATATACCCCGTGTCAACCGGGTATTCTTCAGACCTGAAAAATAGATGCAAATTTTGGGTGAGTTTTGCGAACTCAGTGAGAAACCATCATCGATGGTTCACTCAATTTATGCATGTTCAAACACTTTACCAATTATCACATACGATCACGATTTACAAAAGTAATACCAAATAATACGCATAATCACATTTCACAAATGTAAGGCGAATCGCCTATCATACAATCCACAGTTAATCATACCATATATGCAATGCACATGAGACCCTTTCCATTTTCATTATGTTATTGTGACTGCGCTGGCAAATCGATGCAAGAACGGCACATTGCGTTGAGCCAAGGGCTTCAAACATTGGGCTTGAAGCCTCGATACATTGAGCCCGAGGCTCAATACGTTGGACTGAGGTCACGCGCGTTGAGTGAAAGCTCTCACATCGTTAGGCGTGATATGCCCCGATACGGTGGTCGCCCGGCCACAACCGCTTTATCGATCATGTCCTTATGCATGAATGCATATGTTCCAATTTCCATTTACAGTTATTTCTATCACTTACATTCAAAGCCATTTCCCATTTCTTCGGACCTTCGGTCCGGTATTTCAATCATATATTTTTCCAATTTATTGCGTCATACCATATCGCATTTACAGTCACATCCCATGTATCGAGACAGACAATTAACACTTCAATATCAATCCCTACTTCCTCGGACCTTTGGTCCGAGATCTCCAATGTAAACATTCACAAACAGTCACACACAAGTAGCACTTCGTTATCTCATTCCCAATATTTCAGACACCTATGGTCCGAAATCAATCAAAGTCAAACACACATATACCCATCCATTATCTCCACATGGCATAATCGCGAAATATTAAACACATAAAAAAATTGAGAAACCATCTAGGTTACTCACCTATTACTTCCGAGCTAATGCCGGAAAGCCTCTGTGACGTCGGTCAATCGACGCTCCAATTGGGCCTCTATATGAATCAGAAAAAGTACGAGTCACTAAATATGAAATTTGTGCTCATGATGATGAGATATGCATGTTCATGAATTCCCGGTCCTAATTCAATATTTTCCCATAATAAAATTCTATGAAAAATTAGAAATCCATAGGCGCTGACGGTGCGCAATTCGGACCTCTATAGGTCCCCAATTAAATAAAACAGTGTTTACAAGTTCCGTCAATAGGGGCTACGTCAAATTCCCGTCTAAAAATTCCCGTTTTCTCATAATATGAAATTAAATGTTCAACGAATCCGATGCCTCTGGAATCAGGTCAATCGGACGTCGGACGGGAAAGAAATTGACAACAGAACAATCGGATCAATTTAATACCAAATAAAAATTCAAAAATAAATAAAAAAGAAAACCCATGCACTGCCTCATGGGCGAGACGCCGCCATGAGGCGGATACGCCTCATTTCGTCATCGCGAGGCGAGGCGTCGCCTCGCGACCAGTCCGTCTGATTTCGCCCTCGCGAGGCGAAGCGTCGCCCTCGCGAGACGGCTAGCTGTCTCGCCTCCGCGAGGCGGACGTCGCCCTCATGAGCCATGAGTTCCTTCCTACTACTTTGCCCTTTCTTTTTCCAGATTTCAATTCCTAATTTCCAACTACTCTAACTTTTAGCACATAAATCAGAAAAATGCCCACTATACCTCATTGGAAAGCTTATGAAAAGCTCTACAACTCTCAAGAAGACCATAAAAATCAATTCCAACCCTAAGGGTATCAAATAAGCCATCAAACCTTCTGCCTTCACAATTTCCCTCAACACAGGGCAGTACATTTGCAATTTCATAACTCACTGATTCCTTAGTAATAAATTATCACAAAAATATGGTCAATAATTTCACAATGTCCTCTACAACTTTCATGAACAACCCAGAATCAAATTCTATTTCTAAACCAGTCAATTAATTCATTCAATGTCACTGTCCCTGAAATCCTTCAATATGGGCAGTAACCTTACAACAAGCATAACTCCCTATATACAAGTCAGTAAATTCAGAACTTTATATCTCTGGAAAGATAACATCTCAAACTTCAATTTTCATGAAGCACTCAACATCCACTTCTATCTCTAACAATTTCAAAACTGTTAAGGAAGTTTCTGTTATGCTCCGCCACTCATAACCTAATGTAGGGTTCACTTTTGAAAAATCATAACTCCCAATTCTGACTTCTAAAACTTACATACCAAATATCAATTTCAAGGTAATCTCTTCCTCTACAACTTTTCAGAAGCTCACTCACACTAATTCAGTCCACATAAAATGTTAAAATTGCCTCCAATCAGTAAACTCACAAAATCACACTTAAGCTAGGTTTCATCCAAAATGCTCAAAACCAGTCATTAGTAATCAATTCATATCTCCCAGTATATAATTCCAAAAATAACAAGATCAGTAGCAATGGAAAGATAATCAAATATGCTACAACTTCCATGAAGACCATTCTCCCTAATTCCATCTCAATTAATTCATAAAAATCAACAAAACTCAGATGTCATGGTTGCGGTTACTGTTCACAGGCAATAGAACAGTAACTTTCCATGCAAAATTTCACCCTTCTATCATTGAAATTCAACAATACCTATTTCACACTAAATTGAAGCCAACAGTCCAAAGTTTCCGTGGCCACTAACCTTACCTCATTTGCATTTCTACACAATCAGTTATGAATAAAACAGTAACATCACTTAAAATTCCAACTTTCCAGATTTAAGGTTAACCTTAGTTCACCCACTTCTAATTCCTTTTTCACATCACTAGACATCAAAATAAATACAAATTAAATTTTAATACAGTCACAAATCTACTAGGGTTAATACTGAAAAATTTATAGCATTTAATTCCTCAATTCAATTTCTCAAATAATTATCTATATTCACTTCAAACTCAAGTTAACAACACATCTTTCAAGCTAGCTTCCTCAAATCATAACTCAACAATTCAAACTATCTTTTTCATAACATTTAACCATCATCACTCAAAATAAATGAACAATAACCCCCTTTAAATGCACCCACTAATCATGATTTATGAACTACATAATCAAAACATCATTGAAAACAAACTTAAAACCTTACCTACTAAAAGCTTCCAACTCCAACTCATACTTCTTCACCACAATACCAACCTCCCTTCCTTCTCAAGTATACTCAAAACCCTCATCTAACTTTGATGAGACACAAGAGGTGGTAGGTTACAGTTGTGGAGAAAGATGAGAAGAGAGCAAAATTTTTTTCGATGGTTTATAAAGAAGATTTTAAGTTGTCTGTGTTTCGGATGGCTTCACAAAGCCTTAATCAGTTTCTTCTTCCTTCCTTTAAAACATACACGTCCGAAACTTGATAGGGAGTGCATTTAATGTAACCTTTTGCAATGGCACAAAGTGATTGGTTTATTATTATAAGAAAAGTCAAAGTATATTTATTAAATCCAGTCCAAAATGTTACTCCATTTCACTCCAATGGCCCTACTTTCATCCCAAAATAAAATACCCAATAGTACAGCATCGGTGGGTAGCGATTTTTGTTCTGAGAATCGAATTTGGTCGCTTAATTGACGATTTATCCGGTCCGGAAATTTCCCCGAATTATTTTTCTGAGAATTAATGAAATTCCCTAAAATTATAAAACAGGTAACAGTGCACTCCAAATAATTTTTCAATCACAAAAATCGCCTTTTCTACCCCAAAACATGTTTAGGCCAGTCACCGGCGATTTTGTCGGTCCGAGAATTTTCTCCAAAAAATTCCAGAAAAATTCCTGAAAATCCCTTAAAATCGAAAACGCTTAACAGCGCATTCAGAATAATTTTTCAAATCCCATAACCACGTTAATCACAATAAAATACCGTTAGGCCCAATTACCGGGAATGTCATGAATGCATTTACCGTAATTCCATGTACACAATTGATACTGTGTATCAATCCTATTATGCATGAACAAGACTAAATATTCCTATTAGTCTCATCCTATACCAATTTTACTATTTTACCCTTCCAGGAGGGGGTGGGATGTTACAATTCTCCCCTCCTTATAAGAATTTCGTCCTCGAAATTCTCAGTCAACGGTTCACTATGACAGTAATCCTATGATTCTTCATATCTCATATACTTTTCCACTTAATGATTCACTTTTGGAGTGATCGCAGTAATCACTCTCGGTCCAGTAACTCGGTTACTAATTTGGCTAACTCATATCACTTAGACAAGAACGGATTTGACAAGACTATCACCATGCTTCTCATTTTCTTAGCTATCTCACTTGCCATTTCTAAGATAGTCACTACCTTTGGTTACTGATATGTAGCTCAAGACAAGATTTTGAATCTATTCACTTATCACATTTTATTCCTCTAATACTTTTCCCCAATGCCATATTGTCCAATTTCTGTTCCATTGAGTACGTTTCCATTTCTTTGGTACCTCCCTTAATCACGTCAAGGACGATTTACATTCCTTTGGTACCAATACAGTGACATTAATTCCAATTCACTATCAGTAACAATGTACCTAATGCAGTCATTTATTATACGCCATTCACTTTATAATTAAATTCGATTCTCGTAAGACACTTCATTATTCTATAGTGTGCACACACTTTAGCCGGATATACAGTTTACTCTGTCTCATCCACTTTAGCTAACCATGCAGTTTTCTCAGTCACTTTCCTTTTTCTCACAATTCCATTATGGTCTTTAACTCCCAGTAAGCACTGCGCAGTGTAGCAGTATATTCCTACAGTCAATCAGAACTCTATAACACGATCATAATCAAACCTTTTTCCCATTAGACATTCAACCTATAAACACTTGAGCCAAGAATCACTTCATTTTATACTCACAGTTACTCAATTTCACTTTTCAAATATGCTGACTAGAATGTCTAACTTTGACTGTTCACTTTCTTGTTCTAATACCTTTTTATCGGGTACACTTACTTCTTCTTCTTCTTTTGTTCACTATAGTTTTCCAACTCCATTCGTATATTCAAACTCATCATAAAAAAAAATTCCCCCTTTACTTTCTGCACTCTTAACCTTTCTTATCACTATTCTTACAACTTCTTTTTTTTCTTTTTTTTTCTTTTTTTGAACACCTCACTATTACCCATAATCTGCTTGACAATCATTGAAAATCCCAATATCTGTAATTAATCGGTTCATTGCAGATTATCGTATTTATACCCGCCTCTTCCTCAAATTAACACAAAGTATGATTATAGGAATCTCGGTCTCCAAGGCTTTCAATAATGAGAATGGCACTAATACCATTTATCACAAATCGATTCGATTTATTTCATACTTGTTCAACATATTGTCGCAGCTCAATACTCACTACCCACTCTTCCAATGTATGAATATCATCGATGTCGATTCCTCAATTAGTCCTATCGCTCTTTTACTTTTCATCGCTCCACAATTCCAAACACATTCTATCTCTAATCACAACTACTACCATTTGCTTACTTCGATAAATCCTATTAGGGTCTTATTGACTTTACCATACATCTTTTACCCTTTTATTGAGTCCACACTTAGTGTATCTGCAATTTCTTTATGAAGGTGTCACTACATCACCTCATTGTCGCTTTCCTTGTTGACCCTCTTGTCTCTATTCGCTTTCTTTTTCATTTTCTTCTCAACTGTTTTCATATCTTTCATATCAACATATGTTGATATCTTGTCATCCATATTTAAACCTCCAAAATTTTCCATTTTATTTTAGTATCTCTCTCTCGCTTCGGGACTTTTTATTTTTCGCTTCAAATCTAGATTCCTCAACAGCTTTACATCATAACCGGAGATCGATTCACTTCACATTGCAATAGAATCACCTCAAATTAAAATCTCACTAATATGGAATTCTTTACATTTCCGTACATACAGTGCAGATAACCTCAACAATATGAGCTATGACTCAATTTCACTTTTAATTTTGTCCATACTTCTATCCGTTTAACCGTTAGTCTTTCCTTGTGACAGTCACTTAAACACTTCCTTTACCACTTATTCAGTAATCTATACCAGAATCACTTTTCGCCCTCTCATACAGTACACTCACCCACCTTTGTCTTACTTTAACCTCTTAAGAACTTCACACTTATAATCACTCTAAACATTTACCGCTCATTTCCTCTATGGTTTCCATATGTCTGTAACATACATTTCATTAGTCACAATCAACATTATCGTCCGATAGATATCCCTAACGAAGAATCGATTTAAATGCAATAACTCTTTTCATACACCACTATTGTGGTTTCATTCTTTTCAAGATCTTTATTTCATTCTCACCATATCATTAAACTGTATGTCTCATTCCCATATCCGTTACGTGTAACTTGACCTTGTAAGGTCATATCAATTTGGCTTATCAGCTTATGATCATTATTCCATTTTTTTTTTAATTCTGTTTTCTGCTACTTATCTTCTATTTTCCTCAAACAGTTTATGATCGGGTGTTCACAGTCCCCAATATCCGACAAAGTCGTTGATACTACTCCATTTTATCTCTATCTATATACCTATCCATTTACCATTTTCGTATCCATATACACCTAATTCAGAATTTCCCGATACACCCTCAGTAGAAATCATCTGTCTGTCTTTTTCCTTTACGATTTTATCATACGAATTTCCAACCTCGAAGCACCATAATCACCTAACAATTTCAGTCTCAAACTTATGCGGTCTAGTTCATAACCATTTCCTAATTCATTTCATCTATCTCAGACACTTTTACATTCTTTCGCTCTCAATAAACCGTTACAGTACTCTATTGAGCTTCTTTCCAGCTCGCTAATATCTTTCGCCTATAATATCTACTGATCTCTAACTCAAATACAGTGAATCAAAATATGCCCGATCGGATCATCTACATTTTACTCAATTCCAATATTTCCCCTTTCATGACATATACAGTCAGAACTGTAATTACCTAACCATCCCGGGCTTTTAATTTCACTTAGATCTACTATAACCAATATGCTTCCCATATCTCTAATGGACCTCTCCAAGTTCTCAACATCTTTTTTTTTTCTATCACCATAATATTGTCAACTTAAGTCAGAAATTCTTAATGAGTCTCGGCCAACACAGTCATTCTGCTATCACATATGAGGGTTTCTAACCCAGTACAATATCAACCTTCTTATCCATTTTTCCTTTACCCTTTCCTAAGTGATTGTCCCCTTTTCGGGATTCACACTCTAATCCAGTCCCACTCTTCTCTCACTTAGTCATTTGCCACATTCGCACAAGTAGGATTTCTACTCGTGCGACTCTGACTAGGGATCAGTTACCACGGTCTGCAACGACGCGACTCAAATGCATGAAACCTATGTTCCAAATCGCGCCCGGATACATTACGCATCATCGGGCTCGATACCACCTAAATGTAACACCCACTCCGTAAGACCCAACCCGATATCGTTGGTGATATCCGAGTCCGCGCCCACGAGAGTGACGTATTACATCGACGATTTAAAATTCAGATACATTTTTTCCTTCTCTTTGGAGCCATTAACTCCACGCTCACACGGCAAACACGAGAAGTAAATAAAATCCGTGTTCAATATAAACCATTTCGATTATTACGGTCATCCAAGAATAATCACGATCGATCAATGCAAGAAAATATTACTACCACAATGGCTCAAGAAAATACAATGCCTTGTTATACGGTGATTGCGAATACAATTTACTAAAACACTAATGCAGATACCTAACCGATCCCACCTCTAACCTTTACTCGTCTACAAGAGATATACCCCGTGTCAACCGGGTATTCTTCAGACTGAAAAATAGATGCAAATTTTGGGTGAGTTTTGCGAACTCAAAGAGAAACCATCATCGATGGTTCACTCAATTTATGCATGTTCAAACACTTTACCAATTATCACATACGATCACGATTTACAAAAGTAATACCAAATAATACGTATAATCACATTTCACAAATGTAAGGCTAATCGCCTATCATACAATCCACGCTTAATCATACCATATATGCAATGCACATGAGACCCTTTCCATTTTCATTATGTTATTGTGACTGTGCGCAAATCGTCCCCAAGAATGCGGGCACATTGCGTTGAGCGGTGGTTTCAAACATTGGGCTTGAAGCCACGATACATCGAGCCCGAGGCTCAATACGTTGGACCCGAGGTCCCAAGCGTTGGTGAAAGTCGATGGGTGTCGAATCCACCAAAATAAATCCCAAACACCAAACGAAAATAAATTGCGATAGTGGTAAATGGGGTCGATCCACGAGAATGGAATAATTGATTCTATTTAAATGCCAAAGAACTAATGAAAATAGTTAAATGGGGGTTTAGAGTTTTCTACTAAAACTACTAATTGAAATAACAACCGATAAAAGATTAACGAAATTAATAAAACAATAACCAACAAAGAACGCAAATAAAATTGATAAACTCAATAAACGACAGCTTAGCCAGGAAATTCCTAATTATGCTTAGACCACGATCATCGACTCAAATATTTTCTTTGGTTTAATAATAGGTTAGCTATGGTTACCAACTTCCTCTGGCTCCCTCGTTTCTTCTTAATTTTAGAATAGTCGCAGAAACTCCTTTGACTATTCCCTAATTAACTAATAACCCCTTCGAGACTCTCTCCGAGATTCAATTAATTAACATCATTAAATTCTAAAGAAACACTAACCCTAACTGACTACGCACTGACTCATGCTTCATCTAGTTAGATCGCAAGTTCCTCCACACAAAATCAGACAAGTACTATGCCCTAGTGCCAATTGCCACAAATACCAATCACCCGCTAGACTCCACCAAGTAAATCAACATGCGATATGTAAATTAACTAACTCTACAATCAGCCTCAATCGCGAAATCAATTAATAAACAATGACAATAAATCGAAAATAAAGATTTAATATTATAACCAAATAATCGTAACAATAGTCTCACGAGTCAAAGCATAATAATTGGAATTCCCGACTAAAAATAACTTAGCTACTCATACGAAAATTAAATCTAACAAAGTTCTTAATTAACATAATCTAAAAATCAAGAAAAGAAAGAAAATTAGGAAAATCTCGAGTCACGCTGATTGCTTTCTCCATCGCTATGGTTATCTTCTTTTCCCTTTTTCCTATACACCAGTAATGCTCCTTCAAGATGTCGCCCTTCACCCCAGGTGGTCGCCTCGTTACTTCCTTTTGCTCCTAGGTTTTGTCCTCTACTTTAATTGCCATGGGCCCCACTTCTTGTTTTCTCCTCTTAATTCAAAGCCCAATTGTTTTTACTATTGCTTGATTAGACCATTAAGGGTCTCAATCAATTAAAACCCTTAAATCCTACTTGTTTCCTCTCTAGACCACGCTCTTCTCTTGCTTTCACCCTTATCGTCGTCGTCCTTAACGTTGTTCACTTGTTTTTAATTGTCTAGTCATCCACGTGTTGCATGCTCCTTGTGCGTGATCACGGATAGCTTCTGTATGACAAAGAGTTGTTCAGATGGAATTCATCCTTGATTTTAATTGTTGTTTTCCTCTTAATTCCCCACGTTATGCGAAGATTGTAATTCCCTACAAGGAAATATTAAATTAAATTAAGTCCCAATAATTAAATCAACAAGAGGAATAAAAGGGGATAATTAAAACAACAAAACTAGACAAATATGCACTTATCAAATATCCCCACACTTAAACGATGCTTGTCCTCAAGCATAAAAGAGAACTAAGACATAATGAAAAACTGCTCCAATAAATGAAACATGCACAGAGGTAATGTAAACTAGGAATGAGAGCGCAATCTTGTCCCAATGTCAACGAAATGTCAAATAAATGCAACAAATTTTCCACACGAGAAGACACAAGCCTGAAATCAAATTGAAGCGCATGCATGAATTACCGAATTTTAATTAAAAACCAATCAGGTCTAGGAATCACACTTCACTTATCAGGTGGTTAATATATACGAGGAACTCCGAATCTATGTGGTAGTCATGGAAGATCAGTTAATCTTAATTAATTGATTAGGTGTTTTAGCTATAATTTGCTTGGAATTGTCATTGGCCTTTTACGCTGAATGCAAACATTTGTGATGAATGTCACCCGGTTACTCGACCAATCACAACACCAAGTGGCTTTAGCCTTACTCGTAATTACTCGGATGCTTGCAATTTTTTTCTTTTGTTTTTTTCCGAGTAATCGAGGAGGTAGTTAATTGCTTCACACGTCGCTTGTCCGAGACCTTTTGACGCTAACGCAAACATTTGTGATGAATGTCGCTTCGGTTACTCGGTCTTGTCCAACCTTTAGACGGATTTTGGCTTCGCCACAACCACCTTTGGTGATTGGCGAACGAATCTAACACCTTTTATTTTTATTCTCCATTCCCTTTCTCACCATAATTTCCCACATCAATCCAAAGTTCAACACATATACCAACTCAACTTCTAAGCTTAACATGACTCTAGATAAGAAAGGCACCGATTAATCACACAAATTTTTTAAATTCTAACCAATTAACTCAGCCCGCAACTTCAACATATAGGACAAAATCATTAACATTTAATTAACATTAAGCAACAAGGACTCAACCATACTCGACTCCTTTAAAACAATCCACCATTACCTAAGGCACAACAATTCATCAAGCAAAATGGAGCAAAAGAGGATTTTTTTTTAGTCTACCACGGCATCAACAGCTAAAAGTCCAAAATACCAAAAGGCAACGGAGGCACATCCCAAAGTAATGCATCAAACAAAACAAAGATGCATCTCAAAAGCATAAATCACCTCCCCACACTTAAAGCATGCGTTGTCCTCAACGTAAAAGTAAATGAAAAGGTAAACCGAGGACTTCCACGAATGCTGAGAGAAGATGAGGGCTTATACGTGAGCTCGTTTAGGCCTCCCGCCAAGAGGGTATAGCTAATACAAGGAGGGATGAGAGCCAACATATGATCATATAAAGGACTCCCGCTAACTGTAATCCAAGAACTCCTAATTGATCCAACGTCAAATCACCTGAAAAACACAAGGAACGAGGGGAAAAGATCAAAACAAAGAAAAAGAAGGAAACAAACGAGACAAAAAGAACACAAAATAAAGCAAAAGAAAAGAAAGAAAAATAAAATAAAATAAAAATATGGGCTGCCTCCCATTAGCGCCCTTGTTTAACGTCCTAGGCTCGACGCTCCTCGTCTCGATGTTAACCCTTGTCTCGATGTTGGAAATCAGCAATGATCCCACCAATTGCCTCCCTGTACTCTCGAAGCACTCTAATTAGTTTCTCCTCTTCTAGCCGTCGAGCATCTGGATATGATCACGGCCAGAGTCTCACCGTCACCTAAATATGCGTATTTCAAATGCTCGGGAAGCATTTTGAACTCCAGCTTTGGGGCCTCATCAAGTATATCATCAGAAACTTCAGAACGATCAGTTAATCTCTTAACTCTATCAATGTATATGCTATGACACAAAGCATAATTCAACTCATCATCATGATTTAAAGTAGAAACCTCATGAGTCAAATCTTCAATGATATCAACCTTATAAACACAAGACACATCTTCAAAGACGTTTCATGGCATCATAAACATTGAATTTCACCACTTCACCATCAAACTCTAAAGTCAATGAACCACTATGCACATCTATCTTTGCTTTAGCCGTGCTAAGGAAAGGCCTACCCAACAAGATATCAAAGACTCGGATGAACTATCATTTCCCATATCAATAACAAAGAAATCGGCAGGAAAAATTAATCCATTAACTTGAACTAGCACATCCTCTAAAACACCTTCGGATAGACAATCGATCGATCCGCCAATTGAATTATAACTCCAAGATTAGTTAACGGACCAAGACCTGTGGAGGTATAAATGATAAAGGCATCACATTAATAAGCTCTAGGTCACACATAGCTTTACCGATACCAATGTTCCCAATTTTGCAAGGAATGGAAAACATACCTTGGTCGCGACACTTAGGAGGTAGTTTCCTCTGAAGACAAATTGAAACATTCTCCACCACACTCACCCTTTCATTACCCGTTAACTTACGCTTGTTTGTGCATAATTCCTTAAGGAATTTGGCGTGCTGCGAACTGCTTAATGGCCTCGAGGAGTGGGATGTTTACTTCAACTTTTGGAACAACTCCATGATGCTCTTATCCTCCTTTTCTTTCTTGTTACGAGCCATCAAGGGAATGGTGGTGGAACCACTAAAGGTTTGGGTTTCTGATAATTTCCAGTTGGACCCGAATCCTGTATGTGGTCACGTGTAAGCTCCCTTTCAGCCTCCTGTTCTGTCTCTGCGCGGGAACCCTGGACGTGGTCACGTGTAGGGTTCTTGTCGACTGGGAATTGCAATTCCTTACCATTTCTTAAGAAAATCGCGCTCACATTATGCCTCGGGTCGAGTGTCTGAGAAGGCAGCTTGCCTTGAGTCTCCATTCGCTAACGGAGGATGCTATCGACTCATTTAGAGTCTCTAGGTCTTCATGCTCTCTTCTAGCTTTTGGAATCTGTTGCGGTGTCTGTTGAAATTTTGCAGTGTTAGCGACTAACATATGGACAATTTCTTCAAGAGGCTTACCGAGCCCAAGGTCATTCTGCGGTGGTGGTGGTCTTTGATAGTAATTACATTGGGTCGGTTGGTCGTTAGCATAACTGAAGTTTGGGTGGCTTCTCCAACCGGGTTGTAGGTGTTTGAATAGGATCAAATTGCCTCTGTTGGAACCCAATAGCATTCACATTCTCCGGTATTTCATCGTGGGCGTTGGGCATGCATCGGTTGGGTGAGCTAGGCCGTGCAGATGCCACACGCCTCGCAGTGGAGGAGTACCTACATTCAATTTCTCGACCAAAGTTGTTAGCAAAGATTTGACCTCATCGAGAGAAGTAACATTTACCTCATTCACTCTTTGCGGTATATCTTGCCGAGCACCAATTGTTGGGAGTTTGCTGCCATGGTTGATATCAACTCCGGGCTTCTACCGGGTTTCTTGACAATGGCCCCACCACTCGGCATCCATCATTCTGCGCCCATTGGAATAAGACCTCGAGAAATCTTTGGATGATCAATTGTTCGGATATGCCATCTTTGCGGGCGGCTTGCCAAAATTCTCTTGTACCTCTCCCAAGACTCGTAGAGGTTCTCTCAATTCTTCGCTTAATGCCACAGATTTCTACTATGATATTGGCGGCTCGGGATGCTGGAAAATATTTTTCTAGAAACCGCCGAGACATCCTTCCAAGTGTTGATTGTCCACGAGGTAGGTAGTAGAGCCAATCCTTGGCTGCATCCTAGCGAGAATGGAAAAGCTCTCGATTTAATTTGGTCCTCCGTGACATTGCGGGGCTTCATAGAAGTGCGAGCGGTGAAATTCCTTCAAATGCTTGTTCGGATCCTCGTTTTCCAAACCACTAAGGTGGGCGATGGGTGGATCAGTCCGGTTTCAATTCAACCCTTCTTGAAGTTCTGAAATTCTATGCACAATGGATGCCATGCTTGATGGGTCTACCCAAATCTCGGAGAGTTACATAAGAGCCATATCCTGCTGCGTGGTCACGGTTAAGCTTCCCGTCAGTCATTGCTCAACTTCAATCTCCTCTTCAGATACTCCGTTTGGTGTCCGACTCAACCGGGTCTCGTAATCCACGAACTTCTCCTTGCTTCTTCCTTAGTTTGCTCAACTTCCTCACCTCTTAGCGGTCTTTTTCGATTTGGGTCGTAAGATGGAATCTCCCGTTTAATGTTCCTAGGCATAAAACAAAACAAAATCAATTAGTTACCAATCCCGGAAGCGGCGCCAAAATTTGATGGGTGTCGAATCCACCAAAAATAAATCCCAAACACCAAACGAAAATAAATTGCGCATAGTGGTAAATGGGGTCGATCCACAGAGAATGGAATAATTGATTCTATTTAAATGCCAAAGAACGAATGAAAATAGTTAAAATGGGGGGTTTAGAGTTTTCTACTAAAACTACTAATTGAAATAACAAGCGATAAAAGATTAGCAAATTAATAAAACAATAACCAACAAAGAACGCAAATAAAATTGATAAACTCAATAAACGACAGCTTAGCCAGGAAATTCCTAATTATGCTTAGACCACGATCATCGACTCAAATATTTTCTTTGGTTTAATAATAGGTTAGCTATGGTTACCAACTTCCTCTGGCTCCCTCGTTTCTTCTTAATTTTAGAATAGTCGCAGAAACTCCTTTGACTATTCCTAATTAACTAATAACCCTTCGAGACTCTCTCCGAGATTCAATTAATTAACAGCATTAAATTCTAAAGAAACACTAACCCTAACTGACTACGCACTGACTCATGCTTCATCTAGTTAGATCGCAAGTTCCTCCACACAAAATCAGACAAGTACTATGCCCTAGTGCCAATTGCCACAAATACCAATCACCCAGTTAGACTCCACCAAGTAAATCAGTTGGCGATATGTAAATTAACTAACTCTACAATCAGGCCTCAATCGCAGAATCAATTAATAAACAATGACAAGAAATCGAAAAAGATTTAATATTATAACCAAATAATCAGAACAATAGTCTCACGAGTCAAAGCATAATAATTGGAATTCCCCGACTAAAAATAACTTAGCTACTCATACGAAAATTAAATCTAACAAAGTTCTTAATTAACATAATCTAAAAATCAAGAAAAGAAAGAAAAATTAGGAAAATCTCCGAGTCACGCTGATTGCTTTCTCCACTGTTGCGTGATTATCTTCTTTTCCCCTTTTTCCTATACAGCCGTAGCTGCTCCTTCAGTGTGCGTCCTTCACCCCTGGTGGCTGCCTACGTTACTTCCTTTTGCTCCTAGGTTTTGTCCTCTACTTTAATTGCCATGGGCCCCACTTCTTGTTTTCTCCTCTTAATTCAAAGCCCAATTGTTTTTACTATTGCTTGATTAGACCATTAAGGGTCTCAATCAATTAAAAACCCTTAATTCCTACTTGTTTCCTCTCTAGACCACGCTCTTCTCTTGCTTTCAGCCTTATACGTCGTCGTCCTTAACGTTGTTCACTTGCTTTTTAATTGTCTAGCTGTCCACGTGTTGCATGCTCCTTGTGCGTGATCACGGATAGGCTTCCTGTGCGACAAAGAGTTGTTCGTATGGGAATTCATCCTTGATTTTAATTGTTGTTTTCCTCTTAATTCCCCACGTTATGCGAAGATTGTAATTCCCTACAAGGAAATATTAAATTAAATTAAGTCCCAATAATTAAATCAACAAGAGGAATAAAAGGGGATAATTAAAACAACAAAACTAGACAAATATGCACTTATCAAAAGCTCTCACATACGTTGGTGATGATATGCCCGATCTTGGTCGCTTCCTGCTCACAACCGCTTTTATCTCGATCATGTCCTTATGCATGAATGCATATGTTCCAATTTCCATTTACAGTTATTTCTATCACTTACATTCAAAGCCATTTCCCATTTCTTGGGACCTTCGTCCCAGATTTCAATCATATATTTTCCAATTTATTGCGTCATACCATATCGCATTTACAAATACATCCCATGTATCGAGACGGACAATTAACACTTCAATATCAATCCTACTTCCTCGGACCTTTGGTCCGAGATCTCAATGTAAACATTCACAAACAAATACACACAAGTAGCACTTCGTTATCTCATTCCCAATATTTCGACACCTATGGTCCAAATCAATCAAAGTCAAACACATATACCCATCCATTATCTCCACATGGCATAATCGCAAATATTAAACACATAAAAAATTGAGAAACCATCTAGGTTACTCACCTATTACTTCCGAGCTAATGCCGAAAGCCTCTGTGACGTCGGTCAATCGACGCCCAATTGGGCCTCTATATGAATCAGAAAAAGTACGAGTCACTAAATATGAAATTTGTGCTCATGATGATGAGATATGCATGTTCATGAATTCCCGGTCCTAATTCAATATTTTCCCATAATAAAATTCTATGAAAAATTAGAAATCCATAGGCGCTGACGGTGCGCAATTCGGACCTCTATAGGTCCCCAATTAAATAAAACAGTGTTTACAAGTTCCGTCAATAGGGGCTACGTCAAATTCCGTCTAAAAATTCCCGTTTTCTCATAATATGAAATTAAATGTTCAACGAATCCGATGCCTCTGGAATCAGGTCAATCGGACGTCGGACGGGAAAGAAATTGACAACAGAACAATCGGATCAATTTAATACCAAATAAAATTCAAAATAAATAAAAGAAAACCCACGCTACCGCTTTGCCTCACGGGCGAGGCGCCGCCCTCGCGAGGCGGATCGCCTCATTTAAATCATGAGGCGAGGCGCCTCGCGACCAGTCCGTCTGATTTAGCCTCGCGAGGCGGCGCCGCCTCGCGAGACGGCTAGCTGTCTCGCCTCCGCGAGGCGGACGTCGCCCTCGCGAGCCGCGAGTTCCTTCCTACTACCTTGCCCCTTTCTTTTTTCCAGATTTCAATTCCTAATTTCCAACTACTCTAACTTTTAGCACATAAATCAGAAAAATGCCCACTATACCTCATTGGAAAGCTTATGAAAAGCTCTACAACTCTCAAGAAGACCATAAAAATCAATTCCAACCCTAAGGGTATCAAATAAGCCATCAAACCTTCTGCCTTCACAATTTCCCTCAACACAGGGCAGTACATTTGCAATTTCATAACTCACTGATTCCTTAGTAATAAATTATCACAAAAATATGGTCAATAATTTCACAATGTCCTCTACAACTTTCATGAACAACCCAGAATCAAATTCTATTTCTAAACCAGTCAATTAATTCATTCAATGTCACTGTCCCTGAAATCCTTCAATATGGGCAGTAACCTTACAACAAGCATAACTCCCTATATACAAGTCAGTAAATTCAGAACTTTATATCCCTGGAAAGATAACATCTCAAACTTCAATTTTCATGAAGCACTCAATATCCACTTCTATCTCTAACAATTTCAAAACTGTTAAGGAAGTTTCTGTTATGCTCCGCCACTCATAACCTAATGTAGGGTTCACTTTTGAAAATCATAACTCCCAATTCTGACTTCTAAAATTACATACCAAATATCAATTTCAAGGTAATCTCTTCCTCTACAACTTTTCAGAAGCTCACTCACACTAATTCAGTCCACATAAAATGTTAAAATTGCCTCCAATCAGTAAACTCACAAAATCACACTTAAGCTAGGTTTCATCCAAAATGCTCAAAACCAGTCATTAGTAATCAATTCATATCTCCCAGTATATAATTCCAAAAATAACAAGATCAGTAGCAATGGAAAGATAATCAAATATGCTACAACTTCCATGAAGACCATTCTCCCTAATTCCATCTCAATTAATTCATAAAAATCAACAAAACTCAGATGTCATGGTTGCGGTTACTGTTCACAGGCAATAGAACAGTAACTTTCCATGCAAAATTTCACCCTTCTATCATTGAAATTCAACAACACCTATTTCACACTAAATTGAAGCCAACCGTCCAAAGTTTCCGTGGCCACTAACCTTACCTCATTTGCATTTCTACACAATCAGTTATGAATAAAACAGTAACATCACTTAAAATTCCAACTTTCCAGATTTAAGGTTAACCTTAGTTCACCCACTTCTAATTCCTTTTTCACATCACTAGACATCAAAATAAATACAAATTAAATTTTAATACAGTCACACATCTACTAGGGTTAATACTGAAAAATTTATAGCATTTAATTCCTCAATTCAATTTCTCAAATAATTATCTATATTCACTTCAAACTCAAGTTAACAACACATCTTTCAAGCTAGCTTCCTCAAATCATAACTCAACAATTCAAACTATCTTTTTCATAACATTTAACCATCATCACTCAAAATAAATGAACAATAACCCCCTTTAAATGCACCCACTAATCATGATTTATGAACTACATAATCAAAACATCATTGAAAACAAACTTAAAACCTTACCTACTAAAAGCTTCCAACTCCAACTCATACTTCTTCACCACAATACCAACCTCCCTTTCCTTCTCAAGTATACTCAAAACCCCTCATCTAACTTTGATGAGACACAAGAGGTGGTAGGTTACAGTTGTGGAGAAAGATGAGAAGAGAGCAAAATTTTTTTCGATGGTTTATAAAGAAGATTTTAAGTTGTCTGTGTTTCGGATGGCTTCACAAAGCCTTAATCAGTTTCTTCTTCCTTCCTTTAAAACATACACGTCCAAACTTGATAGGAGTGCATTTAATGTAACCTTTGCAATGGCACAAAGTGATTGGTTTATTATTATAAGAAAAGTCAAAGTATATTTATTAAATCCAGTCCAAAATGTTACTCCATTTCACTCCAATGGCCCTACTTTCATCCCAAAATAAAATACCCAATAGTACAGTACATCAGGGTAGCGATTTTTTATCGAGAATCGAATTTGTTCGCTAATTGACGATTTATCCGGTCCGAAATTTCCAATTATTTTTCGAGAATTAATGAAATTCCTAAAATTATAAAACAGTAATGCAGCACTCAAATAATTTTTCAATCACAAAATCGCTTTTCTACCCCAAAACATATTTAGGCCACCATGGCGATTTTGTCGGTCCGAGAATTTTCTCCAAAAATTCCAGAAAAATTCCTGAAAATCCTTAAAATCGAAACGCTTAACGGTAAGATTCGAATAATTTTCAAATCCCATAACCACGTTAATCACAATAAAATACCGTTAGGCCCAATTACAGGAATGTCATGAATGCATTTACCGTAATTCCATGTACACAATTGATACTGTGTATCAATCCTATTATGCATGAACAGTACTAAATATTCCCTATTAGTCTCATCCTATACCAATTTTACTATTTTACCCTTCCAGGAGGGGGTGGGATGTTACAATTAGACAGCAAGAAGGAAAATAAATCATGTCTAGATATGGTGCAAAAAGTAATAGGATGATTTATTCCATTACTTTGTCCTTTCTGCTAAGCAGTGACAAGCATATACAAGAATAAAAACCGACTTACAAAGCAGATTCAGGTGGAACGATGTGATCAAGTGCCAAGTTCAATACCGATCTACTCCTTCTTGATTTTGGTTTCCACAAAACCAAAAAAATATGGCCTCTTAAGATTTATATAATCTTTAATGGCTAGTTGTTTATTCAGGCCATTAAGGCTTCTCACATTCCAATCTAAAGCTAGCATTATTTCTTACTTTTACTAAGTTTTTTCCTTTTATATTTCTTCCTTATCTTTGTGAGATTACTTCCTATAGGCTTAGCTTTGCACCAGAAATCTCTTTTTTTTCCCCTAAAAAGGAGTATTAATACTTGCATCCTTATGTATGACTTACTCGTCCCCTTCCATATTTATGTATACATTCTTTTATGAATTCTGTAGGCTTCCATATTTATGTTCTTTAGCTTTAGGCCTCTATATATAAGTTACCTTGATAAAGTTTACCTCAAGACTTCTATCCTTTTTCAGTTTCATTATTTTCAAAGAATCAGATAACTTCATACTCATGTTACTTTATTTACATACACTCTTACATCATCAATTCTCTTCGCAATAACAATATTTTCATCCATTCCTAAAGGCTTACCTAGTCTATGTGTTAAAATATCCCTCTATCTTAAGAAAAAAAATATTTAATACTAGAGATATATGAAAGGAAATCATTAGCATGGTTCTTGAGATAAGCATTTTCTGCTACTTTAGAACAATGAGCCATATTACTCAAGACTGTACATGTTCGTGAGTCAATTAAGCATATGTTCTTTCAATATAGCAACACCTAAACATATGATAAAGCAACATAATTACCTCTAGAAATTGCACCACTGGATACCACACCACAACTGCAGGAACTGTTGAACTCTTAGTCAAAAATACCTGAAATGAAACAGTAACATTTATATGAAAAACTTGTCTACTGTGTATTGGCTTTGTTGTAGAGTTAAGCACAGATAAGATTCATGAAACAAACTAAAAGAATATGAATTGGCAGTATGCATATCAACATCACCGTTAGCTAAAAGATCCTTATTTTAGCTTATGTTAAAGACCAATTGAAACTGAAATATGTTAAAGACCAATTGTTTAAGGTGTTGATATTTACTGCAAATTGAAATTGGTTATTAACAGAAAGCGTCTACAAATTGAATCTGTTTTTCCTTCAGCTTCATATCTTACCACTCTATTGAATGTCACTTTCAAGTTTAATGTTGCAGCTAACTAACTTGGATAATAACAACTTAACCTTTCAGTGTGTGCTAAACTAATGGAAAAGTTGTTCTTCAGTCCTGAAACAATGTAACATGGATGCTAAATCTAAAACCTGACAGCTCAATTTGAAAATTAGTAGCTGATTGAAATTGTCAAGCCGGTATTTTAAGACAAGTAGTCAGGAGAATCCTTTGCCTTAAAGGAAATAATTTAAAGTTGAAACAAGACTTTATACTTGTTTCTCATATGAAATGACAAGCGACAGCAGCTACTAGTTACTTGTCCATTCACCTGTCTGTCAAGTTAAAGAACTCAAAGTATCATTAGAACCTTAAAATAGTTAATCTAAATGTAATCCATCATTATCCTATGTAATGACATAAGTAGATGTCTTTAAAATGATTGCCCCATCATTTGTAATGATATGATTACTATTTCTTATCAAAAGCTTTTAACACCTTCCATTCGTTTTTCCTTTTTCTGGTTTTTAAGTTGTTAATAGCTACTGTAAACACAGACAATCCATGTGCTTCTTGTGCTCTTCCTTTTCCTAATCTTGGCCCACATGTTTAGGTTCTATCTTTTATATAATTGAGTCGTGTTGCACAAATGGTTCAATCTTTTTTGTCAACTGGAAGATGTTAGAAATTGAAGTTTTGGCAATGATGGAACAACACCTTAAACTAAAATATGTTATCATTGAGGCTATTCTCTAATGTAAGATCCTGGTGCCTAACATCCCCTTCAGTGGTGATTGAATATAGGGATGAGTTTTGGGATCTACCTTCAGCTTCATATCTCCAAGTGTTTTAGTGTTTCAGTTTTTTGGCTTCCAAGTGTTTCAGTTTTACGTGATAATGGTCCTACTAACACTCTTCCTATATTTTCATCAAAATCTCCTTATGAATCTCTTTTAGTTTCTCCTTTACTAACTTTAGTTTTCTTTTAAGTTACAAGCCTTACAACCATGAACTTCTACCTACTAAAGGAATTAGTAAAACCAATCCTCCTTTCTGTACAAATTCCTTCCTTAAACATATATTCTTTATATATATGATAAATAGTAGACAAAATCCTTGTTCCGTATAGACAAATTCCATCTCTTATTACCCTTTCACTTTATTCTATTACCACAACTCAGCATGAAAAAAGTGAAGACAATGTACTCTTTATGAAATGGTGAAGATGCATTAAAGTGAAGACAGCAGAGGGAAACATTGGTGGAAGCATTAAAGACAGGTCTGGAGACATCAAGGGTTCAGCTCTAGGTCTCCAAATATGTTAAGTTGTAATAATATTGTAGATGTAGAATCTGTTGTTCAATCATGTATTTATTTGTAGGAATTAAGTGATGTTGATGCTTTGTGTAAACAAAATAAATGTCAATGCTTATTAAGCAATGACATCTTCACGAAATGAGAGCAATAAAGATAATTCAGGGTAAGGATAAGCTTTAGTGGCAATTAGAATTTGTTGGGAGTTTCTAATTGTGCTAAAGTTAAGGAAGTTGAGTTCATCCTAGTTCCCTCAATATTAATTAGGAAATTATTGAATCTAAATAGGAAGTTTCTCTTAGGAGAGCTAATGACATTTTGCCCTTATAGACCAACTTCTTTTTTTCTTGTTATTCTATGTGTTAAAATATCCCTCTATCTTAAGAAAAAAAAAACTTTAATACTAGAGATATATGAAAGGAAATCATTAGCATGGTTCTTGAGATAAACATTTTCTTCTACTTTAGAACAATGAGCCATATTATTGAAGTCTTTAAGGGTGATCCAATTAGTTTTCATACTTGAATGGATATCTTCAAGTTTATTCTATAATGAACTTCTGTAGAAGGTAAGATTATAAACATACACAAGACAGACCTGGATGTTTATCTTGGTCTATAAGATCTTAATGAAAGGTGAATGAGCTAATCAGCTATCAGTGAGTTATAGACCTCAATCTTATCTGGGTCAAAATCTAGCACAATTCTTCCATTATAGTGATTGGAGATAACAATCTAGTTCTTCTTTAAGAATTTAGGTTTTTGCAATTAGTCTCCTTGGGTTTGATTTCCAAAAGACCAATGAGAAAGTGTCTATGTGTCAAATAAATAATCATGCACTATTGACTTCTTATTTATTCTATCAAGCCTTTTAACATTCTAGGAGATTATAGACCAACACCTAAACATATGATAAAGCAACATAATTACCACCTAAACATATGATAAAGAAACATAATTACCTTTAGAAATTGCACCACTGGAAACCACACCACAACTGCAGGATCGGTTGAACTCTTAGTCAAAAATACCTGAAATGAAACAGTAACATTTACATCAACAAGTGCAGCTACAGTAACATTTACATCAAGAAGTACAGCTATATTCACATAAGGGTTATGAAGTGCTCTACATGGTTGATGCTATTGATGAGTATGCAGTTGGTCAGTTCAAGGAATTTGAAGGTAAGAATACTCATAACCAAATTGACAAGTATTCTTAACCGTGTCAAAAGAATCCTAGAAGGCTCTGATTTTTCAATCGTAATTGGGATTAGTCTTCTAACTGATAAATGTCTCTTATATATCTCAAATAACAAGCTGGCAATGTTTACATGCTTTGGTACAGAACTGATAAATGTGATGAAGCAATATTAATCCTAAGCAATAGTATCATCTTCTTAAAGGATGGAGATAAACAATCCAACTTCTTTCATAGCATAACAATAGCAATCCAAAAAGCCTCAATGCATTATAAGAATTTATTCATCATCGTCGTCGGTTGAATCCTGGAATACAATATCACATTCATTGTCACTACTACTTATCTCTAAGTCATCCAAATCGTCATTTAAACGTTGCTCGGAATTCAATACAACATTATTTATTACATCAAATGCAATATCAGTTCTATCTAAAAACTCTAAGGAACATTCCTCGACTTCGAATGGATATTCATTAGATGCTTCAATGTCATCTGAACCTTCTTCATTACCATGCGAAGGGATATCATACACACGTCTAGCTTCACAGTCTTGCACAATCCGCCAATTTGAACCGAGTATCAAATCTTCCACCAAAAAAACTTGCTTCGCTTGGTTTGCCAATATAAATGGGTCATCCTTGAACCAAAACTTAGTAACGTTGATGCTTTTTACCCTCATATTCAAATGTCCAAGATTGTACCATTTGCATTTGAAAAGCACAACACTTTTTTCCCTAATATATTCAAGCTTGATAATATCTGTCAGCATCCCATAAAATGTTATATTGTCTTCCCCGTAATTTCCTAACACTGCAACACCACAATTTTGTGTCATCCTACGCAGATCACGGGCTTCAGTGTGAAATCGCATTCCATAAGTATTGCAAACTGTATACTTTTGCACCAAACTATGAGGTCCACATGGTAATGCATACATAGACTCAAAGTTATGTCCTTCATGGGAGCTAGCTAATGTCGTCATCTATCACAAGAAAGGAAAATTAATTAATAATATATAATCAGGAATGAACACCACGTTCAAACCTTCTTCTCACCCGATGCTTAAACCATGAAGAAAATTGTTCTTTATATCTCCTGTCAACATATAATGGACTTTGTTGCCTCAACTCATCCATGTGCTCATTATGGATCATTAAAAATTGAATCAAATTTATATGAATTATCTCAACTTATTATGTAATCTTAATTGAATAGTTTGTTAGAAAAACTTACTCGATATACGAACTTATCTCATGAAAATTCATAAGCACATACCAATGTGCAATCTCTAGCTCATTTGTAGGAAGAGCAATTATTTTGCCAGACCCAATTGACTTACATTGTAGGAAGAACACTGATATGTCACTACCATCAACCATATCATTGATTCGGTCTGGCACATTGAAGTTGGTTTCAATTCCTTTCAGATACATTGAACAGAATGTCGTGCACTCTTTAACAAAGATATGCTTCAAAGAATTGACCCTTCGGCCATGCTTTATTTCGATAAATCCTTCAAAGGTACCTAGGAATCTTAACAAATGATTAACCATAATTAGATAGGCCACTATTTAGTTAACTTTTAAGAGTAATACGATAAATTTAAAGAATAACTCTCAATTGGATACATCCATCTATACGCAACTGGTCCACCAAGTAAGGCTTCATTTGGCAAATGAATAGCCAAATGTACCATGACATCAAAGAATGTCGGTGGGTATATCATTTCAAGTTTGCACAAGATTAAAATAATCTCCTGACACATCTTCTGTACGTCATTCTTTTTCAAACTTTGTCTACAAATTCTGCGGAAGAAGTCCCCCAACTCCAGTAAAACACCTGTGACATCTTTATTCAAAATGCCACGCGTCCCTAATGGAAGAATGCTTTGTAATAATATATAACAATCATGAGACTTCAGCCCACTAATCTTCCTTTCATCAACTTTAACACATCTAGATATATTTGATGCATATCCATCTGGAAACTTCACCTGCTTGACAAACTCACAAAACTTCTTCTTCTCATCCAAAGACATTGTATAGCACGCTGGAGGTTTTCCCACAATAGTTCCATCAGCAGCTCTTATCAAGTGTAATTCTTTGCGAATATCCATATCTTCCAAATCAAGTCGAGCCTTGATTGTATCTTTGGTTTTACCTTCAACATTCATCAACGTACCAAGTATATTGTCACAAATATTCTTCTCTATATGCATGACATCAAGATTATGCCTTAATCTTAACTTATGCCAATATGGTAGATCAAAAAGAATGATTTTTTTTTATTTCAATTCAACTCTCCTTCCAATCTCCTTCTCCTCTTATTGCTGGGGTGCTTTCCATAACATATATGGTCCACATGACATAATTGATCCACCACAGCATCTCCGTCTGGTAAGTTAGGTATAGGTCGATGATCACTCTTGCCATCAAACTTCTTGCTTCTTCTCCATGGATGATCGTAAGGAAGAAAACGACGATGACCTAAGTAACCAATCTTACTTCTTAACTTACAAGATGGAGTGTGCGTGTTACAGACAAGGCATGCCTTATAGCCTTTTGTGCTCTACCTAAAAACAGTACCATAGGCTGGAAAGTCATTGATCGTCCACACTAAAGCTGTATGCATTCGAAAATTTTTGCCCTTTTTCGCATCAAATATATCAAAACCATCTTCCCATAGCTCACTTAACTCATCCACTAGTGGTCTCATATAGACATCAATGTCTCGACCAACCGCTTTCGGACCTGGAATAACCAACGATAGCATAAAATATGACTCATCTATACACATCCAAGGGGGTAAATTGTATGCTAAAAGAACAACAGGCCACACGCTATATGAAAGTGACATATTGCCATGTGGATTGAATCCATTTGTTGCTAAGCCTAGTCTCACATTACATGGTTCTCTGGCAAACTCAGGATATAGCTCTTCCAAGCTTCTCCATCAGAAGGATGAACCATGGTATTTTCGTCACCTTTAGGCCTACCATTATGCCAAGTCATTTGTTCAGCGGTCTTACTTGACATGAATAATCGTTGCAGTCTGGACTTTAATGGAAAGTACTGCAACACTTTCCATGGTATCTTCTTACCCTTGCCATCATTACTTCTCCATCTTGATGTTCCACACTTGGAACAACTTTGCAAGTCCCCATACTCTTTCCAAAACAGGGAACAATCGTACTTACATGCATGTATTGACACGTAACCCAAATCTAGGCTTCGTAGAAATTGATTTGCTTCATAAGAGGACTTCGGTAAAGTTTCACAATGAGGTAATACATACCTCAACAGAGCAAGTAACATGTCAAATGACTTATTGCTCCACTTATTGTATACTTTCAAGTGAAGCAACTTTATTAAAAGGACAACTTTGTAAAGTTTGTACATCCGGGGTACAACTCTTCATTTGCTTTACTCAATAATTCATGAAAGCCTTGTCCTATAAAATCACCTACGCCATTAGGACGACTCCTTCCATCTTCATCAATTGGGCAATCATTTATGAAGGCACCCACATCATGAAGCAAATCTTGCATGCCATCATCCTCCTCATCACCATCACCCTCATTAATATCATTCCGCATCCCATCAATGTCTACATTTGCATCGTCAACCCTTTATGCCCTAGAGATAAATCTATATTCTGGCTTTTCACCGTGTAAAACCCAACGAGTGTATGATTGGTCCATGCCGAATCTCATTAAATGGTCACAAACATTCATTTGAGACCTAATATAACAATTCATGCAACGACTACAAGGGCATGAAATTTCACAATCTTTGCCCTTTTTTCCTACCACAAAATTCATAAATGCTTTCACTCCATCAATGTATTCACGAGAAACCCGAACACTGTTCATTCAACTCTTATCCATTGACCAAAAACTACCTATTAATTTAACATAAACATGACAACATTATGTTATGTTAGTGGGAATTCAATTCACACATAAAACACAAACAACAAGTTGGAATAATAACAATAACTACATCATCACGAACAACATCTCCATCAACGCCGAAATCCCCACTATTGCCTATTATATGCAACCCTTAGTTGGAGCCATAATAGGAAGGTTGAGCTTATGTGTAACATACACCTCAATTGTCCCATATATGTTCAAAATAATTATTAAAATATTGTAAATTTTATTAGATTTGATGAAATTTTAAGACATTAAATTTAAAACCTAGATCTCTAAAGTAATATATTTTCAAAATAATAATTAACATAATGCAAATTTTAATAGACTTGATGAAATTTAAAGAGGTGCAACAAACCAGAAATGAAGAAAATCATAGCAAGAATTATGATTATAAGCAATATACTAGGACTAACCTTGTTGCTAAAGTTGAAACCATCTGCATGAAGTTTTGTTTGAGGAGGTGGCTGAGAAAGTGAGTTGAGATCTAATTAGCTATTGAATCTGAATCATGGTAAAAGAAAAAATCATTTTTATCTTTTGTAAGAGTGTCTGCAATTTGAGATCTAAGCTTTTGAACACAACCAATAGGATTAATATGTTGTCACCATAATGGAACAAGAGAATATTGGTTGCTCACATTATCAGTTCTATACCAAAGCTTGTAAACATTTCCAGCTTGTTATTTGAGATATATAAGAGACACTTATCAGTTAGAAGACTAATCCTAATATCTGGTAAAAAATAAGAGCCTTCCAGGTTTCTTTTAACATGGTTTATCTTATCCCCTCTGAAAAAGCAAGCAATATCAAGAAAAATATTCTTCTCTTCCTCATCTAACACATCAAAACTCACTTTGAGCTTATTCAGGATTTCTTGGTTAGGAATACTTTTCAATTTCTGTAATCTGAATTCCCATTCCTGTATATTCTTGCCATATAAAAATGAACCCAAAGCTTATCAATGCTCATGGAAGACCTTTGGCAAATTCTACAACTTTTCTTGACAATTTCAGATAATCATCAGCAGAAACTTGAGAAAGGAATTGCTTCAAAACATGAGAATGGGAAAGTGTATACTTCTTTTTTAGTCACTAGAAAGTTGTTACATCTTCTTGCTTTTTTTTCTGTTGTAACTTGTTTTGCAGATATATTAATTTCAGTTGACATCTTCATAAAAATTGAAAGGTTATTGTTTTGAAAGGCTGCTAAACTTTATTTCAGTTAAAGGTAATTGTTTATGGTATAATTAAGGCAATTAACTTTATTTCAATTAAAGGTAATCGTAGCAGTAGATAATCATAGTAGTTATTTAGAATAAGGAGACTGAAAAGTATAGTTTACGAGTGAAGAGGGATAGGCAGGAGATTGATAAGAATTCTCGGTAGTTTTCCAGAGATTGTATTACATTCCACAATGTCTATTTGGCTAATTGTGACTAAACAGATTGATAAGAATAAGGAGACTAAAGATTGTATTACGAGTGGCAGTCATTATAGTGTATGTACAAAAGTTCTTAGGCAGTCCTAAGTGAAACATAACAAATTTGGTTATTTGTGAATGGTGTTTATGTTTACATTCCACAATGTCATTTTGCTTAAGAGTTTAAACATAAGACCTTTGATGAATAATACCAAATTGGGATAGAGGGAATAATAAGAAAAATTTTTGAATTCAAATCTATTATATATTCTAATCATCTTAGTGATAATTTAAATTAAAATTTAAACATTTTAAAGAACATAAGAATAGATATGGTTTGAGATTTAAATTTCAGTAAGTCCATGTGCACTTACTAAAATTATCAAGTATATTGAGGAAATAAGTTGCTTCATTAATAGTGGAATGATTATAAGGACTAGTTTATTAGTTATTCACAACAAGAAGATTAAATTTGAAACTATGAACGTACAAGCAATCAGTAAGAACTAGTTTATCAGTTAACATCACATGTCTTATTTTAAAAATGAGAATCGTGGAATGTCTTTTTTTAAAAATGAGAATCGTGGAATGTCTTATTTTTAAAAAAAAATTGTATCTTATGTAAGGCTTCCATATATTCTTCATCCATATTATTGCACACTATATTAACTTTTGGCCTTTCATTCTTTATACAAACATAGTCAAATCCCATCTTAACAATCATGTTCTTCAAAGCGCCTCATAACATAATCAAGGGGAGAAGGAATAAGGCCAACATATTATGCTTCAAAGCACTAAATTGTACAGTGGTAAAGGATTAGGACAATATGAAATTAATGGCTTAAGGTTACTTTGCAAACCTATTTGGAAGAAGTTGCAAGGATAAATCAATTCCCCAAAGTGTCCAAGCATCCCTAAGAGGCACAATCTCCACTAAGAAGGCTTTGGAACTTACAAGGAAAGTTACTCCAAAGGCGATTAGATCTTCTATTTTCTTATTCAAACATAACAAAGAACTAGGATTAGATGACTTTAGTGCTAAATTACTTCAGTCCACTTGGAGCCTCATTGATTCTCTATTCATCAATAATACTGTCTAAGAGTTCTTTGATGTCAAATGTCTTTTTCTGAACTAAACAAAACATTTGTCAGCCTAATTCCTAAGACTCCAATTCTAAAAAATCTTAAGGAATGCAGGCCAATTTCATGTTACATTTTCATTTAATAACTTATCTTCAAGATAATAGCTAAGAGGGTAAAAAATACACTCAAAAGTTTCTTAAATGCTTGTGAGGGAGCATATGTTAAAGGTAGGAATATAAGAGACAATGTTTGCATAGCTCAAGAGTTTTCTATGGGTCACTCTAGCAACAAATCCATTAAGAGTTATGTAATTACAATTAAATTCATTAAGACTTTTCATACAATTAGTTGGGAATTCATATTGGATGCTCTCCAAGCTTTTTGTTATTTTAGAATGGATTACTAAATGCTTAACTACTATGACCTTTATAGTGATTATAAATGGTGAGCCATCTTATTTATTCAAAGCAAATAAGGGATAAGGTAAGGGGAACCTTTGTCCCTATTTCTCTTTACTATTGATATGAAAATATTGAACAAAATCACCACCCTTTTTCAATAACAATTTGAGTTTTAAGTACCACAATAGATGTTAGGAACTCCAAATCTCTAAAATGCTTTTGCTAATGATTGACTAATACTATGAGTTGTAGATAATGAGCCATTTGACATATTGAAGAGATCCTTAATATCATTCACGGAAATATTAGGTCTAGAATATAACCTTGACAAGAGCTCTATTTACTTATCTTGCAATTAAAAATTCTGATACATGAAACTAGAACCTTAAACTTGGAATCAATTCATTCAAATACCTAGGTGTTTTCATCTCCTCAATTAAAACCTATAATAAGTTATATCGACAGAAGAATCAGTTCTTGAAGTAACGACTGGCTTTCCTATGGAGATTTAATTTAGCTATCAATCACCTACTTGTTATCCCACATGTTTTACGCCAATTGTTCAAAAAATCCCAATCACATTAAGAAAACTACTGAACGACTTTCGTCGAACACTTCAAAGGAAAAATGTTTAATGACTTACCTTCACCGTGCAAACCCAAATTAACTACTGTAACACAACGCAAATCCAAATGCACTACATATAATCAAAACAAACGCAATAACACTCTCAAAACCAGATTAACTGTCAAACACAACTTACCTCCACCAATGGTAGACACCGGCACTCCGACAGCAGCACTCCGACAACCCACGCAAACTTCAGCAATGAGAACACAAATCAATGGTCCAAGGTGGCTCAAGAGAGAGGGAAAATGCGACAGCAGCAGGCAGGATTGATGAAAAATGACTTAGGAATGGAGGGGAACGACGTCGATTGGGGAACGACGTCTATTGAGGAAGGTGAGGCTCCGTAGTCAAATGCAAACGACATCGTTTGGCCTTTACACTAAACGACGTCGTCTTGCTCGATGAAGAACTCAAACCAACAGGTCAACCTTTCGCGATGTTTCCTTTATAAAAACGTCAAGGATTATTTTTCTTGACGTTTTCCTGCTAAAACGACACAAAAGGTCTAACAAATCTGCGACGTTATCGCAAAACATTGTGGAAACTCAATAGTTTTCGTAATGTTTTTAAAACGTCACTAAAACTATGAACAATTCGCGATGTTTTTTCCAAAAAAATGTCGCGAATTGCCCTTAATTGTTGTAGTGACCCAGAGGTAAGGGCTCAATCACTTCCATTAGATCATGATGTCGATCCTGATATGGAATTGTCAAGGCGCGGGAAGCTCCCGCGTGCAATCCATTATTCGACATTATTCCCGTACGTATAAATTGGGTATTCTAGTGTTGGTAGAACCCCGTATCAGTGGGAATCAAGCAAAGAAAATTATTCAAACTCTGGGATTTGATTTCTCCTTCTGGGTAGAAGCTGAACGCTTTTCTTGAGGCATTTGGTTGCTTTGGAAGCATGACATTGATGTCTCGATGGTGTTTGTGTTGGACCCCCCCACTTTCAATATATCCCACCGGTGTGTGTTTGCGGGTTATACTGCAGCGGGTGTTTGCGGGTTATCTGCATCAACTTAATCGATCTTGTCCTCTTTGGTCAAGGTGAGGCCCACGACTCGAACCACTTGACCTCGAGTTTATAAGCTTCCATTTGCTGCCTCTTACCATTTGGCTAAGTTAGCCAAATGGTGAAGCTTATAAATGGAGGTCAAGTGGTTCAGTCGTGGCCTCACCTCGACCAAAGAGGACAAGATCGATTGTTGGATGTCGCAGATAACCCAAAACACCGCCGTGGTATAACCCGCAAACACACGCCTGGTGGAAATATTAGCCCAAAGTGAAAGGGTCCAACATTAAAAGGCGAGGAATTCCTCACCACGAAGGAAACATCAAATTGAACTTAATTTAATGTCATCTGAACAAAACTTGATAAATTCACCCTAATTATCCTCAAGTAAAAATTTATTTACTTAGGGCCCATAACGAACAAAATCGCCCAAAAACGGACTTATATCGAAACCCGTCACAAACTGGATTCTCTTTCGTAATGTCCGTAAAGTCCGACTAAAACCCGACACTCTCATTTTATCAAAAAGGGGTATGAATTTGTTTTAGAAACTCAATGCTTCGAAAACTGAGTGAATCCGAGGCCAAACGAAAAAGTTATAAGAGAAAATGTAAAATGACCAAAGGAATAGTATTTGACCATATGAATAGTAACCGGCCAATTTCCGACCCTTATATCTTTTTACTCCGAATTCCGATTAGGATGCACCATATCTCATTTTAAAGATATCAATACCCTCTACAATTTTCATGAAGGACAGAAATTCCAATTCCCGCTCTAAAGGGGCGAAAAACCCATCCGAAGGTTCAGCCCAAAATTGCCTATGAATAGTAATCCGAGAAACCCTAATTGCATAATGGCAGTAAATTTCAAACGTCCATAACTTTTTCATCCCAATTCGAAAACTAACCCATTTTATACCATTTTAAAGTTCTTAACTTGCTCTACAACTTTTCAGAAGACCTCTTATTCCAATTCAATCGTTTTGAGGTCTAAAATCTAAGCAATCGCCCAAATTTAAGAAAATTTGGACAGCACCTCCCTAAAATTGCTCTAGCCAAAACTTCATTTTAACTTCACCCAAACTACAAACCTGCATAAAACCACTTCAATCTTCCTTACATTCATTCATCCAACTTCAAACTCAACTCAACTCAATTGGCAATGTCACAAACTTAGTCATCTATCATTTGTTTTCTCATTTCCAATCCTACAATCATAACAATACATTTTAACTTCAAACTTTTACAATTGCAAACTTCAAAACCATAATAATTACATGAAACTAAACAAATACAATGCTTGAAGGTCATTCTAGCCTAAATACAACCAAAAGATAAAACGCATTCACAAAGAACAAACTAAATCTTTGAGACTTCTAAACCAACAAAATGCATCGGATTTTCCTCAATCCGTCGACGACCTTGATTCTTGCTTGCTACACGAGGAGGGAAAATGCGGGTGAGCTCGACGGCTCAAGTGGGTAATAACTTAATAAATGAGAAATACGCGAAAACCGTTATTCATTCATTCAATCTTTTCATACAAGTCACATTGAGAAAAGCATTTTAATTTGTCAAAACTCTTCACGAATACTACACTTCAAACAATTACAAATTCAACAAATATCAAACAGCACATAACATTTCGAATGGTTTGGTTTGGTCCTATCAGACGTCGCACATTCCGCAGATAGCGGTCATGTGCACAGTGAATGAGGGGAGTCCGAATCGAACTCCTAAGCCACTTACTGGCGTGGGAGAAGGCTATCGAGGAGACAATGTAATCGACTCTACGGAGGGACCTAACCAAACCCATACAATTCACATATTCATGCTTAAAACAAACAGATTGCCTCAAGCACTTTTCAAATTTGATTTTCAAATTGTTTTCAAATCAAATCATTATCAAAACTAATTCAAATATTACAAAGCATCGGAATTCATGTTACAAACCATTTAACAATCCATTCTAACATAAATTCATACTCAAGAATATCACATATAAGTGAAAGACATCACATAAAGTAATTCATACAAACATGCTAAGTCATTGGTGGAAAACATTAGTTTGCATTTATTAGAAAAACTTTAATGCATATTATCTCAAGTATTAAGAAATCACCCACCTTGAATCCTTAAGCTTTGCAATAGGTTCACATGTCCTTCCTCAATCCCCAAACGCCTTAATTGCCTTTAATCAAAGCATACAAAACCTTAATTAACACTAAATATCAAAGCTGGAAAATTCTAAGGTTTGGGAAAACTTGCATTTAACCTATTCTAATCTTCCCTATATCTTCATATTCACACTACTAACCACCATGTTTGAACAAAAATGCAAACTCTCATATATTCTCTATGCTGAAATTTTCTAACTTCATGTATTCTTCTTCTTTCCTTTTTCTTTAACCAATACTCTTCAAACCATCATATGAAAACATGAAAAACACAACTCTTATAACAAAACCATGAATTAAAAACAAGTAACCAATGCTGGAATTTTAAGCCATCAAGGGAAACATAAAATTTCTTTGCTATCATCTTAGCTATACTTTATTTAAGTCATTGTCATCAAAACCTATCTCAATAACCAACAACTTTCTCAAAACTCATGCCTAAAAGTCACCTATCACAATCTGAATTTTTTTTCCCTTAATCTTTCTTTTCTTATTCTTTCCTTCTTCCATCATACATCATTCTCCAATCACACTTTTGAACCAAGCAAAGCAAGTCCCATCTTTAAGCAAACCTCTAACAATAAAATTATCATTAACAAAAACCAACTATGATGGAATTTTTAAAAGGATGTACTAACTTCCATTTAAACTAACCTAACCTATCCTTTCCTTCATATTTACTCTTCACACCATCATTTTTAGCCAATTCTAACAATAATATCATAATTAACATAAGGTACATATGCTGGAAAATGTTAAAGAATACAAAATCTAGGTTTAACATCCATCTCACTTGACCTATACCTTATTTAAACAATTAACATCATAACCCCTCTCTAAACTAAGCAAAATCCCATCTTAGATTCACAATTTAATAAAAACACAAGTGCTGGAATTTTTTCCAAGAATGGGAGAAACTTGAAATTCATGCAACATCACCTTACCTATTTTTAACCTATCCTTAACATCAAAACAATCATTAAAGACACAAATCCTAACAAATAAATTCATAAATTTCGAAACCCTAATCCATACACAAATCTGATTTTTTTTTCTTTCTCCTCCAACAACATCTCCTTCTAATCACTCTTCTAATCACTAATATGAATCAAGAAAGCTAAAATTCTAAACATAAAACCAAGATTTTCGAATTTTCTTACCTTGAAGTGACCCACGAAATCTCCTTTATGCTTCTAAAGATGGAGAACCTCTTTCTTCCTTTCTTCTTACATAAAACACAAGAACCCACCTTCCTAAAGCTTTGAAAACCTACCTTCTTTCTTCTTCTTCTTGGATGGCCGAAACTCACTCTTCCATTTCTCTTCTTTGCATTTTCGGATGGCTAGACACAAAATGACCTAGGTTTTGCTCTCTTCCTCACTTATTTCCCATGCAAAAACAACACCTCTTTGGCCTCCCTCCCTTAAAATTTTCGTTAGTCTCTTCTTAGTCTTAGGAAACTTCCTAAGCCTCCTTCCATTATCCTAACCCTAACTCTTTAACTTAAACCCTTTAACTTAAACCTAAGCCCAATTTTTCAAGCCCAAGTCTTTTCCTCCTTCTAACTTTCACCAAATTTTCATTTCCTCTTTCCCATTTGAAATTTTGTGGGCTCCTAATGGGCTTCCTCTTTAATCTTCTCAAGCCTCCTTCTTTAATTTTACTTAGCTAACTATTTCTTTAACCTAATAATACTCAAGCCCAATTCCTTCCTTCTTCATTTAAATGCAACCTAATGGATCCTAGCCCATAGTTTATTTCATCCCTTTCTTATCCTCCTAATTGGGCACTAGCCCAAAGGCTTTCTTCCATCTTTATTTAAAAGACCATTAAAGGGCTAAAAGATATATAACCATATATCATCATCCAAATTTATCCTAACACCATTTAATTTTTTCAAGTCTAGCACCAAGATCAAATTCTAATTTAACTCAATTTCTTCAATTAATAATTCTTACTTAAGCACTAAAATCCCAAATTCATTAATCTAAACCTCAAAATAAGAGCCCAATTCTTCTTCATTCCTTAATATAAAAAATAATTACAAGGCCCATCTTTATAAACCAATACCATCTTATTCTAATTAAATTCCAATAACTCTTAACCCTCTTAATGCATATAATTCTTTTTATTACTCACAATACATCATAAAATAATAATTCTCAATAAATCTAATTTCACTAATTTCTTCATTTAATAATCATAACTTAAGCAATAAAATCCTCAATTTATTCCAATCAGATTAAAAATCATCAAATTAAAACCTCAACATAATTTAAATATGCTTAATGCGAATCGGGGCCCAACATTTCTCCCCCTCTTAAAAGAATTTCGTCCTCGAAATTCCTACGGAATAATCATCAACAATATTTGCTTTAACTCTTCTCATTCAATTCTTCATCTTATTCATACGGAACAATCTAGCTTGTATGCATTTCTAACTTTCTCCATACTACATATCATTTCAGTCATATCATGAGAAGTCATTTATGTCTATTTCACTTTCCCATTGTCTAATCATCATAACATTCTGATTGTTATCACCGCAATTAAACCATCATGTTTAATTCTTAATTCAACCTTTCAATTCTTCTTTTCATTTTCGCCATCTAACTCAAACAATCACTAAAGTCATTCTTAATAACCATATTGCCCAAGTATGATCATAATACTGGGCTCTGATACCATAAGTGTTGGAACCCCTCCCTGGTGAGTCGCGTGCCCGACGTCCTTCGTGACATCTGGGTGCGCATCTCACGAGGGAGGAATTCCTCACCACGAAGGAAACATCGAATTGAACTTAATTTAATGTCATCTGAACAAAACTTGATAAATTCACCCTAATTATCCTCAAGTAAAAATTTATTTACTTAGGGCCCATAACGAACAAAATCGCCTAAAACGGACTTATATCGAAACCCGTCACAAATCGGATTCTCTTCGTAATGTCCGTAAAGTCCGACTAAAACCCGACACTCTCATTTTATCAAAAGGGTATGAATTTGTTTTAGAAACTCAATGCTTCAAAATCGAGTGAATCCGAGGCCAAACGAAAAAGTTATAAGAGAAATGTAAAATGACCAAAGGAATAGTATTTGACCATATGAATAGTAACCGCCAATTTCCGACCCTTATATCTTTTTACTCAATTCGATTAGGATGCACCATATCTCATTTAAAGATATCAATACCTCTACAATTTTCATGAAGGACAGAAATTCCAATTCCCGCTCTAAAGGGCGAAAAACCCATCCGAAGGTTCAGCCCAAAATTGCCTATGAATAGTAATCCGAGAAACCCTAATTGCATAATGGCAGTAAATTTCAAACGTCCATAACTTTTTCATCCCAATTCAAAACTAACCCATTTTATACCATTTTAAAGTTCTTAACTTGCTCTACAACTTTTCGAAGACCTCTTATTCCAATTCAATCGTTTGAGATCTAAAATCTAAGCGAAATCTTGCCAAATTTAAGAAAATTTGGACAGCACCTCCCTAAAATTGCTCTAGCCAAAACTTCATTTTAACTTCACCCAAACTACAAACCTGCATAAAACCACTTCAATCTTCCTTACATTCATTCATCCAACTTCAAACTCAACTCAACTCAATTGGCAATGTCACAAACTTAGTCATCTATCATTTGTTTTCTCATTTCCAATCCTACAATCATAACAATACATTTTAACTTCAAACTTTTACAATTGCAAACTTCAAAACCATAATAATTACATGAAACTAAACAAATACAATGCTTGAAGGTCATTCTAGCCTAAATACAACCAAAAGATAAACCGCATTCACAAAGAACAAACTAAATCTTTGAGACTTCTAAACCAACAAAATGCATCGGATTTTCCTCAATCCCGATGCGACGACCCGGATTCTTGCTTGCTACCTGAGGAGGGGAAAATGCGGGGTGAGCTCGACGGCTCCGTGGGTAATAACTTAATAAATGAGAAATACGCGAAAACCGTTATTCATTCATTCAATCTTTTCATACAAGTCACATTGAGAAAAGCATTTTTAATTTGTCAAAACTCTTCACGGAATACTACACTTCAAACAATTACAAATTCAACAAATATCAAACAGCACATAACATTTCAGAATGGTTTGGTTTCGGTCCTAACAGGACGTACTGCACATTCCCGCATAGCGGTCATGCAAACAGGAATGAGGGGAGTCCGAATCGAACTCCTAAGCCACTCATGGGCAGCCGGAGAAGGCTATCGAGGGAGACAGTAATCGACTCTACGGAGGGACCTAACCAAACCCATACAATTCACATATTCATGCTTAAAACAAACAGATTGCCCGAAGGCACTTTTCGAAATTTGACTTTCAAATTGTTTTCAAATCAAATCATTATCAAAACTAATTCAAATATTACAAAGCATCGGAATTCATGTTACAAACCATTTAACAATCCATTCTAACATAAATTCATACTCAAGAATATCACATATAAGTGAAAGACATCACATAAAGTAATTCATACAAACATGCTAAGTCATTGGTGGAAAACATTAGTTTGCATTTATTAGAAAAACTTTAATGCATATTATCTCAAGTATTAAGAAATCACCCACCTTGAATCCTTAAGCTTTGCAATAGGTTCACATGTCCTTCCTCAATCCCCAAACGCCTTAATTGCCCTTAATCAAAGCATACAAAACCTTAATTAACACTAAATATCAAAGCTGGAAAATTCTAAGGTTTGGGAAAACTTGCATTTAACCTATTCTAATCTTCCCTATATCTTCATATTCACACTACTAACCACCATGTTTGAACAAAAATGCAAACTCTCATATATTCTCTATGCTGAAATTTTCTAACTTCATGTATTCTTCTTCTTTCCTTTTTCTTTAACCAATACTCTTCAAACCATCATATGAAAACATGAAAAACACAACTCTTATAACAAAACCATGAATTAAAAACAAGTAACCAATGCTGGAATTTTAAGCCATCAAGGGAAACATAAAATTTCTTTGCTATCATCTTAGCTATACTTTATTTAAGTCATTGTCATCAAAACCTATCTCAATAACCAACAACTTTCTCAAAACTCATGCCTAAAAGTCACCTATCACAATCTGAATTTTTTCCTTAATCTTTCTTTTCTTATTCTTTCCTTCTTCCATCATACATCATTCTCCAATCACACTTTTGAACCAAGCAAAGCAAGTCCCATCTTTAAGCAAACCTCTAACAATAAAATTATCATTAACAAAACCAACTATGATGGAATTTTAAAAGGATGTACTAACTTCCATTTAAACTAACCTAACCTATCCTTTCCTTCATATTTACTCTTCACACCATCATTTTAGCCAATTCTAACAATAATATCATAATTAACATAAGGTACATATGCTGGAAAATGTTAAAGAATACAAAATCTAGGTTTAACATCCATCTCACTTGACCTATACCTTATTTAAACAATTAACATCATAACCCTCTCTAAACTAAGCAAAATCCCATCTTAGATTCACAATTTAATAAAACACAAGTGCTGGAATTTTTTCCAAGAATGGGAGAAACTTGAAATTCATGCAACATCACCTTACCTATTTTTAACCTATCCCTTAACATCAAAACAATCATTAAAGACACAAATCCTAACAAATAAATTCATAAATTTCAAACCCTAATCCATACACAAATCTGATTTTTTTTTCTTTCTCCTCCAACAACATCTCCTTCTAATCACTCTTCTAATCACTAATATGAATCAAGAAAGCTAAAATTCTAAACATAAAACCAAGATTTTCGAATTTTCTCTTACCTTGAAGTGACCCACGAAATCTCCTTTATGCTTCTAAAGATGGAGAACCTCTTTCTCTTCCTTTCTTCTTACATAAAACACAAGAACCCACCTTCCTAAAGCTTTGAAAACCTACCTTCTTTCTTCTTCTTCTTGGATGGCCGAAACTCACTCTTCCATTTCTCTTCTTTGCATTTTCGGATGGCTAGACACAAAATGACCTAGGTTTTGCTCTCTTCCTCACTTATTTCCCATGCAAAAACAACACCTCTTTGGCCTCCCTCCCTTAAAATTTTCGTTAGTCTCTTCTTAGTCTTAGGAAACTTCCTAAGCCTCCTTCCATTATCCTAACCCTAACTCTTTAACTTAAACCCTTTAACTTAAACCTAAGCCCAATTTTTCAAGCCCAAGTCTTTTCCTCCTTCTAACTTTCACCAAATTTTCATTTCCTCTTTCCCATTTGAAATTTTGTGGGCTCTAATGGGCTTCCTCTTTAATCTTCTCAAGCCTCCTTCTTTAATTTTACTTAGCTAACTATTTCTTTAACCTAATAATACTCAAGCCCAATTCCTTCCTTCTTCATTTAAATGCAACCTAATGGATCCTAGCCCATAGTTTATTTCATCCCTTTCTTATCCTCCTAATTGGGCACTAGCCCAAAGGCTTTCTTCCATCTTTATTTAAAAGACCATTAAAGGGCTAAAAGATATATAACCATATATCATCATCCAAATTTATCCTAACACCATTTAATTTTTTCAAGTCTAGCACCAAGATCAAATTCTAATTTAACTCAATTTCTTCAATTAATAATTTTACTTAAGCACTAAAATCCCAAATTCATTAATCTAAACCTCAAAATAAGAGCCCAATTCTTCTTCATTCCTTAATATAAAAATAATTACAAGGCCCATCTTTATAAACCAATACCATCTTATTCTAATTAAATTCCAATAACTCTTAACACTCTTAATGCATATAATTCTTTTTATTACTCACAATACATCATAAAATAATAATTCTCAATAAATCTAATTTCACTAATTTCTTCATTTAATAATCATAACTTAAGCAATAAAATCCTCAATTTATTCCAATCAGATTAAAAATCATCAAATTAAAACCTCAACATAATTTAAATATGCTTAATGCGAATCGGGGCCCAACAGTTTGCCCATCTTCAATTCCTTCACACACAAGTTCAGTTTAATGGCTAGTCCTTTGCCTTCACGGCCATCTACGCGAGTTCCCAAATCACTACTCAAAAGAAGCTATGGCCCATCCTCCACTGTCTAGGCCATTCTATTCCCAGGCCCTAGCTAGTAGGCGAGAATTTCAATGCTAAATTGATCGAGTCGGATAAACGGGGGGGGAGCCACATCTGCACAAGTCGTCAACCTCCAGTTTCAGAATTGGGTTCATGATTGTGGCCTCCACGACTTGGGCTTTGTTAGCTCGAAATTTACACGGCGGCGAGGAAGCGCGGCTCGATAGAGTTTTCGGATCCACATCTTGGCGAACGAATTTCCCTCAAATAGTCATTCACTACCTCCCCTTTCTTGGGTCCGACCATAGACCCCACATGATCCAAATCACTAGCCCCTCCTCGGATGGGTCACTCCCCTATTTTTCATTTCCAGAATGCGTGGCTCTCTCATATAGGCTTTGCTGATGCGATTGCAACCTATTAGCATCTCGGTGAGGGGACGTTCAAGACCTTCCTAGACACACTAGCTACCCACCTTAGGTACTAGAATCGGAAGTTTTTGGACATATTTTCCATCGTAAAAAACGTCTCCTCGCTCGTTTGGAGGGCATTTAACGATCGATAAAAATGACACTTCCGCCTCGTTATTAGGCTTAGAGGACCAATTGAGCAATGAACTCCTGCAGGTTCTACGTGAAGAAGAGCTTTTTTGGCAACAACGCGCCAAATGTGATTGGATATCGAAGGGTGATCGGAACACCAGATTTTACCATACCCTTACTATAGCCAAAAGACAGAAATTAAAGATCGACCGCCTCTACGACGAAGCAGGAATTTTAATTTTTGATCCGAAGCACCTGAGGTCTTTAGCGATGACCTTTTATGCCAGGTTGTATGCTACTGAAGGGGCGCCTTGTCAGCTAAGTCTCATCCGAGGCGCCTTCCCTCCCATTCGGGAGGATGGGTACCTCGAGCTAGTGGCCCCCATCCATACCCTAGAAATTCAGAGCGTTATCTTCTCTATGAATCCCAATAAAGCCCGAGAGTGGATGGGTATAATGCGATTTTCTACCAGACTCAGTAGGCCACTATCGGACCGTCTATAGTGGAGTTTATCCAAGCAATTTTCAAACTTGAGAAGTGGGAAGTGGACATCAATCATACCATCCTGGTATTGATACCAAAAACCCCAACCCCCACCCATATTTCCCAGTTCCAACCTATTAGCCTTTACACAGTGCTCTATAAGATTACCACCAAAATTGTGGTTAATCGGTCGAAAAACCACCTTGTTTATCTCGTGGTGGAAAACCAGTGTAGTTTTATTCCTAGCATGTATATTATTGATAACATTATCATCGCTCAGGAAGCCATACACACGATACAGAATAAGCAGGGAAAGACGGGATACTTTGCCCTCAAAGTCAACCTAGAAAAGGCGTATGACCGCCTTTGGTGGGACTTCATCCAAGACACTCTTGCTAATATAGGGCTCCTGAGTACCCTCATTACAGTAATCATGCAGTGTGTGACGACAATTACCATATAAGTCAACTAACAGGGTACTTTATCTGACCCCTTTTCTCCCTCTCGAGGTATCCGTCAAGGTGACCCGTTATCACCATACCTTTTTGTTCTGTGCATGGAACACTTGGGGCATCTTATACAGAGGGCAGTGAGCCAAGGCCACTGGCTCCTGCTCAAGCTTAGTCGAAGGGGACCCCCGGTCTCGCACTTATTCTTAGCGAACGATTTAGTCCTGTTTGCTGAAGCCACAATTTCGCAAGCCCAGATTCTGGACTGCACTCTTGACCTCTTCGACGCGGATTCAGGCCAGTGAGTTAACAAGCTAAAACTCAGCTTTTCTTCTCCAAGAATGTTCCCAGAGCCACCGTTTGGCGGATTAGCCAGGCCTTAAATGTCCATAGTGCAAACAACCTTGGCAAATACCTAGGGGTTCCTTTGATATATGAGCGTACTACTGGCCACACGTATCAGTATATATTCAATCAAGCTCAGAAGAAACTAGCGGGCTAGAAAGCTAGAATGATATCTTTGGCCGGTAAGGTTACCTTAACCCAATCTGTCATTGCTATCCTCCCCATATTCACAATGCAGACAGTCTGGCTGCCTCGCCAGTTTGCGATGGATTGGAAAAATTGATGAGGAACTTCATATAGGGGGGCCCATAACGGTCAGCAGAAAGTCCATCTGGTTAATTGGACACCAGTGTGTAAACCCAAAAATGCCGAGGGCCTGGGCATCAAGCGGATTCGATCTTCCAATGATGCGTCCCTGACTAAGCTCGGATGGGGCCTCCTTACCAAACCTAATGCTTTGCGGGTCCAGATCCTCCGGGCCAAGTATCTCCTAGATACTACTCATATCTCTCTGACGTTGGACCGTTCAGGGGCCTCATCGACTTAGAGGGGGATAGCTGCAACGTGGCATGTAGTGCGGCAAGGGCTTATTGGAAGTTTAGGGACGGGAGACGGATTCTCTTCTGGCTTGACAATTGGGTCAACAACTTGGGCCCCCTACACTTAGTGGCCACAGACCAGGTGCCCTCTAGCGACCTTAACTCTACCATGGCGGAATACCTGAATGAGGTTGGTGAGTGGCACTGGCATTGGTTCTAACATTATCTCCCCTCCACCGTTTGTATGATGATTGCTTCTATCTGCCCATTTCACCATAATCTCCACCTATGACATCATCGAGCACTCCAATATTGTAGGGTCCGTGAACTCTGGCCACGCGGCCCCACCCTGTAGGATCCATGGACTCTGGCCATGAGACCCCTAGTCAGATCCGTGAACTCGGGCCACGCGATCTGCAGTCAGTATTGGATCCGTGAACTTGGGCCACGCGATCCACTGTACAGTAAGGTATTGTCCCCTCTGGTACTTGTGTGAGTCACCACTCGAACACAAGACCTCAGGGTTTTACTTCGCTCGCAGCGAACGCCTCTTACCATTGAGCCATTTTTATGTAGGGTCCGTGAACTCTGGCCACGCGGCCCCACCCTGTAGGATCCATGGACTCGCCATGCGACCCCAGCCAGATCCGGACACTCGGGCCCGCGATCTGCGAAGATGTGGATCCGTGAACTTGGGCCACGCGATCCATCAGACAAGAAGGTATTGTCCCTCTGTACTTATGTGAGTCACCACTCGAACACAAGACCTCAGGGTTTTACTTCGCTCGCAGCGAACGCCTCTTACCATTGAGCCATTAGAGTTCACAGACCCTACATAAAAAGGCGCCTTTTTATGTAGGGTCCGTGAACTCTGGCCACGCGGCCCCACCCTGTAGGATCCATGGACTCTGGCCATGCGACCCCCAGTCAGATCCGTGAACTCGGGCCACGCGATCTGCAGTCTGTAAGTGCAAGTCGACTTGTACATTGTGTAAGTCGACTTACACGTATTCAGTACCGATAAGTCGACTTGTACATGGGGTAAGTCGACTTATGCAAGGACGGTACTGTTTATATTGTGCCCTAAAGGCAATCCCCTTTAGCGCGTTTTATTCAAAGTCGTGTGCAGACTTTATGAATAAATAAAGAAAGGCATATTTCATTAATTTGATGTTCATGAACATTGTTTATGAATTGATATGGATCTTTAATCGAATTAATGGAGTCCATGATATATGACATAGCATGAAGGAAATTATGATGCGTTCATACTACTGAGATTCCTATCATGTGCAATTATGTCAATATCTAAATTATCCCTAGTCATAGGATTAACGAGATTGGACATCGTTAATCCGGATAGACTAGCACATGTCATATTCCTTGATTGGATCAAGCAGTGGATCTCAGAAACTGTAAATATTGAGATATTTAGATTTGACATGTGGATGCTTACTAAGGGTAGTAAGTACATTGGATGACCTGTCATGAGATCATCACATGGATATTCTATTTAAATGTCAGTGATAATCTCATCATAGCAATGGTGCAAGTATCCTTAGACTTGAGGTACTCAAGGATATCTTGGATACTGATTCTGTGCTTTGACTCCATTCCTTGTTGCCTTCCAGAGGTCGCTCATAGGTGGTGATTGGGTGCAGCTTGAGGTATTCAAGGTAATTGAGTAGCCAATAAAGGATTCACCACTTCGAAATAGCGTAAGAGATACCACGCCTCTTGTCGACCATTACTTGAAGTCTTCTACCGAAGATAACTATGTCATGAAGAGTGTCTTCATGGACATATAAAGTAATGAGTCCTGGACAGGAACTAATATCACTTGGGCTAGACTCAGTCTAGTGAGAGTTGACACTTTGACCATACTCAGAACCAAGTGGGGTATAGGATGGTGAAAGGACGAATTGCACGGTAATTGTCTATGGAAGGGTTCGTGATCTGCGTGGATACCTTTAGAGACAGTCTCTATTGGCTGTTTAGGTTTGAGTTTGCATACAGACACATGGATCTTGGCTTCGGGAAGGTCCCGGTAATAAAAATTTTTGTTTTCCGCACCTGGTACATGTGATGTACCTCCCAGGATTTTCCTACACAGTCAGTATTGGATCCAGACACTCTGGGCCTGCGATCCACTGTACAGTGAATGTATTGTCCCCTCTGGTACTTGTGTGAGTCACCACTCGAACACAAGACCTCGAACGCTTTACTTACCATCGCGCCACGCCTCTCAATGGTAAGCGAGGCGCTCGCGAGCTAAGTAAATCCTGATAAGGTCTGTGTTCGAGTGGTGACTCACAAGTACCGAGGGACAATACTCATCTGATGGATCGCGTGGCCCAAGTTAACGGATCCAATACTGATTGCAGATCGCGTGGCCCGAGTTCACGGATCTGACTGGGGGTCGCATGGCCAGAGTCCATAGATCCTACAGGGTGGGGCCGCGTGGTCAGAGTTCACGGACCCTACAAATATGAATGAGTTGAGCTGGCTTTGGGAGGTCATCTAGAAATGGCTCAGTCCTTAGCGAATTCAGGCCTTCCTCTGTCTTTTGACTAAAAGGAAATTATTAGCAAACCATCAGCGGGTTAAACGCCACTTTACCATGGACAGCAGTTGCCACTTTTGTGGGCAGGAGGAGATTACTTTACACACACTTCGGGACTGCCCCCGAGTGACCTCCATCTAGCATCAATTCCCTTCTAACCTTCTCGCTAGGGATTTTTTCAATCTTAATGAGGAGAGATGGGTTAGACAAAACCTCGATCAGCACCTCCAATTCAATCAACTTGACTGAGCTCTCATCTTTGGAGTTGCCTGCTGGTTTATTTGGAAGTGGAGGAATGCAAGCATCTTCGACACTGACTTTATTTGGCCGCTCGAAGGAGCTCGCCTTCTCATGGATTATAACGCTTGGATTTTCAGGGCTCATTCGATGGCTAACTGTCTTTTTCAGGCACAGAGTCTACCACTAGGTACATTTGTTGGCTGGGCTAAATCTCGTGAGGGATAGGTCAAACTCAATACGGATGGCACTGCCAGCACTGAATCCCTCCGGGTTGCAGCTGGAGGACTTTTACGAAATAGCCTCGGCAATTGGTATGGAGGCTTTCTTCATCATATTGGTCGAGGTACACCATTGGAGGCAGAATTATGGGGGGTCCATTATGGACTCAGTTTGATGTGGGATAGCGACTATCGGTAAGTGGTTGTTGAAGTGGACTCGCTGAAGGTAATCAACATCCTCTCCCCTTCCACTAGTGGTCTGACTGACATCTCTCTTTTGTTGACAGGTATCCGAGGGTTGCTGATCAGCATATCTATCGAGAGGGTAACCAGTGTGCTGATCAACTAGCCTCATTAGCAGCTACCTCCAAACCAGGCCTTCAGTACTTACGGGATCCGTCGTCGATTATTCGCGAAGCCTTACTCCAAGACTCATCTGTTAGAAAGGCCTAACTCACCCCCAAAGGCTAGCTCAAGAGGAGGAGGTTTGCACATTATTATAAATTGTTGAATACTCTTATAGTTGTCCGATGTGGGATTCCTGACACCCCCCCCCCCAAGTCTAGCGTAGGACTAGACATCTGATGGATATATTGGGCAAAGGAACATAACCGGGCACCACCCCAAACTATTGAGACAAACTGGCTCTAATGCCATGTTAGAAAGGCCTAACTCACCCCCAAAAGCTAGCTCAAGAGGAAGAGGTTTGCACATTATTATAAATTGTTGAATACTCTCATAGTTGTCCGATGTGGGATTCCTGACATCGTCTGGAGCGCGCTACCCTCATAGCCTACGCTCCGGTGTACCCAGAACTGAGCATTTGTTTTAGATTTTTAGTGTTTTTGTTTCCCTTGTAAAAAAAAAAGAACTGAAAATAGATTGAAACTTAAAAACATTATATGAATCAAATTCATTATTTTAAACATGACAATATGTTAAGTCAAATTTGAGTTGTTTATGAATCGGACTTCACTTAACACTTTCTTTGAAGTGCGACCTAAATTAGGTAAGGATAATCCTAAACCAATCAAAACCAAGTAAAGTCGTCTTGTCAGGGCCGTTCCTATAGTTTTATAAGCCCTGGGCAAAATTTAAAAAAAGGGCCCCAATAAATTGACACTATACTTAAGTTTATATATTTGTATGAAACATAAATGATTTAATTTATAATTTTACATAATCAACTAAATATTAAATGATCATAACACTAACAAATACACAGATAGGTTTTCAATAATTTTAATTTTGAAAAACTTTTCTCAACTGATGCTACAGTTACAGATATAGTCAATAGAATTCGATAAACAATTGAAACATTTGGATAACAATCTGCAGTTTGAACAAATTCTAATATTTCAACTGATGGCATTAACTCATCTGGCAAAGTCATTTGTAATACTTTTAATTCAGAAAAAGATCATATAAATCTACATCAGACACATTATTATGAGAAAAAGTCGTCGTAAAATTGGTACAACATTCTCTTAATTCGTTATCATCTAATGACCTCAACTTCTTTGAATCAAATAAAAGTCCAAACATATTATCAAGTGTCATTAATTGTTCAAATCTATTCTTTAATGAAGTAATTGCCATATTCACAACAACTAGAAAATAATTAACCCTAAAAGAATCCTCAGCTGATTGTATTTTTTCATTATGGTTAATTTCATCAAATTGTCGTTTCCTAATAACACAACATTTAGTTGGAAATGTAGGCTCTATATTCATCACCTTCACCTAATTCCTCGAAACTCTCATTAGAGGAGCCTACTCTTTTAATAAATTTATTTATTGCTCCTTTTTTGGACTATATCAATTGTGTTACTTGTTTTTTTTTTTCCTTTTTTCACTTCTAGAAAAATGCTTTTTAGGCAACATAATATAAACTAATTATAACACAGTTAGACTATAAAAAGAATAAAAGCACTGATAGAATCGGAAGAAGTATGCAGCATAACCAAACTCCAACTTCACAATATATCACAAAGATATATAAATGATATTATATCTGTGATACATGGACAAAAAATAACAAAATTTAATATCTAATATTAAAAATAAAAACAAAGAGTAAAATATATTAAAAATCAAAATTTTACCTTTAAATTATACTTTAACTTAGAAGACAAAATCGCTAAATTTTTTCTGCTAATTTTAATTGATGAAAATAAAGAAATTATAAAATAAGGGTATACTTAAATATTTCAAAATTATTTATAAGCATGGGACTACAAAGTTACCTTTACATTAAAAAAAATACAACATTAACTTATAATGTTAAAGTTAAAGTCATTAAATGACTTTAAGTCTTTAACGTTAATAACATTAAAGTCATAGTGATGAATTATGACTTTAACGAGAATATAGCAACTTCACATGAGAGGGGCTGTTGAAGAGGGGGCCCCTCTCACAGTAATAATGTTAAAGTTTAATATGACTTTTTTTAATAAAAAAATTTACTATAACTTTAAGAGTATATAGCAACTTCATATGAGAGGGGGGGCCCTCTCATAGTGGGCCCTGGGTAGGTGCGTCTTGTCATAGTTAACCAAAGCAATATCGTTTTAATCAATGAGTTAAATTAATGAGATTTTGATATAACCATCTCAAATTGGTACTAACTAGATTGATCTAGTTCCGCATATTTAAATTATACTCAAAACTATATTTGATTTGTTTTTTCCACTATAACTTTAAATTGTTAATTTACTAAATCATTTATTTTAAAAACAAGATTTAACAAAAAAGGAAGCAATGTATGAAAATTCAATTAATACTCAATCTAATCAAATTTAGACTTTTAAATTAAAATTTAATTGAATTAAGTTCAAACTTTTAAAATTATTATGAAATCTTAACAAATTCAAGTTTAATTTCACTTTCTTAACACATTATCAACTGTAAGTTAGACTTAAACCTATAAATTAAATTTAAGTTTGCTTTTTGAATATAACTCAGACTCATTATTATCCTTACTAGTGCTCGTCTCGTCTTCTTGGATTCTCAAAAGTTGCTTTCTAGAAAACAAATCAAAAGAATCAAACTTTATGCAAAATCCTTTCTCAACTACAATGAATGCGGTGAGTTCTTGTGGTTCATGTTACCAATATACTTCTGTACACTAAAAGCCAATCATAAAGTTATTAGAAAAAAGGCATCTTCCTTTTCTCAAAATTGCCTATACAACACAAGACATGAAAATGATCTTGTCTTCTCACGTTTTATCCTTTCCTCGATGGAATTTGCTGTTACATTTGCTTCAATCATTTCATCTATTGGTCATTATTGACTTATAAAAAAGGATTGTGTTAAGGTTGGCAATAGGTCTGATTTGGACGCCTAAGGACTAACTATCCAAAACAAAATAACGTCTTTTTGTTAAAAACGACATTGTTTTGTAATGTTAATTTTAAAAAAATAGTTTAGGCTGAGTTGGGCAACTGGTGGCCTTGTCGGGCTCCGACTTGGGCTATACCAACTATGAGTCAGATCATGTCGGGCCACCTCTGGCCTTATCAAGCTCGGGTTAGGGCTAGACATAGACTTAGCCTGAATCTAGCATGGGTCGGGCTGGGCGATCACGGGGGAGGTTGGCTTATTGCCATCCTAAATATGTTTTTCTGAAACAAGAATTTTTTTAGAAAAAATCTAATTACTTTGGCCATGAATTGGATGCCACCTATGAGATCAATATTATATTCTAATTTATTCAAAATGCATAATTTAAGGATTTTTACAAATATTTTAAAAGATAGTGATCATAAATGTTTTACATAAACATATTTCAACTTTGAAGTTTGACAACATCTTTTTTAAAAATTAATTTGGATATCCAAACCATGTAAATATGTCCATCAACACAAGTTTGATGATATCTTTCCAAAATTTTAAATCAATTTAGGTTAAAATAAAATTTGAATTCAATAATTATACAATGAATTATTTTAATTTAAAATATATATAAATTTTAAAATAGTTATTTATAAAATAATATGAATATAATGCAAATTAAATATTTAATTATGTATTATAATATTTAATTATAAAATCAAACATATTTTGCATAAATAAATATTACTCTATAAGTAAAATTTTGCATATTTCTCACTTATATAATTTTAAATTTAAGGGTTAATTACCAAAAAAATTTCAAAATTTGCTCAATTTTGCAATTATAGCCCGAACTTCAAAAAGTGGCAATAAAATGCTTTAAATTTTCAAAAATTTTCAACTCTAGCTCAACTTTAATGTCTCTGTTCAGTTTACTGACGTGATTTACCATGTGTTTCATAAACACTAACTATTAATACACATCAGCCAAAATTAACACAACAAATAAAAATTAATACAGTTGAGATCAATATAAACTTTGCTCCATGAAACCAAAGGTGCAGAAGTACTTGCTAGCGGTACGTGAAGTTGGAGTTACATGCTAATCTGAATCGCCCAACGATCGAATGAATATAGGAGATGTCAAATAAAACTCAATAGTAGTCAAGTCTTAATATTTTTAAATAATTACAAAGCATAATCTTAAAAAGTGTTGATAGGTATGAAATTGTTTTAACATGTATGTGATATTTCAAACAATTATTATCATAAAATAAAGTTTTGATTAATTGCATACAGCTTTGACATAATTTCTTGAATTATTGTTCTTTATAGTATATTTACAGTATCATAACTTGCAAGAGTTATAACGTACGAGAACTTCTGAAATGTTTATGACACTGTTCAAGAGGATTCTTGTTGTAGTTGAAGTCATTTAACTGCTGCAAGATTTAAAAGAATAAATATAAGAATGTGATTTATCAAAATGGCCATTTTAAAATTTGAAATTATTTTTCTTTTCTAAAATTAAATACAACCTTAAAATTACCGTAATCATATATAATTCTTCAAATATGTATTGATTAAAGTGTATATAATAATATATTAATTATATTTTTAGTTAATTATTTAATGAGTTTAAATATAGTACTAACGGAGCCATTCTCTTAAAAGAAATTATATAATGATGATAAGATATTATATTTATATGGTATTTAATCAATAGATATGTGCCTGCAAAAGCATGAGTATACTACGGGACAGCTGCCTGCCTATGCATCTTCATAGTCTTGGATATAGTCTACAAAAATTGGAATGAGACAAAGCAGTAACTTTGGCAACCAAACTTAGGTGCTGTTCGCATTTTTATTTTTAGTTTTATATTTTTGCTTTAAAATTCTGTTTCTTTAAGTTTTAATTATCAAAACTATAAAAAGTATATAGTTTTGTTTTTATTTTTAACTATATATATATATATATAATTATTTAATATATTAATTAGTAATGAAACTATAAATAATTTTGTTTTATTTTTATATTAATTAACTAAAATTAATATAAATTATGAATCATTTAATTTTAATTAATAATTTATTTAATTTTGTAATTAAATTTAAAATAAATTTAATAATTATTAATAAATATAATTAAATAAAATATCTTTAAAAATATATATTTCAAATAAAATTTATTTTAATAATTAAAATATATTAAATAAAAATTGTTTTTAAATTATTTATTTTAATAATATTTTATTAATAAATATTATATAAGATATTAAAATAAATATATTTAAGTAAAATTTATCTTTAGATTTTATCTAATATGTAATTATTGTTATTAATAAAATATAACTAAATTGACATTAACAATCAAACATATTTTTATTTTTATTTACAGATTTCACCTAAATCTCATATGAGGAGAAAGAGAAGGCTGGAGTTTTTTTTGCAATTAAGACTGCTTTAATCCAATTAATTATCCTATAACTAGTTAACTACCAGATATTTCCCGTCTTCACTGTTAGTATATTTACGAGAGTTACGTTCCTTCCGGATGAAGTAAGTAGAAGCAGTAAAGGCAGCTTTAACAAGAGGACATTAGGCATATATGTTCAGAGTTCTTGATGGCCTAGTTGAGAGATTGTTCCCAAGTATAAGAACAGCTGTGGTCAGGTAGTAAGTGCAAAGCCCTACTTCAGGCTGCTTTAGAGAAGCTGCAGAGAAAAGGAGAAGATCTCTATTCTCTATTGCCATTTTACATAAAAACACAAGTTGTATCCATAGTGCCATGTCATTAAATTTTAGTCCCAAGAATGTTTTTAATCTCAAGCCCAGAAATAAAAGATGCTTTTCAATGGATGGAATTCTGTCATAAAAGAGTAAACCACGGTACCTCTTCATTAGTGGTTGCATAGCATCTTTAAGACCTTAAGATTAAGAAGAATTATGTTTCTCTGGTGATGGACCTAGGATTGAGAATAAGTAGACTCGAGTCAACCTGGCCAGTTATCATATCAAAGCTAACTATTAGCACCATTGCCAACTTTATGTTTAATACAACGATAAACATTAATTCAATGCCAATTTCATTATTATTATAAAACAAGACATAACATAAAAGACAATGTTAATTAATAAACTTAATCCTTAGATAAAAGAATACAAGATCCTGGCTGAAATAAAGAAGTTACTTGATAACTAAAAATTATACTACGTTTTATTACATTATTTTATTTTGTTTTAAATTATTTACATAGTATATTTAGATTTAAATTATTTCATTTTATTAATTATATAAGTTATTTAATTTTATATTTTATAAAAAATTGAAGTGTGCTAAACATTTTCTTGATGAAAAAAAGGGTCGTAGAAGAAAATCTAAGCCAAAGCCCATGTCCAGGACCAAAAACAAAGTAAAACACATCAAAAGAAACCAAAACGACAACAACCAAATAGGAAAACGCAGCACAGTGGCAGCTGGAACAGAGGAGCAACAGCCGGAACGCCAGCACCAGAGGAATAAAACGCACAGACAGCAGAAGGGGGACTAAAGCGCGGCGTAGAAGTGGAGTGAAATGGGGTACAGGAAAGTTTCAGAATCTTAATGCTCAAAAGAGATGGAGTGAAATGGCAGTAATACATTCTTCCGATCAATCCCAAATTTATTTGGCAATGTTTCTAAACTAGAATTAATTGAAATTATTGACAATAACTTTGTTGTTTCATTGGAAATGTTTTATCCATGGAGGACAGTCTTTTAACTGGTTCCATTCCCTCTGAACTTGGAATGTTGTCAAACTTGCAAGAAATATATTAGGACATAAACAGGTTTTTCATGTCAGGTTCCATTTTTCATAAGAAACCTCAATCATTTTGTACCTTCCTAACGGTATCAAATTTCTCTCTTCAGTCCTCTCTCAATTCCATGCACAGAAATGACTGCTTCACCTTATTTCAGCAACAGCTATGATTGTTACTAGTGCGGACTGCGGAGACAACTCTAATTGAAGATCGTAAATTGAATATTTGGCATGTTCGACAGCAACTTGCCCTTCTGTTTTAGACTTTGTACACACTGTTTTATTTTTAGTAAATGCTTTCTGCACACTGTTTTAGACTTTTAGTAAATGCTTTCTGCACCACACAGCAACCATATCAAGATTAGGAGGATTGATATTTATTAGTTCCAGCTTGCATGACTTTTAGTACAACCTTTTAACTGAGGATTGATATTTATTAGTTCCAGCTTGCATGATTTTTAGTACAAACTTTTAACTGGTTCCATTCCTTCTGAACTTGGAATGTTACCCAACTTGCAAGCATTAAATTTAGAAAAGAACAGGTTGTCCGGTCAGGTTCCATCTTCCATAAGCAATCTCACTCATTTGTTCAGCCTATACTTGGATGGGAATCATTTGGAAAAAAACTTTCCTTCAAGTATTGGAAATTTTCAGTTTTCAACTTTATGTTTTAGACTTTTAGTACATGCTCTCCACACCACACAGCAACCATATCAAGATTAGGAGGATTCATATTTATACGGTTGGTAACGGAGCTGTATGATAAAGAAAATAATAGACTTTTCATAAATTATTTTTGGTAATTGAAGTCCACATATACATCTTGTCCTTTTGGCATATAATGTATCTTGAAAAGATTTATTTTTCATATAGTTCTTCATAGTTAGATATGTATAAATTAATTTAAGTTAAAATTTAAAACTAGATTTTAAATACTAAATAATTCATTAAATGTAAATTGTATAAAACGGACGGTCAAATATAAATTGTATAAAAATTAAGTAAAATAAGGTGTTTTAAATATAACTCTAAAGTACTTTAATTTTTCAGGTGAACTTAGAATCGTATTCGTACCCAACTTGCAAGCATTATATTTAAACTAAAGTCTTTCCGTGTATTATGGTGTTCGGTCAGTCAACTCTCGACAACAATTTCTCCCAACATCAACAAGTCACGTCCTTAAAAATAACTAGAAAGAATTTGGTTGGAATTATATCGCCCTTCATTGGAAATCTAAGTTTTCTCTAGACTCTGATGCTAAAAACAATAGTTATGAATCTTTATTTTCGTAAATTTTAAGAGACTAATTATTTTGATCAATATTCTTATTTTCATTTTTTAAAATTAAATTTTGATGAAAGAATTCAAACTTTTATTAATTATTTTTATAAGTAAAATCAAGTCAACATATTTTTTCATTTCTGAATTTAATTCTAATTCAACGAAAATAATTTACAGGAGAAAACAACCTAACTCGTTTTCATGTTTCATTAATGTATTGACTTTTTGATGCCTATGTGAACCTAGCGTTGTAAAAAGTTGTCATGTTTAAAGAAGTCTCTTCCTAATAATTTTCTAGACACGCATTTACTTTGTAAACCATGTTTTCGACTTTTGGTACATGCTTTAACTATATCATGATCAAGAGAATTGATAGGATGGTAATGACCTGGCTAGGATCGAATAACTTATGACCTGAATCCAGTGACGGAGCCAAGAATTTAAAATTGGAGGGCCCAAATATGTAATTTTTTTAAATTTTAGGAGGCCCAGTGTACCATTAAACCCCAAATAACTTTATCCTTATATATATAGTGGCTCCGTCCCTGCCTGAATCCAACTCAAAATTTTGTTAGTCCTGGCTAGGCTCGAAGGCTCGAAGTTGAATTGGGCGAAGATCATATGGCTCAAGTTGATTGAATTTTATGGCTTGTAACTTAATCAAACTTAAATAATTTAATTAAAATCAAGCTCAATCATAATTCTTCTAACTTAAGGATTGATTGAATTAGGTTAAACACAACAAAAAATTAAAACAATTTTATTTTATATGCAGAAGAAATTTGAGATTTAAACTCAAATTGGACTACAAAACCCGAGCTTGAATTTATAGGCAAATCATCAAGCTTAACAAGCTTCATCATGAATTGTCAAATCTTTTAGTTGGATGTTTGGATGGATGTTAATTAATCGAATGTAACACATTTTTATCGTTTAGAAGGAATTTTTATAATGGAATGAAATGAGATAGAAGTGGAAGGTTTCATGTTACGTTTCATTACATCCTAAACAGTGAAAATAATAAACCTCTAATTCATGAGGTTTAGGATGAAAAGTAAACTAATAAATATATACTACCTAATATACATTCAATAATTTTCATAATACTAATTATTTTCCTTACTCTAATAACAACCAGCACATTCTATATATTTATTAGTTTTTTTCCTAATACCAATTATTTTCATAATATCAATTATTTATATAATTTTTAAAAATGATATTGACTTATAATGTGAATAAAAATTTAAAATTGTAAAGAAGTTAAGTTTAAACTTGAAAATGATATTTATTTTCATAATTATATTGAATAAAATTTAAGACTATTAAAAAATTAATCTAAATTTTAATTATACTCGATTTAACTAATATACATAGGTATAAGTTTCTCATAGTTATTCCAAATATTGAATAATTGATTAATTTATTATTCAATTATGTATAAAAATTCATTAAAAAATACGTCAATCACGTTTTTATTATGAAGTATAAATAATATCTTGTTTTGCTTGCCAAACACATATAAAATGTTTTCATCATCACTTATATATGTAGTAATAAAAGATTGGAAAACTTTACGATAACTTGAGATTATCAATTTATTGGAGTGACTCTACGTCAAACATTAGTTCTACAAGAAAATCTGCGAATCGAAGTCTTTCAGAATTTGACTGATCAATTTTCTTAGAAACTATAGTATTTCTGTGCATTATGGTGTTCGGTCAGTCAACTCTCGACAATGATTTCTCTTGGTCTTGGACAGGTTGAGTACAGCTTATACGTTCTTTGGCAGCAAATATAAACAAAAGAAGATATTCATAACTTCACAGTTTAAAGCCAAATGAATCTTTATACTAGCACCATCGTCTCTTCATTTGCATGTCTGCAACTGATCCTTTTAATATCTTCCAACATCCAATGGTGTCAGGCCAATTCTTTAGGGAATGAAACTGACAGGATTGCTTTGCTCCAATTCAGGAGTGGGATAACCAGTGACCCTTTCGGAATCACATGCGGTCGTCGACATAAAAGGGTCACGTCCTTGAACATAACTGGACAGAATTTGGTTGGAGCTATATCGCCATATATCGGAAATCTAAGTTTTCTCAGGACTCTGAAGCTTTTCGACAATAGTTTTACGGGTGAGATTCCGCAGAAAGTCGGCAACTTGCTTTGGTTGAGATACTTAGATCTCGGCAAAAACATTTTAGGAGGATATATTCCAACTAACTTGTCTCATTGTACCAGGCTCGAGGTTATAGGTTTTTCATACAACAAGCTTGTTGGAAAAATACCTGAAGACATTGGTTCTCTTGTGGAGCTAAAGTATGTGGGCGTTCATCGAAATAACTTAACAGGAAAGTTACCATCTTCACTTGGCAATCTCACATTGCTCAATTTCCTTTATGCTGGATTCAACAATTTGGTGGGGAAGATTCCTGTTGAAATAGGCAAATTATCAAGCCTAACAAACATCTCGATTGGAGTCAATAGAATTTCTGGTACAATTCCTAAGACCCTTTTTAATATTTCATCGCTTAGTCTCTTTGCAATTACTGAAAATAAAATTCGTGGGACTATACCATATGACATTGGCCTCAATCTCCCAAAACTCATATTCTTTGGCATTGCCGAAAACGAATTCTCTGGATTGATCCCAGATTCATTTGGCAATGCTTCTAAACTGGAATTACTTGACATTGGTCAAAAAAACTTTGTTGGACAAGTTCCCGCCACCTTGGGAAATCTAAAATATCTTCAAGAATTAAATCTCGGCCACAATAGCCTAGGAAGTAGGTCAACAAATGACTTGGCTTTTTTACCTTCCTTGAAGAACTGTACCAACCTAAACATCCTGGACCTCGTTGCAAATAACTTCGGAGGTGTTTTGCCTACCTCACTTACTAATTTTTCTCAACTAAGTGAGTTAGCCCTTGGAGGCAATTATTTCACGGGAAATATTCCTACAGGACTAAACAAACTAGTCAACCTAAGTGGTTTAGGTATGGAGAACAACCATTTAACTGGTTCCATTCCTCTGAACTTGGAATGTTACCCAACTTGCAAGGATTATTTTAGGCAAGAACAGGTTGACCGGTCAGGTTCCATCTTCCATAGGCAACCTCAGTCATTTGTCTTTGCTATACTTGTATGAGAATCATTTGGAAGGAAACTTTCCTTCTAGTATTGGAAATTGTCAATTTTTGGGTCAACTTGATGTTTCTGAAAATAAGTTTAGTGGAACCATACCCAAGGAGATACTAAGCCTGCCTTCCTTAAGTCAATTGCTCAATTTGTCATGGAACTCCTTAACTGGAAATCTACCAACAGAAGTGGGAAATTTGAAGCAATTAAATACATTAGATATCTCTGCAAACAATTTGTCTGGTGAAATTCCAACATCCATTAGACAATGCCTTAGCTTGGAAAAACTTTACATGAATGCAAATTTCTTCCAAGGTTCGATTCCTTCATCTTTGGCTTCCCTAAAAGGTCTTCAAGAATTAGATTTGTCACGAAACAACCTTACTGGTGAAATTCCCCAAGATCTACAAAGCTTACAATTTTTAAGTTATCTAAACCTTTCTTTCAATGACCTTGAGGGAGAAGTTCCAACTAGAGGGGTCTTTACAAATGCAAGTGCGGTATCATTGATCAGAAACAAAAAACTTTGTGGTGGTGTTCCTGAATTTTTTCTGCCAAAATGTCCTACCAAAAAAACAAGAAAATCCATTGCTTTCAAGCTATCAATCATCATTCCTTGCCTCGCTGTAAGTGCCTTCTTGATATTCATCATCTTATCTTGTTTATGGAGGAGAAAATCTAAAAGGAAGTCACTTTCTAGAACTACTACTGTTGGAAAATTGCTCAATGTTTCCTATAAAGATCTTCATCAAGCAACTAGTGGATTCTCTGAAAGCAATTTAATTGGATTGGGTAGTTTTAGCTCTGTGTATATGGGGTTTCTAGATCAACTGCAAAGACATGTAGCTATTAAAGTCCTCAACCTTCAAAACATGGGAGCTTCGAAGAGCTTTCTTGCTGAATGCAAAACTTTAGGGAACATTCGACAATTGAATCTTGTGAAGATCCTAACATATTGCTCTAGCTTGGATTACAAGGGTAATGAATTTATGGCTCTAGTCTACCAGTTCATGGAAAATGGGAGCTTGGAAAATTGGTTGCATCCAGATCTTGATAAAGGAAGCACAAAGAAAAATTTTGACCTTCTTCAAAGGCTAAACATTGCAATTGATGTATCATCTGCCCTACATTATCTCCATGATGAATGTGAAAGTTCAATAATTCACCGAGATTTGAAGCCTGGCAACGTTCTTTTGGACAAGGACATGATTGCTCATGTAAGCGATTTTGGTGTGGCAAAGATCATCTCAACTATCAACAACTTTTCACAAAGCCTAACTAGCACTTCAAGGATAAAGGGGACGATGGGCTATACTGCTCCAGGTACAATATTCTTTCCCTTTCATTTTGTTTCAGACTTTATCATGTTCAATTATCACTTTTATTCATCATATTACCTAGACAACAAACAAAAAGATCAGCTAATTTGTTGCAAATGGCCTTTTCATTATTTCATTGATTGTAGAATATGGAATGGGCAGTGAGGCATCAAAAAAGGGAGATATATACAGCTATGGCATCCTAGTCTTAGAAATGTTCTCAGGAAGAAGACCAGTTGACAAAATATTTAAAGACGAATTGAATCTTAGAGACTTTATTCGCATGGCCATGCCACAAAGACTAGAGCATATAGTAGACCCAGTTCTTCTTGAAACAGAAGCTACAAGAGAAGCAACCTCTAGGAAAAATGATAACAATGCAATTGAGATAAACATGAACTTGAGCTCCATGAAGCCAAAGGTGCAGAATTGCTTACTAGTAGTATTTGAAATTGGAGTTACATGTTCATCCGAGTCGCCCAATGATCGAATGAATGCAGGGGATGTCAATAGGAACTACATTTGATCAGAGATGCTTTTACATGCAATTAGGTCATTAGATGTTGATTAAGTACCAAATATTATGTTACTGCATTCTTATTCAACTATGTAGAAATAGAACTTATTAGCAGTTAAGTCTTAATATTTTATTATAATGTCAGAAAATTATAATAAAATAAAGTTTTTAGCAATAGTTTTCCAATTGCCAACAACTTTGATAGAAATATTACTCTTTATAGTATCATAACTTGCAAAAGTTACAACGTACCGGAACTTGCTTCAAACATTCTCCTGTTAGTGCTTGTTCCTTCAAAGTCAGTAGAACTTTTACTTCTCCTGTTAATACTCTTTTCTCAATCCAATGAGAAGAAGTTTACAGGCTGGAAAAGTATTATCTACCTTTTCCAAATGATAACAGCGATGAAATTAGTCAGCTATGCTTGTATTTATCAAATGATACAAAGAAAACTTTTCAAACCATCATAAAGAAGAGGAAAGCAAAAATAAGATGAACAAATTATTCCCTGTATTTTGTGGTGATGGAAATTCACTTTGAAAATTGATCAAATTTCTTGAAAACTAAAAGAGGGATTATAGTCTTGCATTGGTGGATGTCAAACGAGGAGTTACATCATATTTCAGTTTCTTAGTCTACATGTATGAACTCATAGTTCTTTCATTGATATATCATTTCAATTCAGGATCATGAACGACCTCTAAAACTATTAGCATATAAAGGATTTGTCAGCCATTAAATTGCATGTTTTCTAGTATGAATTTTTAGTACCGAATGGAGGAGAATAAAAAATAGCAATGTGTAAAGCTATGTCATCTTAGGGTTAGAAATATTCCCAGGAAGACAACCGATTGTTGACATGTTCTGGACATGTCAACAATTTGGGAAGTTGGCATTACCAGGTGGTCTTAACCAAGTTCTGGACAATATCTTGTCCACACAATTTCACAAGAAACAGGAACTGTTGCAATGGAAGCAGAAGATAGTAATGACCAAAATAGAAGAAACCTGCTTCAATAAGAACAGAAACTAAATGATCTGTGGAATCACCTAGAGACAGAATGATTATGGGAAATGTTAATAGACAAAACATTTGATCAAGAAGGCTTTTCTGAGTATATAGACTCCACGGATGAATATTTGATCATATCTCAATGGCATTTTTTCCCATATACAACGGTGATCACCCATAGCAGTTATAACATTTCATTTGCACTAAATAAACTGTCAAATATATGCAATAACTTACAAATCACTTATTCTAATTAAGTTATTTGAAAATAAATTATTTGAAACCTTAATAATTTATAATCAAGTGACAAACTTGATCCAACTAATATTAAGAAAGCTACATACATTATAAAAAATAAGTGTCGTTTTAGAGAGATGCACACTTATTAAAAAAGCTAGTGAAATGTTTGATATACCCTTATTAATTCCATGTTAAATTGTCTTGAAAATTAAATCTGTATAATTAGGATGTGAGAAAAATTAAAGGGTAATTTTGGAAATAAAATTATAAACATGCATGAAAATTCGTGAACGATACTTATTTTGAATAATTAAAATCTCTCTAAAACGACACTTATTTTAAATAGGAGGGAGTACATCATACATATCTCTTTTAAGAACTATGAATAGAAAGAGAAGGAGAGATACTCGCAGCCATTGATGATGGTTTATGGATAACATGGATTAGAATAACAGTTTGGCCTTTGCTAAAGAAACTCTAAATAGCCCATTTCAAAGCATGTTGGCTTCCTTTGTCCCTGTCTATGGCTACTGCAATCAATCCATTACCACCTCCTTTCTTTGCTCCATAACCCTTTTGAGGCCACTTTGTAATTTATGCTTCAAAACCCTTTTCAAGATATGAAAAGACAAAGACTTTACAAAGAAAAGAAGAAGAAAAAGAAGAACAGAAAACTAGTTCTTCAAAAGCGTGTAACTTGTTTTTGGATTCAAAACCTTAGAAAGGCTGATGTTGAATCCAAAGAAGAACATGAGACGCCTAAGGAACCTCTCACCCTAATTTTTTTCTTTTCCAGGGAGATAGAATTTTTTTCACATATGATCTGAATTACTGCATACTTTTAATCTTGTGTTGTCAAGATTAAAAGTATGTAGTATTATTTAATTACTATTGTGGTAAACAAAGCAAAACTCTCTCCTAGTTCAAGTAATTTTAAGAAAATATTTTAAAATTTTAAATTCTTACAAAATCTGTTTGTAATTTTAAAATTTCAAAAACACTTTTATTAGTTTCGTTAAAAATAATAATAAAATACACATAAACTAATCAAATATTTGTCAACATAATAACTCAATCTAACTATTACATATCACTCAAATTTATCAAACTTGACCCAAATGAATGTGATGTTAGTATTTTCTATTTTTTAACAGAAACATAAGAGAAAATTATCTTAAAATTAAAATTACAAATTTTTTAAAAATTTTAAAATTAATTTAAAAGTCTTTTACCCTTAAGATTATTGTCATAATCACCCTATGGTTTATAAATTAATTGAGTAATTAATTAGTGAGTTACTCCATACACTAATCAATGTGTTTAATTTTCCTCCACTAATTGGTCTTATTCTTATATGTTGTTCAATATTTTCAAGTGTAACTTAAGTTTCTCCTAAATTTTTAATAATCTTAAATTTATATATGATCCAGATTATTATCCCAAACAGAGTAATGTGACGTTGACAAGAGAGGAATGTGACTTTCTTGTCAAGTACTTTTAGGAGCTCGGTCCTATGGTATTTAAACATATAAATAAAACTAAAAATAATAATTCTGGTTGTTAGATTTACTGGATTGAGTATAATTAAAATTTAGCCTAAATTTATTTAATAATCTTAAATTTATCTTAATTATTTTGAATCTAATTAGAAATTAAATATCTTTAAATTTAAATTCATCCTGTTTCAAAAGTTTAGAATAACAAATCAATATCATTTTCAAATAATTATTTGAAAGATAAAATATTTATTACTTAATATATTTTTATTATAATATTGGATACAAAATAATAATCATCAAAATATTCATATTATTTTATTAAAATTTAAAATTTTATTTTAGGGATAAAAATAAAAAACTTATCAAAATAATCATTCTCTTATTAATCATCTTTCACTTTTAATAATATTATAAATACAATATGTATTTTAGTTAATACCGAATATTATTTTAGATTATTTTTAAATTTATGAAAAAATTATAAATTTTCTTATATTATAAAATTTATCTTTTAAAGGTATAGCTTATGTGAAGGTCACCAAGGATCGATGTGTTCAAGTTCATCTCGATTATTGGTAAATAAATATAATATTTTACCAATAATAACTAGATTTTAAGATATAGTATTTTTGGTAAATATAAATTATTTTCACTAATTCTAGAAAGATGAATGTTATTCTTCTTTAATTGTGTATTAGTATCCATCCACTTGCAATGTGATTTGCATTTATTTTTTCAATTTTAAAATTTATTTAATTTGCATTAAATTTTATTAAAAATGGGAATCAATTGAATGGTCATACTTAATAATTATAAATAATTAACATGTATTTTCATATTTTTACAGTTATTTTTAAGATTTATAAGATTTGACAAACTATCACACTAGTCGCATCATTTTTAAAAATTATAAGGGAGTTATCAATAATTTTTAAAAGTCAATAGTACATTAATAATATCTCAATTAGAGATGTTACTTTTAGTTGGTCTGACTAGCCGGCTGGTCCGATTTTGGCTCGGGTTAATCGGGCTACGGGTAGGTCCGACTATTACTTCAAAAACAACGTCTTTTTGTCAAAATTGACATCGTTTTTGACCTTTTTAAATATTTATATTTATATATATATAAGATGAGTCAGTTGGCTCGGCCTGCCTGTGACCCGTTGAGCCATGGACTAGGCCACAAGCAGATCTATCCTGACCCGTCGAGCCCCCTAGCCCACCCGACCCACCTATTGACGTTCCTAATGTCAACTACACAAAGGTCTCTCAAACTACAAAATGATATAATTTTTGCATTTATAAATAGAATTTTTACAAATAAGAGGGACAAACAATACATGAACTAGCACCTGTTGCCATTGGAAGCAAAAGTTTTTGACTTATTACAAGGTAGTAAATGGAGGGCAGATTTTCGAGGATGCTACCTAGTCAAATATTTTTACCGACGGTAGGGGATTCCATATATTGCTGCTAATTCAATTTCATGGACCCTCAGCCAAGTGGGGTGTTCACCACAATCTCCTGTAACCGTAGTTTCAGGCAAGACCTACCGACAGTTCCGTGGTATCATCTAGTTTGGAAAAGCAATTTGAACCCCAAAGTTTCATTCATTGCTTGGCTAGCTATAAAAAATAGGCTCCATACTAAAAATCACTAGTTTAACTCCTCAGATACGTGCTGTGTACTGTCAAAATGTTCTTTCAATGTGCTTATTCAAAAGTTATCTGGAGTCAGATTCAATACATGATGCTGTGAATAACTATTATTAGTGGAACCTACTCTAGGATGGTTTATCATTCAATCCAAATATGGAAAAGTTGTTGAGTTAAATTGCTTTGTAAAACCTGCTGTGTTGAAGCTTGCTGAAGACCTTGCAATGACAATCAAGCTGAAGAAGAAACTGTTGGTTTATGCCCTTGCAGCCAATTTTGGTTGTATTTTTTAATTGTATAAAATTTGTTTTATTCCATAAAAGGCATTCTTTATCTTTGTGCATTTTAATTATTTAATTATTAATCATAAAGATAAAATCTCTTGAATAATTGTTATGCAATTAGAAATTATAATGTGATTATAATTATGAGATTCAAATTGCATTTTGTATTATTCCTAAAATGTTCTTAGTCATAGTTTCATCAAGACGGGATATTGATGAAATGGTTAGACTAGCACATATTTGTTTCTTTCTTATGAAGAAAGTAATCGATCTCATAGATTAAAGTATGGAGATACTTAAACAAACTTGTGGGTGCTTATTAGAGAATAAGTTCACTGAACAGACCCAATTATGAGAATCCCAAATGGAACATTACTTGTGTGTCTGTGGATTATCTCATTATGATGGTTGTATAATTGATCCTTAGACTTGAGATTACCAAAGTTATCTCATGTATGAATTACTATGTTTTGATGCTACTTATGTTCTATTCTTGGAATAGTTCAATTCGGTAGTTATTGGATATAGTATGAACTATATGAAGATAGTTGAGTAAATCAATAAAGGATTCGTCATCCTAAAGTAATTAGGAAGAATGTTCTGCTGTTCTTGATTAGTAATGATTTTGGGAATCTCTGTCCAGAGTGAATTGAAATTTAGAAAAGTTGTTTTCAAATATCAATTATAAATCATTTACTAATTAGCAAGAACAAATATAATTGGATTATTTAGAATAGACACGAATTCCATACTCTAATTCCAATTGGAACATTAGATGACGAAAGGATTAATTTATATAAGATAACCATGCATAGACATGTTAAGTCAAACCACTTTGACATTCCTAATATTTGGGAGGTCATGACATGTTGCTAGACGTCAATCATGATCTATGATTATAAATTGTTTAATTAGGAATTAAAGATAAATTAAAAGGAGTTTTAATTTATCGATTCTAATTATGAATTAGAATTATAATTTATAATCATTGCCAACATATTAGGAACCTAATGGGTCACACATAAAAGATCTATTAAGGAGAAAATGAAATTAGAATTAAGTTGGTCTTAATTGAGAAGTTTTAGAAACTTTAGGGTCAATATATGATATTTGATCTTATAAGGATTTATTAATAATTATAATTAAAGTTTGACTTTAGTTGTAATTTTAATAAAATCAAGGATATGAAAATAAGATTTTCATATAAAAGGAAAAATTAGAACATATTGAAGCTAGCACTTCTAAACGATTTTTCCTCTCAAATTCGATTTGAGTTTTTCTCCGAAAAGACCTGTGGATACCGTTAGAGACTGGACGATTGAACGGCTCGTGGGATTGACGATTTTGGAGCAGCAAGATTTTGTATCGGAAATCGGGAAAAATGTTAGTTTAACTTTATCAATTTCTTGTTTTATGTTTGAATTTAAATATGTTAAAGTTGATTCTATGGAAAATTTTAAATTTATTTCATTGCTTATTACTCGATTCGATCTTGCGTTAATTTTCCAACAAAGGTATCGAGCCACCTTTAATGAGTTTTATTTTTATTCATAAAATTGAAAATATTTTGATTTGATTTTAAAATGCAACAGATTGCATATTGATTGGTAAAATCTGGACAAATGTCTTTAGTTGCTCTTAACTATTGTGTATGTTTTCGCTATTCCATTTTCCTAGAAATTTTGTTTTGTCTACCGGAAGAGTTTCGGGAAACAACAAGGTGCAATATGATGATATGCGCTTATGAAAAGCAGAAAATGTTTCATGTGTTTCTGGTTATATGGACTGCGTTCACAGTGTTTGGAAACGATGTAAAATGTTTGCATGTGTTTGATAAGCTTCTGGACATATTTATTTAGAGGCAAGGTTAGGTATATATATTAGATATATTTTGGCAAAGAGTTGTCACCTAACGGAACTAGGAATCATATAGGATGTGATTGATAAAATGTTATCTACCTGATTTTAATTTATTTGGTTTGTTGAGTAAACTCAAGATCAATTAATTTAAAATGGGATCCTAGCCCACTAGGAAATTGTGTGATAATTTCTCGAATTAATAGTGAGGGCTATTAATTTGTTGAAAATAGTGGGAGTAACCAAATTTTAAAAGTCCTTATTTATTTGGTTTTACGGCATATACTAATTTATTTTATTTTTGATGAATCAGTTTTTGAAAATGAGTACAAACTTGTCCCTGAGGAGCATCATGGATGCAAACAAATTGACTGGGCCTAATTTTTCTGACTGGTTGCGTAACCTTAAAATTGTTTTAAGGCAAGAGAAAAAATTGTACGTTCTTGACAATGAGCTTCCATCTGAACCTGCTCAAGATGCTGCCAATGAACATTGGGAATATTATCAAAGTCATATAAATGACAATGAGCAAGTGACATGTGTGATGTTAGCCAGCATGTCTCCCGAGCTTCAGAGACAACATGAAACTATGAATGCAAGGGAAATGTTCCTGCACCTTCAAGAGTTGTTTGGTGCTCAAAGTTGGGTGGAGAGGTTTGAGACTGAGAGCCTTGTTTCAATGTCGGATGGCTCCTGGAACATCTGTAGACATTCATGTTCTACAGATGATTGGCTACATTGAAAAATTAGGCCAATTAGGGTATGACCTGATCCTTGAGTTGAGCATTGATTTAGTGCTCCAGTCTCTTACCTCGAGTTTTCCACAATTTATTATAAACTTCCATATGAACGAAAAGGAAATGTCATTGGCTGTATTACTTAACATGCTCAAGACCGCTGAGGGATGCATTAAGAAGGAATCGATTACATTTTGTTTTGGCTCTTCTTCTTCCCAGAATAAGGGTAAGACCCTTAAGAAGAAGAATAAGAACAAGAATAAGAAGGCTTCTGCTAAAGTAGCAAAGCCAACAGAGCGGTGTCAAGAAGAAGAATGACAAGGGCACCTGTTTTCATTGTGGCATAGCTAGACACTGGAAAAGGAACTGCAAAGCTTATCTTGCTAGCTTTAAGGAAAAGAAGTTAAGCGAAACTTCAACTTCAGGTTTGTTTATGATAGAAATCAATCTTTCTACTTCTGTATCACAATCTTGGGTATTAGATACCGGATGTGGTTCTCACATTTGTAACAATGTGCAGGTGTTGACAGACAGTAGAGCATTGAGAAAAGGCGAAGTGGACTTACGAGTGAGTAATGGAGCAAGAGTTGCTGTATTAGCTATTGGAACTTGTAGTTTAGCTTTGCCTTCTGGTCTTGTACTTGAACTAAATAATTGTTATTATGTTCCTGTCATCATAAGAAACATTATTTCTATTCCATGTTTGGACATGAATGGATTTGTTTTCAATATTAAGAATAATAGTTGTTTTTTTTATAAAGATGACATTTATTATGGATCTGGTATGCTTACAAATGGTTTGTATGAATTAGATCTTAAAAGACCAATTCTTCAAATAAATAGCAAGAAAAGAAGATTAAGTGACCAAAATCCTTCTTATTTGTGGCATTGTAGGTTAGGTCATATTAATGAAACAAGAATCACAAAGTTACATAAAGAAGGATATTTAGATCCTTTCGATTATGAATCATATGAAACTTGTGAATCTTGTTTAAAGGGTAAAATGACCAAACTTCCCTTTAGTGGAAAGGGACAACGTACTAATGAGTTGTTAGAGCTTGTACATTCAGATGTATATGGCCCTATGTCTACTCAAGCTAGAGGAGGATTTTCATATTTCATAACATTTACAGATGACCATTCAAGATATGGTTATGTGTATTTAATGAAATACAAATCTGAAGCATTTGAAAAGTTCAAAGAATTCAGACTTGAAGTAGAGAAACAAACTGGTAAGAGTATTAAGACACTTAGATCTGATCGAGGTGGCGAATACTTAGACAATGAGTTTCTTGGTTACTTAAAAGAGAATGGAATTCTCTCACAATGGACTCCACCTAGAACTCCACAACAAAATGGAGTTTCTGAAAGGAGAAATCGTACTTTATTAGATATGGTACGTTCCATGATGAACTATGCAGTTCTTCCAATTTCATTTTGGGGATATGCTCTTAATACTGCTACTTACCTATTGAACAGAGTTGCATCCAAAACCGTTGACAAGACTCCATATGAGATATGGACTGGTAAAAGACCAAAGTTGTCACACTTAAAAATTTGGGGATGTCATGCTTACGTGAAGCGTGCAATGTCTGATAAGCTTGAAGCTAAATCAGATAAATGCATGTTTGTGGGATATCCAAAAGAAAGCTTTGGATATCAATTTTATCATCCACTTGAGCAAAAGGTGTTTGTCTCAAGACATGCTATATTCTTAGAAAGAGAATTTATTCTCAAAGAAAGTAGTGGGAGCGATGTGGAACTTAGAGAAGTTCTAGAACCACAAACAAACATTGAAATGGAACTAGAACCATAAGTTAATACATTAAATGTCCAACCAATGGTTCAAGGAACACAAAGTCAGCGACGGTCTGGAAGGGTACGTCATCCTCCTGTTAGATTAGATCTACATGTTGAAAAAGGAAGTGATGATACTTCAATTTTGAATGATTTAACCTCATCGATTTTAAGGAAGCAATGTCGACATTGATTCTTTAAAATAGCAAGAAGCCATGAAATTTGAAATGGAATCCATGTACACTAACCAAGTATGGTCCTTGGTGGATGCACCTGAAGGTATAGTACCTATTGGGTGCAAATAGATTTTAAGAGAAAACTGACATGGATGGTAATGTACATACGATAAAGCAAGGTTAGTGGCGAAAGGTTACAAACAAAACAAGGAGTTGATTTTGATGAAACTTTTTCACCAAAGGCAATGCTTAAATCTATAAGGATTTTATTAGCTATAGCAGCATATCATAATTATGAAGTTTGGCAAATGGATGTCAAAACAGCATTTCTCAATGGGAATTTGCAAGAGGACGTGTATATGACACAACCTGAGGGTTTTGAATCCAAAGAATTTCCTGATCAAATATGCAAGTTGCAAAGGTCCATATATGGACTGAAGCAAGCGTCGCGGAGTTGGAACATCCGTTTTGATGAAACAATCAAAGAGTTTGGTTTTATCAAAAATGTAGATGAACCTTGTGTTTACAAGAAGGTAAGTGGGAGTGGAGTCGTTTTCTTAGTGCTTTATGTGGATGACATATTGCTCATTGGAAATGACATTTCAATGCTCCAGTCTTTTAAGATATGGTTATCTAAGAATTTTTCCATGAAGGATATGGGAGAAGCAGCTTATATACTAGGAATAAAGATCTATAGAGATAGGTCAAAAAGGTTGCTTGGTTTGTCTCAATCCTCGTATATAGACAAAGTGTTAAAACAGTTTAGCATGGAAAATTCCAAAAGGGGATTTTTACCTACATCGCATGGGATTTCTCTTTCCAAGAACATGTGTCCTAAGACACAAGAGGAAAGAGATAGGATGAATGGTGTTCCATATGCTTCGACTATTGGATCCATCATGTATGCGATGCTATGTACAAGACCAGATGTTGCTTATGCTTTGAGCATAACAAGTAGATATCAAGCTAATCCCGGTGAGGGTCATTGGACAGCTGTGAAAAATATCTTAAAATACTTGAGAAGGACTAAAGATATTTTTCTGGTTTATGGAGGAACTGATCTGAGAGTTCAGGGTTATTCAGACGCTAGTTTCCAGTCTGATCAAGATGATAGTAGATCACAGTCAGGGTATATTTTTACTCTTTGTGGTGGAGCGGTTAGTTGGAAGAGTTCCAAACAACCAACCATTGCAGATTCAACAACTGAAGCTGAGTATATTGTAGTTTCTGAAGCAGCAAAGGAAGCAGTTTGGATCAAGAAGTTCAATACTGAACTTGGAGTGGTTCCTAGCATTGTTGATTCGATAGTAGTGTACTGCGACAACAATGGTGCTATTGCACAAGCGAAGCAACCGAGATCTCATCAGCGATCCAAACATGTACTCAGGAAGTTTCATCTGATCCGGGAGATGGTGGAATGGAAGGACATCCAGATAGAACGAGTTCCCACTGAAGAGAATCTAGCCGATCCTCTCACTAAGCCGTTATCTCAAAAGAAACATGATAGACATATGGATGGCTATGGTATTAGATACATTGGTGATTGGCTTTAGTGCAAGTGGGAGATTGTTGGTTTATGCCCTTGTAGCCAATTTTGGTTGTATTTTTTAATTGTATAAAATTTGTTTTATTCAATAAAAAGCATTCTTTATCTTTGTGCATTTTAATTATTTAATTATTAATCATAATGATAAAATCCCTGGAATAATTGTTATGCAATTAGAAATTATAATGTGATTATAATTATGAGATTCAAATTGCATTTTGTATTATTCCTAAAATGTTCTTAGTCATAGTTTCATCAAGACGGGGTATTGATGAAATGGTTAGACTAGCACATATTTGTTTCTTTCTTATGAAGAAAGTAATCGATCTCATAGATTAAAGTATGGAGATACTTAAACAAACTTGTGGGTGCTTATTAGAGAATAAGTTCACTGAACAGACCCAATTATGAGAATCTCAAATGGAACATTACTTGTGTGTCTGTGGATTATCTCATTATGATGGTTGTATAATTGATCCTTAGACTTGAGATTACCAAAGTTATCTCATGTAAGAATTATTATGTTTTGATGCTACTTATGTTCTATTATTGGAATAGTTTAATTCGGTAGTTATTGAATATAGTATGAACTATATGGAGATAGTTGAGTAAATCAATAAAGGATTCGTCATCCTAAAGTAATTAGGAAGAATGTTCTGCTGTTCTTGATTAGTAATGATTTTGGGAATCTATGGCGAGTGAATTGAAATTTGAAAAGTTGTTTTCAAATATCAATTATAAATCATTTACTAATTAGCAAGAACAAATATAATTGGATTATTTAGAGTGACACGAATTCCATACTCTAATTCCAATTGGAACATTAGATGACGAAAGGAATAATTTGTACAAGATAACCATGCATAGACAGGTTAAGTCAAACCACTTTGACATTCCTAATATTTGGGAGGTCATGACATATTGCTAGACGTCAATCATGATCTATGATTATAAATTGTTTAATTAGGAATTAAAGATAAATTAAAAGGAGTTTTAATTTATCTTATTCTAATTATGAATTAGAATTATAATTTATAATCATTGCCAACATATTAGGAACCTAATGGATCACATAAAAAGATCTATTAAGGAGAGAATGAAATTAGAATTAAGTTGGTCTTAATTGAGAAGTTTTAGAAACTTTAGGTCAATATATGATATTTGATCTTATAAGGATTTATTAATAATTATAATTAAAGTTTGACTTTAGTTGTAATTTTAATAAAATCAAGGATATGAAAATAAGATTTTCATATAAAAGGAAAAATTAGAACATATTGAAGCTAGCACTTCTAAACGATTTTTCCTCTCAAATTCGATTTGAGTTTTTCTCCGAAAAGATCTGTGGATACCGTTAGAGGCTGGACGATTGAACGGCTCATGGGATTGACGATTTTGGAGCAGCAAGATTTTGTATCGGAAATCAGGAAAAAGGTTAGTTTAACTTTATCAATTTCTTGTTTTATGTTTCGAATTTAAATATGTTAAAGTTGATTCTGTGGAAAATTTTAAATTTATTCTGCTGCGCTACTCTGATTCGATCTTGCGTTAATTTTCCAACAGAAACGAAGAGTGAAGATTAAGCTGAATCATTCAAGACTTCTCAGAAAACTTGAGTTGATGATACTTGGCATAATTCAAGGTTGTATGGATCGTGGGAATGAAGATCAAGTTCATATGGGTGAAATTCAATGCAAAAGGGAAGATGAGGACAATATAGAAGCATCAATGAAGAACTCAAAAAGTGCAGGTTGAAGGAAGGTTCAGAAATTGCGGCAAGAAAAAAACCAGAAGAAGAAATGCAGAGCAGGAAAAGTAGCAAAATTCAGAAACAAGATTCCAAGGAAATTAATTAGTGAAATAAAGTTGTATTAGAGTTCAACAACACACGTGTAGCTGGAGCATCTTAATTCCTTGGCTGACAATCGGATTTGTATGTTAGGATTGTGTTTGTTGGAGGATCAAGTAGCTAATGAAGGAATCAATTACTGTTCATGCTGTTACTAGTTTCAGCTTTTACCAATGTTAGTTTTAGTTATGCTAAAGACAAAGTGAGTTGCTTTTGTGTCTTGCCAAATTAGGAAATGTCTGTACTAGCTTAGTTTTACACATCAGGTTAAGTTTTTATCCTTTAGTTCATTTTCAAATTGTATCTGAATGTGATAAAGCAAAATATAAAGCTCATCATTTTTTCCATTTTTCAGAGGAGTATGAAAAAATCCAGAAATCCTCAATACAAAGTTTCAGTTCAAGTTCCATTGGGTGTACCGATTACTTCGGGTAAACCTAAATACTCGGATTTTGTACCTTTGCTTGATAAATTGCGTCTTCGCATCAATGCTTGGCAACATCGATTTCTTTCTTTTGCTGCGAGAGTTACCTTAATAGTTGCGGTCTTGACCAGCATGCCTATTCACTGGGCGGCGCATGTTGTTTTTCCGAAGCGTGTTGTTAAAGACATGGATCGCATCTTGAAAGCATTCCTCTGGACGAGTAAGCATGATAAGTGTAAAGGTGCAAAAGTCAGGTGGAGTGATGTCGTGGTTCCTAAAAAGTTTGGGGCTTGGGCATTCTCTCTGTTGTGTAGGTGCAATGTGTGTTGATGATGAAACGAATCTGGCGGCTATTTGCAGATCGGGAGGCCTTGTGGGTGAAATGCGTGCAAACCTATCACCTCTGCGGACAGAGCTTTTGGCAAATCCAATCGCTGATTGATCATTCTTGGATATTTAAAAGTCTATTGCAATGTCGTGAGCAGATCTATCCTTTCATTACTTGGCAGATTGGGCATGGCGAAGGGGTTCACTTCTGGTACGATAATTGGGATCGGGTCAGTCCGTTATGGCTGCGAACTGATTTGGCTGGGTTTAGGAATCGTTTTCCCCAAGCAGCGTCAGTAGCATGGGTGGTTCGATGGAGGGTGCGATGGCCTACTTGTCGTTTCGGTCAAATTCTTGATTCCTACTTGGAGGGGGTGGTGATCAGATTTGTCCAAGATCAACAGAACTGGTCTATTGATCCAGGGGGCTTTCACAAACAAATCCACTCATGCCATTGGTCGTGGGAGTCTGGCGGAGGTCAGGTGGGCAGAGGTGGTGTGGCACCAAGTCCTCTGTCCTAGAGTAGCGGTTATAGTGTGGCTGGTGATTAAGAATAGATTACGTACGAAAGATCGGTGGTTTGGTAACTTTGATCCGATATGTGTACTTTGCAATCAAATTGGTGAATCCCGAGACCATTTGTTTTTTGAATGTGTTTATTCTAAAGCGATTTGGAGCCGTTGTATGCATTTGCTTGGGTTATTTATGCATTCTTATGAATGGACTGTGGTTTTGGATTTCATTATCGGGGAATCTCGAGCTAGAAGGACTAACGGTTTCTTAATCCGGACGTCATTTCAGTTGGTGATTTATCACTTGGGAGAGAGAGGAACCGTCGTATTTATAAGCAGCAGGCGAGGTCGAAGTATGAATTGGCGGCTTTCATTGTAAATGCCATTAGGGAGGTGCTCATTGTGTCTGAAAACATGTTAACTTAAATGCGGATATGCGTGAGCGTTGGTTTGTATAGTGGGTGGGTTGCTTTTGGGTGTTCCTTTGGAGGTCTTCTAGATAACCTCTTTTTGTGACTGTTCTCAGTTTATTCCCTTTTCTTAGGGTTGTACATAGTTGTTCTCTTTCTCTTTTTGAGTAATATCATTCCTTAAAATTTCAAAAAAAAAGTTCAAGTTCCATTTTTTTCCTGGTTATGTTTTCACCTTTGATTTCAAGTAGCTAGTGATTTTCAGAAGTTGAGTAACAGAAGTAGAGAAGAAGCATTAGTTGATGTTCTGTTTTGTTTTAAAAAAACCTGAAGCTAGTTTGGGATTAGATTTAAGAGCGAATACCAAAACTCCATTAGTTTACAAGTTTCAATTCAGTTCCTTTTGATATGATTGTTAACTTTCCATATCATTTTCTTATCTTTAGAAGCAAAGTTAGAATTCGAAGAGTGAGTAGTTGAGGTAGATTTTATAAATACAGAGTTTGCAAAACTGAAGTTTACTGTTCGGGTACAATAGGAGAGTTACATCCATTTTTCCAATAGACACCAAATCATTAGCTGTACATTCAATAATTTGTGAGTAATCTTGAGTTGCATTTCTGGTGATACATGATACATTCAAATCACAAAACCAAGGAACATAAGTTTTTATTTAGAAGGAAGCTTGGGTGAACAGTGCAAGAGGTGCTCGATGATTTGCGTCAACCAGAATCTCTTCTCGACAGGTTGTGTGCTGAAGGTGCATTCTCCAATCCTTCGAAGGGGCATCTTCAAGAGTGGTATCAGAGCTCCATGGTTTACATAACCTGGACTGAATCAACATGGCAGGCACAAGTAATTCGGCGATGAGTCTGCAGAGTATTCAAGCAAATATACCCGAGAACTATAAGGCTTGGGCACTTGGGCCCTATTTGGTTAGATGTTAAGTAATGGAATGTAATGTAATAGAATGAGAATGGAAGGGAATTGAATGGTTTATAATGGAATGAAATGTAATATAGTAAAAAGTTGTTTGGGAAGGATGAAAGGGTTCATAATGTAATGTAGTGAAATATTGTTTGGAAGATGGATGGAATGGAATGGAATGTATAATAAATGACTTTTATACCTTTTATATTAAAATGGTTGTTGCAAGAGGTTTATTATTTTATTATTAATTATATAAAAATATTAGTATTAATTATTTAATATATTTTATTTTATTTTATTTTATGTGATTTATATTAAAATAATTTATTTATATAAAATATATACAAACAATTAAAGAATATTTTTTACATATTTTCTATTTTCATTAATAATTTTTTATTAAAATTATTATTAATTGTATACAATTTATTATTAATTATATAAAATATTATTATTAATTATTTAATATATTTTATTCTATTCTATTCTATTCTAGGTGATTTATATATTCATTTATATAGAAATATATACAAACAATTAAAGAATAATTTTTAAATATATTTTCTATTTTTCATTAATAAAATTTTATTTATTTTTAATTTTATACAATTTATTATTAATTATATAAAATTATTATTATTAATTATTTAATAAATTTTATTATATTAAATTTTATTTATATAAAAATAATTTATTTATTTATTTTATTTATATAGAAATATATACAAATAAGAATATTTTTAATTAATGAAAATAGAAAATATATAAAATTATTATTTAATTGTTTTATATATTTCTATATAAATAAAATAAATAAATAAATATAAAATATAAAATTTTATATTTTATTATTAAATATATATAATTTATTATTAATAATATAAAAATATTATTATTAATTATTTAATAAAATTTATTATATTAAATATTAATATATACAAACAAGAATAATTTGTAATATATTTTTATTAATGAAAATCAAAATATATAAAATTATTATTTAATTGTTTTATATATTTCTATATAAATAAAATAAATAAATAAATTTTAAATATAAATTTTATATTTTATTATTAAATATAAATAATTTATTATTGATAATATGAAAATATTATTATTAATTATTTAATAAATTTTATTATATTAAATATTACTATTTTCTATTTGATATATTAATATTATGATTTGGTCGAGTTGGTATTAAGAAGAATTATTGAGGTATATTTAGTAGTATGTATTTATTAAGTTCGTTCCATCCTAAACCTCCCAAATCGGAGGTTTCTTATTTTACTTGTTTAGGATGGAATGGAACGTAACATGAAACCTCCACTTCTATCCCGGTTCATTCCATTTCATTATAAAACCTTCAATAAACGATGAAAGTGTGCTACGTTCCATTCCATTCCATTATTAACCTCAAAACAAACAGGCCTTAGAGTTGAAGACGCCTCAAGATTTGTGAATGCTAGGATGTGGTGAATGAAGGAGTTGTTGATTATGGAGAAATAGCAAACATGACAGAACATCAAGAATTGAGGATAAGACAAGATAGAGACAAAGACTTCAAAGCACTCATTTTTATAAGATCGATGGTGATGAAACCATTTTATTGAGACAAGCTGGATGCAAGAACTCAAAGGAATTGTGGGATACCTTGAAGCTGGAACATGTAGGGTCCTGCACAATCCTTGAGACTAAACAAACAAGTTTGTCATGAGAAGTTCAAAACTTTTCAATTAAGATGAAGAGAATGTAGGCTGCTGCAAAACAAGATTCATGGGATTGGTACAACAACTGAAGGAGTTTGGAGAAAATACAAGCTTAGAGAGGTTAGTTGACAAATTTTTAAGCAGATTGCCATTAAGATTTGAAGCTAGCATAGCTCCTGTTGAATGGCAGTTTAGTAATGACCATGATTCTGTCACTTTGGAGCAAGTTTTTAATATGTTGGAAATGCATGAAGAGAGGCATGGGGTGAGAAGAGAAGGTGAGGAATATGTATTGAAGGCTGAACGGTTTAAAGTTCTAGAAAATCCACCCTTTCAAACTCAAACAAGAAACCTGAACCAAAACCATTCTGAACCAAGCTTGATGCATTCACAGACTCCTCATTTGCCCCAAACTCTCCCACAAAACAACCAAAATCAGTTCCAAACATCAGCCTATCGACAGCATCATTCCTATAAACCTCAGATACAAAACCAACAGCCTCGAGCTTATTCTCAAACACAATATCCATTACCTATGCTTTACCCGAACCACCAAACCATTAACCAATTTTCTAGCAATAATGCAAGACAAATGCAAAGTGGAACAGGAGCATCAAGATGGGGCATGTTTCCAAGTTGCAAATTTTATGGAAAAACCAATCATGGAGCTGAGGAGTGTTTTTGGAATGAAAATGCTGATTGTATTCATTGTGGGAAGAGAGGACATTCGAAAAGAGTTTGCTATGAAAGGTGGATATCCGACCAACAAAATCTCCAAATCCCTATCTATGGAAAACCCCCACCAATACATCCCTCCTGAGACAAAACACCTCCCTAAATCCATTACCAAATCAGGCCAAACCTTACCAGAATTTTCCTGAACATCAAATGTATCAAGCACACTATGTTACCAACTCTGGAAAATCACAAGTTCCACAACATTATCTACACCAGCCTCAAATGATCCATCATCAACCTATTCAATCGCAAATGAACCATCCTTACATGTCACAACCCAATTGCTCACAACAGCCACATTACCAACCTATGCATATCCAAGCTCCAAACCAATTGCCACAAAATACCTCTCAAGTAGATCATTCCTCAATTCAACCCTCTTGAAATGTGCTTGAATTCCCGACTTACCTCATGAAAACTCCAATACACAACCAGGAACCTCACAACCAACCAAACCATACGAAAAGCCAATAACTGAAGAAAATGTCTTTGTAGTGGAGACTTGCCATCCATCCAAAAATCAAGCATCAACTGTTAAGCTTTGTGCAGCTGAGGTAAACAATGAAAAAGGAGGAGATTGGTTGATAAATAGTGGTTGTTCCAACCACATGACAAAGAAAAAGGAGGCATTTGTTGAAACAAATACCGATTTAAACATTGTTGTGAAGATTAGAAATGGGGAAACAATACCATTCACTTGGAAGGGAAATGTGGAGTTGATCACCAAAGCAGGAAGTACCATACTTGAAGAGGTGTATTACATTCCTGAGCTAGATTAGAACTTAATCAGTGTAGGACAGCTCCTAGAGAAAAATTACAAGGTGCATTGCGAAGATAATATGTGCAGAATATTCAATTCTCATGGAGAGCTGGTACATAAAATTCAAATGAGAAACAGAGTTTTTAAAATCAAAATGGTAGAAGTAGATGGAGTATTTGTTGCTGTACCTATCACAGAATTGACACAATTGTGACATAGGAGATATGGACATGGAAATTTAGATTATATTGTTGAAATGAAAAGAAAAGTGTTAGTTCATAGGATACCACAACGGAGTAGTAAGCTGAAGAAGGTGTGTGAGCCATGTGCTAAAGGAAAGAGCCATGTCTTACCCTTCCCAACAAGTGAATGGAGAGCCACTAAAAAGCTACAATTAGTGCATACTGATGTTTGTGGGCCAATGAACACATCATCAATTGGAGGGAGTAGATACTATGTTGAATTCATTGATGATGTTTCAAGATACACTTGGATCTATTTCATGAAAAGTAAGGATCAAGTGTTTGGCATGTTCAAGGTGTGGAAGGCAGAAGCAGAAGGTCAATATGGGAAGAAGGTGAGGTGTATGAGAAGTGATAGAGGAGGAGAGTATATATCCAATGAGCTAAAGAATTACCTTGAAAGAGAAGGATTTATCATCAATATTCAGTTGCTTATACTCCACAGCAAAATGGAGTGTCAGAGAGGAAAAACAGAACAACTATGGAGATGGCTAGGGCTATGATGGTTGGAATGCAAGTACCTCGAAAGTTTTGGCCTGAGGCATGTTTCACTGCTGTGTACTTTCAAAACAGGATGAAAACTCGAGCATTGAAGGAGAAAACCCCATTTGAAGCTTGGTTTGGAGTTAAACCGAAAGTGAATCATTTAAGGATGTTTGGATGTGTAGCATTTATGCATATTCCTCAAGCAAAAAGGACAAAGCTAGATGAAAAGACATTGAAGGGAGTGATGATGGGCTATAGCAATGAATCCAAGGGTTATAGAATTTATAACCCCGAAACAAAGAAAATGATGGTGTCAAGAGATGTGAAATTTGATGAAAGTGAGGGATGGAATTGGGAAGAACCAGTAGGCAGGAATTTCAGAAGAATGGAGTTTGAATTACCATTGAATGATGTGAATGCTGATCAAACAGAGGGAGAGAATGCAGATGATGACAACTATCATAATAGTGCAGAGGAGATGGATCACAGGAGGAGACAAACCAGTCGGATCCAATAAGTTCCAATGATGCTGGTAGTGATGGTCTTGAGCAGGAGCCTTTACCAAGAACTGAAAATGATGAAATCAATTCAGATTCACAAGAAGAAACTTCAAGCTCGGATAGTGCTCATAAGACAAGAGACTTGGCCTCCATCTATAATGAAACTAACCCTTTGTTTGATTTTAGGTATATTGGAGCTGTTGAAAAGGAGATAGATAAAGCTCTAACAATCATGGAATGTGCATTGCCAGCTGAATGTGAAACGATGACTTACAAGCAAGCTATTAAACAAGGAGTTTGACAAAGCTCAATGGATGAGGAGATGAAAGCCATCGAAGAAAATGGAACTTGGCTGTTGGTGGATCTGCCTAGTTCTGACACCAAGGTGGTTGATTCCAAGTGGATTTACAAGAAAAAGTTGAACCCCGATGGAACAATCAACAAGTATAAAGCTACGCTTGTTGTGAAGGGATACAAACAAGAGTATGGAGTGGATTATATAGACACATATGCACCAGTAGCTAGGTTGGATACAGTCATATTATTGTTGGCACTAGCTGCAAATAAAGGGTGGAAAGTTCATGAAATAGACGTAAAGAGTTCTTTCTTGAATGGGATGCTAGATGAAGATGTCTACTTGAAGCAACCCGAAGGCTATGTGGTAAGAGGACAAGAACAGAAGGTGTATAAGCTAGTGAAGGGCTTGTATGGATTGAAACAAGCTCCAAGAGCTTAGTACTCAAGGATTAATAGCTATCTAATGCAAAATGGTTTTTCAAGAAGTAAGAGTGAAGCAACCTTGTATGTAAAAATCAGAGGTGAAGATAAGTTGATTTGCTCTTTATACGTCGATGATTTGTTGATCATTGGAACATATGATAAGTTAATAGAAGAGTTCGAGGAGATGATGAAGTCAGAATTTTAGATGACAGATTTGGGAGAGATGAGCTTCTTCCTAGGATTGGAGATAGATTATAGAAGAGATGGAATATCTGTACATCAGAGGAAATATGCTTAAGAATTGATAGAGAAGTTTGGTTTGAAGGAAAGCAGTTGAATGGGGACTCCTATGGAACATCAATTGAAGCTAGATTCGACAAGACCAAGTGAGGAAATTGATGCTACTTACTATAGGAGTATGATTGGATCATTGATGTATTTGAGTTCTTCAAGGTCTGATATTGTATGTGCCGTGAACATCATGGCTAGTTTTAATCAATTACCTTCGAGGCAACATGCCATTTATGCTAGAAGAATACTTAGATATGTTAAACATATGATTGATTATGGAATCTGGTATGGAAGGGGAGAAAAGGTGGAATTACATGTGTTCAGTGATGCTAGCTATGCTGGAAACAATGAGAGCAAGAGCAAAAGTGGTTATTGTTGCAGCCTTGGATCTGGAATATTTGCTTGGAGTTCAAAAAAACAAAGAAGTGTTGCTCAATCTTCAGCTGAAGCTAAATATGTGACAGTGAACATCGCTGCCAAGCAAGCTCAATGGTTGAAGAAAATTCTATTAGATGTTGATGAATTAAAGGAAAGTTGTGTGACAATTTACTGTGATTCAAGTGCAACTATCTCAATGGTTGAGAATCCAGCTGATCATATATGAACTAAGTATATGAAGGTAAAGTATCATTATGTTCGGGAATTGATTGAAGAAAAGGAAATCAAGATGGCCTTTTGCAGATCTAGCTTTCAACTAGCAGACTTGTTCACCAAAGCATTACTGAAATGGAGGTTTGAATCCTTGAGAAATATGATAGGTATGCAGGTTCCACAAAGCAAAGGAGGAGCTGTTGAGTTAAATGGCTTTGTAAAACCTGCTGTGTTGAAGCTTACTGAAGACCTTGCAATGGCAATCAAGTTGAAGAAGAAAAGAAGAGTGAAGATTAAGCTGAATCATTCAAGACTCCTCAGAAAACTTGAGTTGATGATACTTGGCATAATTTAAGGTTGTATGGATCGTGGGATTGAAGATCAAGTTCATATAGGTGAAATTCAATGCAAAAGGGAAGATGAGGACAAGATAGTGTTGAATGCATGTTCTCATTAGAATGAGTGGCATTTTCTCCTAGTTTTTGCATACAATCATTAGGTTTTATACATATTTTCCTGCTAAATTGTTTAGTTTACCTGAATTTGCATTTATAATTGTTCATGTTTAATTTGTAGGAAATGCACTTGATTTTAGTTATAAAGAACCACAATTGTCCAAGGCAAAGCACTGGCAGAAAAAGGAGCATTAAACGGCAACACGAGGAGGGCTAGGTTTGAAAAAAAAAGCTGGGAGGTTTTAATTGGGAGAGTAACAAAAGTTGAAGACATCTCGCTACAGGGAGGCACAAAAATGACGCTACAGTAGAGGAAACCAACAAGGACAGCTGAAAATGTTGAAGAGGCTGGCGCAGAAAATGGAGAAAAAAATGTAAGCGGGAGGTGGCTAGAAATCAACAAAATAGCTGGTAGCAACTTGAAGTGTGGAAAACTCACGTTGAAGTTGCCAGCATATACTTCCAAAACAAGCAACCTCCATACTTGACTCACACAAAATACACTCTTTATCCACATGTTGACAGCTGGTTGGGTGGAGAATAAAAAACATGAAGCGTTAGTGGAAAAGGAGACTCCATTGATTAATATCAACCACGTTACACCACCATGAAGGACGTGAGCAGCTGTGGCGTTAATATAGGAGCAAGAGGTGAAGTGAATAAAGGGAAGAGGCGTGAATGAGTGAGCGAAGGAGATTGAATAAAAAAGCAAAATGAAACACAAGTGGTGGGAGGAGAGGAACTCACGTAAAGGCTCCAATGACATATACTCTCCACTAATTGATTCACTCAATAGTGGGGACACTCCTCTTGACTCACGTTATCCACTAACAATCGAAGCGTTGTTGGCAACAAACTATTGAAGCAGTGGTGGCATGAGCATCGAAACTTCCATTGGACACACAACGTTGGCAGCTGGTGGTGTCAAGAGAACGAAGTAGGAGGTGGAGACGCGAGCACCAGGAGCTGACCCACCCAAAATGCACATTACGCAGCTGCTGGAGACGCAAGCACACAGGAGGCGACCAAGCGCAGCAACAGCATTTGAAGGAGAGAGATAAAGGGTGACGCAGAAAAGGGATTATTCCTTCTCTGTTTTATTATTTGATTTGTTTTAATGTTGATTGCTGATCTTGATTTATGTGGTCATCATCCTATTATGATTGAGTAGCTTCCTCGAAGCTTCAAGATTAGGCTGAAACTTTTAGCTAATTTTTGTGGATTAAATCTTGGTTGATTTGTAAGCATGGATTTATAGGTTTGATTTTTCTGTTTTGATATTAATTTTGCTAATATTGTGTTTGGCCAACCATTACTTGACATTAGTAGTTGATTGAAGAACCGATAGGTGAAAATTGATAACGAAACTCCAAACAGGGAACTTATAAATTTCAGATTTAGACATAGATGAATTTATGAGAGTAAACCATGTTAGCAAAGAACTTAATGGGTTATGCTTGATTGTTAGTTTACGTTAGAAGATTAGGATTATTGCATAATACTCCTTTGATACCTTGAAAAAGGATCTAAGAAATTCTAGGCTCAATCGTCTATCAACCAAAATTCGCCTCATAAATAGATTCAAGTAAAGTCCATAGAAAATGCTAAAACTGGAACCCTCCTGAAACCTACCACATTCCATTCGGATTGGCCCTAGAGATATTCGCAATTTTCTTTAGCTTTGATTTTGTTATTTTGATAGTTAAATTTCTTAATTTAATTCTCTATCCTACACAACTGCTTAGTCCGATTAATTGAGTGATCTAAGCCTAGTATTTACAATTACTCACGTGGGACGATATTTTACTATACTATTTAAGACCGTGAACTTGCGGAAGCACATCGATAGAAGCGACAATGAAGAACTCAAAATGTGTAGGATGAAGGAAGGTTTAGAAATTGCAGCAAGAAGAAAACCGAGAAGAAGAAATGCAGAAGCGGGAAAAGTAGCAAAATTTAGAAGCAAGATTCCAAGGAAATTAATTAGTGAAATCAAGTCATATTAGAGTTAAACAACACACATGTAGCTGGAGCATCTTAATTCCTTGGCCGACAATCGGTTTGTATGTCGAGATTGTGTTTGTTGGAGGATCAAGTAGCTCTGAAGGAATCAATTACTGTTCATGCATTACTAGTTTCAACTTTTACCAATGTTAGTTTTAGTTATGTTAAAGACAAAGTGAGTTACTTTTGTGTCTTGTCAAATCAGGAAATGTCTGTACTAGCTTAGTTTTACACCTCAGTTAAGCTTTTATCCTTTAGTTCAGTTTCAAATTGTATCGAATGTGATAGAGCAAAATATATAGCTCATCATTTTTCCATTTTAGAAGAGTATGAAAAATCCAGAAATCCTCAATACAAAGTTTCAGTTCAAGTTCCATTTTTTCCTGGTTATGTTTTCACCTTTGATTTCAAGTAGCTAGTGATTTTCGAAGTTGAGTAATGAAGTAGAAGAAGCATTAGTTGATGTTCTGTTTTGTTTAAAAAACCAAAAGCTAGTTTGAGATTAGATTTAAGAGTGAATACCAAAACTCCATTAGTTTACAAGTTTCAATTCAGTTCCTTTTAATCGATTGTTAACTTTCCATATCATTTTCTTATCTTTAGAAGCAAAGTTAGAATTCAAAGAGTGAGTAGTTGAGGTCGATTTTATATCAAAGAGACTCTGGTGGACTCAAACCAATGGAGTAGAAGGGTCCTTAATAACACCTTATACTTGAGCTACTAAACAAAAGGCTTTCGGTCAAGAGAAAGTCCAGATCAATGTGAAAATTCACACTTGAAGAGGAGATCGTTGGAATGTTAAGTGTGAGTAGGAATCTTACATTAAAAGAGATGGAGTTAGTGAAGGATAGTAGAAATGACCCATAAATCTAACGGCTTAAGGATTTGGGTTGAGCGTCGTATCAAAACTCAAAATATATTTCATCACTAGGCTCATGATGAATATCTCCATACATGATACTCTTAGAGTATCTCATATTGACTAAATATGAAAATGTTAAAATGTTTATAAGTGGTAAGGTCAACTATCCAAACAACTAGTTCTAGTTATTTGGACAATAGTTGACCAAGCTAAATGTGATAGTGAACTCTACACTCTACCCATATTAAAAATTCAATATGGTATCAGAGCATATTTGGTTCGGATTATTAATTTCCCGGTTGTTCGTTTGGATGTCCAGTCCCAATGATCCGGTTCGGTTACCACTGTGTATATTTCAAGTGACAACTGGATGTTCAGCCCTAGTTGCACTTGAGGGGGAGTGTTAGAGTGTCCTATATTGACTAGACATGAAAATGTTAAAGGATTTATAAGTGGTAAGGATCAACTATCCAAATAACTAGTTCTAGTTATTTAGACAATGGTTGATCCAACCCTAATTCTTATTAGTGAGCTCTACACTTTGCCCATATTGAAAATTTAATAGACACATTGATAAGAAATAGATCAAAATTTTGTTACAATTCAAGTTAGCATCTGTAACATTACGACGGCAAAGAACCAGGTCGGACTAAGGCTTATAAATTAATCAAGCTTCAAGAAAGTAGATTGGAGCTCAAAGCAGAAATTTGAGGGAATAAAAACTCAAGTTTATTTCAGATTAATCGAGCTTTAGTCTGATCGAGCTTGTTATGTCTAATCTTGAAATTCAACTCGAATTTAGATTTTTTTTTGTATTAGGTTTAAGTCTAAGAAAGATACTCTCGATGTTGAAACTCAACCCAATTCTAAAAATTCTTTTTATATTAAACTTGAGTTCGAACTTGAGTTACGTCAAATCAAGATTTGTCTATTAACTTAACCTCTTTTTGTCAAACCTAACAAAAAACTTGCATTTTTGTGTGGTTTAATTAAACCCTTATTTTTACCACTAAAAACCAATTTTTAAAATTTCCAAATAGGCTTGGTAAGAGGTGGTTCAAATTCAATCCGAGCAATAATGTCGTTTTAGTATTGACGTTTAAGAAAGTTAAATTAAACAACATTATTTTTAAGGAAAGAGTTTGGTCTATTCAAACTGTCTAAAACAAAGTTATTTTAACTTTTACTTTTAAGAAAATTAAACCAAGATGACTTGAAGAAAGAGTTTGACTGGAGTCCCTCAAATCCGAGTTTGGTCTGAAGCTGACCTCAGTTTCAAATCATATACCTGATTAAAGTACAGATGGAAACAAATGTTGAGTATGCATACCCGTAATTGTAGTTCATATTCTTGAATGAGGACTGAGCATATTGTTCAGGAGTGTATTTTTTGCTTGTAGAGTAAAACTTTGGCTTGAAGTTGTTGTTCACGTAATCATTATGACCCATTGCAACACAATACAAGCACTTGCTCAGGTGATCTTTAGCTGCTGATGAATTTCCACTTGCTAGGACTTCACCAATTCTTGAAACTGTTCTCTGATGATGTTGAAGCTAATGATTGTCCTAATGATTTTATTTGGATAGATCGGTGAATTTTAACTTCTTTATTTATGGATTAAAATTATTGTTTTACATGCATTATAATAAGAAAATATATATTTAGTAACAATTAAATAATTTATATTTATTTATATAATTTTTAAAAAGATTTTGACTTATAATGTGAATAAAATTGTAAATAAGTTAAGTTTAAACTTGAAAATGATATTCATTTTCATAATTATACTGAATAAAATTTAAAACTATTAAAAATTAATAGTCTTAAATACTAATGTTAGCAAGTTTAATGCATCTCTATTCCGAACCAACTATTTCTTTTAAAGTTTTCAAATAGCTTTCAATCTTCTTTATTAAGACTTTAACTATGTGTCATAACTTCCATATACATTTGATTAGATGGAACAAAATGGCAGCAAAGCGACACGCAAACGCAGAGTCCACAGGCAAAATGCAGGAGCTCAGGAAGATTTCACCAAAACGCAGCAGAAGGAGAAGCCAACATGAGCAGCCCAAAACGACTCACAGCATAAAGGAGCAAGCCAAAACGTAAAACGCAGAGCAAAACACGGCACCAGACCAAGCCAAAACGACGCAGCAGAAAGAAGCCAGAATGAATAAAACACGCAGCAGATAAAAACACACAGCAAAGAAGAAAACGCATAAGAATAAAACACGCAACAGCAGTGTCGAATGGATTCGTGACTGGAAGAGATAAGCTTTATCTCCATCTAATCTCTTCAAAATAGAAGAGATAAGCCCAAAAAATCATCCAAAGATAAGATCCAGCTATGTGCGGATCTTTGGATGATTTTCAAAATATATGGTTTTCAAATTTCCTGCAAATCAAAAGGAAAGTAAGACGATGGACCGATGAAAAGTTCAAAAATGGTTGGTCCCTTCACAATTTCGCGAAGTTGGCATTACATTGCTCTAAATACACCAGAAAAGTTTCAGAATCTTACTGCTCAAAAGAGATGGAGTGAAATGGCAGTAATGCATTCTTCCAATCAATCCCAAATTTATTTGGCAATGCTTCTAAACTGGAATTAATTGAAATTAGTGACAATAACTTTGTTGTTTCATTGGAAGTGTTTTATCTATGGAGGAAAATTTTTTAACTGGTTCCATTCCCTACGAACTTGGAATGTTATCCAACTTGCTGGCATTATATTTAGACATAAACAGGTTGTCTGGCCAAGTTCCATTTTTCATAAGCAACCTCAGTCATTTTGTACCTTCCTAACGGTATCAAGTTTCCTTCTTCATTCCTCTCTCAATGTAACTTCTAAACAAGCACTCCACAACTCCATGCACAAAAATGGCAGCTTCATCGTATTTCAGCAGCAGCAATGGTTGTAATTAGTATAGAGAGAAATCTACTTGAAGATGGTAAATTGAATATTTGGCATGTTCTAAGCAACTTACCCTTCGGAACAAGCTTTGGTTTTAGCTGATTTAGGATGAAAGTTGCTTAATCCTTAATCCTGCATTGTAGTTTTCTTTCAAGAATTAATAAAACACTTATTAATCCTAATATAGTTTTATTTTGATTGATTCGTGAAATTTAACTTTTGATTATAGACTGCCTTCAAATATTAAAAAAGAGCTATAAATCTTTTTAATTATTTTATTTAGAATAAAGAGTAGAATTTAAATTTTAATTCTTGTCGAAGATTTTTAAGAGAAAAATTATTTTAGCCAATACTTGAGTTCACTAGAATTGAATGGTCGTCACCATCGTATCAATTCTCCAAATCATGATTGCATATACCAAAAGTCTAAAACATGGTCGACAAAGTAAATGCGTTGTCTAGAAAATTATTAGGACAAGACTTCTTCACATAGATTTGAATAGACTAGAATTCCATTCTTATAAATCATGATGAGGAGAATTGATAAGATTTGACTTGACTAGATTCCATTCTTATAAATCATGAGTAACGACATATCAATTTTAGTCCCGGCTAGGCTCGAAGTTGAATTGGGCAAAGATCATATAGCTTAAGTTGATTGAATTTTATGGTTTAGCTTATTTAAGCTTAAATAATTTAATTAAAATTAAGCTTAATCATATTGATTGAATTAAGTTACACACAAAAATTTTTAAGCAATTTTATTTTATATGCAGAAGAAATTTGAGATTCAGACGCAGATTGGACTATGAAATCTAAGCTTGAATTTAGAGGCAATTGTCAAGCTTAATAAGCTTCATGATTTCATGAATTATCAAATCTGAGGCCTGCAATTATGGCAACCGCATCTGATTTCAACAACAGCCATAGTTGTACAGAGACAGCACTAGTTGAAGATTGTTAATTGAGTGCTCTTCATCTTCTGGAGTAAACTTCAATACTGCTAATGATATTTTATTTGAAATGTTTGGTGGAAGTTAGCTTCTGCTTATGTCTCCTTAACTTAAAAGTAAAAGTAAACCCTTAAGAACACGATTATTTTTTGTAGTTGAAGTCAAGTCAATTGTGGAAGGTAGACGTCACCCCTCATCTTTAGTGTCCAAAAATGGTTGACCGCTTGACAATTCCAAAGGCAATGCTTCTAAACTGGAATTAATTGAAATTATAATTAGTGACAATAACTTTGTTGTTTCACTGGAAGTTTTCTAGCTATGGAGGACAACCCTTTAACTGGTTCCATTCCCTCTGAACTTGAAATGTTATTCAACTTGCAACCATTATATTTAAACATAAACAGGTTGTCAGGTTAGGTTCCATTTTCTGTAAGCAACTTCAGTCATTTTGTACCTTCAAAGGGTATCAAGTTTCCATCTTCATTCCGCTCTCAGTATACCTCATAAACAAGCACTCCACAATTCCATGCAAAACACCAACCAGTATCGCACGCTCCCCAAAAATGGAAATTGCATCTTATTTCAACAACTCTTCCCCAAGATTGCCAATTGAATACTTTGCATGTTCTGAAGCGACTTTCGCTTCTGAAGAAGATTTGGTTTTTGCTGATTAATCCTCCATTATAGTTTTCCTTCAAAATATTGATAGGAACACATATGAATTGTCCTAATGGTTTTATTTGGATAGATTAAAGAATTGGAGTTTAAAAATAAATCTATATATTAAGTTCGAAAGATGGAATTTGAATTTTATATAAAAATTTGTAAAATTTCAAGATATTTTAAAGATAACTTTAAACTGATTTAATTTTGATGATTATTATTTTGTATCCATTATTATAATAAAAATATATTAAGTAATACATATTTTATATTTTAAATAATAATTTAAAAAGATGTTGATTTGTTATTCTAAAATTTTAAACAGGTTGAATTAAACTTAAAAGATATTTATTTTCTAATTAGATTCAATATAAATTTAAGGTTATAAAAAAATTGGGCTAAATTTTAATTATACTCAATCTAGAAATTCTAAAACCAAAATTATTATTATTATTTAATTTATATATTTAAATACGATTCGATTGAGTTCCTAAAAATTGAGCTCGACCCAATCCGAGATGGAGTCATTAGCTGAAGCCTTTGAACGATTCAAAGAACTCCAAAGGAAGTGCCCACATCACGGGATTCCTCCATCATCTCTAGTCTCTCATTTATATCATGGGTTAACTCTCGCTACGCAAGTCAATTAGATACAATTACTGGAGGTACGTTCTTAGAACTCAATCCCGATGATGCTATATCGTTAGTAGAAAAGGTTACTGCTAACAACTGTAGGGCTCATGAAAGAGGAGGATCTCAACCTATGCGGAAAGCCCCAAGTATGTATGAAATCAATCTTTCAGAATTGATGGATGCCAAGATCTTAAATATGTGCAAGAAAATCACAGACACTGTTTTGGAGCAACTTAAACCCATAACACAACAGGTAAAAGCTGTTACATTTACTTGTGATTATTGTAGTGAAAGTCATCATTATGAACAGCGTCCAAACGTCGAGCCACCGACCGAGAAGGTAAATTACTTCGGGAATCAAAGAGCTCCGTATAATCAAAATGCAAACAATTACAATTCGAGAGCAAGAAATTACCCTCCAAGGCCAAATTACCCACCGGGATTCCAACAACCACAACAACAAAATTGGCAATATCAAAACCAACCACAAGGACAACCTCCAAATACATCCAACTAAGCATCATTGGAGAGTATATTGGGGAAGTTCATGGAGCAAAGTGGTCAAAGAATGGTTAAACTTGAAGAATCAACACGGAATTTGCAAACTCAAATGGGACAAGTGATTGAAGCTTTAAAAAGTCGTCCTCAAGGACTGATTTCATTAATTATTTGGTATGTAAGCAATTACCTCCTGATTTTACATATCAACAAAAGAAAAAATTCATGCACGATGTTAGAGCATATTTTTGGGACGAACCATATCTTTACAAGTTGGGTAAGGATAACGTATTGAGAAGATGCGTTCCTTTCGAGGAACAATGATGGTTTAAGGACTAGGAGAAATGTCTATGAGCACATGAGCAATTCAGCCTTCATCTCATTAGTAGAACCCAAGAATATAAAAGAGGCTCTTGAAGATGAAAATTGGCTATTAGCTATGCAAGAAGAGCTTAATCAATTCAAGAGGAATAATGTATGGGATTTGGTAGCTCCACCAAAGGACAAGACCATTGTTAGAGTCAAGTGGGTAAATAGGATAAAGTATGATGAGAATAGTGAAGCAATCAAGAATAAATCAAGGTTAGTAGCTCAAGGATTTTATCAAGAAGAAGGCCTTGATTATAATAAGACATATGCTCCTATGGCTCGATTGGAAGCAATCAGACTATTATATGCTTTTGCGTCACATAAAAGGACCAAATTAAATCAAATGGACGTCAAGAGTGCGTTTCTAAATGGATACATTCAAGAGGAAGTTTATGTCAAACAACCACCGGGTTTTGAAGATCATGAATATCCGGATTATGTCTACAAACTCAAGAAGGCACTCTATGGGTTAAAGCAAGCACCTAGAGCATGGTATGAAAGGTTAAGTACTTTTCTAACTCAATATGACTATATTCGTGGTAAGATTGATAATACTTTATTTATTAAACATGTTGATCAAGATATGCTAATTTGTCAAATATATGTTGATGATATTTGTATTTGAGTGCTACTTAAGACTACTGGTGTTTGATGGCTTGTTCTTTTATGTAATGACATTACGCTTATTTTTTCTCTTCATATTTGTGTTTGATATTGATGACTATATGCGTTTCATTTATTTCATCTTGTTGGTTTGTATTAGTTGTTTTGATTACGACAAAAAGGGGAGTAAAATTGAAAATTGGATAATTTTTTAGTTACTTGATTAAGGGAGAGTATATATGTTAAATTGTCTTTGATTTGAGACTATCTTGATTTCAAATTACTTTTATAAATTTGATTTTACAAGGTTATTAAATTCAATTATTTATATGATTGAGGGGAGACTTCTAACTAAAATGACAAGGCATAAAACCTTGATCAATGTTTTCTTTGTTTTCATTTCTTACATAATTTCTAAGTGTTTTGTCATTATTAAAAAGGGGGAGATTGTTAGACCAATGGTGGTTGACAAATTAAATCCCACTTATGTTTTGATAATAATAAAATGTATAGAATTTATTAAGAAATTATTTCAGGTATTTTGTATTGAAATAAATCTAGAAGGCATTATAAATCATGGTGAAATTAAGAAGGAAATAATCTTCAACATGATAGAGACATTAAACATAAAGATTATGGGAAGATCTGATTAAATATATCTGTTAGAGTCAACACAAGTCGACCAACATATCACAAGTCGACTAATAAATTAAGGAGCATCAGATGGGGCTTGAAACAAGTTGACTAATGTAGTACAAGTCGACTACAAATCAATTGAATAGGATCGCTAGTCGACTATCATGACATTAGTCAACTGATCAAAGAGCGAAGTTAAAGCCTGTAGTGAAAAATGTTAATACTAGTCGACTATAACAGCTCGACTAGTCGACTAACAGATAGAGCTGAACAAGATGTGTCCGAATCATTCCTAAATGGAAAGGAAGAAATCAAGCAATGTCTATAAGAAATCATGCAACAGCTAGAAGATTTTTTACAACGTCTATATTCATCTCTAGACTCCAGATAAATAGTGGTTCATCAAGGGATCAAACTACTAAAGTCCAAAAAGCCAAAGAATTCCACTATTGTTCCAAATTTGCTCTATATTGCTCTTAGCTTGTTTCAAATTTGTATTGAACATTGTTCTTTCATCTTTATCTCATTATTATTGTGAGTTGAGTGATTAGTGGAAAGTCATTTGTGAGGTAGGATTTGTGCTAGAAAACAAATCAATTGTAAGGGTATCTTGAGCTGGAAATCAAGAGGTGTTGTAAGAGTTCACACTCAACTAAAAAGTGTGTAGTAAAGTGGTTTGCCAAATCCTAAGTGGGAGCTTAGGTAGAAGACGTAGGTCTTAGCACCGAACCTTTATAAAAACAGTGTTTGCTCTTCTTCCCTACTCTTTACATTTAAATTTGTTTAAATTGTTTTGTGTGAATTAACTTATAATTTTATTGTAGAATTTTACGAAAAGCTTTAAAGATCTATTCAACCCCCTTTCTAGATTGTTTACATTTGGGATAATAACTTGGATCCTGTATAACCTTAACATTATTAAAAAAAATTAAGACAAACTTTATTTACACCTTTTCCTTTTTCTTTTCATGAGTGGTTTTAAAAGTTGGCTTAATTAATTCAAACATTCCCATTGCTTTAATTAAAAAATTAAGACAAACTTTAGTTAAACCTTTTCCTTTTCTTTTGGAAAACTTTCAAAGTTTATTTATATATTTAACTACGATTTATAAATTAGAATTAATAAATTACTAGAAAGTCCAAAAGTTTTATTTATATATTTAAATACGATTCGATTGAGCTCGTGAGCTCGACCCAAGAGGGCTAAATTATGTTAGCTTTCGTGGAAACGACTTGACAAGAAAGTCACAGTCCTCTTTTGGCAACGTCACATTGCTCTGTTTGGGGCAATAATTAAGACAAACTTTAGTTACACCTTCACCTTTTTCTTTTGGAAGACTGGAGCAGCAGTGTCTTTTGGAAAACTATTAAAGAAAGACTTATGTAACAAACTTTAGTTACTTTACACCTTTTCCTTTCTCTTTTCAAAAAAGCTGGTTTAATTAATTCAAACATTCCCATTGCTTTAAGAGTCACGTAACAGAGTCTTTAGAAAAATTATTTAAAAGTTGGTTTAATTAATTCAAACATTCCCATTGTTTTAAAGAAAGACTTAAAGTAATATCAACAGTCTTAAATTTAGCTTAATTTTTAATAGTCTTAAATTTATATTCAATATAATTATGAAAATAAATTATATATATATATATTCAAAATATTGAATAACTTATCGATTGATTACTATAAAACATTTTAAAAACCTAATTACGTTTTTATTATGAAATAAGTATAAATAGAATGTTCTCATCATCACTTATATAATAATACAAGATTAGAGAACTTTATAATATCTTAAGATTACCGATTCATTTAGAGTTAGTCAACTGTCGACAAAGACTTTTAGTCCCACCTTGTACGTTCTTTGGCAGCAAACATAATAAAAGAAGACATTCATAACTTAAATATTCGCAAGTTGAAAAAAGGAAGAAAGAAAGAGCTCAATCATCACAGTTTAAGCCAAATGAATCTTTATACTAACACCATCCTCTCTTCATTTGCATGTCTGCAACTGATCCTTTTACTATCTTCCAACTTCCAATCGTGTCAGGCCAATTCTTTAGGGAATGAAACTGACAGGATTGCGTTGCTCCAATTCAAGAGTGGGATGTCCAACGACCCTTTTGGAGTCTTCAACTCTTGGAATGATTCCACTTCCTTCTGCAACTGGCATGGCATCACATGCGGTCGTCGACATCAACGAGTCACGTCCTTGAACATAACTGGAAAGAATTTGGTTGGAGCTATATCGCCATATATTGGAAATCTAAGTTTTCTCAAGACTCTGGTGCTGAAAAACAATAGTTTTACAGGTGAGATACCACAAGAAGTTGGCAACTTGCTTCGGTTGAGATTCTTTTCTCTCAGCTATAACAATTTAGGAGGAGATATTCCAACTAACTTGTCTCATTGTACCAAGCTCGAGCGTATAGGTTTTTCATACAACAAGCTTGTAGGAAAAATCCCTGAAAACATTGGTTCTCTTGTGGAGCTAAAGTATCTGGGCATTTTTCGAAACAACTTAACAGGAAAGTTACCATCTTCACTTGGCAACCTCACATTGCTCAATTCACTTTATGCTGGAGAGAACAATTTGGTGGGGAAGATTCCTCTTGAGGTAGGCAAATTGTCAAGCTTAAAAATGTTCGAGATTACAGTCAATAGTATTTCTGGTACAATTCCTGATACCCTTTTTAATATTTCCTCGCTCACTGACTTTGCAATTGCTGAAAATAAAATTGGTGGGACTCTACCATATGACGTCGGCCTCAATGTCCCAAATCTCATATTCTTTGGCACTTTTGGAAACATATTCTATGGATCGATCCCAGATTCATTTGGCAATGCTTCTAAACTGGAATATATTGATATTAGTAGCAATAACTTTGTTGGACAGGTTCCAATCACCTTGGGAATTCTAAAAAATCTTCAAGAATTAAACCTCGAAGAAAATAGCCTAGGAAGTAGGTCAGCAAATGACGTGGCTTTTTTAACTTCCTTGAAGAATTGTACCAATCTGGAGATCCTGAGCCTCGATGCAAATAACTTCGGAGGTGTTTTGCCTACATCACTTACTAATTTGTCTTCTCGGCTAAATAAGTTAACCCTTGGACGCAATTATTTCACGGGAAGTATTCCTGCAGGACTAAACAAACTAGTCAACCTAAGTGCTTTAGGCATGGAATACAACCATTTAACTGGTTCCATTCCCTCTGAACTTGGAATGTTACCCAACTTGCAAGCATTAGATTTGGACGAGAATAGGTTGTCCGGTCAGGTTCCATCTTCCATAGGCAACCTCAGCAATTTGTTTGGCCTACACTTGGATGCGAATCATTTGGAAGGAAACTTTCCTTCAAGTATTGGAAATTGCCAATCTTTGGTTGAATTCTCTGCTTCCGAAAATAAGTTTAGTGGAACCATACCCAAGGAGATTCTAAGCCTGCCTTTCTTAAGTAAATTGCTCGATTTGTCATGGAACTCCATAATAGGACATCTACCAACGGAAGTGGGAAATCTGAAGCAATTGAATACATTAGATATCTCTGCAAACAATCTGTCTGGTGAAATTCCATTAACCATTGGACAATGCCATAGCATGGAAAAACTTCACATGAATGCGAATTTTTTTCGAGGTTCGATTCCTTCAACTTTGGCTTCCCTAAAAGGCCTTCAGGAATTAGACTTGTCACGAAACAATCTTACTGGTGAAATTCCCCGAGATCTACAAAGCTTACAATTTTTAAGTTATCTAAATCTTTCTTTCAATGACCTTGAGGGAGAGGTTCCAACTGGAGGGGTCTTTACAAATGCAAGTGCAGTATCATTGATCGGAAACAAAAAACTTTGTGGCGGTACTCCTGAACTTTTTCTGTCAAAATGTCCCACCAAAATAACAAGAAAATCCGTTGCTTTCAAGCTATCAGTCATCATTCCTTGTCTCGTTGTAAGTGCCTTCTTGATATTCATCATCTTATTTTGTTTATGGAGGAGAAAATCTAAAAAGAAGTCACTTTCTAGAACTACTACTGTTGGAAAATTGCTCAATGTTTCTTATAAAGATCTTCATCAAGCAACTAGTGGATTCTCTGAAAGCAATTTAATTGGATTAGGTAGTTTTAGCTCTGTATATATGGGGTTTCTAGATCAACTGCAAAGACACGTAGCTATTAAAGTCCTCAACCTTCAAAACATGGGAGCTTCAATGAGCTTTCTTGCTGAATGCAAAACTTTAGGGAACATTCGACACCGAAATCTTGTAAAGATCCTAACATATTGCTCTAGCTTGGATTACAAGGGCAATGAATTTATGGCTCTAGTCTACCAATTCATGGAAAATGGGAGCTTGGAAAATTGGTTGCATCCAGATCTTGATAAAATAAGCACAATGAAAAATTTTGACCTTCTTCAAAGGCTAAATATTGCAATTGATGTATCATCTGCCTTACATTATCTCCATGACGATTGTGAAAGTTCAATAATTCATCGTGATTTGAAGCCTGGCAACGTTCTTCTGGACAGTGACATGATTGCTCATGTAAGTGATTTTGGTGTGGCAAAGATCATCTCAACCATCAATGACTTTTCACAAAGCCTAACTAGCACTACAAGGATAAAGGGGACGATTGGCTATACTGCTCCAGGTACCAAATACTTTCCCTTTAATGTTGCTTCGGATTTTATCATGTTCAATTATCACTTTTGTTCATCACATTAGCTAGACAACAAACAAAAAGATAAGCTAATTTATTGCAAATGACCTTTTCATTATTTCATTGATTGTAGAATATGGAATGGGCAGTGGTGCATCAAAAGAGGGAGACATATACAGCTATGGCATCTTAGTCTTAGAAATGCTCTCAGGAAGAAGACCAGTTGATGAAATGTTTAAAGACGAATTGAATCTTAGAGACTTTATTCGCATGGCCATGCCACAAAGACTAGAGCATATAGTAGACCCAGTTCTTCTTGAAACAGAAGCTACAAGAGAAGCAACCTCTAGAAAAAATGATAACAATGCAGTTGAGATCAATATGAACTTGAGCTCCATGAAACCAAAGGTGCGTAATTGCTTACTAGCAGTGTTTGAAGTTGGAGTTACATGTTCATCTGAATCGCCCACTGATCGAATGAATGCAGGGGATGTCAATAGGAAACTACATTTGATCAGAGATGCTTTTATGCGCAATTAGTTCTCTAGATGTTGATTAAGTACCAAAGATCATGTTACTGATTTCTTCTTCAACTATGTAGAAATAAAACTTATTAGCATTTAAGTCTTAATATTTTTAAATGTCCACAAAAGTATGATCTTATACATGTTAAATTCTTAATATGTATGTGACATTTCAGAAAATTATTATAAGAAAAATAATTTTTTTAGCAATAAATCTCCAGTTGCCAACAACTTTGATAGAAGCCCTTATAGTATCGTTAAAGTATCATCACTTGCAAGAGTTGCAACGTACAGGAACTTCTGAAATGTTTGTGACACTGTTCAAAAGGACTAGTGTTATAGATGAAATCATTTAACTGCTGCAAGAATTTGCTTCAAACATTCTCCTGTTAGTGCTTGTTCCTTGCAAGTCAATAGAACTTTAACATCTCCTGTTAATACTCTTTTTTCAATCCAATGAGAAGAAGTTTACAGGTTGGAAAAGTATTATCTACTTTTTCTAAATGATCCGTGGAATCACCTAGAGACAGAAATGTTAATAAACAACTAAATTTGATCAAGAAGGCTTTTCTGAGTATATAGACTCCACGAATGAATATTTGATCATATCTCAATGCCATTTTGTTTTTCCCATATCTAACTGTTGGGAAATTTTAATGATTCTAACCTTAAGTTTGTCTCTTAAGAGAGAAAGATCACTTTTTCCTTGCAAAACTGCAGAAATCATAAATTGAAAAAAACATTTTCATAACAAAAATACACCTTATAGCACTAAATACACCAACAGTCAGATCCTCGTGTAGTTTCTTAAATTTCGTCACGAGAGCAGGTTCTCCTTCGGTAGGATCCTCAAATTTCTGAGATCGGCAATACAAAACAAATAACAAAACTTTTCATCTTCTCTTTGCTCTCTGTTTTATGGAATATTCTTGCCAGTATTGTAATGTCTATTTACACCAAGCAGCAAAAAAGACCCCCCACTCTCTGCTTGATAAGACTGTACGTAATCTTCTGACCATCCAAGCCAGCTGCTTTCTCAACAGCCTGCACATTAATTGCAAACTTGTCAATCAAGGATCGATAATGATTCTAATAAAGCGATTCAATGGGCATAATCATAGATCAATACGCATAACTCCATGTTTAACCAACCAGATCTACGAACAGATTGAAAAGTAAAGGGCAAGAGAAAATGATTAATCCAATGGCTTGTTATTAAAGCAGGTTATTAATTTATATATCAATTTGGGATACTTCTGGAAATTATTCTGATTACGCTATTTTTACATTGTTTTTGGAGGTTAGGAGATGTGTAAGTTGTTTAGGAGAAAAATAAACTACAATTGGCTAGATTGGAGGAGAATAGAACATCCAGTAGTAACCAAAAGGAATTCACAATGCCACAGATGGGAAAACAAAATGACAGAAGCAGAGGAGTAAAACGCTAGCACCCCACGACGCCAAAACAGCACAGCAGTGGAGACGCAACACCAAAGCAAAGGGAAAGTGAAGCAACTTACCAGCTGGGAATTAAAAACGCACAGCAGCTGGCAGAGGATCCACACAAATGTGTTAACAAAATTTAATGAAATAAGATACGAATTGGTTAACCGGTCTGTTCCATAATAAAACAGCAATTGCAACGGCCATAAGTCAGAAAGGAATAAAACGTATTGGAATTATTATCTTTTCCATATGTGTAGGAGATGAGTTAGGAATAGATATAGAAAGTGTATCTATGTAAATCCCTGTACGCGGTAGAGATAAGGTCTGATTAGTTTGATATAGTTACTGATTTGTAGCCATAGCATATAGATAGCGTAACATATGGAGCATATCTCTCCATTTTGTATGTATATAATCCACAGCCATGCGTAGAAGGAATATACAGAAATTTTCTTCCATAATATTTTTCATGGTATCGAGCACCGTTTCGGTGACTCTACAAAATTTTTTCCACCCTTTCTTCTTAATTTTTTTAGACAGCCATGTCTACCGAAGCCTCCAAAACACAGTTATGGATACCTCAAGTCCATACTACATACATCATTCAGATCAACCGGACACCTACTTGTCCCGAAAAATTGAGCGGCTCAAACTATCCAACTTGGAGCAAATCAATAACTCATGCTCTCACACCAAGAACAAAATAGGGTTCATTGATGGCACAATCAATGCACCTTGAGACCGAGCAACGAGAATCGCTATATGGAATCGGTGCAATAGCATGATTCTTTCATGGTTAACACATTCATTGAAGCGATTTGGCCAAAGGCGTCATACACGCGAAATCAGCATATCAGGTTTGGCAAGATTTGAAGGATCAGTTCTCACAAAAGAATGCGCCTGCAATTTTTCAGGTACAGAAAGCCATTGCCACAATCACCCAAGGTACAATGTACATTTAGTCATATTACACAAAAATCAAGAGCCTCTGGGACGAGTTAGACACATATCGCTCATCCCCGCCTTGTAATCAAATGAAGGCACACAATGACGAGAAGGAAGAAGATCGTTTAATGCAATTTCTTATGGGTCTCAATGACACCTATAAAGGTGTCCGATCTAATATTTTGATGATGTTTCCTTGCCTAACATTCGACAGGCATATTCATTAATTATACAGGAAGAGACGCAACAACAATTGTCGTCGGAATCAACAAAGAACTTTACTATCGCAGCCGCCGTTCATGGACAAGGACGGACAAATCAGAAAAATCATAAAGGCAAGTATTGTGAACATTGTTCGAGGGGTGGCCACTCGATTGATGAATGTCGGAATTTAAAGTTCCATTGTAATTTTGTGACAAGAGAGGACACATAAGATAGGTGCGAGGCTCAAGAATGGTCAATCGGTCGTATACAACAACAACGTGGTTTTAAAATTCGAAATGGTCTCGCCACCGTGAACATGATGGATTCAATTCGGAAGAAAACTCTCCACCGGTACTATTTACGGGTTTCGATGAACAACTTCAAGAAATTGCCAAAGCGATTCGATGATTAATTGAATAACCGTGATGTTTACGCAAATCGCAGGGTTTCCTCATGAACTTTAATACTTGATAAATTCATTTTCACAAAACCATGGATTTTGGATAGTGGGGTATGATCATATTGTTTCAAATTGAGTTATTTATCAATTCAACTCCATCACCGGTTTCTTTGGTAAACCTTCCTACTGAGCTCAATAGCCCCTATCACGTCGAAAGGGACCATCCAATTTAATAGACATATCAAATTAGAACATGCTTTATCGTGCCTTCTTTTCATTTAAATCTTATTTCAGCAAGTAAGCTCACTAAAGCACTAAATTGTTGTGTTGTCTTACTTCCCAATGGTTGTATCTTGCAGGATCTGGCTACGGGGAGGACGATTGGCTCGGGTGAACAGCGAGACGGTCTTTATTACATGAAGCCTTCCCAAAAATTACCCGACTCTTTCCATGTTTCCGATGTCTGGATCTCGGCATATGAGATTCGGCCATCCGTCTTCATCACGTTTGAAATTAGCATCTTTGTTATTTTCTTTCAATAATACATCTGCTCATAATAACTGTGATATCTGTCCCATTGCTAAACAAGCAAGATTGCCTTTTATTTCTAGTAAAATAAATACACAACATCCGTTTGATTTGTTACATTGCGATATTTGGGGCCCTCATAAATCACCTACTTATTCAAATGCACGATTTTTTTTAACCATCGTCGATGATTTCACTAGATGCACTTGGGTCTTTTTGATGCAACACAAATCAGATACTCAACGTCTACTACGATCCTTCATCACTTTTGCATATACTCAATTCCACATCCGTGTTAAAGCCATCCGAACAGATAATGGTACGGAATTTCTTTCCATGCGTCAATTTTTTCTTGATCACGGCATTGAGTACCAACGTACGTGTCTATACCCCCAACAAACGGGGTGGTTGGCGCAAACACCGCCATATACTCGATTCTATGCGATCCCTTCTTTATCACCAAATTTACCTATTTGTTTTGGGAGATTGCATTTTAACCGCGGTATACCTAATTAACCGCTTACCTTCCCCATTCATCAAATAAAACACCTTTTCAACTATTATACAACCAAGTTCCATCTTACACATTTACGTGTTTTCGGCGATCTATGTTTTGCAACAGTGAGTCATCCCAAGCACAAATTTGATCCCCGAGCTCGACGGTGCGTCTTTATTGGGTACCCGCCTAATCAAAAAGGCTACAAATTATACGATCTTGAAGACCACACTATTTTTGTCAATAGGGACGTGATTTTCACGAAACCATTTTTCCCTTTCATGAAACATCACCTCCACAACCTTCTGTCTTACCAAATTTCCTCCTAGACTTAGATAATCATCATCCTACAATTCCTACCACACTGCTGAACCCACAATCAGAATTACCAACTTCAAACAATGAGCCCATTACCGAACCGTCACCCAATGAGCCTATTGTGCCCAATTCCTCCACTGAGCCTATTCCAGACCCTATACCCACTGAATCTCCAGCGCCTAATTCATCCCCTAATATTTCTACACAACCACTCCGACATTCTACACGTCCCAAGCATCCACCTGCATGGCATAAAGACTACTTGCTACCACCTCGCGCGAATCAGTCCACTCCCAGCCAAGGTCCTTTCTCAGGTACACGATACCCACTTTCTCATTTTATTTCTTATTCCAAATTATCCTCTGCTCACTGCACATTTTTAGCTAACATCTCTACACATAGAGAACCTTCATCATATGATCAGGCCATTCTTTCTCCCCACTGGAAGGAAGCCATGGAAGCTGAATTATCAGCATTGACAGAAAACAACACTTGGAGTATTGTTTCACTACCAGCTGGCCACAAACCCATAGGATGCCGATGGGTTTATAAATTAAAATCTGGTCCGATGGGAGCATTGAGCGATATAAAGCGCTTAGTCGCTAAAGGCTACACCAGTGGAAGGGATTGACTATGGTGAGACCTTTTCTCCCTTCGCTAAACTTACGACATTACGGTGCCTTTTGATCGCTGCGTGACTAGAAACCGTTCACTTACCAACTTGACGCAAAATGCATTTTGCACGGTGACCTTCATGAGGCTGTTTACATGGAGCTTCCTCCGGACTTCGCCGACAAGGGAGAATCGTGTTTGTCGGCTTCATAAGTCCTTATGCGGATTGAAACAAGCGTCCGGCCCGGTTTGCTACTTTCTCTAAAGTTATTCAAAAGGCGGATATATTCAATCAAAAGCGACTATTCTTTATTTACCAAGTCATTGGATCATCTTTCACAATTGTCTTGCTATATGTCGATGATATACTTTTAGCGAGAAATGATGACGTCGAAATGAGGCATCTCAAGGCATCTTTGCTCAGACATTTTGAATCAAGGATCTTGGCACCTTAAAATATTTTACGGGCATTGAATTTTCTCGATCTAAACATGGGATTTTATGTCTCAAAGAAAATATGCATTGGACATTTTGGATGATCTGAGTCTAATGGAGCAAAACCGAGAAGTTCGATGGAGCAAAATTTAAAACTTACTCTTGCGATGGTGATTTATTACATGATCCAACTAAATATCGCGGAGTTAGTTGGAAGGCTCATCTACCTCACCGTCCAAGACCGGATATTGTCTATTCAGTCAGAACTTTAAGTCAGTTTATGCAAGAGCCTCGCAAATCACATTGGGATGCGGCATTACGAATTCTGAAATACATTAAGGGGACGCCCGGGCAGGGATTATTACTTCCCTCTAATAATGATCTTAAGATGAAAGCCTATTGTGACTCAGATTGGGGAGGATGTCGTGTCACTCGAAGATCAGTCAGTGGTTATTGCATTTTTCTGGGAAATTCATTGGTGTCCTGGAAATCTAAGAAGCAAACCAACGTGTCAAGATCATCTGCCGAAGCTGAGTATCGGGCCATGGCAAATGCTTGCCTGGAGCTAACATGGTTACATTATGTCCTGCGAGACCTTAAGGTTCCAATGGGCATGCCTACACCTTTGTATTGTGATAACCAAGCGGCACTCCATATTGCAGCAAATCCTGTATTTCATGAGCGTACGAAGCATATCGAGATAGACTGTCACATCGTACGCGAAAAATTGCAAGCTGGAATGATAAGTCCATCACATGTTTCTTCACATTGTCAGTTAGCAGATATATTTACAAAGCCTCTCGGGAAGGATCAGTTCGTGACTTTGCGAAACAAGTTGGGAGTTCATGATATTTACTCACCAACTTGAGGGGAGTATTGGAATTATTATCTTTCCATATGTGTAGGAGATGAGTTAGGAATAGATATAGAAAGTGTATCTATGTAAATCCTCATGCAGCGGTAGAGATAAGGTCTGATTAGTTTGATATAGTTACTGATTTGTAGCCATAGCATATGGAGTAGCGTAACATATGGAGCATATCTCTCCATTTTGTATGTATATAATCCACAGCCATGCGTAGAAGGAATATACAGAAATTTTCTTCCCATAATATTTTTCAAAACGACAGATGAGACAAAGTCAAAACGCAAGAGCGGAAAGTACACAACAGCTCGCAAGTTAAAAGAGTCCACAGACAAAACGACACAGCAGCAACGTCCAGGAGAAGATTAGTCCAAAACGCAGTGGACTGGGGGACGTTTGAAGACGGCAAACGTTTTAACGTGCCAGGCTTTTATTTCGACGAAAATGCCGTTTTTCTGGAGGGACATGTTTTTGGGATACAGAGGAGGTGGCTCACTTGGCAAGAGGCTTTGGAGAAACCTTTTACTTTCAAGGGAGATAACGTGCGCGGGTGGAGTTAAGGTTAGATTTTAGAATCAGAAAATAATTAAAATAGAACATAATTAAAAAGAGAGTACAAAGGACAATTTAAAAATTAACAATTTTTTTTAAATAAATAATAGATCATATTTTATTACTTTAATTTAACACTCTCAAATATTTTCTTTAAACATAGCCAACATTTTTAACTTTGAATCATTCTCCAAGGGTACAAGTTCTACACCTAAAGCTCTCCAATGTTGTTGTGCTCTAAACCTTTTTTTTGGTAAGAATAATTTTCTTTTAAATAATATTCATGTATTCTTTCTTTTCTATGACTTGTAACTAAGTTATTAATTCTAATTAGAGGATTATATTGAAGCTTTAATTCTAAATCGATTGTGAGATCGAATAGGTCTTATGGAATTTATCCGTGTATGGATATTTATTTATTTCTTGAATTTACTGATTTTATGATAGCTTTAAGTTTTATTGAATAGATACATATATTTAATAATCCTAAAATAATCTACTACTAACTAAAATGGCAAATATGTAATTGTTTGTTAGTCAATGATCAGAATACCGTTAAGTACCGGATAATACCGTAGAACGCTTTAAAATCTACCGGAATCTGCATCGAACTAGAAAATCTTCTTGGTTAAAAATTCAGGCCGATGCAAAGCCGTTTTGTCGATCTTAGGTAGGAACCAAAAATTCCGGTACCTTTCGAAAAATTTTGCAAAAAAATAGTTAGTCAGGGACCATTTTGCAAAATTTAAAAATTTAACCCTAAAAAATCCCAACCCCCCGACTGCCTCTCTCTCTCACTCACCTTTGTCGACTCTCCCTCTCAAATTTCGCTCTCTTCATCGCAATGTCATCATGGTCGCCACGCCACTGCCTGCCTCGCCACCACCACCTGGCCTCCTCGCTCCTCCTCCTCCTCTTCTCCTCTTCGTTGTCGCCACCGGTCCTCCTCTGCTCTACGTCACTCTTCTCCTCCTCCTCCTCCTCGTCTTCTCCTCCACCTCCACCCCAAGATGTGTCGCCTCACCGGCCACCGACAGCTCCGACGCCCCACCAACCACCGATCCAGACGCCGATCCGACATTTAACAAGATTTTTTGGGTGTGTGTTAAGTGTTAACTGTTAAATCATGATTTTGATGGTAAATAGATGTTGTTTTGTGTTGTGGATTGAAATTTGGAAATTGATTGAATTTGTGGTGTCGGTGGGTGGTGGACTTGTGGAGGATTGGCTGAAGTTGAAATGTGGAGTTTTGATTTTTGAAGTGGCCGAAGTTGACTTGTGGATGTGGAGGATTTTTGAATACCGAAGTTGTGAGGATTTGGGTTTTGGCATGGATTAATTTCTAATTAGTGAATATTGAATTATTGATTGTTTTGTTTTAGAATTGTTTTGGAAATTGGAACGAGGATTGGTTTGAAAAATGTTGGAATGGAATTTTTGAATGTTTAGAAATTTAATTGTTTTGGAATGTAATTTTTGAAGTTGATAATTTGAAACTATTAGATTGAAGGTGAAGAATATCGTGGGTAAGTAATTTATGTGATTTTGTCATAAATTTCTAATTATGCAAAGATTGTAAAATGGAATTGTAAATTAGAATTGGAAATTTGGAATTGAAAATGGAATTGTAAAATGGGGTTAGTAACTTAGTATGTAATTAATTATGTATTATGCAAAGATTGTTAAAACTTAAAATTAAAAGTTGATAGTTAACATTTAAGCGTAAATGTAAAAATAATAATCAAATATGAAATTAATAATCAAATGTAAAATTGATAATTCAATGTGAAATTGTAAAATTGATAATAAAATTTTGTAAAATTGTAAAAACTTGTTTGAGATTAAAGAAGTGATGTATTGAATGTTTGTTGTCAAATTGTGAATATGTTGTAAAATTATGTCAAATGATGAAATTGTATGATTGTATGAATATGGAAATGGAATAGAATTATGATTGTTGTGTAATTGTTAGTATTGAAAATTGTTGAAAATGGAATTATGATTGTTTTGTAATTGTTAGGATTAGGAATTGATGGAAATGGATTGGATATGGAATGGAATTATGATTGTTGGGTAATTGTTAGGATTGAAAATTGTTGTAAATGGAATTAATGGAAATGGAATTATGATTATTTTGTAATTGTTAGGATTGGAAATTGTTGAAAATGAAATGAATAGAAATTGAATTATGATTGTTTTGTAATTGTTAGGATTGGTTATTGTTGGAAATGGAACGCATGGAAATTGAATTATGATTATTTTGTAATTGTTAGGATTGTGAATTGTTGGAAATGAAATGAATGGAAATTAAATTATGATTGTTTTGTAATTGTTAGGATTGGAAATTGTTGTAAATGGAATGAATGGAAATGGAATTATGATTGTTTTGTAATTGTTAGGATTGGAAATTGTTGGGAATGGAATGAATGGAAATGGAATTATGAATGTTTTGTAATTGTTAGGATCGGAAATTGTTGGCAATGGATTGAAATAGAAATAGAATTATGAATGTTTTGTGATTGTTGTGATTGGGAATTGTTAAAATTGGTAATAGAATCATGATTATTTTGTGATTGTTGAAAGTTAGAATTGGTAATGAAATTATGATTGCTTTGTAATTAATGGGATTGGAAATTGTTAGTTAATGTTGGAATGGACATAGAATTATGATTGTTTTATTATTGTTAGAATTAAAATTGTTGAAATTGGTAAAGCAATTATGAATGTTATGCGATTATTTGGATTGAAATTGACATTATTTGGTAGGAATGGAAATAGCATAATGAATATTTTTTATTGTTGGAATTGGAAATTGACATTATTTGGTAGGAATGGAAATACAATAATGAATGTTTTGTGATTGTTGGAATTGGAAATTGACATTATTTGGTAGGAATGAAAATACAATAATGAATGTTATGTGATTATTGAGATTGGAAATTGACATTTTTTTGGTTTTGTTATGTGTTGGAGTATGTTTTGTGTTACTTATGATATATATGTTGATTGGTTTGGATTGTTAGCTTTGTGATTATTACAGAATGAGTTATATTATATAAGATAGATATGCATATTGTCATTGTGTATTGAAATTATGTGTTATTTATTTTTGTATGCACGATAAATGAAAGGAGGTTCAAATACTCCGATCAACCTAGTTCGGAAGATCTGATGATCCGACTTGGGCTCGTCTTTGGTGTGGTTCTTAGTCGAAAAGAATCATACCATTTGCTTGTTTGTAACAAGCATTTGAAAGGTGGAGGAATCACCCGATTAAAAAGGCAATTAGCTGGGGTTAAAGGAGATGTGGAAGCATGTAAAAAAGTAAGTCATGATGTGAAGTGGCAGATGAAAACATTACTTGATGAACATCAATTTGAGAAAGATAGAAGGGGAAGATTGAATCTTGAAATTGGTAGTGAAAGTTCATTTCCCGATTTTCGTGGTGATTATGGAGATGTTGAAGGTGGAAGTGGTAGTGGTAGTGGTCTGAATGCTGGTAGTGTTCCATCTCACCTCGGGATCATCTGAGAATCTGAAGTGAGGAAGAGAAGAAGGCATTTGTCGGTTTCTTTGCACCACGAGCAACTCCTGAGCCCAACCTTCATTAGTAGTAGTCAATGCGAGACAAGAGATGCGGCTCATGATGTGAATATAATGATAGCTAGATGGTGGTATGATACTGAGTTCATCATTTAATGCTTCTCGATCATATTATTATCAACTTATGATAGATGCCATAGCCTCTTATGGTCCAGATACAAAGGGCCATCGGTTGATGACTTAAGAGGTAAATTTTGAGTTGTCTTTATCGAAGTGAGAACTTATTTGGTGAAAAAGAGTGAATTGGGGTATTAATGGATGCTCAATTATGTGTGATGGTTGGACGAATAGGAGACAAGAGCCAATTATAATTTTTTTGGTTTATTCTTGTAATGGCTCTATGTTTTTAAAATCGATTAATGCATCTGGACTAGTAAGAAATGCTGATACTTTGTTTGTGATATTTGATCAAGTTGTTAATGAAGTAGGGGTGGAAAACATTGTTCAGTTTATTACAGATAATGATTCCGCTTATAAAGCGGCAGGGCAAAGGTTGCAGAGAACCTATAATTCATTTTTTTGGACTCCTTGTGTTGCACATTGTATTGACTTAATGATGGATGATATAGGAAATCCTAGGTAATTTCCTGTTTTTGATGAGACCATGCAAAAGGCAAAAAAGGTGACAAAATTTATTTATAATCGTGCATGAGTTTTAAATTTGATGAGAAGGGAATTTACCAATGGTAGGAATTTGTGTCGCCCTGCTGTGACAAGATTTGCAACAAACTTCTTATCACTTCAGTCTTTTCTTTTGTTGAAGAAAGAGTTAAGGCAAATGTTTACAAGTAAAAGTGGGTTACATCTCAACATGCTAGGTTTAATGCTAGAATGGAGGTTTGTAGTATCTTACTGGAAGATAGGGAATTTTGGTCGCAATGTCAATTCGTTATCCGAGTTTGTGAGCCTTTGTTAAGGGTGCTTCGGTTGGCTAATAGTGAACAAAAGCCAACAATGAGTTATATTTTTGATGCTATGGAGAGAGCAACGGAAGCAATCAAGGCTAATATGAAAAATAGGCCTTCTTTATACCAACCATATATCTCAATCATTAATGAGAGAAGGAGAAAACAACTTTCTTCTCCATTGTTTGTAGCTAGGGCATTTTTGAATCCTAATGTGTATTTTAGACTGGATGTTGAAAAGCAAGTTGAAGTTAGTAGAGGAATGCTTTTCACAATTACAACAATTGTTCCTCATGACTCAATGCAAGTTGTTTTAACCACATAAATGGAGACTTATAAGTTCTCTTATGGGGATTTTGGAATGTCGATCGCTATTCAACAAAGATGATTTCTTTCTTCAGGTATTACTTATTTCCTATTTCTTATTTGTTGAAAATTATTTATCACTTTATTTTGTTTATAACACTACTTTTGTTTTCTTATTACTTGCAATTTGGTGGGATCTATTTGGATGTAGTGTTCGAAATTGAGAAAGTTGCGATTGATTTTAAGTCAATGTGTGAGTGCTGTTGGGTGTGAAAGCTGGAGCACATTTGAATTTATCCATTCCAAGAAAGGAATAGATTGGAGCATAAGATGTTGAATGACTTGGTTTATGTTCGTTACAATTTAAAGCTTCGGGAAAGGTATGTTATTTTCATTATTAATTTTGATATATTTTTTTTTTTATAATTTTCTAATAATTAAATGTAATTGTTTACTAGGACTCTTAGTAGCACAAGTTGGTCAAATGATTCAATTGCGATTGATAATATTGATATTTTGGCAGATTGGGTTTCTGAAGAACCCAATTTGGTTGATGTGAGTGATTTGAATTTGGAAGATAATCTTGGATGAGAAAGCATTGACATATCATTTGGTGCATTAAATTTGAATGATGATGATGATAAAGCTCCTCTCAATGATGAGGATTTTGTACCAAATGATCGATTGGGACGATGAAGTTCAAGCGGTGTCTGCCATCGACGATTAATTTCGAGTTTTTCCTCTTCTTTTAATTTTACTTGTATTTAATCATTGATGTTTATGTTAAATTATATGTATGTAATGTAACCGTAATATTTTTGTTTCAGTTCAACTTCTACTTGATTGCTTATTAAGTCATCAACTCTTATTGTAATATTTATTGTTCTTTTTATCGGATGTTTTGAATGTTTTGATGTAAATATGTAATATTATTTATTACAATGATGAAATTGTATGATTGTAATATTTTAAATGCTTTGTATTATTCTTAGTTTTATAATTGTATGATGATGATTGTCTTTATTTATATTAATTGTGGTTATTATTTATATATAAAATATTTAAAATTATTTTATTTCAAATTAATTGTCATTATTATTTATTATTAAAAATTTTAAAGCATGGTTAATGTAAGCGATAAAGTAGTAAAGTATATCGAGACAGGTTGTATAATATATCAATATGGACTATTTTGCAAAATTTAAAAAATTTAGGAACTATTTTATAAATTTAAAAATATCAAAACGATACCGTGCAGTGCCGACCCGATTGCAGTGCAAATAGATGCAAATGCGATTCGTTCGAGTCCAATATGGTACGGTATTCATAACATTATAATTTTATTTCCTCGTTAATCTATGTCGTGGAATTACTTAATCTGATTCCAATAAATCATATTTAAGTCTCTCAAAATTTTAAGGTTGTCGCTAAATCCTATGAACTAGGTTGTCTTTTGATTAGGGAGTAATTAGTCGATCCATCCGGTAAATGCATTATAAGCAAGATAGTCCTCCCACAAAACCACTGGAAAATTTGCACAAAACTAACGGGTATAGCAAGCTTCCAAAGATGTTTTTCTTATTGCCTATTTCATTAAATCACCAGGAACGTCATTTTCTTAGAGCAGGGATCATTGAAGAGCAAGCCACAAATACAAGCTAATGTAAAGTACCTGTCCTGTAAGCAGTGGGGTATCAGCAAGTCCTGGTGTTCACACCGGCCAAGTCTGTACACAACAAATTTGATATATTGAGGGCCAAAAAACAATTGGAATGCTCCAAAAAAACTCAAGTATATAAAATTTTGACACCCTGAAAGTCAAGCTCCGACACAGTATCCCACAAGTATATAGAATTTCAGCCAATGATTCATTCGAGTAGAAAGAAGAAAGATAGCTCAAACTTCATAATAGAGACGGAGCCATCATTACTCATCAAACAAAGATTACCAGGAATGTGAACTACTGAAAAATTCGATCAAAATGATCTGACCAAGAATTCAAACCTTTACTGAATATTGGCCGGGAGGTGCAATATAAGTGGTCTTCCCCATGGCATCAGGGGGAAGTGCGACACGGTGCTGCATTAAACTGTTCTAAAAGACGGTCTGGAATGCTACAAAAGAAATGCAAAATGTTAGATAACACAAACGACAAACTCATCAAAACACATAAAGATGATACTCCTTCACAGAGCTTAGCATTGATAAACTTACCGGATACAAATCTCCACTAGTCAGAAGATCTCCCTCACCTGTCCCAATCAAATAAATTAGAATTAATTCACAACAAAAAGACAAAGGAAAAGCAAACACAAAAGTACCTATTTTTTTGGCTGAAATTCCCAGAGTGTATCTTTGTCAAGAGCAGGAACAGAGACATCACGAGGAATATAGACATCACCAAATCTTTTTGCAATGGTTTTCAGGGGTCTCTATTTTGATAAAACAAAAAGATAAAACAAGCAAATGATTAAATAATGAAGTGTTAGGGGAGAATTACATATGATCCCTGGTCGGGTCGGCGATCTTGGGCGGACTCGATCAAACAACCTTGGGCGATCGGCCCATTCTTTATAGAAAAGTCTCGACCCAATCTTCTGACGATGCCCAAGCCCGATCCACGCTTTCCACGCCCGTTAGCATGAGAAAACCTACCATGCAGAGGTAGAAGTCTACGTAAAGACCTAAACCTAACTACAAAACCATATATAAGGTATAGTTTTCCCATAATGGAGGTACGTAATCATAAACCTAATTCTTTGGCTCTTACGGCAATCCCACCTTCACCAAAAGACTGACTTGAGCGTCGGAGGGGCTAATCGGGACACAATCCCCGACGTGCCTTCCTTGGTTTTGCAGGTACCATCGCGTCGGAAACGTCACTGAAAGCAGCAGACTTATGGATCCAAACGGCGTTGATTCAAATGAATCCGGCAGAACAAATGGCGCCACCGTGGCCCGACTTCCGCACCACATCCAAACACACAGATAAGTCGGTGGCGGCGAAACCACGATAGCCGCTATATCGCGACCACAGCGATGCAACGATAGTTTTCGACTCCTGACTCAACTCTGCTGCACATACGTGTTTCACGCACGGAATCCTCAGATCCTAACGATCAACCACAGCCTCAAATCTTGGAACAAGAAGAACAGAGCGTAGCTTTGGAGGATAACGCAGCGCTCAATACGCACCCGAATATCCAACTCCGACCGGGTGCAGATCCTCTTCCGACCATACACACTACCCTGACCCGAAAATAGATAGAAGAAGTTCCTGATCTGTTGATCTGCCAAATCTTGCGATCTCAGCAGCACAACAAACCATCTCGCACGCAAGCCGCTCGGCAGACCATCGGCGATGACGACCGATCATTGCCCAACCGGCCCTAGCCTAGAAAATCATGGATGATCGGATTAACGCAATTATGAGCTTCCATCCAGATCGCCGACGGCGTGTCTGACTCCCTTTCACTCAAAATCTGGATAGCCTCCGGCTTTTCGCACAAAAATACCAACCCCGAGAAATACCTTTGGGAAGACCGACCCCTGGATTACTTGCGGACTTCCATCCATGATGAACCTACATTGTGTTCCTGGACGCTATCAATGTAAGGCTTTACTGCGGCCTTTCAATAGGGAGCTTCGGTGATGGTTCAACAAATTGCCCCAGTTGTATCACATGCTTGAAGATTCGAGTTGTTATTCTGAACCGGTTTGCCAGTAAGTAATGCCACGAAGGCACTTTGGAGGTAATGCAACTTACGAGGAAGGAATGAAAGCTTGTGGGAATTCATCACTCGATTGAATAACGGTCAAAGTCCCGACCTCACTTGCTCGTCCATGTTGGCGCGCTTATGAATATCTGATGGATGAGGAGTTCAAGAAGTCGTTAGCCCTCGATCAACCCGATCCATTCAGGAGATAAGAAACAGGGCGGATAGGTATATTTAGCTTGAAGAAGTGCTGAAAAATACGAGGCGTCGGACGGATGATTGCTCGCCAAATGACGGAGATTCGCACCGCGACAAGCAGCAAAAAGGCGGTCGAATCGGAGAAGGCCGACCGATCGGTAGGGAAATCAACAGGAGTTCACCCCACTCAACAGGCGATATGCAGAAGTTCTGGCGGCCATGAAAGCGGATGGGGAAACTATCCGAGAACCCAATAAAATGAAGACCCCCTACAAGGATAGGAACCCCAATTTATATTGTCGTTTCCACAAAGAGGTCGACCATGATACGGAAGATTGCTGGCAGTTGAAAAGAGAAATCGAATTCCTCATACAAAGGGGAAGGTTAGGCCGATTCGTGAGGCGCGAACAAAATGCCGATCGGGATAATCAGCTCAGGCCATGTTTGCAAGACAATAGGCGAACGCCTCGGCGCTAAATAGCAGAATGATGGAGGGAGGCGTCGACCACGATAATCAAGAGAAGAGAGAGGGCGATCGAGGGAAAGAAATGACAGAAACACCGGGCAACAAGACGACCGACCGACTGGGGTCATTAACATGATATTTGGTGAAAATGCAGCAGGAGGATCTACCAATAAAGGGAGAAAAAGATATGCCAAACAGGTCGGCAGAGACTCATCCACCAAAAAACTGAGGGAGAACGACGGGACGATATCATTCGATGAGTCCGACCTCGACGGAGTAAGTTGCCCTCATGATGATGCTCTCGTGATAAATCTGAATATGGACGGTTACGAGGTGAAGCGGGTGATGATTGATACGGGAAGCTCGGTCGATTTGTTGTATTACGAGGCCTTGGCGAGATGAAGGTACCAAGACCGACTACTACCTACTGACGGCCCCATTAAAGGAGTAATCGGGCGTCGACTTACCGTTCGCTCGGGTAAATTTGAAAGTGAAGTTGAGCGAAGCCTGTCGGATAGAAAGGGACGTTGAGTTCCTAGTCGTCAAGTTTCAAGGGAATACAACGAATAATCGGGCGGGCTACTCAAAAATGCCCTCGGATCGGTCGTCTCCACCTACTACCAGTTATGAAGTTCCAGACACCCCACGGAGTTGGTGTTGTCGAGGTCGACAAAAATTGCGAGGAATGTTACTTAATGAAACGAAAACATTAGATGGGGCGGTAGTCTTGTGAGCTCTCTTGATGTGCGGCCGATGAGGATATGGATAGGATGAACCCAGTAGAAGAAACACAGCGGGTCGGACTGGACGAAGTCGACCCTTTCAAATTCACAAACCTAGGCTCCGAGCTGCAGAGTGACCTGATTAAAGAAATCACAGCTTGTCTGGTGAAAAATAGATCGGTTTTTGCTTTGGTGCCGAGCGACATGCCTGAAATTTCCCGATCCGTTGCGTCGCACTCCCTCGGTATACGGCATGACTACAAACCGATCAGACAGAAGAAGCGATGGCACAACAAGGAACGATAGGGGGTGATCGAGAAAGAAGTAGAAAAATTACTCAAGGCCGGGTTCATCCGAGAAGTCAAGTACCCCGAATGGCTCGCCAATGTGGTTTTAGTGAAAAAGAAGAATGGGAAGTGGAGAATGTGCATAGATTTCACCGATTTGAACAAAGCATGTCCAAGGGCGGTTTCCACTGCCCAAGATCGACCGGCTAGTAGACTCCACCTCGGGACATGAACTTCGGTTTCTGGATGCCTTCTCGGTACCATCAAATCGAGATGAGCCTTGAAGGCGAGGAAAGACCGCCTTCATCACCGAAAGCAGGGCACGTATTATTACCAAGTGATGTCGTTCAGTCTAAAGAATGCTGGGGCTACTTATCAACGGCTCATCATGGAGGTCTTCAAAACACAGATAGGTCGATCTGTCGAGGCTTACGTAGATGATATGGTGGTTAAAAGTAAGACGGCCGCCAAGCATGTGGGAGATTTAAAAGAAGTCTTCCAGACACTTGATAAATTTCAGATGAAACTGAACCCTGAAAAATGCGTCTTTGGTGTGGCATCCGGAAAATTCCTTGGGTTCATGATTACTCAACGTGGGATTGAGGCTAATCCAGAAAAGATTGAAGCCATCCTCCAAATGCTTTCACGAGGTCCTTGAAAGAAGAACGAATCTTCGACCGTCGAATAGTCTCCCCGAGTAGATTTGTGTCAGTTAAGGGACAAGTGTCTCCCATTTTCAAGATCTTGAGGAAAGCGAGCGTGACTCAGTTCAATGGCGGACGAGTGTGAAAGCTTTTCAATACTTAAAGCAATACTTGTCTAGTCCGCTTATCCTGCAAAGCCTTAGAGGAGAGAACACGATTATATACTTGGCGATTCTGGAGGGTCGGTCCGCACTACTTATTCGATCGGAGAAGCGAACAACACCCTATCTATTACGTCGAAAAAGTATTGACCTGACCGGAAACACGATACACGCCAATAGAAAACTAGCCCTCTCCCGATAATGGCGGCTCAAGCTAAGGCCTTACTTCAAAGTCATACAATTGAGGTATGGACCGACCAACCCCTAAGGCAAGGTGCCTTCAAAAGCCCGAAACTTGGTCGACTAATAAAGTGGGAGGTAGAGCTGGGAGGTTCGACCTACATGATGAGACCTCGCCTGACCATTAAAGCGCGGTGTTGGCGGACTTCATCGCGAGATGAGCCAACCTAACTCGAAGACGCAGCGCCTCACTCTGGAGCTTGTTTGTTGACGTGCGTCCAATGCCGAGGGATGTGGAGCGGGAGTAGTCTGATCAACCGCACAATGAAGAAAAGGTGGAATCGCCCTTGACGAGTTCAAAGCCTCCAATAACGAAGCGAAATCGAGGCCCTAATAACCGTCTCCAGTGGCTAAGGAAATGGAGATCGGGCATCTAAAATATATAGCAATAGCAGTGGTGGTCGGTCAAGTCACCGGCAAGATGAGGAACGCGGGAACAACATGATCAAGTACTTGGAGCTGGTAAAGCAGGAGTTGAGCAATTTCAAACAGTACTCGATGAACAGAATAGAACGAGCTCAAAACGCTAAAGTGGATGCGCTCTCCAAAATGGCTTCTGACCATGATGTCATGAACAATGTTCTGGTCGAACGACTAGACTGGCCTAGCATTCAAAAAGCCAAGGAAGCTCTCGACGTAAGTACCAGTCGATCGAGTTGGATGGAACCGATCATACAATACCTTTCGGAGGGAAAACAACCGGAAGACACGTCGGAGGCCAAGAAACTAAGAATAAAGGCAGCCGAGTACACGGTCGTTAACAACACTTTATACAAACGGTCCTACGACTGGCCACTGCTTCGATGCTTGAATGAAGAAGAAGCCGAGCAGGCAATGGCCGAAGTTCATGAAGGGATGTGTGGAAACCATGTAGGAGGTAGAATGTTGGCTCACAAACTGATCAGACAGGGGTACTACTGGCCGACAATAAGAAGAGACTGCCAGGGGAAAGTCGACCAATGCGAGGCCTGCCAAAGAAACAGTAGCCTGTCTCACCAACCGACCGAAAGGATGAAAATTGTGAGCCATCCTATCCCATTCGCTCAATGGGGAATGGATATACTGGGGCCTTTCCCTCTCGGTCCCGGGCAGAAGAAGTTCTTGATAGTGGCGGTGGAATACTTCACCAAATGGGCAGAAGCGGAAGTGGTCGCCACAATTTTTGAGCAGAAGGTAGAGAACTTTGTGATGAAGAACAGAATTACCCGCTTCGGGATGCCCATGGTAATCTGTTACGGATAGCGATCGACGCTTCGACAACGACAAGTTCGAGATTTATCACGACCGACTAAAGATCAAGCTACTGGTGACGGTAGCTCATCCCCAAAGCAACGGACTCATGGAAAACACCAATAAAAAGATAATGAACGCTCTCGAAGCGCTGGATGGCCGAAAGACACAGGTGGAAGAACTAGATGAAGTGTTATGGGCATCTGAACCACACGAAACAGAGCTACGAAACACCATTGAGAATGACCTTCGTGGCGAAGCTTTAGTTCGATGAGAGGCATTGCACAATCAAAGGGTGTCGGGCTATGAAGAAGAGAAATGATGAAGCCATGAGAGCGTAACTCGTTCTCCTCGGTGAGGATAGAAAAGGCGTCGCTCAGAGGCCATCGTGCAAAAGGCGACCAAATTCTACAATGTAAGGGTTAAGCGAAGCGATGTAAAGGTAGGTGGTTACGTCTCTGGCCGGCCGAGGAAGCATCTGGCTTCGGACCAACGTGGGAAGGACCTTATCGAGTGATTAAGCAAGTCGGGCATGGTTCTTACATCCTCGGCGATCACGAAAGGAAGGTTCTACCAAGGCCTTGGAACTCGCGAAACTTGAAGGCGTTCTACCAAGAGATAAGTTTTATTCTAGTTAATCTTTCCTTATTATCGTTTTTGTATACATGTGGGTACCTTTGTCCTGTCCCAGCCAGGCAAGTTTTTTAACGGCCCACGCGCTCGTTATCATTAATAAAAGGGTTTCAGATTTCTTAGCAATAGAGTTACATTACATGTGGCAAAGAATAGAAAATCCAATCAGCCATCGCCTGACATCTCCATAGACCGACTACGGTCGGTCGGGTCGCTAAGACAAGATCCTTGGGACCTCGCTCGGTATCTCTATAGATCGACTACGGTCGATCGGTCGCCAAGACAAGATCCTTGGGACCTCGCTCGGTATCTCCATAGATCGACTACGATTGATCGGTTGCCAAGACAAGATCCTTGGGACCTCGCTCGGTATCTCCATAGATCGACTACAGTCAATCGGTCGTCAAGACAAGATCCTTGGGACCTCGCTCGGTATCTCCTTAGATCGACTACGATCGATCGGTCGCCAAGACAAGACCCTTGTGACCTCGGCTCAGTCAACCACGAGTAACACCTAACCCTACTATACGTCCGAAACAAAGAACATAAACACGAAAATTGACTTCAAAAAAATGACTTCGAGATTTTCATTCATATTAAATTTACCCTGCCCACAAGCTCGACTAGGTGAACTCTAGAATTCTGGAGAAGGGGAGCAACAAGTAGCTAGAGGAGCAGGGGAAGCCTCAGAAGGGAGCGGTATAATCGGAGTAGGAGCAGGAGCCGGGGGAGCATCCGGAGGAACATCCTCGCAAGGAAGCTCTTCCCCTTCGGAGAGCGACACAATGGGAATAGGAACAGGACCCGGGGGAGCGACCAGAGGAATATCTTCGTAGGGAAGCTCTTCATCGAAGCTGAGATCCAGCTCTTTGTCTGGAATGGCGTCCCGTTCTCCTTCGGCCTTCTCCCTAACTTCCTCTAAAGAAAGCCCAAGAGCTGCAGGAAGAAGCGGCTCGACATACTCCTCGAATGAAGGGCACACCGACCCCCTAGGAGTGTAGAGTTCGTGGCCCCTCCTCAGAACCGAGAGGGTGACGTCGTAGGCAAGCTCTAAACTCTCCTCGTATAGAAACCGCCGTTTCCATCGCTTAATAGCCTTGACCCGTTGCATCCTCACATAACGCCACACCTCCCGCAAGGTCTCCTCGGCTCTGTCCCTACCCTCCATTACGGAGCGGCAATCTTGGCGGAGTTTCTTGTTAAGCTCCCGCTCCGCTCTCACAGTCTTCCTCCATTCATCCTTCTCCTCCTCTCCCTTGGCCAGTCGAGCCAACAAAGTGCCCACCTCCTTCTCCTGGGATTTCTTTTCCTCCTCTAAGGATGCGTTTTGAGCCTGGAGGAGGTCTCTCCCCTCCGTCACCTCCGAAAGCTCGCCCTTTAAAGCCTTCACCTGATCATGGAGATCCTGGACCTCCTGGTCCAGAGTTTCCAAACGCTGCAGCACTGCGAAGGCCGTCGTCGCACTCCGTACACCAAGACGAACGAGCTGAGACCCTAGCTCCAGGCTACTCCTCTTCTCCATGATCTGCTCGTCCACAGGCGGAGTAATCCTCTCAGCAATGTAACGGGACACTTCGAGGTCCCCGACCTTGGCATTCTTGGCCAACTTAAGGGCAGACTCCCACTGCCCAGGATTTGCGGCTTGCGCCTTCCCCTTACCCTTCTTCCCTTTCCCAGTCCCGGCTCGACTTGCCGGGCCGGACGGTAGATCCCCTAACCGAACCAACCTCTTCCTCTTAAGAGGAGGACCCGCATCCTCCTCCTCCTCTCGCCAGACTACTGGCCCAGGCGACCGGCAATAACTGGCAATGACCTCAATCGACGGTTGGCCCCCGACAGGTGGAACATCCGTCGACATTACGGACGAGCCCAACCCCATAGACAAAGCGGCGCCATCACGGTCCCGTCTCGTCCCTTCCTCTCAGACACTTTCTTTCTTTGACTTGGAGGCGGTAGGGAGCATCTTCCATTCTCACCATGGCTGCACAACGATAAATTGTTAGAAAACGAAACCAAGGCTCAAAATACAATTAGCTCAATCACGAGGAGTCAACCAGACGGGCGGTCTCCTCTCTAGCCGCTAATTCGAGGAGGGTCGATGAGAAATGAATCGCGAGACCCCAAAGTACCCTGCATGGTAGGAGTAAAGTCGTGTCTGCCGAGCTCTTTTATCTGACCGACCACTTCCCACTCCTCTCTACTAAGAGATATGGTCGACACGTCATTCCATTGCTCGGTTAGAGGGTACCTCCACGGTCGAGCTTCGAAGGAGGTTCCTGGGGGCTTCCCAAAAAAGTACTTCAGACGCCAAGAAGTGACTTTCCCGGAGTTCCATCCGGCGATACCGCATCCTGTCTTGAAAATGAGGAATCCCACCCCAATTATGGGCTCGACCCATTCTTAAGAAGTGGTGGAGGATGTCAACTGATGGAGGACAACCGAATTGATGGCATAAAGAGAGCCAAACCATTACTAAACCTCCGACCATTTATTCGGGGATCGACTCGGCATCAGCTCATAAGGCGGCGCACACCTCGTCAATAATTGGGGTGTCGGAAGCCTCATGCCGCCAATGAGAAAAAGCTCTCGATCTGACAAAATACCCGCTCAGATTCTTTGAAGATTCGTTCGATTCGATGGCCACCTAGGCCCCAAGGCGTAGGAATGTTACACCTAATGATCACCGCTGCAGTTCCCCTAACCTCATCTTGATTCACCTCTCGGTACCACCTCCACAACCAACCCGTCCCTTCTTTCCTTCGTCGACACTTCCTCGGTACCTCCTACCGCATTTCAGAACTACCCATTGACATGATTACCAAGAAAAGAGCTCTTGAAAAGAACTTTAGAGGAGGAAGGACGTACCTCTTTGTTGCATGGAGAAAGGGAAATCGAACAATGATTGAATGAAGCGTATGCAAGAAGGAAGTAGGCGTGAAGAAAACCAGATGGTTCGTCGGCCCTAAACATTTATAGGGAGGTACTCGGACGAGCCATCCAATCAAAGTATAACACGTGGAGAGAATTCGAGCTATGCTCGGACACGCGGCATGATCCGAGCTATGGGAATTAGGGTTGTTCGAAATCCGGAAGGGCACGGCAGTTGAAGGGACGCATGGGACGGTACCGACAACGGCTACAAGGACGATCGCTTGATTTTGAGCAATTTCCGAGGCATCGCCGTCAAACAATAAATGCTCCAAGTACCTTCACATCGTCGCTAATGATGACCATCCGACCCGATTTTGCACGGCATCACGTGATAAGTGGCGAGGCCGATCAGCTGGGACACTCAATCGACCGATCCCAGAACGAGCAATTACTCTCAATCGGTCGGCATTTGAGCAATTACACTCAACTGGTCGGCATCCGAGCAGTCATGCATAATCGGTTGGTATCTGATCGATCGGGACCGCCCGAGTTTTCCCGTGACCGAGCTACAACAACAAGTCCCGACCGATCGATTACTCCATGAGTCGACCTACAGATGAGCCATATCTCAATGTCCGACCGATCGCCCCAAGCACGAGCCATCCTAAGTACGAGCTATAAACCTCTACATACCTCTACATACTCCTCCGACCCTTCCCTTCGCTCAGACTCGAGGAGTAGGGGGGCTTATGGTCGGGTCGGCGATGCTGGGCTCGGACCCAGTCAAGACAACCCTTGGGCCGATCGGTCCATTTTTTATAGAACAAGTCTCGAACCCAACAACTACGACAGGCCCAAGCCCGATCCACGCTTTCCACAACCTATTAGCATGAGAAAACCTACCATGCAGAGGTAGAAGTTTACGTAAAGACCTAAACCTAGCTACAAAACCATATATAAGGTATAGTTTTCCCATAATGGAGGTACGTAATCATAAACCTAATTCTTTGGCTCTTACGACAATCCCACCTTCACCAAAAGACTGACTTGAGCGTCGGAGGGGTTAATCGGGACACAATCCCCGACGTGCCTTCCTTGTTTTTGCAGGTACCATCACGTCGGAAACGTCACTGGAAGCAGCAGACTCATGGATCCAAACGGCAACGTTCAGTTCAGCCTGAATCCGGCAGAACCAATCTCAAAAGTAGTTTCAACTTAACAATCTAAAAAAAAGGAAGAGAAAGTAGTTGAGAAAGATTGATCGATAATTGGAAATATCTTTTCCCACCTGAGTACCGTCAAAAATATTCCCCAATATTCCTGGTCCCAACTCCACGAACAAGGGCTATAAAAGTTACAAAGTTTATAAGCAACAGCAGTCGAAGCACCATCGAGAAAGTAGGGCAAGGCAGTAAAATTAAAAAAGAAAATAATTAAAATAGAACATAATATAAAAGAGATAGTACAAAAGACAACTTTAAAATTAACAGATAAAATTTTATTTTTTAACAAATAATAAATCTTATCTTTTTTACTTTATTTTAACACTCTTAAATTTTTTTAAACAAAGACAACATTGTTAACTTTGAATCATTCTCCAACGGTTACAAGTTCTACACCTAAAGCTCTCCAATGTTGTTCTCCTCTAAACCTTTTTTTTTGTAAGAATAATTTTCCTTTTAAATAATATTAGTGTTCTTTCTTTTCTATTGCTTGTAACCAATTTATTAATTATAGTTCGAGGATTATATTGAAGCCTTGATTCTAAATCGATTGTGAGATCGAATAGGTTTTATTGAATTCATTCGTTTATTGATATTTATTTTTTTTCCTAAATTTACTGATTTTATAATAGTTTTGAGTTTTCATTTGTCCATGTCAAGTTGAAACATCCAACAACACAAAATAAAACACAAGAAAACGATAGAACCATCGTTAACACTGTAAAACAATTTCGGAACTGACTCTGATACTAATTGAAAGACATTTATGAATCAATTTATTAAGTCGTACTTAAATTTATGATAGTGTTTACAAAGATTAATTCCCTCTCTGCCTTATCTTCTTCAATTAGTTTCCACAATGGTGTAGAAACTTTTCTTGATGGTTTTCTAAAACATACGAACAACCAATATGTCTGTTGTTGCATTTTATTTTAAAGCAGAGAGGAAAAAGGTTGGACCCATTTGAGACCAACTCCTTAATATCCAATAATTATTATATTAAACCCTTTGATAAAATTAGTGCTCAACTCAACTATGAAGAAACACAATCCATGTGTTATGCGTGCATGGCCATGTGTGTTAATTAATTGTTATTCATTCTTATTCCTTAATTTTAGAACATAAAACTAACATTGAGTTAGTGGGTAGTTTAATCAAATTAGTCGGTAGTTTGATTTCTTTCTTTCATGCTGTTAATGGGATTGTTTCCCTAATTTTTCTCATTCTATGTTCATGTAAAGCTATTATAAATAGCTGTTGATTATTCAATAAAAGATGCAATCTTTAAGATAATTTCTCTGCGTGTTTTATCTCTTTCATTATCTTTTCCTCTCTTCTAATTTTTTTGTTTCATGGTATCAGAGTCAGGTTCATAACTCTGGTATTATTCAAATTTTCTTTGTGAGGATTTAAGTGTAAAAGAAAGGTTTAGGTTGTTCCAATGGAGAAAATAATTTAAATGGGATGAGAAGCTTGTGAGCAACAATTACAAGTATTGGAAATTGTGTATGGAGGCATACCTTCAAGGTCAGGATTTATGGGATTTGGTTATTGGTTCAGAAGCAACGGTTCTTGCAGATGTTCCGGAGAATGCAGAAACACGTAAGAAGTGGAAGATCAAATGTGGGAAGGCTCTCTTTGCTTTGAGGACATCAGTAAGTAAAGAGTTCATTAACCATGTACGGGATTTTAACACTCCAAAGGAGGTTTGGGAGATGCTTGAAAGGTTGTTTACCAAGAAGAACATAGCAAGGTTGCAATTTATGGAGAATGAGTTGTCTATGGTGAAACAAGGAGGTATGTATTTTTGAAAATTTTTTGAAAATTAAAAATATTTGTGTTGAGATTTCAGAAATAGACACGGATGAGAAAATTAGTGAAGTATGTCATTTTATTTTCAATGAAAATTAAGTGTTTGCAATCCCTTAAAATTTGGCGAACTTAAGTATCAAGCTACAACATGTATCATAATATTTTCATCAATGCACTTAAACAAAATTAAAGGTAGATATCTTTGATCAAAAGCAAGCACAAAATTAAAATGAATTTTCCTCACGATATTCGCTCATGTCGCTCAAGTGTATAAGGGTTGTGTTTCACTCAAAACTTCCTCTATGTGATTACACTACCATAGGCTTGCAAATTCACCCTTTTTTACTACATAGAGTACATGCCTTCATAGATCAAAAAGGCTTTTATTAAGGGTTGTAATGGGGTTTAGGTTAAGGTGAGGTAAAAAGGACAAAGGTTACTCACAAGTATTCACAAAGTACTAAGTGACGTGGGATAATCAAAAAGAAATTATGAAATGTACATACAGAAATACGGGACTCCAACTACTTATCGTTATCAAACGCTACTTTTTTTTTATCTTTTTATCTTTTTGATTTTATTTTTTTGATTTTTTTTTAATTTTTCTTTTGTAACAATACACATAAAGAAAATAGTACTAGTACAAATCAACAACAACAGAGTCAATGTACCTCTAACACATCTCAGAATAGCGTATAAAACAAAAGTTCCTAAATCAAGGAATCAAATATTTAGTACTTCATTCAACTTATGAAAGGGTAAGGCTAAAAGTTTTCAAGTTTCAATGCAATACGATTCATAAGAAAACAAAAAGGTCAAAGGCTCAAAGGGGGTAACAAAGGAAAACTGATTTGGTGGGTCATTTAAGCTAAAGGGTAAAAACAAAGAAGGCCTTTATCATGTCCAAAAAGCATGTAACTAGCAGTATTAAATAGGTTCAGAGCAAGTTCTGAAGGTAATCCACATAGGGAAGCATCACACATGACAAAGAAAATAAATGACTATGAAATGCAGTCATATGGCTCAAAACCTCAGAAATGTTTAAATGAAAATCCATCAAAATTTTATACATTGCCTCATCACTGAGTATCAGTTATTGATTAAGTTTATGCAATTGACTACTTTAATTAATCCACATGGTTCACTATCCTCTCAAGTTTCCTATTCCAAGTTCATGCATACAACTCAATTTTCCATCCAACTATTTTGACAGAATCATATGATCAAATTCAACACAAATAGGACCCAAGACAGTTACCATAAGCTTCGCAACCATTCAAGTGTGTATTTCTCAACATCAACATCAGTATCATCAGCATGCATAAAATCTCAATCCCCCCACACTTAATATGAACATTGTCCCTAATGTTCAAGTAGTCAACAATCAAACACAAAGAGGAGAAAGAGGAAGAAGAAACTTCCCTGAAGAAAAATCAGCCAAGAATTTTTTTTTCACCGACCACGCAAACCTGAAGAAAACTCAAAACAACTCGAAGAAATGCATTAAACTAAAAAGAAATGCAAAGGAAACAACGGAAAAATAAAAGAAAGAAAATCACAGTCCTACTGAAAGACATGCACTGCGATCAAGGAGGCAAAGTGTCATGAAGAGACAATCGCTCCTTATAAGGGGGATCTTCAATTGAAGGCTTCGGAACTAGCTTGGCCGGACGTTGGAGAAACTCGTATGCTCTATAATGTATCCAATATGCCTGCTCCAACGCAACTGCAATATCCTCCAACTTTTCTTGCAATTTTTTGCCTAACTCTTCGATCATTCCTTGTGCTTCCCCTTCCAACAAATCTGCACAAATAGTAGAAGAATCCTTAGCATCAGAAGAATAAATATCAATAAAATGGCAAGAGTCAAGAGTAGAAGGATGCTTCATATCAGCAAACACATCAAACACTAGTTCTTCATCTTGAAGTCTTAAGATGAGTTTTCCACGTTGCACATCGATGATGGTCCGTGCAGTGGCCATGAAAAGTCTCCCAAGAATGATGGGGATGTCTATATCTTCCTCCATATCAAGGACTAAGAAATCCACCGGGAAAATGAATTTCTTGACCTTGACCAATACATCCTCAATGACTCCCCTCAGATAGGTGAGTGACCTATCTGCCAGCTGAAGCGAAATAGTTGTAGGTTTGGGCTCCGCCAATCCTAATTTCTTGAAAACAGAAAGAGGCATTAAGTTAATACTCGCACCCAAATCCATTAAAGCCTTATCTATATTTAAATCACCAATAACACAGGGAATAGTAAAACTCCCTGGATCTTTAAGCTTCGGTGGTAGCTTTCTCAACAATATGGCCGAACACTCCTCATTCAGCTTCACCGTGGCATATTCCTTAAGCCTCTTATTGGGCAAAATTTCTTTCAAAAATTTAGCATAAGAAGGCATCTGCGCTATGGCCTTAACAAAAGGAATGTTTATATGCAATTTTTTAAATATCTCAAGAAAACGACCAAATTGCTTATCTAATTGCGTACCTTTCAATCTTTGAGGATAAGGAATCCGAGGTCTTATCGGATGTGTAATGGGATTAGCAAATAACCTTGGATGGTCCTCCTTTTCAGTTGGTGCTTTCGTGGCCTCCTTGCCACTTTCCCGACTCTCATCTTCTTCACTCTTTTCCACTTCTTTATCCTTCTGCTTCTGCTTAACTTCTTCAAGTTGTTTGCCACTTCTCAATAAAATTGCCTTTGCATGTTCTCTCAGGTTGGCCTCAGTAGTGCTAGGCAATGAACCCGAAGGTCTTTCCTTTAACAAACTGGAAATCTGGCTCATCTGATTCTCCAAATGTCTGATAGAAGATTCTTGGTTCTGCATCCTTACCTCGGTAGTGGAAATGTACTTCAAGAGTAAATCTTCGAGATTAGATTTCTCTGGTGGTGCAGGATTAGGAGCCTTAAAACCTGGAGGTGGAGGTGGTTGTCTTTGAACATTGGATGACTGTGGTTGTGCCACCTGATCATTCCGCCAAGAGAAATTTGGATGATTCCTCCACCCTGGGTTTTAAGTGTTAGAATATGGATCGCCTCGCTGTCTGTTATAATTGCCAACATAATGGGCCTCTTCTGACTCTTGAGCAAAAGGATTCCCGACTTGACACTCAGAAGATGCATGGGAATCTCCACCACAATGATCGCAAACGACACAACTCCTTAATGAAGAACTAGCTCCTCCTCTCTGCTGTGCATCAAATTATCCAATTTTTTACAAAACATCCATCCGGAAAGCGAGATAACGCCATCGTATTGTCTACTACACGAGCTCCTGTGGGTAAATGCAGGGATGCCTTCAGATGATATTGAAAGCGCTAGTGGCCATCTCATCAATCAACTTGTAGGCTTGATCTGGCATTTTCCTCATTAAACTACCTCCTGCTGCAGCGTCGATTGTACTCCTAGTCGATGGGTTCATTCCTGTATAAAAAGTATTGACTTGCTACCATGTAGAGAAACCATGACTAGGACATTGCGTCAACATATCCCGAAATCGCTCCCACGCTTCATATAAACTTTCATTTTCATACTGAGTGAAAGAAGTGATCTCATTCTTCATCTTTGCAACCTTGGTAGGAGGGAAAATTTTTGCCAAAAACAACCTCATCATCTCATCCCATGTAGTAATCGATCCCGACTGCAAACTAGCCAACCATGCTCTTGCCTTATCCCGTAGAGAAAATGGGAATAACCTTAATCTCACCGCGTCTTCCGATACTCCATTCTGCTTGAACAAATCACAAATATCCAAAAATGTTTCCAAATGGGTGTTTGGATCCTCCAAAGGCAATCCTCCAAATTGAGATGCCCTCACCATGGATGTAACGCTGTGAGGAATCTCAAAACTCGCAGTTGTGATCGTCGGCCTTATAATGGGAGGCATGGGTCTATTGTTGTGCCCCATTGTCAAATCCATCATAGTTAACTCCCTTCTCTCTTCAGTATGTGACATCAATCTCTCCTCGTGTTGTTCCATCTCAAAACCGCTTTCTCTAGTCCTTTACATTGAAGTACTACTCAAAGCTAATCTGGTTTCCTTACGCAACTATGACGATTTTTCAATCTCAGTATCTAATAGCAAATTCTCGGGCTTTTGACCACGAGTGAGCATAAACAAAATGGAATAACTAAAAAGCAAATAAATACAGAGCTAAAAATGAAAAATAAAACACACAGACGTAAAGCAATCAAATAAATAATTAAAATATGCAAATAAACAAGAAGGCAAAATTTAAATCTGAGACAATTAATACCGTCTAATTTAATAACTCAAAATCAGAAATTTTCTCCCCGGCAACGGCGCCAAAAACTTATTGCGATCCAAACAGAACAAAATAAATTAAATTCTATTTAGACCAATAGAGGCAAGTACACCCCGTCAACAAGTAATATAAAACGGTAAGAACCGTATATCGTACCCAAGGAAAATTTTTCAACACGTAAGACAATTAAATTAAACGATGAAAATTACTCGAGACGATCAAGAATTAATTGATTTGAAAATAAAATAAAATAAGATAAAATAAGTAAATCAAGAAATTATGAAAATTGCAAGATATAAATTAAAACAACTAGATTTAATCAAATGAAAAAAATCGGTTAAGGTATAAGATTTCAATTGGATTGGACATTTAAAATAAAATTATAACGGTGGATTGATTTAGGAAATACTTCACTTAAGCAAGTTGAACCCAATGTTCATGGTGTTCTCTTCTCTTCTAAATCCGAGTCACTACTTGGTCCATAGATAATTCAAATAAAAGACGTTAAATACAAGAAGCCTAAAATTAAGTTCGTTAATTACAGATCCTCACACAAGAATCCTAAGGTTGGTACTGCAACGCCTCAAGTATGTCGTTTGATTAATTTTCTGACAAATTAAATCTCATTGGTTGTGGCATTCAATCATCTAAGGTCTTAATCTAGGTGATCAAGCTAAATTAGGACAAAATATGCATTTAATCAAGCAAAAATCAATACTACAAAAATTATCCTAATCCAATATCAATCTTAACCTTAACCGAAAAGAAAAACTTACTCACACATATTTATCAATGTAACATAAATCATGATCTTAAAATATGTTTGCATTGATTAAATCCACACAATAAAAATTAATATGAAATTAATAAAAATAAACTGAAAACACCCCTTTTTCCTGCAGCTGAATTTTCTTGTGCCACTAGCTGACCACGTAGGCGTCACCACCAGCTCACTTTAATTATTTTTCTTCACCAGCTGAGTCACGCCCCTTTTCTCTCCAACCAGCAGCTGCCAACGTCTTGAGAGGTGATCCATGTGAGTGATTGGTGTTGCCTCAAAGCTCTCCACAGCTGTCAACAACTAACGTGGTACCCAGCAGCAATCTTGTCTTTCCTCCACTTTACCGGCAGCTTTCTTTCTTCACCAGCTCTTCTCTTTGTTGCTTGCCACCTCATGCGTTCATATAAGTGGAGAGTATATGTTGTTTTTTTCTTCTAACGTCAGTCTCCACCAACAGCTGCATATCTTCATTTGCTGCCTATGTCTTAAGCCACCAGCTCAACGTGATTTTTGTTTTTAGCCACCAACATGCAACGTTGTGTAGAGAGTGTTGAGTGATGGAGTACTTTCCTTCCTTTCCACCTCTAATTCACGCACAACTGCTGACTTCGTTACTTTATTTTTTCACCATGTAGCTGCTTCGTTATTCTCCAGCTTCCACCATCTTACGTGTGAGTCTCCTCCTACTTCATCTTAGTAAAGCCACCAGCTGGTTCTTCATTTATTTCGTTACTCCTCCCAGCTGTTGATGTGTAGAGAGTGTTTTTTTTGGGTGGGTTTGTGAGGTTAACGTCTATGTTCTCCAGCCCCCAAACGTTCTTTTTTTTTTGTGAGTCCCCATGGAGCTAATGCTTGGTTGTCTCTCTTTTTGACTGGGTATGAATGGCATGGTGTACGAATTGCATGTGTTTTCGGTGGAGGCTGCGTTATTTTCTTTTGTCCCATCCTCCAAAGTCTCCAACCATCCTCCATTCACGCCACATGCTGCTCCTTTATCTTTCTTGTTTTTGTCTTTTACCAGCAGCCAACGTAGCCTTCCAACTTTGCTTTTGTTTCAATGCAAAGCTACTCTCCTTCTTTCCCTATTTATTGATGTGACTAATAAATAGGTAGTCCACCCATTGAAATTGGTTTATGCAACTTCTATTGCTTTTGTCTTCTTATTAACGCACATGGTCTTTTGTTACTGTTTATGGGCATGACAAATAAGGTTTGTCCACTGTCAACTCCTTCTCTTCTCTTTGTTTTATTGTCACCAAGCAGCCACACTTCTATTCTTTTTCACGCTGCCGCCAGCCTACTTTCTTCTTTTCTGCTGCAGCTATCTTCTTGTCTTTTATATATTGAAAGTCCATCATCTCATGCTCTCTTTTATCTACCGCCAACTGCTGCTTCTACATCATTTTAGGAGAGTTTTTGTCACCTTTCATGCATAACTCTTTTTATTTTTTCTCACACTTGCGTAGCTGCTTTCTTTTCTAACTTTAGGGTTTCAAATGTCCCAAATTTAATGTGCCTAAAATTAAGACAAATAACGTTTAATTAGTGCAGATTAAATATGAAATGGACAAGAGTTTAACAAATTGTGTACCAAAAATTAATACAAAATGTCCATTAACAAAACACGTTTGCGTCGGTATCTCATTCGTGGACTGAAGAAGGAGTATAATCCTTTTGTCACATCTATTCAAGGGTAGGCAAAAGAACCTTCTGTAGAAGAATTAGAGAATCTACTCGCTAATCAGGAAGCTTTGGCAAAGCAAATGTACAAGAATTCAGATTCTGACACTATTCTATTTTCAAATAGAAAGAAAAATAAGTTCAAGAATAAGAGCAAAGAAGAAGAATCCAAGCACAAAAACAAAGAAGAAGAATCAACTGGAGAGAAAGGTAATAGTTCACAAAAGAAAGTTATTAAATGTTACAGGTGTGACAAAATTGGGCACATCAGGAGGAATTGTCGTGTGAAGCTTGACAAAGCAAATACGACATGCACAAATGATGAGGAACCTAATTGGGAGCAGTGCTTTACCGTTAAAGCTGTAGTAAACTATGTTAGCAACATCAAAAAAGAGGAATGGATTGTAGATTCTGGATGTTCACACCATGTAACTGGAGATAATTCTTTGTTTTCTGAGGTACAGGATCATGGTGGAGATCGAGTCATCATTACTGCGGATAATTCAACTTATCCAGTAGTAAAAGAGGGTGATGTGATTATTGAAACTGGTGATGATGCAACCAAAAGTTTAAAGTTGGATGATGTATACCATGTGCCAGGTTTGACTAAAAATCTAGTTTCAGTTCCTCAAATTACTGATTCTGGAAAGTATGTTTTGTTTTGTCCTAATGATGTAAAGGTACTGGAGAATGTGGAAAATTTTTCTACTGATGTTCTTCTTACTAGCAAGAAGAAAGGATCTTTGTATGTTTTATCAACAGGCGAATCTTATGTGAAGAAAACTAGTCAGACTGATAGTCCTACAATTTGGTATGCTCATTTGGGACATGTGGGCTACCTAATGTTGCAGCATATTTCTTCTAAAAGCTTGGTGGATGGCATTCCAACATTGAAGAATGTTCGGGAAGATGTGATTTCTCAAGGCTGTCAATTTGGCAAATCACATCATCTTTCATTCAAAATGTCATCAAATCAGAGATCCACACCTCTTGAGTTGGTGCATACAGATTTGATGGGACCATCAAAGACACCAAGTGATAGTGGACATCTATATGTCATGGTATTTGTGGATGATCACTCAAGGTTCACTTGCGTGAAGTTTTTGAAGGAGAAAAGCGAGACTTTAATCAAGTTTATGGAATTCAAAGATGTTGTTGAAAAGGAGCTTGGGAAGATCATAAAGTGTCTTCGTAGTGACAATGGTGGTGAGTTCATGTCTGATGAATTCTTTAAATTTTGTGATGATCATAGCATTGCTCGTCAGATAACTTGTCCAAATACCCCCACAACAAAATGCAGTTGTGGAAAGGAAGCTCGCTTACTTGGCTTCAATGTGTCTTTCATGGGTGTTGGATGCATTTTATTGTTAGAATGAGTGGCATTTTCCCTTAATTTCTGGATTAATTATTGAGTTTTATACATATATTTCCTGCTAAATTGCTTAGTTCACCCGAATTTGCATTTATAATTGTGCATGTTTAATTTGTAGGAAATGCACTTGATTTTCGTTGCAAAGACTACAACAACAATTACATGAGGGAAAGTCCAAAAATTTGTCACAGACAAGAGGAGCTGAAAGAAAAGAAACGAAAATCACACACCAAGCTACATCTTGCTACAGTGGAGTGCGTGAATATAGGAGGGATATCCAAGTGGAGACCACCATGCCGTCAGAGACTAGAAGAAAGAAAATCACGTCACCAAGGGAGAGCTCCAAAAGACCCACTACGTGACACAAAAAAAGAAAAGAAGAAAACAACAAAATATAGGGTGGCTAAGACAATATTCTGGAGGTAGCTGGTGACTAGAGGCTTCAACGTGGGCAGCTGTTAGAGACAAGAGAGGAGAGACACGCGGCAACGTGGGAGGCGTAAATATGGGGGGAGAAGAAAACAACCCATGCAGCAATTGAGGAGCACGCAAGAGCAGACATTGGAGAGACTAGCTAGTGGACAAAGGAGGCGTGAACACCAGAAATAAAATAAGGGAAAAGATGCAGGTCCACCATGCATGCAAAGGAGAAGACGTGCGTAAGCAATAGGAGCAAATTAAAGAAAAGCAAAGAGAGGCTCCACCTTGGTGAATTCAGGCAAAAAGGTCCAGCAAAAGGAGACTTATAAAAAAATCATTAATTAAGGACACGAGGAGCTACCCGTTACATAAAAGGGAGGGACCACAACGTTACTCGAGTACTCACTGATTATTGGGGAAACTCTCCACTGACGCTATTTTCTTATTGGCGATTACACAAAAAAGAACTCCCAACTCACTCAATTTCTCCAGCTCTCAACGTTACACAACAAACTAAGCACTCACTCTACATTTTGGAGCTGAACGCATACACCAAGAGGGGGATCCATTTACTCAAAAACTCTCCAACAAGATTGCAATTAAGAGACCCACCCACCAGCTCTTCAACGGGACACCACATGGAGTGAAAAACGTTACAAAGGAATCCTCTCCACTAACGCTATTTTGATTATTCTATTACACACAAACACTTTCCATCTGCTGGCAATTAATTTATTGAAGAGCTGCGTGGAGGTGGCAAGAAAAGGGGCCACACACCACTCAAAACTCCACACTCACACAAGCTGGAAAAATAACGTGATCTGGTGGAGATTAGACGACATTGGCAGCTGGATGGGAGGACGAAAAATTTTTTTGGCTGGAGAAATACATCGACACACCATCAGCTGAGGAATGACGCTCCACGCAGTGATGCAACATTAGAGGGAGACCCGAAACTCATTCAACTTCTGGTCTATTATTTAATTTCTCCTAATGTTGTTTAATAACGGAACTCCAAATAGGGAACTTATAAATTTCAGATTTAGACATAAACTGAATTTATGAGGGAAAAAAAACCAAATTAGCAAAGAACTTAATGGGTTATGCTTGATTGCTAGGCTACGATAGTAGACTAGGATTATTGCATAATACTCCTTTGATACCTTAAAAAGGATATAAGAAACTCTAGGCTCAACCTTCTATCAATCAAAATTCACCTTATAAATTGATCCAGGTAAAGTCTATGGAAAATGCTAAAAGTGGAACCATCCTTGAAGCTTACCACATTCCATTCAGAGAAAACCCCTACAGATATTCACATTTTTGTTTAGTTTTGGCTTTATTATTTTTTATGGTTAAATTTCTTATTTTAATTCCTCATTTTTATGCAATTTCTTATTCCAATTAATTGAGTGATCCAAGCTTGGTACTTACATAATTACTCCCTGTGGGACGATATTATACTATAATACTTGAGACCCGTGAACTTGCGGAACCGCATCAAGTTTCTTGGCGCTGTTGTTAGGGAGTAATCCCTGAGTAATATTAGGTGATTGATTTTTGGTTAAATTGGACATTTTTATTTTTTTATGTTTTTTATTTTGTGTTAATAGATTTTGTTAGAATTAATTTTTGTTTTATTTGTTCTCTTTACTGTTTACTTCTTATTTTGCATTTTCTATACCTTGTGTTTAATCTTGCTGTGTTCTACTTAGTCTATGCGAAGTTCTGTTAGTGCTGAAGAATTATTGTTTGATTTTGAAATCGAAAAGATAGCTAAGGCACTAAGGAAGGAAGCAAAAGCTAGAAAAGCACGAGCGAGCGCATTTAACGCACAGTCTGCGCAGGAACGCCAGATCGAACTCGAACTTACTACAACTTTTCCAACAAAAGAGGCAGTCGAATCATAAATGGTCGAACAAAATTAGACAAAGATGCGGGATCATGCGGTCCCAGATTCTGAGGAATTTCACCCAAGCATTACAAGGCCTCCTGTGCAAGCCAATAATTTTAAGTTAAAACCTGGCCTTGTACAAATGGTGCAGCAGAATCAGTTCGGAGGGCACCCAATAGAAAACCCACATGTTCACCTGCAACAATTTTTAGAGATTTGTGAAATGTTGAAGCAGAACGGGGTACCTGAGGATGCTATAAGGCTTCGGTTGTTTCCTTTTTCTGTGAGAGATCGAGCTAAGGATTGGCTCCATTCATTACCACTTGGTTCGATAAACAATTGGCAAGAGTTGTCCAGGGCTTTTATGGCTCAGTATTTTCCACCTGGGAAGACGACAAAGCTTAGAAGTGAGCTTACCTCATTTCAGTCCAAAGAAGATGAGACGTTGTACGAAGCATGGGAGAGGTATAAGGAGCTTCAACGTAAATGTCCACATCACGGTGTAGCAAAGTGGATGATTGTGCAAATATTCTATAACGGAGTTTCTCCGGTTATGCACAGTACAATCTGTAACACCCCACTCCCGAGTGATCCGAATCCGATATCATTGGTGATATCCGAGTCCGTGCCCCACGAGGGTAGCGTACTACATCAGTCGGTCGGTAAAACTTGGTATACCCTTTTTTTTTTGGGAAAAACCGTTCATTCCATGTTAAAAGGAAGCAGTTTCGGTCATTTCATAATTATGCGAACAAGCGATGCGATAGTAAATCTTTTACATAGATACAATCATTTCATAATATTTCTGATAACCATAAAGTACAACTACAAATCGGTTACAACAATTGCGGACTACAAACTTAGGAAACACAAAGGCGCACGCTAATTGATCCCGACCTCTATCTTAACTTGCACTGGACATACTCCGTGTCAAGCGGGTACTCTTCTAGTCTGAAAAATAAATTGCAATTTTGGATGAGTTTGCGAACTCAATGAGAAACCATCATCGATGGTTCTCCCAATTCATGCATCATATAACAATTTACGATGTCGAGCGATTCTGATCAATCACAATAGTCATACTGATCATTTCGGGCATTGATGACATGATGCAATGCACATGTGACTCTTTCCAGATTATTACAGTGTTGTGGATCGAGCGCATAACGATAAACGATGAGCGCTTAGCGTGCCGGAGGTAAACTCCTTCGAGCTCAAGCTCTTTTTGATGTCGATCGATAGATGCTTGGCGTCTAGGGAGTAGGACTCCCTTCGAGCTCAAAGCTCGCGATGTCGATGTCGATGGCGACTCGGTTCACAATTATTCTTTATCGGTTTATGCATACATGCATTGATGCACATGCCCATTTGAACAATCACGTAACAGTATATAATTCACAATGATCAGTGATCTACAGTTAATTAACAGTTAATATTTTGCAGTCAATCACTCAATTAATAGTCCATATCGTATAAGTAATCACATTGCACAGTCCATAATTCCTAGTTCACAGTCTAAAATTCCTAAGCACAAGAAATCCCGTAGGCGCCAAGTCACGATAAACACATAGATTGAGGTAACCACCTAGGTTACTCACCTATTACTTCCGAGCTATTGTCGGGAAGTCTCTGCCACGTCGGTTGAACGTGTAGCACCCCACTCCCGACAAGACCCGAACCCGACATCTACGGTGATATCCGAGCCCGTGCCCCGCGAGGGTGGCGTACTAAAACACTCAATACCTTTTTAAATCTCGTTATAACATTTTTCTTTTCTTTTTCCCCTTTTTAAAAGAGTTGAGTGCAAAAAACGATAATCAATCTGGGCCCGATTTAATATGAAAACATTTTTCAAATATGAACAATTCAGTCATACACATATGCAATGTACATGTGACACTTTCATTTTCTTTTCGTTGTTTTGACCGTGCGCCTGAAATCATTTACGTTGAGCCAGTGGCTTTGAAATCGTTGGGCATGATATGCCCTGCGGTGAGCCTGAGGCTCTATCAATCGTTGGACCCGAGGTCTGTCGTTGAGCTTAAAGCTCTCATATCGTTAGGCGTGATCGCCTGATAATTCGATGGATGGAGCACGTGCATTGAGCACAGTGGCTCTGCATACGTTAGTACCACCGGTCACAACTACCATTATCGATCATTCGATGATGCATGAATGCATGTGTCACTTCCCAATTTCAGTCATTTATTCCCAATCATTTTCGCTAATGCATTTACAATTTAATTCATTCATGCATTCATACATATTTACTCATCTTTGCACTTCAATATCACAATCAAATATTTAGAACACCCATGGTCCAAATCAATCAAATCAATCACACATCTATCCATCCGCTTCCTCATGGCAATCAATGCATATAATTAATAAACACATAAGGTGAGAAACTAACTAGGTTACTTCACCGCACTTCCGAAGCTACTTTGGAAGTCCCAATCTTGTCAAGTGGAATGTCGATCCATCTAACCTTTGATTCAACCTAGCAACCTTGAAAATCTTTCAAAACTCCAAATCGCAAGATGCTCACCCACGACCGTCGATGATGAAACAAGCGTTTAAACTTATATATATATATATATATATATATATATATAGCGTTAAAGGCTTGTTTGGCAATTTAGTTGCCACAAGTCCAAACTTAGAGTCTATCAGTCTAATTCTTATTCTATTTTTCTCCCAATTTTGCAATAACCATAACTAATAAATCCTGAAATTATAATCCCAATTGTTTCATATCAATTTCCATACTTTATTTCCATTCATTAAACATCATAAACATCATTAACAACATTACTTTCATATTCTTTAACTACTCTATCCACTTCCCTCACACAAGCATGCATTAAACCCATTCAAACCTACCACTTTTATGATCAAATAAATGCATCAAGGATCCCCATGAATGCTTCTAACTACCAAAAGAATAAGTACAAACACAACTCTTACCTTAATCAAGTTGCAAGCTCTCAATTCTTCAAGTATCTACTTCAATCTTCCAAGCTTAACTCAACTTCATAACTCTCACCAATACTCACGATTAACACTCCACCACACATACACACCATCCTCTTTTCAAGGCTTCACTTGGTCTTGGATATGTTTAAAGAAGAAGCAAGCAAAAGCAAGGAAGAAGAGGAAAACACCAAGGAAGGAGAAGCATGGTTTCGGATGAGAGAAGAATAGGCTTTCCAAATGATTTTGTTTATAAAAAGACCAAGGAGAAAGTTTTGGATGAAAGTCGTGGATGATGAGTAATAAAAGACAAAACTCATAAATGGAAGGGACACTTGTCCCTAATGGATAAAAACCAATTAATCAAGTAATCCTCTTTAAGTACATTAAATAATAGAACATTAATCCCAATTAATTTCTAATCATGGCTCTAAAATAATTCCCTAACATCATTTATCCAATAATCTCATACCATTAGGCAGTCTTTTTTAGTACAGAGAAAATCACTCAGTCAGTCAGTTAGAATTGTTCCGGTCCGGGCAAGAACCCCGAAAAATTCCAGAAAAATTTTCGAAAATCCCTTAAAATAGAAAACAATTTATGGCGCACTCAGAATAATTTTTCAAACCCAAAAATCATGCTAATCCCAATAAAATTGTCTTAGGCACGAAAACCGGGAATGTCATGTATGCATGTACAGTAAGTTTATGTGCACAATTGTGACTATGGAGCAATCCTATTATGCATGAGCAGTCCTATGAAGTCCCAATCTAGCACATCCTATGTCAATTTACTATTATACCCTTCCAATTGAGGGTAGGATGTTACACAATCAATGCTACGGCTGGAGGCAATTTAATGGACAAGAACGAAGATGAGGCCTTCATGTTACTGGAGAAAATTTTCTACAACAACTATCAGTGAAATAATGATCGGAAGGGGATTAAGCAAGAAGGGAAGAAACCTCAAGGAGTCTTCTAATTAGATGCTTTTACTTTGTTGAATTCGAAATTTGAAGCTCTTTCAAGAAAAGTAGATAAGTTTGCTGCAGCTGCTGTTAGTAATGTGAATGCCTTACAGGATCAGGATTTTGGGTCGAGTATGGGTATAGAATTTCAGAACATTGGGCAAGAATTTAGGGCTGAACATATGAATTTAGTGAGAAATTATGGGCAGAAGAACCAAGGTGGAGCTTTCTCAAACACATATAATCCTGAATGGAGAAACCACCTAAATTTCTCCTAGTCTCAACAACCCAAGCCACCCCAAAGTTTCCCAAACCAAACCCATTACCCACAAAATCAACAGCATTACCAACAGACCCAACAACAACAAAACTGTGTCCCTCCAGGTTTCCCAAGCTTGAGACAACAAGCCCAGCCACTTGAACCTAAGTCCAACCTTGAATCAATGATGGAAACCTTTATGCATAAGCAAGGAGACTTGATCCAGCAACTTACTACCCGAATGGACCAATTGACGGTCCATAATAAGATGCTTAAGACTCAGATTGCACAGGAAGCTGCATCACTAAGGTATGACAAGGGTAAGCTACCAGCACAACCAGAGGCTCCTAAAGAAACCAAGGCAGTGGTACTAAGGAGTGGAAAGGTTTTTGAACCTATGGCGCAGAAGAACAAAACTGAAAAGGAATCTGAAGGAACAGGTCAAGATGCACAACCTGTGCAATCCGACGCACAGTCGGTGCAACAATCACCTGAGCGGGAAAAATACATATCACCACTACCATATAAGCCACCAATCCCATTCCCTCAGAGACTTTATAGAGCTAAGTTAGATCAACAATTTGGAAAATTTGTTGACATTATGAAGAAGCTCTATGTTAACATCCCCTTCACAGAAGCCCTTACCCAAATGCCTACTTATGCCAAGTTCTTGAAAGAAATCTTATCCAATAAAAGAAGGCTAGAGGAATATGCGATAGTGGCTCTTACAGAGGAATCAAGTGCCATTCTTCAAAACAAACTCCCTCCTATGCTTCAAGATCCGGGAAGTTTCTCGATACCTTGCCAAATTGGAACCACAACAATTGGGAAAGCATTATGTGATTTGGGGGCAAGTGTGAGCTTATTGCCATTATCTGTCTGTCAAAAATTAGACATCGGAGAGTTTAAACCAACCACCATATCATTGCAGCTAGCCGACAGGTCCATAAAATTTTCTATTAGGATATTGGAAAATGTGCCTCTCAAGGTTGGAAGTCTTTTTATCCCGGTAGACTTCGTTGTGCTAGAAATGGAGGAAGACACTAACATACCCATTATCCTTGGGAGACCCTTTTTAGCCACAGCTGGAGTAATCATCGATGTTAAGAATGAAAAAATGACTCTGAAAGTGGGGGAGGAAGAAATTGAGTTTAATTTGGGAAATGCAATGAAAGCTATGGATGAAAAGGATTCTTTTTTAAGGGTAGACCTTATTAATGGGCTGGTTGGTACTGAATTTAGAAAATCCCATCCAAAGGATTCGTTGGAACACTGCTTAGTGAAGGCTGTAGCAATTGCAGGGGGTAATACAAAATTTACAGCCAAGGAGTTAGAAGTCTTTGAATTCACACAGATGCTCAATGCACAACCTGTGCAAAAATCTACGCAACTTGTGCAAGAACTGAAACCATCACCTGATTCGAACAAAGAAGAACCTCCGAATGTGGAATTGAAACCGTTGCCTTCTAACATCAAGTATGAATTTCTGGGGCCTAATTTGACTCATCCAGTCATTGTTAATGCTCTTTTAAGCCCTGTGCAGGTTGATAAACTTTTAAGAGTGCTTAGAGAACATAAGCAAGCAATTGGGTACAAAATTTCAGACCTGAAGGGAATTAACCCGTCTTTCTGCACACATAGAATTCACTTAGTGGATGATGCAAAACCTGTGATTGAACATCAAAGGAAGTTAAATCCAAACATGAAAGACGTGGTCAAGCAAGAGGTCTAAGCTGTTAGCTGCAGGTGTTATATACCCAATTTCTGACAGTAATTAGGTAAGCCCTGTCCATTGTGTGCCCAAGAAGGGAGGTCTAACAGTTGTGAAAAATGAAGGTAACGAGCTAATACCAACTAGGACAGTTACGGGATGGTGAATGTGTATTGATTACATAAAATTGAACAAAGCCACCTGTAAAGACCATTTCCCCTTGCCATTTATTGACCAAATTTTAGAAAGACTCGCTAAACATGATTATTTTTGCTATTTGGATGGCTTCTCTGGTTTCTTTCAAATTCCCATTCACCCCAATGACCAAGAACGAACTACTTTCACATGCCCCTATGGTACCTTCACATATCAAAGAATGTCATTTGGGTTGTCTAAAACACCAGCTACGTTTCAGCGTTGCATGACGACGATCTTTTCGGATTCTATTGAGGATATTATGGAAGTCTTCATGGATGACTTTTCTGTTTATGGACTAACATTTGACTCTTGTTTAGCCAATCTTGCAAAAGTTTTAAGCAGGTGTGAAGAGGTTGATCTAGTGCTTAATTGGGAGAAGTTTCATTTCATGGTACAAGAAGGAATAATCCTTGGCCACTTGATCTCCAATCGTGGAATAGAAGTGGATAAAGCTAAAACTGAAGTGATAGCGAATCTGCCTCTACCGATTTCAGTCAAGGAGATTAGAAGTTTTTGGGACATGCAGGCTTTTATAGGCGTTTCATTAAAGATTTTTCCCATATAGCAAAGCCTTTGACTAATTTGTTGAGTAATGATGTGCCATTCAATTTTGACCAATCTTGTCTTGATGCTTTTTGCAGGATTAAGCAAGCCTTGACCTCGCCACCTATTCTTCAACCCCCGGATTGGTCCCTTCCTTTTGAAATCATGTGTGATGCTTCGGATTATACTGTGGGAGCTGTTTTACACCAACAAAGGGACAAAATGGCCCATGTGATCTATTATGCGAGCAAGACATTGGATGACACTCAAATCAATTATGCCACGACTAAAAAGGAGTTGCTAGCTATAGTCTTTGCAGTGGACCAATTTAGGTCATATATCGTGGGCTCGAAAGTGATAGTCTACTCGGATCATGCGGCCATTTGCTATCTACTTGCCAAAAAGGAGGCTAAACCAAGGCTTATAAGATGGGTCCTTCTCCTTCAAGAGTTTGACCTTAAGATTTGTGACAAAAAGGGAGCTGAGAATTGGGTTGCAGATCACCTCTCGCGGCTCATTATGGATCAGAAGGAACCCCTTTGAGAAGAACCACCGATTAATGACTCCCTCAGTGACGAGCATTTGTTTTACTGTGCAGATTTACCAAAATTGTGTTATTCATTACACAAAATTGCTGCAGCAACATTACAAGTTCCATGGTATGCTAACTATGTGAATTATCTTATTTCAAGAGTCTTACCACCTGAATTTACTTTCCATTAGAAGAAGAGGTTCTTTTCGGAGCTCAAGCATTACATATGGGAGGAGCCTTTTCTTTTCAAGCATTGTGGTGATGGAGTGATCCGAAGATGCTTACCAAGTGAAGAAGTAGAAGTTGTCCTGAATCACTGCCATGCATCCACCTATGGAGACCATTACAGTTTTGAAAAGACGACAACAAAGGTTCTCCAAGCAGGATTCCATTGGCCTACACTTTTCAAGGATGCAAGAAGTTTTGTGCAAGCATGTGATAAATGCCAGAGAGCTGGAAATATTTCTCAGAAACATGAGATGCCCCTTAAAGGAATTTTGGAGGTTGAACTTTTTGACATTTGGGGGATAGATTTCATGGGGCCACTACCGTCCTCTCTTGGCAACAAATATATTCTTGTAGGGGTCGACTATGTCTCCAAATGGGTGGAAGCAATCACTACACCAACCTGTGATGCCAAGGTGGTCATTGGATTCCTCAAGAGAAATATTTTCACCAGGTTTGACACTCCTCGGGCAATTATCAGTAATAGGGGAAGTCATTTTGTCAACAACTCATTTGCCAATCTTTTGAAGAAATATGAGGTGTATCACAAGTTAGCATTGGCCTACCACCCTCAATCTAATAGGCAATCCTAAATTTCAAACAGGGAGATTAAGAGCATCTTGGAGAAGACGGTTAACACTTTAAGAAAACATTGGTCTTTGAAGATAGATGATGCTCTTTGGGCCTATCGAACAGTGTACAAAACTCTAATTGGGACTACTCCATTCAGACTAGTGTAAGAGAAGTCATGCGACCTTCCAGTCGAGCTAGAACACAAAGCATGTTGGGCTATTCAGAAGCTTAATTTGGACTTCAAGGCAGCTGGAGAAAGGTGTTTGCTTCAGTTGAATGAGTTGGAGGAGCTTCGCTTGGATGCTTATGAGAATGCCCGAATCTACAAAGAAAGAACAAAGAAATGGCATGATCAACATATTATCCAAAAAGAGTTCAAAGAAGGAGACTTGGTCTTGTTATTTAATTCCCGACTCAAGTTATTTCCAAGAAAGTTGAATTCGAGGTGGTCGGGATCGTTCAAAATTGTTAAGGTTTACTCTCATGGTGCGGTCACTACAAGAAAAGGAGGCCTTTTGCGTCGTTTTTTAAACGTCGGTAAAGCAAATTCCCCATCGTAGAACACTATCTTCGACGTCTATTAAGACGTCGCAAACAACGTCGTGGAAGGTAGGGTAAGCATTGGTGATCTACGACGTCTGTTGTAACACGTCGTTGAAGGGGCAGATATTCTTCGACGTTTACAAAGACGTCCGGAAAAGTTTACATAGTTAGCGACGTCTGGAGTAGACGTCACAGATTGAAACCAGCATTTTACAACGTGCATGAAGACGTCGTAGAAAGAGAATTTTCACGACGTCTTCTAAACGTCGGCATAACAATCCTTTATCGACGTCTTCATGCACGTCGATAAACGATTGTTATGTCGACGCTAGAAGACGTCGTGAAAATTCTCTTTCTCTGACGTCTCCTTGTAGACGTCGTAAATTGCTTAATAATTAATAATTAATAATTAAATAAATATTTATTTAAACTATTTTGCAAAATTAATTATTAATCAATTTGAATTAATTATTTGTGTAAATTTCAATTTTCGAATAAAATTGAATTTAATAAATATGAATTATAATTAATTTTGAATTTAAATTTGTTTTATAATTTTTGCAAATTTAATATTTATCAAATTTGTAAATTATTAATTAGTTAGTAAAAATAAAATTGCTTATGAATAAATTTATTTAACAATGTATCAATTTTGAATATATCATTAATTCTAATAATTGTTAATGTATAATAAGAATTGAATACATGCAAAAAACAACTTATTATTTAACCGCAATTCCCAAACATGTCATAATAAGATAATTAAAATAAAGTAAACGTCATAAGTGTTTAATATATCAACATGTTTAGTCTAAATGAACATTATGTGTAGAAGATAAAACTTGCAAGAGCTTATTTTGTTGTTCGACTTGTGAAGTTAATCGATCCTTCATTTCTTGAAATTGTTTAGTCAACTCATCGACTTGAGACTGTAACTCTGATTAGTCCTCATTGACTCGATGAGCCCTCTTTAACTCCTCTAATTAGCCTCAAGTCTCTTTCGGCAAGTATTCCTCGTGGTCGAGGCCCAATTCCCATGCCAACAATGTAATCGATCTTGTACCCAAGACTTTGTCGCACACTTCATCCACTGTCATGGGATGACCTTGTTCTATTGAATGTGTCATTTCATGACACATTAATTCCTAGAAAAGTAAGAATAAATTACATACACATTCTCATGTAGCAAATATTTGTAAATGAACTATGTACTCACCCATTTTGCTTTGCATTCGGAGTTGTTCATTGATCTTTGGTTTCATTATAATGAGTGTGATACCATAGCTTCATCCGGTCACACTCTTCTCCTTCCTGTCGATCTGTTGTAAAGAAATATATTACTAGTAATTTTTTCATAAATTTTAAAATGTCAATCAAATTAAAATATAATTTAAAAGATAATAACTCACAATCTCATGTCGATCGCTACAAAGGCCTTGGAGCCGGAGTTTGGTGGACATTTGACCTGACTCCTTGCCATTTTAGCTTTTTGACTTTTTTCCTAATCATACACGGAATAAAATCTATTATAACATCTATAACTCACAACTCATAAATACCAAAATATAATTAATTATCAAAGAAGTTGTTAAATAAAGTTTAACTATATAAAAAACTAACCTTTAATCGATTGCTCCTATACTACTGCAAATCCATCCACTCGGCCACCGTGATGTAATCCGGCTTCACATCCTTTCCGTGTTTGGTAAAATGCTTTTTTAGATTATACCTTTGATCTTTAGACCTTAAAGAAAGAAACCTCTTCACAGCAGCATGTACTTCGTTGTCAGTCCTCATTCCCTTGACATCCAGCTTTTGCTGCGGAAATTATAATTATTGATCAATACTTTAAACATATGGAAAACACGTACAAATAGGATTAGTTTACAATACTTACGTCTAACTTTTCAAATGCAATGTCCAATTCCTCATTAGTAATTTTTGAAAATTTTGTTCTCATAGGTAAGAAATTTCGGGATACCACACCAATCTCATTAGATAATTTGGCGGTATGCGGAGTTGGTTGGTTGGTCCTTCATAGGGAGATCTCATCTCCAATTTTTACCAATTACCTTATTAATCTTTGCTAATCCGTGTCCTTTTGTAAGACCCTTGTTTTCTTTGCATTAGTCGTGGATCCTAAAATAGGAAAGGAATAATGTATAATTAACATATAACAATGTTAATAACTAAAATTAATGTTAATAATTAATATTAAGATCATACTGCGGTGCTTGTAGAAGAGGAGCCAACAGTAGAAGTATTTACGTAAGGTAATTGGAGTCGATGATTAGAAGTGGGACGATCTCTTGAGTAGCTTGAGGCATCTCTTGAAGTTGATGGAGAACTCATATTAAATCGCATGTTCATAATTTGTTCATACTTATCTCTCGAGACGAATACTAGGCATAGATGTTCCTTCTCTTGGTGTTGTAGTAGGTTCGGAAAGTGAATGGGTTTGAGCTTACTGCTTTGTGTAGGTGCAAGTGGAGGTGCAGTGCAGTGTGGTGCCTTATTATGTGGTTGTGTACGATCGTTAAGTTCACTAGCTGCACTTCCAATTAGTGACAGCACTGCAAGGATCTGCGGTTGTGTAGGAACTAAGCTACTTGGTGTAGCCTTATTCTTCTTCTTGGGTAGACCAGTCCCATGGGATTCACCTGCAAATATCCATTAGGTAGAACAAAAACATTTGATAATAAAGAAAAGAAATGATAAACATTTGAAGTATTCCTATTGGGTAAGTATTCTATTGCCAAGTGAATATATCATCATAGAATATATCATGACAAGTTAAGGCACCACAACTTAAACTAGTCATCCCTAAGACATCGAAAGATACCACTTTTTCCATCCATCCTGGACTAATCACACAACTGCTCCAACTTTTCCCAGTAAACAAATCTTATATGATTGTTCTTTTGATTCTATGTCCAAAAAATACACACAAAAAATTATTGGTTTATGAACTGTAGAACATAAAAATCAAAGAAACAGAATATGAAGAGCACTTAATGGTAATAATCATGATTAGGCTTGCACTACACAAGTAATCAACCAAAGCATCAAGAAAGCCGACCACTACCACTGATGGCACAAAAAGTCTCAATCCATATCAGTATCTGCACTGGAAAAGGTCAACAATGTATGACTTGAAGTCAAAAAGGAAGTATAATCAGTAAATCACCTTGAGGTGAGCACAACTTCCAAGTTTTTTCAAATTCGACACTTAAGAAACAACAGAGAAACCAATTTTATTGCTTAAACCATTTCTGTCATAGTATGTGCAATTCTGACAACTATGTGTAATTCAGTATCCCAATTTCATCTCAGTAATGCAGTAATGCTGTTTTTGTTCTTTGTGCAATTCAGTATCTAGATGTTTCAAGTATGTGCAATTCAAGATCTAGATGTTTACAAATCCAGCTATGTTTATAAAGTAAAAGCTTGAATGTAGAATGATACAAGGTTACGATTGAGTTGAGAAGGCAAGTTCAGATTTTCACAACACAAATACATTATCTAATGCATTGTTGAACTTTAAACATGATTGCAAAATCAGCAGATTGAAAGCCATTGAAGAACTATGAGCTGTGAGAAGTCTATACATTGAAGAACTTTAAACTAATGCATTGTTGAAATTTCATGAACTTTAAACTAATGCATTGTTGAACTTTAAACAGGATTGCAAAATCAGCACATGGAACTTTAAACATGATTGCAAAATCAGCAGATTGAAAGCCATTGAAGAACTATGAGCTGTGAGAAGTCTATACATTGAAGAACTTTAAACTAATGCATTGTTGAAATTTCATGAACTTTAAATTAATGCATTGTTGAACTTTAAACAGGATTGCAAAATCAGCACATGGAACTTTAAACAGGATTGCAAAATCAGCACATTACATACTAACCAGCTTTTAATGCACAACAGTATTTATGGCTTACTATTAAGGGGAAGTTAAGCAATATAGATCAACTGAGGAAATTCCTTACACTAACTAATTCTTGTGTGCTTTACAATTAGGCTATTGAAATTATAGAGCATCTATTGTTTGCTTTTCATTTTACTTTAGGTATTTGGAATGCAATTATGGGAATATGTCATACTAATATTTCCAGCTTGAGTTTGCAAAATCTTATAAAATGAAGCAATAAATATCATCAAAGGAAAGTAGACTTCATTACTATACCTACAGATGAATGGATCAAAGGTCTTAGAAAGTATATTCGGTTAGAAGATGCGTTTAGGAAATCATGGTACTAATTAACCTAATAATATACCTATAGATGAATGGATCAAAGGAGTTTCCATTAAACACTGCATAAACAAGAGGTTATTAGTGGCATCAAACATTGCATATTCATTGATAAGTTAAAGAAGAAGGGTTATGAAGTCCTCTATATGGTTGATGCAATTGATGTTTAGGCATACCTAACTTGCTCATTACCTATTATAATATGTATCAGCTCATATTCAAATTCCTTTTCCATTAGCAAATTGTTAAAGTTCATATTTGAAGAACAAGAAGTTATAAGCAGAATATGAAACCACAACTTGAATAGGGCAAAGAAGCCTGATTTTGTGAGGTTATTGTTAAACATCTACATGACCTTGAAGTTCAAAACTCCAAGTTGACTTGTCCATTAACTAATCTGAATTAGTTAAGAATCAAACAAAACAGATATAATAATGTTCATCAATTCTGAAGTATCACACTAAAGTAATGCTTACCTTCAAATTGCTCCACTTCAAATTACACCACGATGAGTTAACGCTTGAACCCGTAGGAATAGCAACCTAAAATGATAAAGAGATTTGCAATGTGAAAGTTATCAATTTAGAGGGATTAATGGCTATAAGAACGAAAATTAAACCAATTTAATGCATGAAACACAAAAGAATAGATAATTGAAAAGTTGAAGAAGAAGGGTTATGAAGTCCTCTACGTTGGTTGATGCTTTTGATGAGTATATTTGTTGGTCAGTTTGGTTAGTTATGAATTCCTCTACTTGTGATGTTGCTTTATTACTTTCAACAAATATTCAACTTTAATAAATATAATAAGACTCCTCCATTGGTTCACATCACATTTATAGACGACTTTAATAATATCACATGTCATCAAGGGCAGAATATAGATCAACAAAGGTACAAGTGCATAATAATAATTTATTCATCATCGTCATCAGTTTCATCTTCGTATACAATATCACATTCATTCTCACTATTGCTTGTCTCTAAGTCATCGAAATCGTCATTCAAACGTTGCTCGGAATTCACCACAACATTATTTATTACATCATAAGCAATATCATTCCGATCTAAAAACTCTAAGGAACATTCCTCGAGATCCACTCGAACATCAGAAGACTCCTCAACGTCATCTGCATCTTCTTCATTACCATGCAATGGGATATCATAAGCACGTCTAACTTCACATTCTTGAACAATCCGCCAATTTGAACCATGTAACAAGTCTTCAACTAAATAAATTTGCTTTGCTTGGTTTGCCAAAACAAATGGGTCATCCTTGAACCAGAACTTAGTAACGTTGATGCTTTTTAGAACTTAGTAACGCAGCGGTACTCTTCCCTTTTCTTCGGGTTATCATCTTCTTCGCTAATATTTTCTACCCCATATCTCCAAAGATACCATCACAATATCATTCCATATCTCTTAACCTCTCTCTAGGCTCTTGTTGCTTATAAATTCCTATCTATATCAAGACCTATATTCTTGATCGCATCAACACACTAATTTCTCGATAATCATAATCACTTATCAATTTTATCATCTTAGGATACCAATATTTAGTATATTATTATCCACTAATTTCTACACGATCTTGCTAAAAATAAGTATGTTTTATCCAACTCACTCTATTCTAATTCATTTAACATCTATGTTTTAAATTTACAACTAATTACATCATATGGACCTAGTTTTTATAAAAGGTGATGAAATAGACAGATGTATTTTATAAGAATAACAGGGATTGTCAAAGATAAAATGGTCAACTTGGTGCAAATACATGAAAAGATGTTAAAGTTTATAAGAGATGCATGAAAAAATGCACTGTTTCTAATTATTTTTAGGGCTTTTATACCATGTTGCATTGTAGGTTAGTTTATGGTCACAATTGCTACTTAGATGTATGTTTACATTATTGAAAACAATTGAATTCAATGGACCTTATTAGTCCTAACAAAAAGATGAACCAGCCAACAATATGCCAACAACAAACATCTACTCCAAAATAAAACAAATGCAGCAAAGGATAATTACCTTTAGATATTGCTCCACTTCAAATGACACCAAAGATTAGTGATCTTTTGCAGCCGTAGGATTAGCAACCTAAAATGTTAAAGAGGTTTGCACTGTTAAGTTATCCATTTAGAGGGATAAAAGGCTATAGGAAAGAAAATCATACACATTTAATGCTGCTATATGAAGTGAAGAGAGATACACATTTAATGCTACTAGAAACTAAATTGTTCAAACAGAACAAAACAAAAAAACAGATTCCTATCCTATCCCATGTTCAGAACATGTTCAAACTCCTTAGAAGATTAAAAACAGGCCACTTTTTAAAATGTAGGATTCATATGTAGCCTTAGGCCTAAAGCTATCCTATAAACTTCAAAGAAGTAGAATTGTACAACCTTTTCAATTATAGAAACTGAATGTAGCAACAATATCGATTGCATGTCATTCCATTTAAATAAGAAGAATTTTGGAAGATTTGAAGCAGTAATCAACATAGAGTAATTTAAGTAATTTAATGTTGCCTAGTATGAGACGGTATATGTTCAACTATGGATGAAATAGAACAGGTGCATAGGGCCAATTAATATTGCAAGCCAGTGGGTAGCAGTAGACCTAAACGCAAGTTGAAAATTTTGTGGACTTGAGATATTTCCAAGGGACAACTCCCTTACAATCTCAAGAAAACTTCCTGAGAGATATTTTCAAACTAATGCCTCTGATCTCTTCTCTCATAAACTATACTTTTATATGTCCTTATCCTAACCAACTTCTAACAAGTATCTATCTCCTGCTAACAACCTCGATAATGTATATCTATATCTAACTCTATCACTCATTATTATCGATATCTAGTTCGGATATCGCAGATTACGAGTTTGTTGTCTACACAATGCCACAAATGTTAACATCGAAAATCTTAAAACATAAAAGAGGAAGAAACTAAAAGATTACTTGAACAATTGAAACGCCAGATAGCATACCCATCGTAAGGACGCCAATTAACTTCAATTATTTACCTCAACGGCATTTACGTAAGGGCGTCAGCGGTGAAGAGTCGCTCCAGCGATTCCAAGGCGCGACGAAGATGAGAAAGGTGGCTCCAGGGAGAGGGAAGGGACGGTGGCTCGACGGAGATCCTAACTTACGCAGAATATGACGGCGCCAGGGAGAGGGAAGGGACGGTGATATCGGCAGGGAGGGAGAGGGAAGCAGAGTGCAATGTATCGGGAGGGAGGGAGAGGAAAGCAGGGCGGCGGCTCAAAAATTTCTTCATTTTACGCAGATTATGCGACGTCGTCTCATATGCTTCGGAGGCGGGAGATTAAAATTAGAAAACGTTGTCGTCTTTCTCTCTCCTTTCCCGACGTCTAACTCTCTAAGACGTCGTGGATAGTAATTCGCCACGTCCTACTTTTTAAACGAGGTAAAAAACAAAGGTTTTCAACGACGTCTGCATCCAACGACGCCCAATTTTCCCACCTCTATTGACGTCTACAAAGACGTCGCCAAATCCCCCTACAATTCGCGACGTCTTAAACGAAGACGACGCGAAATGCGTCTTTTTGTTGTAGTGGGTAGAAGTTGAGGGTTCCAAAACTGGAGTACTTAAGGTTAATGAGCAGAGGTTAAAGCCTTATGTGACTGGATTTCCAATAGAAAAAGGAGTCACTTAATCCCTCTCCAACCCTGACCCTTGAGCAAACATTTGGCAAAGTTAAGCTAAGGACTTTAAATTAGCGTTTCTTAGGCGGCAAACCAAGTTTCACACCTTAGTTGTTTTCTTTAATTTAATTTAATTTTATTTACCCAAAATTCACATCTCTTTTGTTTTAATTGCAGGACATTGGCCCTTACAAGCGAATTTTGATGGGAAGAACTACATTTCTGAAGAAAATGATCCAAGCTCATTACAGGGAAATCTCTGTGCCTCTTACTCTTGACTTAGCATATTATTGAATTTTGTGGCTGTTTGTGTTTGAGTTTGATCTGCAGCAATTTCTTAATTCGCATGCATCATTGCCAACATTCTTTTTATCCTTAACTATGCATCTCCATACTTACTTACCTACTTCAAATTGTGTTTGCATATTTGCATTGAGGACAATGTCCTATCTGAATGAGGGGGGTAAGCGTCAATTTCATCAATTTTACAAAAATAAATAAATAAATAAATTTACCATTACGTATTAATTTCATCAAATTTTCAAATTTTTCGAAAAAACAAAAACAAACACAAAAAATACAAAAATTTTGATCTTTAAAGGTTTTGATTTTGGCATTACATTTAGGAAACTGAGAATTGCTTGGGACCTAATGTGGTATACCTTTAGAAGGTTTGTGGATAGAATGTTTTGGATTAGTGCTCGGTTTCCAATTGTTTAATCATACTCATATTCTTTGATTTGAGTCTTTCTATCCATTTTATTTGAGTTTTGATTATCCATTAAATTCTTAGGCAAGTTGGAACCTAGTGATATCTCGCCAATCCTAGAACAAGTTCTCTAGGCCTATTGAGGCGAAATGTGAGCTCAAATTTGATAAGGAAGTGATTAAGGCATTTTTTTTAATTATGAACCATAATCCAATTTTGGCTTAAAATAACCCTATATTCTCTTTGGAGCCAAGTTGAGCCTAAGTAAAATTCCTATTTCTTTGGCACCCTCATTTAATCAAGCCATAAGCCAAACATTCCCTACCTTTCATGTGGAAATGATTAGTTAGGAGTAGGTTATGTGGGGGGTTGAAAAAAAAAGAGAGAAGAATACAAAATAAAAAATAAAAAAATAAAAAAAGCGCAAACAAGTGAGGATTTTGCAAGTTATCGCCCCTAGTATACAAGAAACTGAGTTTGGGGGAGAGTCAATTATTTGGAATTTGGAAATTCATTGAAATTGAGTTAAGTCTTGTAGTTGTTATCGGTTTTAATAACATGTTGTCATGTTGAGTTTTGTCATTCTATAAGAAAAACTTTCTTACTTGTTTACACGATTTTACTTGCTCTTAAAAAAAAGAAGAACAAGAAAAAAAAAGAAAGAAAAAAAGGTCCCTTACATTTTCCTATTTCTTGAATAATTGTTTCCATTTCATTTGAGCTTTTATTATCCTTTTTCTTGGTCTAAGCTAAGTTTAAACCCCAACGACCCATTACAACCCTAATAAGACCTTTTGATCCTTTGAGCCGGAGTGCTAAACATTAGTGGAGATGGGATAGATAATTTTTCCTATGGGATTAGTTAATTTGATAATACCTTTAGAGTCTCTTGGGTTGTAAATTGCCTTTGAGTTTATTTGGCTTTTCTCTACTCTTGTTAGTTGGTTGATTTTTAATTAGACTTGAATTAAAGAGTGTGTGTTTGAGCGAGCATTGGTATCCTTGCACTCTGAAGGTAGGTATGATTTGATAAGTGGCTAAAGGTAAATTTTAATTGGTTACTGCAATTATGAAAATTCCAATTGTTGAGTGTTCCTTAATCTATTTTGAACAATTTTCTTAATTTTGCTTAGGGACAAGCAAAAGTTTGAGTTTGGGGCCATTTGTTAGATGAATTTTATTGTTAGAATGAGTGGCATTTTTCATTAATTTCTGGATTAATTATTGAGTTTTATACATATTTTTCCTGCTAAATTGCTTAGTTCACCCGAATTTGCATTTATAATTGTTCATGTTTAATTTGTAAGAAATGCACTTGATTTTCGTTGCAAAGACTACAACAACAATTACATGTGGGAAAGTCCAAAAATTTGTCACAGACAAGAGGAGCTGAAATAAAAGAAACAAAAATCATTCACCAAGCTACATCTTGCTACAGTGGAGTGCATGAATATAGGAGGGATATCCAAGTGGAGACCACCATGCCGTCAGAGACTAGAAGAAAGAAAATCACTTCACTAAGGGAGAGCCCCAAGAGACCCACTACGTGACACAAAAAAAAAAGAAAACAACAAAATATAGGGTTGCTAAGACAATATTCTGGATGTAGCTGGTGACTAGAGGCTTCAACGTGGGCAACTGTTAGAGACAAGAGAGGAGAGACACGCGGCAATGTGGGAGGCATGAACATGGGGGAGAAGAAAACAACCCATGCAACAATTGAGGACCATGCAAGAGCAGATGTTGGAGAGACCAGCTAGTGGACAAAGGAGGCGTAAACACCAGAAATAAAATAAGGGAAAAGATGCAAGTCCACCACACATGCAAAGGAGAAGACGTGCGTGAGCAATAGGAGCAAATTAAAGAAAAGCAAAGAGAGGCTCCACCGTGGTGAATTCACGCAAAAAGGTCCAGCAAAAGGAGACTTATAAAAAAATCATTAATTAAGGACACAAGGAGCTACCGGTCACATAAAAGGGAGGGACCACAATGTTACTTGGGTACTTACTGATTATTGGGGGAACTCTCCACTGACGCTATTTTCTCATTGGCGATTACCAAAAAAAGAATTCCCCACTCACTCAATTTCTCCAACTCTCAACGTGACACAACAAACCAAGCACTCACTCTACATTTTGGAGCTGAACGCATACACCAAGAGGGGGCTCCATTTACTCAAAAACTCTCCAACAAGATTGCAATTAAGAGACCCACCCACCAGCTCTTCAACGGGACACCATATGAAGTGAAAAATGTTACAAAGGAATCCTCTCCACTAACGCTATTTTGATTATTCTATTACACACAAACACTTTCCATCTGCTGGCAATTAATTTATTGAAGAGCTGCGTGGAGGTGGCAAGAAAAGGGGGCCACACACCACTCAAAACTCCACACTCTCACAAGCTGGAAAAATAACGTGATCTGGTGGAGATTAGACGACGTTGGCAACTGGACGGGAGGACGAAAAACGTTTTTGGCTGGAGAAATACATTGACACACCATCAGCTGAGGAACAACGCTCCACGCAGTGACGCAACATTAGAGGGAGACCCAAAACTCATTCAACTTCTGGTCTATTATTTAATTTCTCCTAATGTTATTTTCTGAGCATAATTTATGTGGTTTTCATTCTACCATGAGTGAGTAGCTTCCCCGAAGCTTCAAGGTTGGGTTGAAGCTTTTAGCTAATTTTATGGACTAAATCTCGGTTGATTTATTTGTTTGGATGTTTGGTTTTGATTTCTCTGTTTTGAAATTGATTTTGCTGGTATTGTGTTTGGCCAACTATTACTTGACGTTAGTTGTTAATTGAAGAACCGATAGGTGAAAATTGATAACGGAACTCCAAATAAGGAACTTATAAATTTCAGATTTAGACATAAACTGAATTTATGAAAAAAAAAACCAGGTTAGCAAAGAACTTAATGGGTTATGCTTGATTGCTAGGCTACGATAGTAGACTAGGATTATTGCGTAATACTCCTTTGATACCTTAAAAAGGATCTAAGAAACTCTAGGCTCAACCGTCTATCAATCAAAATTCACCTCATAAATTGATCCAGGTAAAGTCCATAGAAAACGTTAAAAGTGGAACCATCCTTGAAGCTTACCACATTCCATTCGGAAAAAACCCCTATAAATATTCGCTTTTTTGTTTAGTTTTGGTTTTATTATTTTTGATGGTTAAATTTCTTATTTTAATTCCCCATTTTTATGCAATTGCTTAGTCCAATTAATTGAGTGATCCAAGCCTGGTACTTCCACAATTACTCCCTGTGGGACGATATTATACTATGCTACTTAAGACCCGTGAACATGCGAAACCGCATCAATGGGTGCATGACAAAAATCTTGCTCGAAAGCTTTGGGCATAAGCTACACAGTGTGCTTGCTATGTTAGCAATAGGTTGCCTCCTTGGCCAGGTATACAAAAAAGTTCTTTTGAGTTGTAGTATGGTAATAAGCCTAGTGTAAGCCATTTAAGGATTTTTGGATCTATTTGTTATGTCTATATTCCTAAAACTGATAGAACCAAACTTGACCCAAAAGCAAAGAAGTGTGTTTTGTTGGATATGACTCACATAAGAAAGGATGGAGGCGCATGGATCCAGAGACAAAGAAGTATACTACTTCTAGATGTGGTGTTTGATGAGGTATCCTCTTTATTTTCTGCTCAAAAGTTTGTGGTCCTTGATGATGGTCAAGGAAACTTGGAATCTTTATTTCCTGGAATGCAAGCACCAAGTATTGAGGAAGAGGAGGATGTTTCCCCAGTTCAAAATGTTGAAAGGAGAGATGCTGATGAGCAACATGAAGTAAGAAGGTCAACAAGGGAGAAAAGGAAACCAAACTACCTTAAAGACTATGAGGTAGCACTCAACAATTGTATTGTGACTTCTTGTTTATATACAAAAGCATTTACTGCAGAAGAACCAAGAAGTTATGAGGAAGCTAGGGGCTGTCCAGATTGGGAGAAAGCTATGCAAGAGAAAATTGATGCTTTAAACAAGAATGAGACATGGGATTTGCTACTTAGGCCTGAAAAATGCAAGCCAGTGACATGCAAGTGGGTATTTCGTTTGAAGAAAAAGGTTGACAGCACCATTGATAAGTTTAAAGCACGCTTGGTAGCTAGTGGTTTCTCTGAATCTTATGGTTTGGATTATGAAGAGACATTCAACCTGATAGCTAAAATGGTCACTGTAAGAACAATCATCTCTCTTATAGCTTTTAGAAGTTGGAAATTATGGCAGTTGGATGTTAAGAATGCTTTCTTGTATGGAGAGTTGGATCGTGAGGTATTTATGGAGGAACCTCATGGTTTTGTTTCTAAGCAATTTCTAAGTTGTGTTTGCCTATTAAAGAAAGTATTGTATGGTTAGAGTCAAGTGTGCGTCTCTTTTTATTATTCTATGTTGATGATATGATATTAATCGGAGATAATGGATAAGAAATTTCTATTTTGACGAGTGACTTGGCTGTCCGTTTTGAGATGCAAAATTTGGGAGAAATTGGATGTTTTCTTGGTTTGGAAATTGAAAAGACAGGTCAAGGTTATTTCGTTTCTCAAAGAGGTTATGCAAGGAGCCTTCTGGATCGTTTTAGCATGGGGGAGTCAAAGGAGAAAGCTACTCCAATGGAACCACATCTTAAACTGAAGAAAGATGAAGGAAAATTGTTGAATAATGCGAGGAAATTTCGGCAACTTGTTGGTAGTCTAATTTATTTAATTATCACAAGACCTAAAATTTCATATTCTGTTAGAATTGTCTCACAGTTTATGCAGGAACCTAGGATTCCCCATCTTGATGCTGCTAAGAGGATTTTACGTTATATAAAAGGAACTCTTAGCTATGGACTTTGGTATAAAAGATGTGATAATATCTTCTTGAGTGGATTCACTGATGCAGATTGGGCAGGAGATACTAATGATCGCCATTCAACCACAGGATATTGTTTCAGTACAGGTTCAACAATGGTTTCTTGATGCAGTAAGAAGCAAAACATAATTGCTTTATCTAGTACAGAGGCAGAATATGAAGCTGCAACTATGGCTGCACAATAATGTATTTGGTTGAAAAGGTTGATTGAAGATATGGTGTCTGGGACTGACTATGTTGTGGAAATCAAATGTGATAATGAGAGTACCATCAAGCTTGCATCAAATCATATATTTCATGCCCGAACAAAGCATATTGAGGTTCGTCATCATTTTGTTCGTAAGAAGGTGTTGAGTGAAGAAATTGAGTTGGTGAATGTTCGTACCAATGATCAAGTAGCTGATATTTTTACCAAGGCTTTGGTGAAACCAAAGTTCCAATACTTCAGAAAGGCTCTTGGGGTTATTGAAGTTGAGTTTGCACTAAGGGGGGTGATAAAATTAGCGCACAAGTCAACACTGAAGAAACACAATCCATGTGTTATGCGTGCATGACCATGTGTGTTAATTAATTGTTATTCATTCTTGTTTATTAATTTTAGAGCATAAAATTAACATTGAGTTAGTGGGTAGTTTAATCAAATTAGTCGGTAGTTTGATTTCCTTCTTTCATGCTGTTAATGAGATTGTTTCCCTAATTTTTCTCATTCCATGTTCTTGTAAAGCTATTATAAATAGCTGTTGATTATTCAATAAAAGATGCAATCTTCAAGATAATTTTCTGTGTGTTTTATCTCTTTCATTATCTTTTCCTCTTTTCAATTTTTTGTTTCACCCTTTTTATTGGACTCAAATTTATAAATGACCTGAGCTACTAAATAATCTAACAGTTGGTTATCGCACTCTTGAATATAAGCAGTGCAAAAGAAGCTACTAGTTTGGCTTAAACTGTGCAGAAGCTCTCCATTTTTTTTTATTATGTTTGATAAGTTGAAATATGTGCTCATCAATTTAATTCTAAGTCAACTAAAATAATTTGCATGATAAAACAACGCAACACCTTTTCGTGTTTCAGAAAGGTACGACTTAAATTTTGATGTCAATGTGATGAACCTAGCGTTAAAAAGAGTTGTCTTGTCAACAGAAGTCCCGTCCTAATAATTTTCCAGACAATGGCATTTACTTTGTACGCCATGTGTTTAGACTTTTTAGTATATGCTATTTATAGGGTTGGTAAAGGTCCCGGCTAGGTTTGGATAGCTTATTACCCAAATCTAACTCAAAAATTTTTTTAGTCTCGACTTGGTTTGTAATTAAATTGGGCAAAACTCAAGTTGATTGAATTTTACGACTCAGTAATTTGATCAGACCTAAATAATTCAATCAAAATCAAGCTCAATCATAACTCTTTCTACCTACAGACTGATCAAATTAAGTTAAACACGAACATTTTTAAAAATAATTTCATTTTATATCAGGAGAAATTTCAAGATTTTTAAAACTCAAGCTTGAATCTAACTTGAAATTTGATATTTTTAAAAATCTAACCTCAATTTAAAATGGCTAAATTTTAATTATACTCAATCAACCCATTATATATAAATCTAAGTTTCTCACTAACTAGCAAGAGAAACTATGATATAATCATATAAAATTGGATAATTCATTAATTGATTACCCGATTTCATAAAAATTAAGCAAATCAGATTTTTATTATGAAATAAATATAAGTAACATTCATAAGATGCTCTCGCCATCTCTTATATAATAATAAAAGATTAGAAAACTTTACAATAACTTAAAGTTATCAATTCATTGAAGTGACTATCACCTCAATAGTAGTTCTAAAAGAAAATCAAAGTCTCCATACATGACACTTCATTCGTGCCCATGTTTTAAGGTCGTCGTTACACCTAATCACAACGACTTGTCACAAAGCTTAACCAACTTTACATGGATAAAGGGGACCGTTGGTTATTCTGTTCTAGGTACAAACTTCTTTCTCTTGATAATACAATTCTACGTGAAGATCGTAAATTGAATATTTCGCATGTTCTACAGCAACTTGCCCTTCTGACCAAGCTTTGGTTTTTGCTGATTCAGGATGAAGATGCTTAATCCTCCATCATAGTGTTCCTTCAAGAATTGGTAAAAACACTAATTAATCTTGCTAGTGGTTTTATTTAGATTGGTTGGTAAAATTTTATCTTCTGATTATAGATTTCCTTCAAATATTAAAGAAAAAAATATGAATTCTTCTAATTATTTTATTTAGAATAGATGATAGAATTTAAATTTTAGTTATGCCTCGTAGATTCCTAAGAGAATAATTAATTTGATCAATATTCTTACTTTATTTTTAAAATCAAAATTTTAAAGTTTGATAAAATATTACAAACTTTTCATTAAATTATTTTCATAGTTAAAGTCAACTCATGTCCAATATGTAGACAGGACATTGGCCCTTTCATTTTTCACATCAACATGCAGATGAACCTTATCTTTTACCATATAAGTAAAATCATTTACTATAAGGAGATTCATTTTTGATATTGGTCGGGTCGACCGTGCTGGGCCCGGATCCAGTGAAGACGACTCGTGGGCAGATCGGTTCACTCGTCAGAGATCAGTCTTATGCCTAAAGCCCATGCCCCCTTTCGGCCCATCCATGGAAGGGAGTCTCCAATGCAAACACGTAAAGACCTAAACCTAACTGCAAAACCATATATAAGGTATAATTCTCCCATAATTGAGGTACGAAATCATAACCTAGTTACTTCTCTCTTCGTTGATCAATCTCACCTTCACCAAAAAACCTTACTTGAGCGTCGGAGGGGCTAATCGGGACACAACCCCCGACGAGCCTTCCTTGTTTTGCAGGTAACTTTACATTGGATTCATCACAGGAAGCAGCAGACTCATGGATCCAAACGGCAACGTTCAATTCAGCCAGAATCCGGCAGAACCAAATGGCGCCCACCGTGGGGCCCGACTTTCGCACCACGCCTAAAACACATGATAAGTCAGCGGCGATGAACTCGATGAGCCGCTATCGCGGCTCTGGCGATGCAATGCATAGGTTTTCAGCTACCTCCCACTCTGCCGTCTGTACCACATGTTTCACGCACGGAATCTTCAGATCCTAACGATCAACCACGACCTCAAACCTGGAGCAGAAGAACAGAGCGTAACTTTGAGGATAACGCCACCAATACACACCAATATCCAACTCCGACCGGTGCGCGATCCTCTTCCGATCGTACACACTACCTCGACCAAAATGATCGAGGAAGCCGCTGATCCGTTGATCCGCCAAATTTTGCGCTTTCAACCATCGAATAAAGAATGTTCGCACGACAAACCGCCCGACAAATCAGCATGACGACCGATCATCGCCCAACCGAAGCCCTAGAAAAAATCGTGGACGATCGGATTAACGCAGCTATGAGTTTCCGTCCAGATTGCCTGACGTCGCAGTACAGCTCCCCATTCACTCCGGAAATCTTGGATAGCCTCCCGGCACCTGGAACAAAAATACTGAGCCCCGAGAAATACACTGGGAAAACCGACCCTCTGGATTACCTGCAGCATTTCCAGTCTATGATGAATCTACATTGTGTTCCGGACGCTATCCAATATAAGGCTTTCTGCACGGCCTTCCAAGAGGGAGCTAGGCGATGGTTCAATAGCTTACCCCCGAGCTGCATCACATACTTCGAAGATTTCAGGTTGTTATTCCTGAACCAATTCGCCACTAGTAAGCGGCCGCAAAAGACAGCTTTGGACGTAATGCAACGTACCTAAGGAAGGAATGAAAGCTTGCGGGAATTCATTACTCGATTCAATAACGAAGCGGTCGAAGTCCCCGACCTCACTTGCTCGTCCATGTTGGCCGCGCTTATGAATAATACGAGGGATGAGGAGTTCAAGAATTCTTTAGCCCTCGATCAACCCCGATCCGTGCAGGAAATAAGAAACAGGGCGGATAGGTATATTCAGCTTGAAGAAGTGTTGAAAAATACGAGGCGTCGGACGGATGATCGCTCGCCAAACGACAGGATAAGCAACTCGCACAAGCGGCAAAAGGTCAGTCGAGCTGGAGAAGGCCGACCGATCGACAAGGAAATCAACAGGAGTTCACCCCGCTCAACAGGCGATACGCAGAAGTTCTGGCGGCCATGAAAGCGGATGAGGAAACTATCCGAGAACCCAACAAAATGAAGACCCCTTACAAGGACAGGAACCCCAATTTATACTGCCGTTTCCACAAAGAGGTCGGCCATGATACGGAAGATTGCTGGCAGTTGAAAAGAGAAATCGAATTCCTCATACAAAGGGGGAGGTTAGGCCGATTCGTGAGGCGCGAACAAAATGCCGATCGGGATAATCAGCGCAGGCCAGGCCGGCAAGACAATAGGAGAACGCCCTCGAGGCGAAATGACAGAAATGATGGAGGGAGGCAGAATACGACCACAGATAATCGAAGAGAAGAGAGAGGGCGATCGAGGGAAAGAAATGACAGAAACACCGGGCAACAAGACGACCGACCGACTGGGGTCATAAATATGATATTCGGTGGAAATGCAGCAGGAGGATCCATCAATAAAGGGAGAAAAAGATATGCCAAACAGGTCGGCAGAGACTCATCCACCAAAAAGCCGAGGGAGAATGACGGGATGATATCATTCGATGAGTTCGACCTCGACGGAGTAAGTTGCCCTCATGATGATGCTCTCGTGGTAAATCTGAATATGGACGGTTACGAGGTGAAGCGGGTAATGATTGATATGGGAAGCTCAGTCAATTTGTTGTATTACGAGGCCTTTAAGCAGATGAAGGTACCCGAAGACCGACTACTACCCACAGACGGCCCCATTAAAGGAGTAACTGGAGCGTCAGCTTACCCGTTCGCCCGGGTAAATTTGAAAGTGAAGTTCGGGCAGAGGCTCTGTCAGATAGAAAGGGACGTTGAGTTCCTAGTCGTCAAGTTTCAAGGGCATACAACGCAATAATCCAAGCGGCTACTCAAAATGCCCTCGACGGCCGCCTCCACCTACTACCAGATATGAAGTTCCGACACCCCACCGAGTTGGCGTTGTCGAGGTCGCACAGAAAATTGCTGTGGAATATTACTTAGCGGAAACGAAAACATTAGACGGGCGGTTGTCTTGACGAGCTCTTCGATGTGGGGCCGACGAGGATATGGATAGATGAACCCAAAGAGAAGAAACACAAGAAGTCGGACCGACGGCCGACCTTCCAAGTTCACAAACCTAGGCTCCGAAATGCAGAGTGACTCGTTAAAGAAATCACACCGTCTGTGAAAATAGATCGGTCTTCGCTTGGGTGCCGAGCGACATGCACGAATTTCCCGATCCGTTACGTCGACTCCTCAGATACTGGCATGACTACAAGTCGATCGTATGTAAGAAGCGATGGCACAAGGAAGCGAGCGAGGGGTGATCAAGAAAGAAGTAGAAAAATTACTCGAGGCCGGGTTCATCCGAGAAGTCAAGTACCTCGAATAGCTCACCAATGTGGTTTTAGTGAAAAAGAAGAACGAGAAGTGGAGAATGTGCATAGATTTCACCGATTTGAACAAAGCATGTCCAAAGGATGCTTCCCTGCCCAAGATCGACCACTAGTAGACTCCACCTCGTGACATGAACTTCTCGCTTCTGGATGCCTTCTGCCACCATCAAATCCAGATGAGCCTTGAAGACGAGAAAAAGACCACCTTCATCACCGACCAGGGCATGTATTGTTACCAAGTGATGCCGTTCGGTCTAAAAAATGTTGGGGCCACTTATCAATGGCTCGTCATGGAGATCTTCAAAACACAGATAGGTTGATCTGTCGAGGCTTACGTAGATGATATGGTGGTTAAAAGTAAGACGAACGCCGAACATGTGGGAGATTTGAAAGAAGTCTTCCAGACACTTGATAAATTTCAGATGAAGCTGAATCCTAAAAAATGCGTCTTTGGCGTGGCATCCAGAAAATTCCTTAGGTTCATGATTACTCAACGTAGGATTGATGCTAATCCAGAGAAGATTGAAGCCATCCTCCAAATGCCTTCACCAAGGTCCTTGAAAGAAGTACAGATACTGACTGGTCGAATAGTCTCCTTGAGTAGATTTGTGTCCAGATTGGGGGACAAGTGCCTCCCATTTTTCAAGATCTTGAGGAAAGCGAACGTGACTCAGTTCCAATGGCCGGACGAGTGTGAGAAAGCTTTTCAACACTTAAAGCAATACTGCCTAGTCCGCTTATCCCGCAAAGCCTTAGAGGAGAAAACTGATTATATACTTGGCGGTTATGGAGGGTCACCAAGGTACTTATTCGATCGTAGGGAAACGAACAACATCCAATCTATTACGCCAAGAAAGTATTGACCAACCGAAACGCGATACACGCCTAATAGAGAAACTAGCCCTCTCCTCGATAATGGCGGCTCTAAGCTAAGGCCTTACTTCCAAAGTCATATAATTGAGGTATGGACCGACCAACCTTTGGCAAGGTTTTCAAAAGCCCAAACTTCGGGTCGACTAATAAAGTGGGCTGTAGAGCCGGAGAGTTCGACATACAAGATGCACTCCGCACAACCATTAAAGTGCAGGTGTTAAGGCATTTCGCAGCAGATGAGCCAACCTAACTCGAAGATGAGCAGCCTCACCGGAGCTTGTTTGTTGACGGTCATCCAATGCCGAGGGACGTGGAGCGGAGTAGTGCCGATCAACCCACAATGAAGAAAAGGTGGAATACACCTTCGCTTGAGTTTAAAGCCTCCAATAACGGGCGAGAATACGAGGCCCTCGATAACCGGCTCCAATCGCTAAGGAAATGGAGATCGCATCTAAAAATATATAGCGATAGTCGTGGTGGTTTGACAAGTCACCGAAAAGATGAGGCCAAAGGGACAACATGATCAAGTACTTGAGCCGGTAAAGGTGAGTTGAGCAATTTCAAACAAGATTCGATCAACATAATAGAACGAGCTCAAAACGCTAAGGCGGATGCGCTCTCCAAAATGGCTTCTGACCGTGATGCCATGAATAATGTTCTGATCGAAAGACTAGACCGGCCTAGCATTCAAAAAGCCAAGGAAGCTCTCGACGTAAGTACCAGTCGATCGAGTTGGATGGAACCGATCATACAATACCTTTCGGAGGGAAAACAACCGGAAGACGCGTCGGAGGCCAAGAAACTAAGAATAAAGGCAGCCGAGTACACGGTCGTTAACAACACTTTATACAAACGGTCTTACGACTGGCCACTGCTTCGATGCTTGAATGAAGAAGAAGCCGAGCAGGCAATGGCCGAAGTCTATGAAGGTATGTGTGGAAACCATGTAGGAGGCAGAATGTTGGCTCACAGACTAATCAGACAGGGTACCATCGCACAATAAGAAGAGACCGCCAGGAAAAGTCGACCGATGCGAGGCCCGCCAGAGAAACAAGAAATTGCCCTCACCAACCAATCCGAAGGATGAAAATTGTGAGCCATCCTATCCCGTCACTCAATGGGGAATGGATATATCGGGCCTTTCCTCTCGGTCCCAAGCGTAAGAAGTTCTTGATAGTGTATGGAATACTTTACCAAACGGGCGTGTTTAAGCGATCGCTACAATTTCCGAAGAAGATAGAGAACTTTGTGACAAAGAACATACTTACCCGCTCGGATGCCCATGGTAATCGTTACGGATAACGGTCGGCGAGCTCGACAACGACAAGTTCGAGATTTCGCGATCGACTAAAGATCAAGCTACAATGACTTCTAGAGCTCATCCCCAAAGTAACTGACTCGCAGAGAACACCAATAAAAGATAATGAACGCCTAAGAAGCGCCGATGGCCGAAAGACCCGGTGGAAGAACTAGACGGCGTGTTGTGGGCATACGTAACCACACCGAATCTGAGCCACAGTGGGAAACACCATTCAGAATGACCTTCGGGCGGAAGCTTTAGTTCTAGTAGAGGCGGCATTGCACAATCAAAGGGTGTCGGGCTATGAAGAAGAGCGAAATGATGAAGCCCACAGAGCAGAACTCGTTTTCCTCAGTGAGGATAAATAAAGGGCAGCCGCACGTTCAGAGGCTATAAGGCAAAAGGCGACCAAATTCTACAATAGAAGGGTTAAGCCGAGCAATTTAAAGGTAGGTGGTTACGCCCTACTAAAAGCCGAGGCGGGAAGCATTCTGAAAGCTCTGACAAACGGGGAAGGACCTTATCGAGTGATTACAAGTCGCATGGTTCTACATCCTCAAATATGCGAAGGGAAGGTTCTACCAAGGCCTTGGAACTCACAAAACTTGAAGGCGTCTACCAGAGAAAAGTTTTATTCTAGTTAATCTTTCCTTATTGTCGTTTTTGATACATGTGGTACCTTTTTTCCGTCACAACCAGTAAGTTTTTAACGCCCACGCCCTCGTTATCATTAATAAAGGGGCTTCAGATTTCTTAGCAATAGAGTTACATTACATGTGGCAAAGAATAGAAAATCCAATCAGCCATCGCCTTGAGATCTCCATAGATCGACTACGGCCGATCGGTCGCCAAGACAAGATCCTCGGGACTCGCTGATATCTCCATAAATCGACTACGGCCGATCGGTCGCCAAGACAAGATCCTGGGACCTCGCCGGATTCTATAGATCGACTACTACCGACGGTCGCAAGACAAGATCCTGGGACCTCGCCGATATCTCCATAGATCGACATTACGCCGATCGGTCGCCAAGACAAGATCCTCGACCTCGCCGAGATCTCCATAGATCGACTACGGCCGATCGGTCGCCAAGACAAGATCCTTGGGACCTCGCCGCAGATTCCATAGATCGACTACGGCCGATCGGTCGCCAAGACAAGATCCTTGGGACCTCGCCGGTATTCCATAGATTGACTACGGCCGATCGGTCGCCAAGACAAGATCCTGGGACTCGCCGCAGATTCCATAGATCGACTACGGCCGATCGGTCGTCAAGACAAGAGATCGACTACGCCGATCGGTCGCCAAGACAAGATCCTGGGACCTCGCCAGATTCCATAGATCGACTACGCCGATCGGTCGCCAAGACAAGATCCTTGGGACTCGCCAGATTCCATAGATCGATTACGGCCGATCGTCGCCAAGACAAGATCCTTGGGACCTCACTTAGATTCCATAGATCGACTACGGTTGATCGGTCGCCAAGACAAGACCCTTGGGACCTCCTACCAACACCACGAAGTAACACCTAACCCTACTATACGCTCAAACAAAGAACATAAACACGAAAAGTTGACTTCAAAATATGACTTCTGAGAAATGAAACACTAAAGATTTTCATTCATATTAAATTTACCCCGCCACAAGCCCCACCAGTGAGCTCTAGAATTCGGGAGAAGGGAGCAACAAGTAGCCAGAGGAGCAGGGGAAGCCTTAGAAGGGAGCGGTACAATGGGAGTGGGGAATAAGACCCGGGAGCATCCGGAGGAACATCCTCGCAAGAAGCTTCATCCTTCTTCGAGAGCGACACAACGGAATAGGAACAGGACCCGGCGAGCTAATCAAGGAATATCATCGTAGGAAGCTCTTCATCTGAGCGAGATCCAGTTCTTCGTCCGAATGGCGCCCCTGCTCTCCTTCGGCCTTCTCCTTGACTTTCTAAAGAAAGCCCAAGAGCTGCAGGAAGAAGCGCCGACATACTCCTCAAGGAAGGGCACACCGACCCCCCTGTGAGTGTAGAGTTCAGGCCCCTCCTCGTAACCGAGAGGGTCACGCCGCAGCGTAGCTCTAAACTCTCCTAGTATGTAAACCGCCGCTTCCATCGCTGATCACCTCACCCATCAGATCCTCACAAAACGCCTGCATCTCCTGCAAGGTCTCCTGGCCTATCCCTACCCTCCATTACAGAGCTGCAATCCATGCGGAGTTTTGTTAAGCTCCGCCGCCTCACAGTCTTCCTCCATTCATCCTTCCCTTCCTCTCCCTTGGCCAGTCGAGCCAACAAAGTGCCCACCTTCTTCTCCTGGGATTTCTTTTCCTCTTCCAAGGATGCGTTTTGAGCCTGGAGGAGGTCTCTCCCTTCCGTCACCTCCGAAAGCTCGCCTTTCAAAGCCTTCACCTGATCATGGAGATCCTGGACTTCCTGGTTCAGAGTCTCCAAATGTCAAGAAGATCAAAGGCCGTCGCTTGCACTCAGACACCGAGACGGACGAGCCGAGACCCTAGCTCTGTGCTACCTCTTCTCCATGATCTCGCCGGCCCAAAGTGAGTAATCCTCTCAAGAATGTAGCAGACACTTCGAGGTCCCCGACCGTGGCATTCTTGCCTTAAGGGCGATTCCCATCGCCTGTGATTTGCATGCGACCGCCTTACCCTTCTTCCTTTCCCAGCCCCGGCCGACTTGGGGCTTCGGACGCAGATCCCCACCAAGACCAACCTTCTCTTCCTCTTAAGAGAGGACCCACATCCTCCTCCTCCTCCTCCTCTCGTCAGACTACTCGCCCGCCGACCGCAACAACTGCAATGACCTCGAATCGACGGCCGAATTTCGACAGTGGAACATCCATCAACATTAAGTGACGAACCCAACCCCATAGACGGCAATATGGCCATCACCAGCCTCCTGCCTCCGTCCCCTTCTTCGCATAACCCGCTTCTTCGATTTGGAGGCCCGGCCGAGCATCTTCCATTCTCACCATGGTCGCATTAACGATAAATTGCTAGAAATGAAACCAAGGCTCAAAATACAAAATCACTTAATCACGAGGAGTCAACCGGACGGGCGGTCTCCTCTCTAGCCCGCTAATTCGAGGAGGGAGTCAATGAGAAATGAATCGCCGAGACTTCAAGTACCCTCGCATGAGCCGAGTAAAGACATATTTGCCGAGCTCTTTATACGGCCGACCACCTCCCACCCTCTCTACTAAGAGATATGGTCGACACGCCATTCCACCGCCTTTGCCAGAGGGTACCTCCACGATCGAGTTTCAAGGAAGCCCCTGGGCTTCACAAAAAGTACTTCAGACGCCAAGAGGTCACTTTCCGGAGTCCCATCCGGTGATACCGGCATCCTCAGATTGAAAATGAGGAATCCCAAATTTAATTACGGGGCTCACCCATTCTAAGAAGTGGCAGAGATATCAACCGACGAGGACAACCAAACCGATGGCATAGCAGAGCCAAACCATTAATAAACCTCCACCATTCGGGGATCTGACTTGGCATCAACTCATAGGCGGCGACACCTCATCAATAATTGGGGCGCATTTAAGCCTCATGCCTCCAACAGAAAAAAGCTTCCTGACACAAAGAAATACCCGCCAGTCATCAAGATCCGTTTCGTTCTGGCGGCGGCCGCCTAGCCCCTGTGATGTAGGAATGTTACACCTAATGATTAGCACGCTTCCCCTAACCTCATCTTCGATTCACCTCTCTGCATCGCTTCCACAACCAACCCGCCCCTTCTTTCCTTCGTCGACATTTCCTGCACTTCCTACCGCATTTCTAGAACTACCCATTGACATGATTACCAAGAAAAGAGCTCTCAAAAGAACTTTAGGGGAAGGACGACTCTTTGTTGGATGGAGAAAGGGAAATCGAACAACAACGATTGAATGAAGTTTCCGGAAACTGGAAGCAAGAAAGAGCGAACGAAAGCAAAAACGTATGCAAGAAGGAAATAAGCGTGAAGGAAACCAAATGGTTCATCTACCTAAACATTTATAGGTGGTACTCGACGAGCCATCCAATCAAAGTACAACACGGAGAAAATCCGAGCTATGCTTGACACGCCAGAATCCGAGCCATGGAATTAGGTTGTTCGAATTTAAGGGCGCTGCAAATTAAGGGACGACGGGACAAATTTGACAACGGTTACAAGGACGATACGCTTCAGATTCTGAACAGTTGTCAGAGGGCATGCGCCGTCAAACAATAAATGTTCCAAGTACCTTCACATGCCTGCCAGTGATGACCATCTGACCCGTTTTTGCGCGGATCGTCATGCAATAAGTGGCGAGGCCGATCAGCTGGGACACTTAGTCGATCGATCCTGTAATCTAGCAATTACGCCAACCGGCCGGCACTCGAAAGAAGCACGCCAACCGGTCGGAACCGAAAGCGAAATGCATAACCAGTTGGTATCCGATTGATCGAGACCGCCCGAGCTTTCCCGTGATTGAGCTACAACAACAAGGCCCGACCGGTCGATTACTCTATGAGTCGACTTACTAACGAGCCATATCTCAATGTCCTACCGACGCTTCTAAGCACGAGCCGTCCCAAGCACGAGCTATAATTTACATACCCTCCGACCCTTCTCTATGCTCGACTCGAGGAGTAGGGGGCTTATAGTCGTCGACTGCGGTCGGGTCTTGATCCACCAAGACGACCCGTGGATGATCGGTCCACTGCCGAGATCGCCTTATGCCTAAAGCCCATGCCCCCTTTCGGCCCATCCATGGAAGGGAGTCTCCCATGCAAACACGTAAAGACCTAAACCTAATTGCTGTAAAACCATATATAAGGTATAATTCTCCCATAATTGAGGTACGAAATCATAACCTAGTTACTTCTCTCTTCGTTGATCAATCTCACCTTCACCAAAAAACCTTACTTGAGCGTCGGAGGGGTTAATCGGGACACAACCCCCGACGAGCCTTCCTTGTTTTGCAGGTAACTTTACGTTGGATTCATCACAAGAAGCAGCAGACTCATGGATCCAAACGGCAACGCTGGCTTCAAATGTAATCCCAGTAACCGTATATAATTATTTATAGTCATATATAAAAATTAATTTAACATATTAAGTTCAGAAATTAAAGAGCTAGACTCCTACAAATAATTCTAAGTTCAGAAACATTAGAATCAAGTTATGTTGGACGTGACTTGTCGATGCCGACAAGTGCATGTGATACAATTGAAAAAAAAATTGGGATCATTTCAAGGGTTAAAGATTCAAAAAGGGTTGTTGAAAAACATTTATGGATCGATCTATTAAGCCATACCTGAATCTATGATAGTGTTTATAAATATTGATTCTCTCTCTGCCTTATCTTCTTTAATTATTTTCCACAATAGTTTAGAAACCTCTTGATGCAGCGAGTAAAGCGTAAACACACAAGTTTCAATCCGAAACCTAGAATTCAATTGAGAGAATCCTCAAATATCAAGTTTATTCAAAACGTCCCCTCAAAAATATAGTGCCAAAAAGAGTTTGAATAGGTCCTCAACCATAAAATGCAAAAAATTAAAACAATAGAGTTTGACAAATAAAATGGTTGACTTTTTAAAGCCCATCAAATCTGCAAACTCTTTCGTTTCAAAACTTGGAATTTAATTGAGAGAATCCTCAAATATCAAGTTTATTCAAAATGACCCCCTCAAAATAGTGCCAAAAAGAGTTTAAATAGGTCATCAACCCTAAAACGCAAAAAAATTAAAACAATAGAGTTTGCCAAATAAAAACAGTTGATTTTTTAAAGCCCATCAAATTTGCAAACTCTTTCGTTTGGACTTCTGGCGCGCAACCCACTCTTGGAAATCATCGGCAACACATTCCACGTCAGTCTCTTCCATTTGAGAAAAACTCAACCTCGAGTTAACAACATCATCAGGATGTAACGGTTCATCAGATGGGTAGTACTTGTAGATGTCCGCCACATTAAATGTTTTGGAGATCCCCATACAATCAGGAAGTCCCACCACATAAGCATTGTCATTGATCTTCTTCGTAACTCGGTATGGATCATACTTCTATCAGAAGCTACTATAAACGCCCATCGAAACCTTTCTTCAGAAATACCATGACCTCATCGCTAACAAAGAAAACTCGCTCTCAAGATGTCGATCACCGCTTTCTTGACTTTGCATTAGACTCCTCCAAATTTCGCTAACCTCGCATAAATAAATACCAATCATTAGCCATCTTCTTTGCAGCAGTACTCTTAATAGCAACATTAAGCAGATCATTTAGATCAATAACATTTTTAGGAACCTTAGTATAAACTATGGAAAAAAGTGATCTCCCTGTGGAACTATGGACTGCATTGTTATATGCAAACTTTGCCTGAGCTAATGCAAAATCCCACTGCTTTGGTCTATCGCCACAAATGCTCCTGATCAAATTTCCCGTAGTCCTCGTTTCACCAGCCTGCTTGACTATATGTTTGTGGATGAGTCAGATTACTAAAATTTAACGTCGAATCAAACAACTTCCATAAAGTCCTCCAAAAATGCCCAAGGAATTTACTGTCTCGGTCCGAAGTGATGGTCTTAGGAGCCCCATGTAAACGCACCACCTCCCTAATGAACAATCAAGCAATATTTGAAGCATTTGAAATCTTCCTGTAGGGAATAAAATACGCCATCTTCGAGAACCTATCCACAACTACAAACATAGAATCCCAACCTCTTTGTGCCCGAGCAAGGCCTAACACGAAATCCATGGACAAATCCTCCCAAATACTATCAGGAACAGGTAAAGGCATGTACAAACCTGTATTCTTGATGTGGTTCTGCAAATTCACGGGTCTCAAGTAGTACAGTATGATATCGTCCCACAGGGAGTAATTATGTAAGTACTAGGCTTGGATCATTCAATTAATTGGACTAAGCAATTGTGAAAAAATTGGGAATTTAAATTAAAAGAAAATTTAGTTATCAAAATAAATAAATAAATAAATAAAACCGATGTTTAAATAAAGATGCGAATATCTCTAAGGATTAAAACAAATGGAATGTGGTAAGCTTCAAGGATGGGTTCACTTTTAGCGTTTTCTATGGACTTTACCTGGATCAATTTATTAGGAGAATTTTTGGTTGATAGACAGTTGAGCCTAAAGTTTCTTAGACCCTTTTTCAAGGTATCAAAGGAGTATTATTAATAATCCTAGTCTACTATCGTAGCCTAGCAATCAAGCACAACCCATTATGTTCTTTGCTCACCGATTTTCTCTCATAAATTCAATTTATGTCTAAATCAAATTTATAAGTTTCGCTTTGGAGTTCTCATATTAATTTTCACCTATCAGTTCTTCAATTAACAACTAAGGCTTAGTAATGGTCGTCGGCCAAACACAATACCAGCAAAATTAATATCAAAACAGAAAAATCAAACTTATAAATTCACACTCATAAATCAACTGAAATGCAGTTCACAAAAATTAGCTAAAAGCTTACCCCAACCTTGAAGCTTCGAGGAAATTACTCACTCATGGTAGAATGAAAACCGCATAAATTATGCTCAGCAAATAACATTAGGAGAAATTAAATAATAAAATAGAGAATAAATTAGTTTTCGGGTCTCCCTCTCTTCTTTATTCTTTTGCCTCCCTAATGTCGCATCACCGTGCTTCAGAGTTCCTCTGGTCAGGCGCGTTGTCCTCATGTTGGTGGTGCGCCCAGATGCAACGTAGAAGTCTCCAAAAGACTTCAAGTCCTACTCTCTCCACAGCTATTGATAAGTGCATATTTGTCCAATATTTATGTTTTAATTATTCCTTTTTACTCCTCTTGTTGATTCAATTATTGGGACTTAATTTGATTTAATATTTTCTTGTAGGAATTACGCCTTGCATAACGTGGAATTTAAGAGGAAAACAACAATTAAATCAAAAGACAGGAGACATAGGCGCAAGAAGGAAATAAATTGAGAAAGACAAGACACAACAAGCAAAAAGGAGGCAAAGAATTGAAGAGGAACAAGAGGATTAAGAGTCGACGGGATGGAAAACGCAGTATAAGGGAACCTAGGAGAAAAGGTCACGCACGGCAAATAAGGAAAAAGGAGCAATTAGGTGGACTGATTTTGAAGAAAACAAGAAGCAAAGACAAGCACGTGAGGGACGAAGATAAAACAAGAGGAGCGTGACTTGAAAAAACGCAGAGGCACAAGACTAGAGGACCTGACGTGGATTAAAGAAATAATAAGTAGGTTTTAAGAAAGCAAAGGTGGTCATGCGATAAGAAGGCAAGGATGAATTAAGAGAGTTTTACATCGACAAGGACCCTTAATGGTCTTGTCATCAACAAAGGAGAGACAACATGAGTGAAGGCACGCAACACAAGGGAGAAAATTCTTAGGGATATCGATAGTCACGCATCACATGCTAGCCCCGTGATTTCGTCTTATAGTTTTTCTTCTTTCTTTATTATTTAGACTATGTTAATTAAGAATCTTGTTTTGCTTAATTCTGTTATGAGTAGCTAATCTATTTTAGTCGGGGAATTCCAATTGTTATGCTTTAACTCGTGAGACCTATTGTTTTGATTATTTGGTTTATAATATTCGCATCAAGCTCCGCTTTTACCGTCATTGTTTATTAATTGATTCTGCGATTGAGGCCTCGATTGTAGAGTTAGTTAATTTGCATATCGCCAACCGATTTACTTGGTGGAGTCTAACCGGGTGATCGGTGTTTCGGGCAATTGGCACTAGGACATAGTATTTGTCCGATTTCGTGGAGGAACTTCACATCTAACTAGATGAAGCATGAGTCGCTATGTAGTCATTAGGTTAGTGTTTCTTTGAGTTTAATGCTCATAATTAATTGAATCTCGAAAAGAGTCTCAAGGGTTATTAGTTAATTAGTGAACAGCTTTAAAGGAGTCTCTTGACTGCTCTAAAATTAAGAAGAAGCGAGGAGCCAGAGGTAGTTGGTAACCATAGCTAACCTATTATTAAGCCAAATAAAATATTTGAGTGATGATCGTGGTCTCTCATAATAATTAGGAATTTCGCTAGTTGTCGCTTATCGAGTTAATCAATTTTATTTGTGTTCTTTGCTAGTCTAATCGTAGTTGTTATTTTATTTGATTTTCATTATGCTAATCATTTATTTGTGGTCGATTAATTAGTAGTTCCAAAGACAAAACTCCAAACCCCCATTTTAATTATTTTCATTCTTTCTTTGGCATTTAAATAGAATCAATTATTCCATTCTATGGATCGACCTCGCTACCATCGGTCATAATTTATTTTCGCTTGGTGTTTGGGATTTATTTTTGTGGATTCGACACCCATCGATTTTGGCGCCGCTGTCGGGAATTGGTAACTAATTGATTTTATTTTGTTTTATACCTAGGAACATTCGTACGAGAGATTCCATCTTGTACGACCCCGTGATCGAAAAGACTGCTAAGAGGCTAAGGAAGTTGAGCAACTAAGGAAGAAGCAAGGAAAGCTAGTGGATTACGCACCTCGATTGAGTCGGACATCAAACGGAGTACTAAGAGGAGATTGAAGTTGAACAAAGAACTGACGGAAGCTTAACCGTGACCACGCTGCAGGATATGGCTCTTAATGTAACCCTCCAGACTTGAGTAGACTCCAATCAAGCACAAAGATCTCGCTATGCATAGATTTTCCGTAACTTCAAGAAGGGTTCAATTGAAACCGGACTCATCCACTTGCCGCCCACCTTCCGTGGATTGGAGAACGAGGATCCAAATAAGCATCCAAGGAATTTCACCTCGCTCGCACTTCTATGAAGCCCGCAATGTCACGGAGGACCAAATCAAACCGAGAGCTTTTCCATTCTCATAGATGCAGCCAAGGATTGGCTCTACTACTTACCTCCGGGACAATCAACACTTGGGAAGGGATATCCCACGCTTTCAGAGAAATATTTCCCAAGATCCCGAGCCGCCAACATCAGCGTGAAATTTATGGATATGTATGATTCAAAGAACCTCACGAGTACCGGGAGAGGTACAAGAGATTTTAGCAAGTCGCCAAAGATGGCATATCCCAACAATTGATCATCCAAGATTTCTACGAGGGTCCGATTCCAATGGAGCGCAGGATGATGGACGCAAGCAAGTGGCGGGCCATCGTCAAGAAACCCCACCAAACCCGAGAGTTAATATCGACTATGGCAAAGAACTCCCAGCAATTCGGTGCTCTCACCGACATACCACGAAGAGTGAACGAGGTAAATGTTACTTCTCTCAATGAGGTCAAATCTTTGTTAACAACTTTGGTCTGTAATTTGAATGTAGGTACTCCTCCACCGCGAGGGCACGTGGCATCCGCACCAAATTTAGCTCACCCAACCGCTGTATGCCTAACACTCCACGATGAAATACCGAGAATGTGAATGCTATTGGTTTCCAACAGAGACAGCTTGATCCCTATTCAAACACCTACAACCCCGGCTTGAGAAGCCACCCAAACTTCAGCTTATGCTAATGTACCAACCGACCCAACAAAATTACTATCAAAGACCACCACCACCGCATAGCCTTCGAGCTCAGTGTAAGCTCTTCAAGAAATTGTCCATATGTTAGCTACTAATACGCAAAATTTCAATAAGACACCGCAACCAGATTTCAAAAGATAAGAGAGCACGAAGATCCTGAGACTCAAACGAGTCGATAAAGATCCTTCGTTAGCGAAATGGAGACTCAGGCAAGTCGTCAGTCTCGGACACTCGACCCGAGGCATAATGTGAGCGATTTTCTTAAGAAATGGTAAGGATTGCAGCCTCAATGACAAAAACCCTAAACGTGACTACGCCTGTGGTTCCGTGCAGAGATGTAATCAGAAGCCGAAGGGAACTTACATGTGACCACGCATGTGATTCGTGTCCAAATTGAAATCCTCGTAAACCCAAACCTCTAGTGGTTCCACCCCATTCCCCGTAGACCTGCTCAGAGCAAGAAGGAAAAGGAAGATAAAAGCATCATGGAGTTATTCAAAAGTCAAGTAAACATCCCGCCCTAGAGGCCATTAAACAGTTCCAAGGCCACGCCAAATTTCTTAAGGAATTATGCACAAACAAGCGTAAGTTAACAGTAATGAATGGGTGAGTGTGGGTGAAAATGTTTTAGCTATCTTACTGAGGAAATTACCTCCTAAGTTGTCGCGACAAGGTATGTTTTCCATTCCTTGCAAAATCGGGAATATTGGTATAAGTAAGGCCATGTGTGACTTAGAGCCTCTATTAATGTGATGTCTTTATCTGCTTATACCTCCCAGGTCTTGGTCCGTTAACTAGTACCGAGTTATAATTCAATTGGCGGATCGATCGATTGTCTATCCTCAAGGTGTTTTAGAGGATGTGCTAGTTCAAGTTAATGGATTAATTTTTCCCGCTGATTTCTTTGTTATTGATATGGAAAATGATAGTTCATCTAATTCTTCCGATATCTTGTTGGGTAGCCTTTCCTTAGTAATGGCTAAGGCAAAGATAGATGTGCATAAGGGTTCATTGACTTTAGAGTTTGATGGGAAGGGTGAAATTCGATGTTTATGATGCCATGAAACATGCCGAGAATGTGTCTTGTGTTTATAATGTTGATATCATCAAGATTTGACTCACGAGGCTTCGCTTTAAATTATGATGATGAGTTGAATTATGCTTCAGGTCATAGGATGTCTCGTTGATGGAGTTAAGAGATTTGTCGATCGGTTTGAATTTTCTCGATGATATGCTTGACGTGGTTTACGCCCGAAGCTCCTAAGACTACAAGTATGAAATTTGTGCCTATTAAGCTATCACAATCGTAATCTACATCATACCTTCTCATTTTGCAGCCCCAAAGTCGGAGCTCAAAAGCTTCCTGAGCACTTGAAATACGATACTTAGGAGATGGTGAGACTCGCCTGCGATCATATCCAAAGATGCTCGACACACCGGAGAGGAAAACTAATTAGAGTGCATCGAGACGAGGGTTAACATCGAGAAGAGGATCGTCGAGCCTGGGACGTTAAACAAGGGCGCTAATGGGAGGCAGCCCATATTTTTAAATTTTATTTTTCTTTCTTTTTTTTAACTTTGTTTTGTGTTCTTTTTGTCTTGTTTGTTTCCTTCTTTCTTTGTTTTGAATTTTTCCTTTCCTTCTCTCGTGTCTTTCGTGAGGTTCGGCATTGGATCAATTCGAGTTCTTGGATTACACCAAGGAGTCCTCTATATGATCATATGTTGACTCTCGCCCCTCACTCGTATTAGCTATACCCTATCAAGGGATGCCTAAACGAGCTAACGATAAGCCCTCATCTTCACCACCAAACCAGCCCACATCCGAGCACTACTAGGCGCCACCAAAGACCATCGCCCCGGATTCGTGAAAGTCCCTGCTTACCCTTTTCATTTATTTTTACGCTGAGGACAACACATGCTTTAAGTGGGAGAGGAGATTTATAGTTTTTGCGATGCATGCTATTTTGAATTATGTTGGCTCCTCCGTTGCTTGGGGTATCTTGACTTTTAGCTATTGCTCCATTTCGCTCGATGAATTGTTGTGCCTTAGGTAATGGTGGATTGTTTTAAAGGAGTCAAGAGTATGGTTGAGTCCCTTTTTGTTTAATGTTAATTAAATGTTAATGATTTTGTCCTATATGTTGAAGTTGTGTGCCTGAGTTAATTGGTTAAAAAATTGTGTGATTAATCTAAGCCTTCTTGTCTAGAGTCATGTTAAGCTTAGAAGTTGAGTTGGTATATGTGTTGAACTTTGGATTGATGTGGGAAATTATGGTGGAGAAAGTGAATGAAGAATAAAATAAAAAGGTGTTAGATTCGTTCGCCAATCACCAAAGGTGGTTGTGGCTAAGCCAAAAATCCGCCTAAAGGTTAGACAAGATCGAGTAACCCAGGCGACATTCATCACAAATGTTTGCGCCACAGTAAAAGATCATGAACAACTATGACGTGTGAGGCAACCAATTACTCCTCCGACACTGAAAAAAATTGCAAGCATCCGAGTAATTACGAGTAAGGCTAAAGCCACTTGGCACGCCAGGATTGGCGAGTAATCCATACATTCATCACAAATGTTTGTGGTTCGCGTAAAAGGCCAATGACATTTTTGAGTAATTTATAGCTAAAAGCACCTAATCAATTAATCAAGATTAACCTGATCTTCCCATGACTACCACATAGATTCGAGTTTTTCAGATATACTAACCACCGATGAGTGAGGTGTGTTTTCTAGGCTTGATTGGTTTTAATTAAAATTGCAATTCATGCATGCTTTTAATTTGAGATCAGGCTTCAGGTCTTCTCGTAGGAAATTTGTTGCATTTCTTTAACATTTCATTGACATTGGGACAAGATTGCACTCTCATTCCTAGTTTACATTACCTTTCAAGCGTGTTTCATCGAGTGGAGCGATTTTTCATTGTGTCTTGGTCTTCTTTTATGCTTGAAGACAAGCATCGTCTAAGTGTGGGGAGATTTGATAAGTGCATATTTGTCCAATATTTATGTTTTAATTATTCCTTTTTACTCCTCTTGTTGATTCAATTATTGGGACTTAATTTGATTTAATATTTTCTTGTAGGAAATTACAGTCTTTGCATAACGTGGGAATTTAAGAGGAAAACAACAATTAAATCAAAAGATAGGAGACATAGGCGCAAGAAGGAAATAAATTGGAGAAAGACAAGACACAACAAGCAAAAAGGAGTGCGGCAATTGAAGAGGAACAAGAGGATTAAGAGTCGTACGTGGGGATGGAAAACGCAGGCATAAGGGAACCTAGGAGAAAAAGGTCACGCACGGCAGTCAAGGGAAAAAGGAGCAATTAGGTGGACTGATTTTGGAAGAAAAACAAGAAGCAGCACAAGCACGTGAGGGACGAAGATAAAAACAAGAGGAGCGTGACTTGAAAAAACGCAGAGGCACAAGACTAGAGGGCTCATGTGGATTAAAGAAATAATAAGTAGGTTTTAAGAAAGCAAAGGGTGGTCATGTGTAAGAAGGCAAGGGAGGAATTAAGAGAGTTTTACATTGACAAGGACCCTTAATGGTCTTGTCATTGAACAGTGGAGAGACAACATAGAGTGAAGGCACGCAACGCACAAGGGAGAAAATTCTTAGGGGATACTGGATAGTCACGCACGGTAGCAGCTCCCGTGAATTTCGTCTTATAGTTTTTCTTCTTTCTTTATTATTTAGACTATGTTAATTAAGAATCTTGTTTTGTTTAATTCTGTTATGAGTAGCTAATCTATTTTAGTCGGGAAATTCCAATTGTTATGCTTTGACTCGTGAGACCTATTGTTCTGATTATTTGGTTTATAATATTCGTACTGTTTTTGTTTTACTGTCATTGTTTATTAATTGATTCTGCGATTGAGGCCTCGATTGTAGAGTTAGTTAATTTACATATCGCCAATCGATTTACTTGGTGGAGTCTAACTGGGTGATTTGTTTGTGGCAATTGGCACTAGGACATAGTACTTGTTCGATTTCGTGGAGGAACTTGCGATCTAACTAGATGAAGCATGAGTCGCCGTAGTCGCTAGGTTAGTGTTTCTTTAGAGTTTAATGTCATAATTAATCAATCTCAAAAGAGTCTCAAGGGGTTATTAGTTAATTAGAACAGCTTAAAGGAGTCTCTTTGACTGCTCTAAAATTAAGAAGAAGCGAGGAGCCAGAGGTAGTTGGTAACTATAGCTAACCTATTATTAAGCCAAATAAAATATTCGAGTCGATGATCGTGGTCTCTGATAATAATTAGGAATTTCCTAGCTAGTTGTCGCTATCGAAGTTAATCAATTTTATTTGTGTTCTTTGCTAGTCTAATCGTAGTTGTTATTTTATTTGATTTTCATTATGCTAATCATTTATTTGTGGTCGATTAATTAGTAGTTCCAAGACAAAACTCCAAACCCCCATTTTAATTATTTTCATTCTTTCTTTAGCATTTAAATAGAATCAATTATTCCATTCTCTCGTGGATCAATTCTATTTACCATCGTATGCAATTTATTTTCGTTGGTGTTTGGGATTTATTTTTGTGGATTCGACACCCACTTCGAGGAAATTACTCACTCATGGTAGAATGAAAACCGCATAAATTATGCTCAGCAAACAACATTAGGAGAAATTAAATAATAAAATAGAGAATAAATTAGTTTTCGGGTCTCCCTCTCTTCTTTATTTTTTTTGCGCCCCCCCTCCCTAATGTTGCATCACTGTGCTTTCTGTAGTTCCTCTGTGCTGTGCGTCAGTGTCCTCATGTTGGTGGTGCGCCCAGATGCAACGTAGAAGTCTCCAAAAGACTTCAAGTCCTACTCTCTCCACAACTATCAACTTTTAAATGGAGGGTCTCCTCAATGCCACCACCAGCTCTAACGTTCTCCAGCTGATGTCTACCACCTGCAGTGTGTGTGAGGTTAGTATTGAGTGGTTTTAGTTTAATGCTTTGGTGAGTTGGCGTCCCCCACTGTAGTGTGATTTTTGTGCCTTCATTGTAGCATGAATTTTGTTTTTTCCTTGTAGCTCTCCTTTCTATTTTGCATCAAATCTCCCTCTTATTTTTCAATTCACGCACCCACCTTCAGCTCTCTTCTATTTTCCTCTAGTCCACGCACACTCTCAGCTCTCTTTCACACACTTCAGTTCACTCACTCTCACACAACAGTTCACACTACTCTCCCTCTTCATGTACAGCCCCCTTGGTTTTTGCCCAGCACACACTCACGCTACTCTCTCTCTTCACGTACAGCCCCTTAGTTTTTGCCCAGCACACACTCACTACTCTCTCTCTTCACGTACAACTCTCTATTTTCTCTACTTCACTCTTTTTATTTTTCTGCTTCCCCTTTCCACGCTAACGCCCTCCTGTTCCCTTTGTTCTCCAGCCCTCACGTTAAGCTCACCACTCAACCTCACACTTGCACAACACACACTCACCCAACTAGCCTCTTAAATCCACGCTCCTTTTCCTTTTGCTTGTGCTATATTTAATTGATATCCAAGGCTACTCACACCTTTCAGCTCACGTTTCTCAGTTCATGCTCCTTTTTATTTTTCTTTTTAGCTCCTCCTCTATGAAACGCACAGTTCTCCTCTCCATTTAACGCATAGCTCTCCTCACTCACACACTTCACAGTTCATGCTACTTCCTTTATTTTGACATGGTGCGTTGTTTTGGAGGGGTTACTCCTCTCTGCACTTTCCAGCAGTTGTCTCCACTGCTTCCACGTTGCTTCATGATCCTCATTCAATGTCCACCATGCTGCGTTAAGAATATTGTATTAGCCATACCTTGCAACGACGTGAGATGAGAGTGTTTTGTGTGTCCACTTTTAGAGCTCCTCTAGCTGGTTTCTCTTATCCAGCTGCTAACGTAGTCCTTGGCTATTCCTTGGTGCGTTGGCTGTGTTCCCTTTGACAATTAAAATGCTCTATGCACCTCCAGCTGTCCTTCTGTGCGTGAGCTGCTACATGTGGAGTGGGGCTACTTCTTTGGCTACTTGCTGTTTTCTTATTCAGCTCCACTATTTTCACCAGCTAGTCCACATTATCCTCCCATTTTCCATTTCCTTGGTTTAACGTTTTTTTCTCCCTTGGATGCTTTGCTTGATGCATTGTGGTGGGGCTCTTCACTTATTGCTGTGCTGTCCTTGCTTGTGTTTTTCCAGCTGCCCCCCTCTGCTTGTTGTTCATGCCCGTTGTCCCACCAGCTGCTCCAATCCTCTCTTGCCAACGCTACTTCATGTGTAAGTGGAGTGTTTTCTGGTGTAATAGCAAAAATGAAAATAATCAGTGTGAGTGCTTGGTGCGTTGTTATGTTGGTGGGTCACTTAAGGCTCTCTCTTCCTCCATTAATTATTGTTGTGGTCTTTTTCAATTAAAAACAAGTGTATTTTATAAATGTAGATTAAGATAAACTAAACAATTTAGTAGGAAATATATATATATGAACCAATAATTAATCCAGAAATTAAGGAAAATGCCATTTATTCTAACGAGAAAATGCATCCAACAAATGCCCCCAAACTCAAACTTTTGCTTGTCCTACAAAATTAAGAAAACTGCTCAAAATAGATTAAGAAGCACTCAACAATTGAAATTTTCGTAATTACAAGAACTAATTAAAATTTACCTTTAGCCACTTGTCAAACCATACCCACCTTCATAAGGTAAGGATACCAACGCCGCCAAGCACACACCTTGATTCAAGTCTAATTAGAAACCAACCAATTCACAAGAGTAGAGAAAAGCTAAATAAACTCAAAGGCAATTTACAACCCAAGAGACTCTAAAGATATTATCAATTTAACCAATCCTATAGGCAAAAATTCTCCATCCCATCTCCACTAATTTTTAGCACTCATTTTCAAAGGATCAAAATGTCTTATTAGGGTTGTAATGGGGTCGTTGGGGTTTAAAATTAGCTTAGAAAAAAGAAAAGGAAAATAAAAGCTCAAATAAAATGGAAACAATTATTCAAGAAATAGGAAAATGTAAGGGATCTCTTTTTTTTTTCTTTCTTCTTTTTTTAAGAGCAAGTAAAACCGTGAAAACAAGAAAGAAAGTTTTTTTTAATAGAATGACATGTAAGCGATCTAGAAGGGGGGTTGAATAGATCTTTAAGCTTTTTGAAATTTTCTACAATAAAATCAGAAGTTAATTCACACAAAAGCAATTTAAACAAATTTAAATGAAAAGAGTAGGGAAGAAAATCAAACACTATTTTTATAGAAGTTCGGTGCTAAGACCTACGTCCTCTACCTAAGCTCCCACTTAGGATTTTGCAAACCACTTTATTGCACACTTTGTAGTTGAGTGTGAACTTTTTACAATGCCACTTGATTTTCGCCAAGCTACCTTTACAATCGATTTGTCTTCCCAAGACAAATCCTACCTCATACGTGACCTTTCACTAGTCACTCAAATTATAAGAGAAACAAGATAAAGATTGAAGAACAAGTGCTCAATACAATTGTGTAACAATATAAGAACAATAATGAGCAATTTTGGAGCAATAGAAGAGTGTTTTCACTTGTAGAACTTCAGTAGTCTCTTCATCAATCATCCACTCTTTATACTTGAAGAAAAATAGCTGTTGGAACTCATTCTAGCCATTGCATGATTGTTATAGCCGTTCCTTAACAATCTCCTTTCCATTTGTGGCTAATTGGACCGTTGGAATTAATTTGCTGTACCCATAAGTCGACTTGTCGTCATGTATAAGTCGACTTGTGACAACATTTTTCGTAAAATTTCATCTCCGCTCTTCTATAAGTCGACTTGTGCTGTGTAAGTCGACTTGTGGTCCTCGATAAGTCGACTTGTGTACTATTAGTCGACTTGTGTTGACATATCTTCATATGTTAGTCGACTTATGCTGTTCTAGTCGACTTATGCTGTTCGGATCTTGATGTATAAGTCGACTTATGCTGTGCAAGTCGACTTATGTTGGCTTCAACGGTAACATCCAACCAAATCCTCATTATTTATGCCATTTTCACTTATAAGGAAACTTCCATCTTGATTCTTCAATGATTTGTCACTTGCCCATCTTGATTTGTACAATTCTTTCATTGAATAATACCTGAAATAATTTCTTAACTAATTCTAGATATTTTATTATTATCAAAACATAAAGGGATGTAATTTGTCAACCACCATTGGTCCAACAATCTCCCCCTTTTTGATAATGACAAAATATTTAGAAATTGAAAAGAAATTGAAGACAATGAAATTGATCAAGGTTTTTAATCCCTTGTCTTGATGGTTAGTTTATCTCCCCCTTAATTAATAAACCAATGAATTTAATAGAAATCAAGATAGTCTCAAAAACATAACACACATACTCCCCCTTAATCAAACATCAATTTCCAATATTACTCCCCCTTTTTGTCATAATAAAAAATCAAGATGAACAATGATCTCAAATGAAGTTTAGAAACAAACATAGCATCAAACACATATAACGGCAATAGTCATTACAAGATACCAATAGCAAACACAAAAAGTACCACGAACATTAAAAGAAAACATAAGAGCCAATGTTGGTCGAGGCAAAGAGTAATACACATCATGATGAAGAGTCATCATGCCTACAACCTAACTTCTTGAAGATCTTCTTGAGCATTTTGTGTTGTGCATCCATTTTCTTTGCAAACCCATGAAGCACAACCTGGATATTATCGACACGATCATTTAAATAATCCAATTTATCGTTAATGTCAGCAATGTCTTCATGAGATACCTCACTCCTTCTCACATTACTGGGCCGTAAGCTACTCGGACGATCCGTTGCCTTCTTAGATCGTTGTCGTGGAGGCACTTGTTCACCCTCCAAGGTCAGACCGAGTTTCTCTACATGATAGGAGTACACCCATCCTTTTTCAACATTCTTCACCAGCTTCATGCTCTGCAAATTATAAGGAGTGAATCTCCAACTCTGAGGATATGGATAATGAGCATAGCTATTCAGATCCCACCTTTGAACCTGAGCGAGAGAGGTTATTAAGGCTGCATAAGGCATTCCTTTATGCTGAACATGTTTCCCTTTCAATTGACCTCGTAATAAGCTGGCCTTTTTCCTCATCATTTGAATAATTAAGCTCGGATAATTGATCTTCCTTCCTTCTTCCATATGCCAAAGAATCTCTTTGTCCAATGAAGTAATCTGATTATTGCTTGCCTTCTTTGGATAAACCACCCTGTTAATAGCATAGTGTAATAACCGATAGTTTAGAGGCAGATCCATAGCTTCAAAGGGAGGGCTATGATCAAACCATAACCGACTAAGCAGTTCAGCCCCTTTTTCCTCGATATAGCCGAAATTTTCTTCGGCTTCCTCATCGGTTTCACCATCCTCATTCCTCAAAATGTCAAAATCAATAAAAGACGCTCTAGGCCGGACTCCTGCTCTAGGTAACTGAAATATAGTGCACATATTTGCCTCACACATAAAAATTTCCTTTCCGTTTATTTTCGATTTTAGATAAACACCATCCTCAACATTACTACCAGTCACAAAAAGATTGGCATAAAACTCCCGAACTACATCTTTATAAATCTCATCATGAAAACCCAAAAAATCTCGTAGTCCAAGATTAACAATATCAGTAAACACATATGAAAACTCACTTCTATCTAACTCAGTCCAGTCAAATCTCATGGAAGGAATCAACACTTCGTTCTTAAGTACCTTATAATACAAGGTTTGAGCATCCTTCGAAACAAACCTAGGTTCAATCGCGTCATCCTCCCTAGCAGTATCTCCCCTTGATGAAGACCCACGAACTCGTGGTCCATGGTGAACGCGGGGACCTTGTGGTTGAGCGGGTTCTTTGCCTTTCTGTGAAGATTTTCGAGGAGCCATGGATTTTTAGAGAGAGGAGGGAAAAATCGCAGGTTAGGTGATGATCGTCAACGCAAGTGCACGTTTCTATCGTCAAGTAGTAAAAATATCGATCCCACAGAGACCAAATTAGCTAAATTGTAATACTCGTAATAACTTCTAATTTAAGTTAATAACATAAAAATTAAAGAAAAGATTGATTGATTTTGGTTTGAAAAATTAATTAAAAACGAGAATTAAAGCAAGATAAAATATAAGAAATATTAATGGAATGAAAATCTAGAATTTAACTTCCCTCGATTTTACCTCGGTGTTTAAATTTTCTCGATTTAATTCATATACCGGGTTTGATAACCTAAGATTCGAATTAATTACTAAGTCCTCCTGATCATTAGTAATCCTAATCATCGAACCAATTTCCTATATTTCTATGGTAAATTGTGATAATTCAATCATTGCTTTATCAAATCAATCTTAATGTGGTTACTTAGGGTGGATAGGTATCTCCCGATCCTAGACACAAATCACTACAAATGTGAACCTAAGCTATTGCAATTTTCTTCCAAATCTATTGCTCCCTGTTACGTTACACAAAGATTAAGAAAATCAATTTCATAGGTGATCAAATTATGAAAAGCATTAAAAACAAATTGCAATAATCAAACCTTTAAATAAAAAACGGGCATAAGAAATTAAACTGAGAAAATACCGATTAACCGAGATTACATCAAGGGTTCGGTTAAAATCCTAGAATGAAAGGATTAGTTACGCATAATAACAGTAGCAACAATGAAAATAATAAAAGCAAGCATTATAAATATGAAATGAGAAGAAGAAATGGAAAAACAAATGGTGATTGCTTGGTCTTGGAGTCCTCCTCAATGCTTAAACTTGACAGCCCCCTTTGGTGTTTGCAACCTTGATAGCCAACAAAAGTAGCTTTTTTAAGAGCTCTCCCTTCTAATGTGTAACGTGAGTAGTCTCCAACTAAATGAGTGAGTCCTTAATTTTCCAAAATGAGAGGAGAGTTGTCGATGATGCTTGGTGAGGCTCCTCGTCCCATACTCTGTGTAACGCGAGAGCTTTTTAAATTGAGTGAGTGAAAATAACATTTTTGGTGAGTAGCTCCTCACGTCCCCCCCAGCTAATCCTCTCCTTTTGTCCAATTAGTGGAGAGTCTTTTATTGTCCAGATAGTTGTCGTGCTTATTGTCCCATCTTTACTATTCATGCACACACGCACAGCCTTTACTTCCATCATTTTGTTTTGTTTTTGTTTTAAACCACCAAGCACATGTCCTCCTTGAAGAGCTCCCTTGTATTGCGTGATTTTCTGTCCAGCATAATATTCACTGGCTGCTTTGATTTGCTCTCCTGAAATAATAACCTCTAGCTTCCAAACCTCCACAGCCGCAATCTCTGACCTTAGTCTCTTTTTGTTGTTGTGCCAATTAAGGAATTTGACTCTTATGCGTGCTCCTCCAAGCTTAGTCCCTTGTGCGTGATTTGTTGACCAACCCATGATACAAGCTTCTCTTTTTCACGTTGATAGCTGAAATTATGGGTCACTTGGGGCTGTAATCTTCCATGCATGGTGGGTCCTTTGTTGGCTTTGTCTTGTGATTTTCTTGCTCACCCACGTCTTCTCCAGCATGCTTCAGCTGTCCTTGATTTTCTTGCTCACCCACGTCCTTTGGTGGAGCCTCTCTTTTTCTTATGATTTTCTTTCATTCATATGTGGTCTGCGTCCCTTTTCTTCATGCATGCATGATCCATCTCTTGTAGTAAGCTGCTAATGTTTTGTCTTATTTAATTCCCAGCCTCCACGCAAATCTTCTATCCACGCCTAACATGTGCTATCTTGTTTTATTTTGCTGTTCAAATCCCACATGCCTCCATTTAATTGCTTGATTTCCTACAGCCAATTTCTCCCACTCAACGCTGTGATTAGACAATTAAAATTGTCTCCTTAGTTGTTACGCATGAAGCTCCTTTGTACGCTGCTATTGCCTCCTCTTGTGGACTTGTTTATGTCACTTTTCACAATTTTACTGCTCTCAACTGACAGCTCCAAAAATTATAAAACTAGGTGGAAACATTCTTCAATGAGTCAAGATGATGCCTGCCAAATCTTAGAATTTTCTAATAACCCGATCCCAAGATAAAAATATCCAAAGATCCAAAGGTCAAATCTGCCAGAAATTAAAAAACAGTGTTAATTTCAACGATTAAGGATTTTTTGTATTTTATGTGTCTAAAGCTCTAATAATTATAAAACATGATGAAAAGGCCATAAATATCCATAAAACACATGCAAGATGCTAAATATAAAGTTCTAAAATATATAAAATATGATTGTATCATTAGGGTTTGAGAAGGATGAGAAGGGGTTTTTTTTTAAAAAGAAGGTTGATTTGAAGATAAAATGAAGGGGTTTTGTGATAATGGAGGTCAAAAATTGATGGATAAGGAAGATTTGAAGAGATTGAAGAAATAAGTCGAGTTGTAGGAGAGAAAGTTCAGAGATTTAGAGAGAATAGGTCTGTGGAGAAGAAAAGAGGGAAAAGATTTTAAAGCCTCCGTGTAGACATAAGTCGACTTGTTTTCTACATAAGTCGACTTATCGACCTTCATAAGTCGACTTGTCGATCTTTATAAGTTGACTTATCCTAAAATTTCTTCATTCCCCAAAGGCTATATGTATCATAAGTCGACTTGTTTCCACATAAGTCGACTTGTTACCAATCATGTCACCAATTAGTCGACTTAGACACCCATTAGTCAACTAATAGAATCAGAACTCCATATCAATCACATTTCAGCCTAAGTGTAAGTCATGACGAAGGGATCTTCAGATGTAGTTGCACATTTGCCTCATAATTTGACCATTTGATATATTAATGAAAGTAACCAAAAACAAATTCAACCAAAGGAATTTAAATCACACATTCCTAGTCTCAATTTAATATTCACAAACACAACTTCCTTAAGAGGTTTAATAAAAATATCAACTAATTGGTTACTAGAGGATACATGCTTCAAGCAAATGTCACCTTTTAAACAATGATCACGGATGAAATGATGTCTAATTTCTATATGCTTTGTTCTACTATGCAAGATTGGATTTTTACTCAAACAAATTGCACTGGTATTATCACAATATATAGGAATATTTTTAACCACAATACCATAGTCAAACAATTGATGTTTATTCCAAAGAACTTGGACACATGCACTTCCAGCTGCTACATATTCAGATTCAGCAGTGGAAATAGCTACACCAAATTGCTTTTTACTAGCCCAAGATATCAACGATGATCCTAAGAAATGACACAAGCCACTAGTGCTTTTTCTATCGATCCTACAGCCACCATGATCAGCATCACTAAAAGCATATAAGTCAAATGAATCACAACTAGGATACCACAAACCATGATTAACAGTTCTACTCAAATATCTAAAAATTCTTTTGCAAGCACTCAAATGAGAAATCTTAGGACAAGATTGAAATCTAGCACAAAGACATGTGGCAAACATAATATCGGGTCTAGAAGCAGTTAAATACAAGAGAGAGTCGATCATACCTCTATAGAGTTTTTTATCAACATCTTCTTCATGTTCATGTTTCTCCAAGACCACATTGGTTGCCATTGGTGTTGCTGCCACGTTGCATCCTTCCATTTTGAACTTCTTTAGAAGTTCCTTGGTGTACTTAGATTGATGAATGAAAATGCCATTTTTGAGTTGCTTGATTTGCAATCCAAGAAAGAACTTGAGTTCTCCCATCATGCTCATCTCAAATTCACTTTGCATTAAATCACTAAATTCTTTACACAAAACTCATTAGTGGCACCAAACACAATATCATTAACATAAATTTGACAAATAAGCATATCTTGATCAACATGTTTAATGAATAAAGTATTATCAATCTTACCACGAACATACCCATGTTGAGTTAGAAAAGTACTTAACCTTTCATACCACGCTCTAGGTGCTTACTTTAATCCATAGAGTGCTTTCTTGAGTTTGTAGACATAATCCGGATGTTCATGATCTTCAAATCCTGGAGATTGTTTGACATAGACTTCCTCTTGAATATATCCATTGAGAAATGCACTCCTGACATCCATTTGATTTAATTTGATCCTTTTATGAGACGCAAAAGCACATAGCAATCTAATTGCCTCCAATCGAGCCACAGGAGCATATGTCTCATTATAATCAAGGCCTTTTTCTTGATAAAATCCTTGAGCCACTAACCTTGATTTATTTTTAATCACTTCACCATTTTCATCATATTTAATCCTATTTACCCACTTGACTCCAGTAATAGTTTTGTCCTTTGGTGGAGCTACCAAATCCTATACATTATTCCTCTTGAATTGATTAAGTTCTTCTTGCATAGCTAGAAGCCAATTCTCATCTTCAAGAGCTTCTTTTATATTCTTGGGTTCAACTAATGAGATAAAGGCTGAATTGCTCATTTGTGCATAGACATTTCTCCTAGTCCTCAAACCATCATCCAAGCTACCAATGACTTGCTCCATAGGATGATTCTTTTCCTTCGCCCATGTTTTAATGTTGGGTACATGATTTTCTTCATCTAACTTCAATTCCTCAATCTTGGATTCAATTTCTTCAACCTTATTTCCTGAATTTCCTGCATCATCATCAAAACAAACCTTTCTCGGGGGTGAAATCATATCATCGAATTTAACATGAATACTTTCTTCAACACACTTAGTCCTATTATTATAAACTCTAAAAGCCTTACTAGTCTGAGAATAACCAATAAACACACCAACATCAGATTTTGAATTGAATTTTCCTAAATTGTTCTTTCCATTAATATGAATAAAAACTTTACAACCAAAAGGATGAAAATAAGAAATATTGGGTTTCTTACCTTTCCAAAGCTCGTAAGGTGTCTTATTTTTGTCTCTTCGTAGATGCACCCTATTGATGACATAGCAAGCGGTATTGATTGCTTCCGCCCAAAATGATTTAGGAAGATCGTACTCATTTAACATGGTTCTACTCATTTCTTCAAGTGAGCGATTCTTCCTTTCTACTACACCATTTTGTTGTGGAGTCCTTGGTGTTGAGAAGTTGTGCTCCATTCCATATTTGTTGCAAAGACTTTCGAATGGTTCACATTCAAACTCACCTCCATGATCGGTTCTAATAGCAATAATTGACAAATTTTTCTCATTTTGAACCAACCTATACCACTTAGTAAATTCGTTAAAAGCATCACTTTTATTCGCAAGAAATCTCACCCAAGTAAATCTAGAAAAATCATCCACAATCACAAGGACATATAATTTACCACTAAGACTAGCATGTCTAAATGGTCCAATCAAATCCATATGAACAAGTTCAAGAATTCTAGAAGTGCAAATTTCTTTCTTTGGTTTGAAAGACTCTCTAACATGTTTGCCTTTTAAACAAGATTCACATAAGTGATCTTTAACAAATTTTATCTTAGGCAAACCTCTCACAATGTCATTTTTTGAAAGTTTAGTAATTAAAGGCAAAGGAGCATGTCCTAATTTTCTATTCCATAAAAATGCATTTTCTTCTAATGTCACTAAACACTTTTTGTTGGGACCCGATCCGGAAACCGGATCCCAACCGGAAAATGAAGGAAAACGAAGGAACCAAAGCGGATTCAAATCGAATAAATCGAAACACAATATGCAGAAGCAAACGCGAAACAAATATGAAGGTATCGAATCGAATACAAATAGAAGCGAAACCAATTTCCGATACGTAACAAAACGGAGCTGACATCCGTGAACAAATATTTTAGAATCACCGTTGCTATGCTGGAAACCCTAAGATCGATCCAATCCAAACCGTATAATTTTTTCTTCTTTTCTTTTCTTTCTTTTCTCATTCCTTTCTTTTTCATTTCTTCCACCTTCCTTAATCAATTTCTCAATTCATAATCATTTTATTATGCACTCAAATAAATCTCAATTCTCATTCTTATACCCATTTCACCAAAAATTTGGCAAGATAATGGCTGCCTTCTATTAAACGTAAAACTCGCAAAGTGTTCAAAATACACTTCTATATTTCTCACAATATAACCAAGATCGTCGGACTTCCGTCCGAATCCAACACAACAAACGCAATCCTATATCTACATGTCCATATCCAATACACATTATACAAATCCAATTCCTATCAATTCCTCAATTCACTATACAAACCATAATCATTATACATAAGGTCATAATCCAAATCTTTATACAAAATTCATAAATCAAATCAATCCAAACCCAATAATCAATCGCCCTATATCCGCATCCCATTCATAACTTAAATCAATACACATGTCCGTAATTCATAATACAATCCCATAATAATACTTGTAATACAATAATTGACAAAACCAAATATATACAAACCGATACAAAAATTGTATTTTTCTCAAAATACAAACGATACAAAATCGAATAACACATCTTGACATTCTTTCATCCGATCTCTCGCTCGAAAACCTGGGGCTGGGGATGAAAGGGGGGTGAGCACAAAGCTCGTGGATAATATGTTTATAAAATGAATTGATAAGCAAAACCCTTGAAATCTTTTTCCTTCTCGGTCTTAGAAAACATTTCTTTGAAATCAGAAAGCACGCTTTTAAAAGTTATTTTCTTCTTGTAGAATAAACTCGCAGCTTGTAAAACATATGATTCTTAGGCTTTCACCATAAATCCATAGATTACAAAACATGAATGCGTCAACTTGACAATTTATAGATGCAATGTCATATCACATATGCAATGCACACAAATGGCTCGAGAGTTCCATAAACACGACGAAAACCGAAGTTTACCATAAACACGACGAGTCCATTTTTCGAATCTCGTAAGCCTCAAGCAGCAAATGGAGAAGGCTAGGGGGTAAACGTGCACGTGACTTAACGAAATAGGTTCTCTTGCCCACACAAAAGCACATATCATGCTCAAATCAATTAATCGAATACTCTTTTATGAATATACACAATGCCATGAAATCTTTCGAGGCATAACACAATGTATGTTGAATTCATCCAAAGTCCATGATTGAATCAAAATGATTTTTCAACTCATTCATACAATGATGCAGATTTATGATGCAATTGAAATCAGAAAATCTCTTTATTTAAAGAAAGCGGTGAAGGCTTATAAATTCAAATTATAAACACATTACCCACTTTCGAATCGATGCTAGAAACTTGTTCCTTGCTCCAATTTGTCCATTGATTTCTTCTTTCTTCCAATTTAACTTTACCTAAAGCAATTCCACCCAATTTCAATATCATAATTAACTTAATCCTTAAATTGAACTTAGAAACACTAATCCCTCATATATTCAAGCTTTCTAAATCACAAATTTCCAAAATCCCCAGATTCCAAATTTGAGCATAAACCCTAATTAATTTCCATCCAAAATTAAACTCGTAATACTTAGCAATCAACAAAATTAACTTCATACTCCACAAACCCATTCCATTTTCCATGATTCTAAACCAAAACTTCAAGAGAAACTCAAATCTTAAAAATTGCTCTTACCTCATTTCTCCTCCATTTTCGGATTTTCTTGGTTCAAGATGAAGCTCTCTTCATCCTCCACCTTTTCTCTCTTGGAATGACATTAAAATCTCTCTTCAGTGGTAGAAAAATCGAGCCCTAGCTCTCTTTCTTTTCTTTCTCCTTCACTCATTCGAAAGCTTGCTCTCCCTTCTCTCTTCTTTCTTTTGTTCTTTTCTTTGTTCAAATGTCGTGCTTCCTTTGATAAAAACAACAGCTCACTTGCTTTTATAGTGCCATGACATTTAATGAATGAGGAATGACCCATAAGCCCCTCCATTTAAGCCTATAAACTTAACCCTTTAAGTAAACTTCCAAAATTGCCCCTCCATTGGTCTTTAAAACTGACATCTTGTCTTATTATTTCAATCAGGTAAATGAAGTCATTTGATAAAACGTTCTTCTAGATAAATGTTCCTCTATTTCTTACAAATCCAATGCTTTAAGAATCAGATCGATTCGAGCTCTATAGCTCAAGATATCTCCAAAATACTAAAGTTTGTTCTTCAGACCCGAGGCTGAACACTACACCTAACTTCTGACCCGAATTTGGAAGTCTTAGAGGCTAAATTATAGCTCTACTTCTTCATAATATTTGTAGCCCCATGTCTCTATTTTAATTAAAAACAAGAATCAATTCAATCGGAGCTCTACCGATCGAGATATCTCCAAAACACTGAACACGGTTCAAACTTTTACAACTGATGAGCTCACTAAAATCCGAGCTATCTTTATCTATTTAATGCAAAAACTGATCTATATAGTATGAAAAGATAGAAAAATGTCTTAGGAATCCAACGCTTCAAAAATCGGATCAATTGGATGTCGGACGAAGAAGTTATGGTCAAAACAAGGAAGAGAGGTCAAAAACACAAAAGCGATTTACGACGTCAAAGATAGATTTAAGATGACGCCATCATGCATTTAAGTGACGCCATCACGCATTTAAGTTGAGATTAACTTCGTCTGACCTTTTTCTCCAGAACGTCCCCACTTCGAAGATGCATAACTTCTCACTCAGATGTCCAAAATTTACAAAATTTATATTGTTGGAAAGATAAAAGAAATATATACAATTTTCCAAAAGGAACTTTTGCCAAAATCTATTTTTATCAATCCAAAAATTGCCCCTAAAGTCAGAAGATAAGACTTTCATTCCTACACCAACACTGCACCCAATTCTTCACTTCATGACAATATTTGAGACTCTTAGGCACATAATTGAAATTCGATGTCTTCTTACAAAATGTATCCATATATCTCTAGTTTAATCCAAAATAAGAATCATCTCGTTTGGATTACTAGAGAAAATGTCATGGTAAAAGATCAAGCATATTCAAGGAACATTTTCAGATCACTACCAATCTTGTCTCTAAATCTTTCCTTATCAAAACTCATACCATGATCACTCTTTCTACTCTCTTGTCCAATATTTTCATGCTTTATATCAATGGAAAGATAAAAGCAACCTCTACAATGTTCATAAAGAACTCCAAAGTAACTTCAACCTCTAGTTAAGTGAATTTTTCATTCAAAGTTTCTGCCCTGTTAGCAATCACCTAAGCAATATCCAAACTTCAATTTATCATAACTTCTTGCACCAATATCGAAAAATTGCATACTTTATGGCGTTAGAAAGCTGGAAACATGAGCTACAACTTTCATTAAGACCACTTTGGCCAAATATATCTAGGTCAGTACAGATTTGCCATTGAAGTTTCTAAACACCATTCCAACACATCAACTTCACATATCAACACATCACCACAAACTCTTCAACTAATTCCTCTCAAACACAATAAAGGCAAATCTATACACAATTGATCTTTCATATCCATATGTAAATTCATGTCTCATTAACATCATAAGATAAATGTTTATAAAATTAAATGGCATTCCAAGCCATATTGCAACATCAGTATTCAAGTCCAAGTACAAAAGATACAAAACTCCACCATTCTCCACATATGACTGAAATCTTATTCTTATAATAATCTAACTTAAAACACCACATGCATAACCAAACAAATTGTCTTTACTTTCCAATTTCTTCAAAATTTTACACTTTCACTTTCTATTTCTTAATTTCAACTTCCATTTCAATCCACTCATCCACTTGAACTTTCATAATCCATACAAATCTATTTGAAACCCAAAGTTATCAAATCAAACAAATCTTTTCTCATCAATTTCCTTAAGGACAAAATATCTATAACTCCATTCATATACAAAAACTCTTATCAAATTTTAATTTTCATATTTCTAATTTCCACTAAAAGATCGGGGTCCAACACTTTTAATTAAAAGAACTATCATCATGCAAATCTACAATGTATGTATTTCCGTGCCTCAAACCAATGAAAGCAACATGACCATCCTTCTTAACCATGCAATGTGATGATTCAAAAACTACATTAAAATTCATATCACATAGTTGAGAAACACTTAACAAATTATGTTTTAAACCATCAACAAGCAAAACATTGTCAATGGTAGGCAAAGGTTCCTTACCCACTTTACCGATACCAATGACTTTACCTTTGTTGTTGTCACCAAAAGTGACATAACCTTGATTCTTTGGTTTGATCTCCGCAAATAGGTTCTTGTCTCCACTCATGTGCCTTGAACATCCGCTATCAATGTACCAAGTGCTTGATGGTTTTTCATTCCTTGCTTGTACCTACAATAGAAGCATCATTTCTTCTTATAGGTCCCAAGCCATTTTGGGTCCATTTTGGTTAGCCATATAAACCACATTTGGTGGTGTTGTGCCTTTTAACACCCAAACTTTCTTAACCTTAACACATCTCCTAGTACTTTTACAAACAAGTTCTATATGGCCATCTTTCAAACATCTAGCACATTGAGTAATTTTTCCATCCTTAGTAAATTTTGAAATTAAAGAACAATCTCTATCAAAAGGATCATATCCTATCCCATGTCTAGAAATAGAATATCTTTGCAACGATAATAATTTTTCAAACTTTTCGTTTCCATTCGCAAATTTTCCAACCACATAAGAAAATTCCTTTCTAAGTCTATCAAGCTCACAAATAAGTTTTTCCTTTTCAACAAGACATGCAGAATGATCTTCCTTCGAACTATCTAAATCATCAATAGTCTCATGTAAGGCACTATTTTCAGCTACCAATTCTCTTATTTTCTTTCTCAAATTTTTGTTGATTTCAATAGCTTCTTCAAAATCAATTTGTAAAGCATTAAAGGAATCTCTAAGATCTTGATCAAAGAAAGTTACCTCATCTTCATCATCACTTGTTGATGAGCTCTTTGCCATCAGTGCCAAGTTGTTTTCATCATTACTTTGGTATGCTTCCTCATCATCACTCCAAGTGGCTACTAGGATAGCCTTCTTTTTTCCTTTATCATATTTGTCATTTTTTTGGAAATTTGATGTGGAGGATGAGCTTTTGCATTCTCTTGCAAGATGTCCTGTAGCGTCCCCTCACCGTAGAGTATACACCGGGGCGTCTGTAGGTCGTACCGATGCATAACCTACGATGAGGGTGGACTGCCAAACGATCAATTCTACAAACCTCATGGCATCAATATAATAAAACAGTAATATCGAATTCACTAAATTTTTAATCCTAACAAATCCTTTTCATTCATTTCATAAAACCCTAAATACACCATCCGATCATATTTACAACTGTACAATTCCAAAAGAACTAACATAACTCCTAACTATGTCATCCCTAAAATATCCCAAAAGATCCCCAATGATCGACACAGGCCATGCTCCTCTCGCAAGACACACACAAAGCAGAAAAGTCTCATGACCGGAGCTAGAGTCAAACTATCACCGTCTCAAAAATAAATGCAATATTGGGTGAGTTTATGAACTCAATGAGAAACCATCATCGATGGTTCACCAAACTCATGCATATTCAAATAATCACACCATATCGTATATATAGCACAAATGAAATCACATACATTCAATTTCACATTTGAACATTCATATATGCAAGGTACATGTGACTCTTTCATTTTCTTTCGTTGTTGTGACCATGCGTCTGAGCTCATATACGTTGAGCCATTGGCCCTGAAAACATTGGGCTCAAAAGGCCTAATACGTTGAGCATAAAGCTCTGAAAATCGTTGGGCTCGAGGTCTCGTAAGGCTGAGCTTAAAGCTCTGAATATGATGGTTGCACCGGTCACAACTGCCTTTATCTGAGCATACTTTTATGCATGTATGCACATATCCCCAATTTTCACTAGTGGTAGCACAACCTAGTATCACTATCCAAATTTGCATTTGAAAACCAATTAAGAACGATTTATTTACAATTAACACTTCTATAGCAAAGTCCAAATATTTCGAACACCTGTGGTCCGAAATCAATCAAAACAAACACATACAATCCATCCTTAACTCCACATGGCATATTACATAGAATTTAACACATATAGGTTGAGAAACCAACTAGGTTACTCACCTCAGAACTTCCGAGCTACTGTCGGGAAGTCTCACCTACGTCGGACAATCGGCGATCCACCGACACCTCTATAACAATCAAAACATAGATAACGTTACTAATTGTATCAATTTCCAATGTTCAATGATGCAAATGAATCGAATAATGTACGTACTATACATGTTATGACATTTCCGACACAAATCCTAATTTCCCGATCTCAAATTCTAATTCCCGAATTCATAATCTCCAAATTGAATTTAATCCATAACTAATTGAATCATCAAATTCCTAAATTCCAATTTTTTTAAAACCTCCAATTTATATTTTCGGAAAAACAGCATTCCTCGCCGCAGCGAGCTCCTTTTCTTCTAGTAGCCACAAGCAGACGCATTACAAGACGTCATGACGTGGCCTCTCTCATGAAAGGCAAGGCTGCTCACAAGGTTATCTTCGTTGCCAAAGGCAATCGCAGAATCGCCCAGAAAACCCAGAAATTCCCAAATTTTCGACTGATAACAACTCCAAATCCGAATTTTCTCCTTTCAAACCACTCTCAAATATTTCCATACACATCATACTACAAATCCTTAGCTCTATTTCATCAAACAACCATTATTCCCAAAATTTCAACCCTAAAATCAATGAAAATAACCATTGGAAACCCTAAATGCCAAATTCTTAAACATTCATGCTAAATCATCCAAATAACTCTATAAATCAACCAATCAAACTATATAAAGCAAGAAAGAAGTAACTTACTTGATTAAAACCTCAAATCTTCAAGGATCACACCAAACTCCAACTCACACACCCACGACATTCACCCAAGCAAAACCCATTTTCATCTTTTTCGACACCCAACTCACGGATAGATTCAAAGATGGAAGAAGAAGCAAATCATAAGGAGAAACCAAGGAGAAATCAAGGGAAGATCCACGATGAAATAAGGAAGAAGAAGAACCAAATTTCTTTCCAAAACAAGAGGGCATCGTGGAGCAAGGTTCAAAAGCTAGGGCTTTTATATAAAAGATTTAAACTAAGACATGTTTGGCAAATAAATGCCACAAGGCCAAATCCGAGCCACCTCAATTCAATTTCAAATTCTAATTTCTCCCGAATTCCAATGGCTAAACCCTAATTCCTCAAATCAAATTCCTAATCTGTCTGTGCCATTGGATAATCAATTTCGGAACCGAAAATCCAATTAACCAGTCATTGATCAATTTTTCGATCCGGGCCTATTGCTCCGAAAATTCCAGAAAAATTTCTATAAATCCTCAAAAATAGAAAACTCATGATCGTATACTCCAATTTCATAATTCAATTTCCTAACTTTCATTTCTAACTCAAATTCAATTTTCGAGCCTACTTTGACCTAATTATCACCCATTCCCTAATCATCTCCAAATCCAAGTTATCCAAATCAAACCGGACATATATCATACATGTATGTACGTACAAATGCCAATACAATCATTGCCAATTATACATAACTAAATCATGCATGAGCATGCCAAATATGAATGCAATGAACTGTACCCATCCCATCGGTGACGGGATGTTACAATTCTCCCCTCCTAATAAAAATTTCGTCCCGAAATTTCTTACCTGACTGATCAAACAAGTGAGGGTACTGCCTCCTCATGTGTTCCTCAGTCTCCCAAGTCGCCTCCTCAGTTGAATGGTTCTTCCAAAGGACTTTCACCAATGGAATCACCCTTGATCTCAACTACTTGACCCGCGATCCAATAATCTGCACCGGCTCCTCCACATAACTCAAATCACTGGCTATCTCAATCTCCTGAGCCGGAATCATATGAGTCGGGTCAGAACGATATCTCCGAAGCATGCTCACATGGAACACGTCATGCAACTGAGACATCTCACTCGGTAAGGCCAGTCTATAGGCCAACGGTCCAATCCTCTCGGTAATCTCATACGGACCGATGTACCGAGGACTCAACTTTCCCTTACGGCCAAATCTGAGAACTCCTCTCCACGGAGACACTTTGAGGAACACTCTATCACCCACAGCATACTCCATCTCTCTCGACTTGATCCACATAACTCTTCCGCCGTCTGAAATGCTTGATGCGACTCCAAATCAATCTGCACCTTATCCATCAGATCTCGGATCAACTCGGGACCCTCTAACATCCTCATACCCTCTTCATCCCAATAAAGAGGGGATGTACACGGTCTCCCATACAATGCCTCATACGGTGCCATGCCAATGTCGCTGCATCGATTATTATATGCAAACTCCACCAGAGGCAACATCGATCCCACGCACTCGGAACTCTAATACATGTGCTCAACATATCCTCAATATCCGAATAGTCCTCTCACTCGCCCATCCGTTCGAGGATGAAATGTCGTCTAAAGTTCAATCTCATACCCATAGCCGACTGCAACCTCCTCCAAAATCTCGAAGTAAACTCGATCCCTATCTCGACACTATCGACATCGGGACCTGTCTTGGTTGAACTATCTCTGCCACATACTTCTGGGCCAACTGATCGAGGGTATTACTCTCCCTCACTAGTAAGAAGTGAGTCGATTTAGTCAACCGGTCCACTATGACCCAGATCGCATCACACTGCCTCGGCGTCCTGGGCAACCCCATAATAAAGTCCATCGTAATGCGCTCCCATTTCTACTCCGGAATAGGTAACGAATACAATCTCCCAACTGGGGCCTAGTGCTCAGCCTTAACCTGCTGGCAGGTCAGACACCGAGAAACAAACTCCGCCACATGCCTCTTCATACCTGGCCACCAGAAATGCAACTTAAGTGTGGGATACATCTTGGTGACACCAGGATGCATGACATAAGCAGCCAAATGAGCCTCCTCCAAAATCTCTCGTCTCAGATCATCAACATCTGGAACACACAGCCTCTGACCCATCCACAAAGTACCGTCTCTCAGCTCAAACTCAGAAAGCCATCCAGATCTGACCCTCTCAATCAATCTCACCAACACTGGGTCCCGATCCTGCACTCTCCTAATCCGATCATGCAATATCAGCCTGAGCCTCAAAGTAGCAATCAGAGCTCCATCCTGACTCAAATCCATCTGTACGTTAAGAGCTCTCAACTGTACTAAACACGGCAACCTCGAAATCTACATCTGAGCTACACTACCGTGCGATCTCCTACTCAATGCATCAACCACCACATTGGCTTTCCCTGGGTGGTACTCGATAAATCGATCAGAATCCTTAAGCGGCTCTAACCATCTCCTCACCTCAGTTCAGCTCCACGACTCTACAAATATCGCAAACTCTTGTGATCGGTGAACATCCAAACGCCTCCCATACAAATAATGTCTCCAGATCTTCAAAGCAAACACAACTGCTGCTAACTCCAAATCATGCGCAGGGTAATTAATCTCATGGGATCTCAACTGCCTCAAGCATACGCTTATAACTCTCCCATATCGCATCAAGACACATCCTAAACCCCGCCACGAAACATCACTGAAAACCTCGAAACCTCCTGCTCCAAATGGCAGGGCTAACACCGGTGCCGTAGTCAACCGATGTATCAGCTCCTCAAAACTCCTCTGACACTCATCTGTCCAACTGAAGGCCACACCCTTCCTCAGAAGTCTTGTCAAAGGGGCTGAGATCACAGAAAACCCTCGACAAACCTCCGATAATAACTCACAATCCGAGGAAACTCTCAACTCGACACATTCCTCGGAATCTCCCAACTCCTCAACGCCTCAATCTTGTGAGGATCCACCCGATACCCTCACGGATACAATGTGGCCTAGAACACCACCTCATCCACCAAAATTCACATTTAGTGAATTTGGCATACAACTACGCCATCCTCATAATCTGCAAAGAATATCCTCAAATGCTCCGCATGCTCCTGTCTACTCCTCGAGTACACCAAAATATCGTCAATAAACACAATAACAAACTGATCCAGGTAGGGCTTAAAGACGTTATTCATCAAAGCCATGAAGGCTGCCGGGGCATTAGTCAATCCGAACGGCATCACTAAGAACTCGAAATGCCCATACCTGCTCCTAAAAGCACTCTTTGGCACATCGGCCTCTGCGATCCTCAACTGATAGTATCCGGATCTCAAGTCCAACTTGGTAAACACCTGAGCTCCCTGCAACTGATCAAATAAATCATCGATCCTAGGCAGTGGGTACTTATTCTTAACTGTAACCCAATTGAGCTGCCTATAATCGATGCACAGTCTCAACGTCCCGTCCTTCTTCTTCACAAACAGTACTGGAGCTCCCCACGACGAAACACTCAGCCTGATGAACCCCTTATCCAACAACTCCTGCAGCTGAGCCTTAAGCTCTCTCAATTCCACCGCTGGCATCCTATACGGAGGTATCGATATAGGAGCGGTACCTGGAACGAGGTCAATCTCAAACTCTGTCTCCCGATCCGGCAGAACTTCGGAATGCCTCGGAAACACATCCGAAATTCCACGATCACGGAACATCCTGCAAACTCTGCTACACTCTGGAATCTACCACATGCGTCAAATAGGCCTCACAACCCCCTCGCATCAATCTCAAAGCACTCATGAATGAAATCATCCCGCTCGCATCGCTCGACTAATACCTCAAATCACCCTCGGTGACTGTGAGACTCTAACACGACCTCCTTGGTATAACAATCCATAACAGCCCTATGGGCAGTGAGCTAGTCCATCCGTAAAATCAGATCAATCTCTCGAAGGGGCAACACAATCAGGTCTGCACGCAACTCCGACTGATCAATCATAATCGGACACCCCTTGCAGACCTCTCCTAAAACTATAGTACTACCTAGAGGTGTACTCACCTCTAGCCCACACTGCAACATCTCCTTATCCACATGCAATCTACATGCCACATGCGGTGCAATAAAAGAATGCGTGGACCCTGGATCTATCAATGCATAAACTTTAATGCCAGAGATCAAAAGCAAACCTGCAACTACGTCGGGAGAATCCTGGGCCTCCTGCCTGGTCATAGCGTAGACCCTAGCCTGGGACTGCGGCCTGCTGCCTCATCCCTCGGTCCCGACAAAGGAATCTCTGCCTCTACCTCGAGCTCTGCCTCGGCCCCTAAATCCAGGTCCATCACATACTTCTCTCTTGCCGTCAACTACTCTGGCTCTCCCACTAAGAATGATCGAACTCCCAAAGTCAGAGGACAACTCCGAATCATGTGATCCATCGAACCACATGCTAAACAGGCTCCTGTCACTCTCCAAAGACTCTCCACTCAGGCCTCTTATCACAATGTATACAACCGGCATGGCTCGCCTCGATCCTCTACCCTTCTGCCGCCACTACCAATCTCGCCTAAATCTTCCTCTCAAGCAGAACCCGATTGCCTAAATCTCCCTGCCGATCTGAACCTCGCTCATGCGTGCTCTCATGCTCCTACCGGAGCTACCCTGACTGTCACTAGACCTCTTGCCTTCAGATCCCTGACCAGTCTCGGCCCGACTCTATCTCAAAAGTTGCTCAATCCTCACTGCAGCTGATCTCAACTCCACAAAGGTACCCATATCTGTTAGCCCCAAAATTTTTATGTAATTAAGCATGATTAGAGTAATTAAGTAAATTATGTTAACATAAATTAACTTGACATTGAGTAATATGAGTTGGCATTAAAGATGTTAGGTAATGAGTTAATGGAATTAAATGAATTAGTTGGGTTTTAATGAGGTAGGAAAGAAAAGAAAGATAAAATGGGCTTAAAGATAATTGGGCCTAAGTAAGTTGTAGGATAAAGAGGAAGTAAGGAGGATGTAGGAAAATGAAAGAAGAAGGAATTAAATGAAGGCTTGGGCCTTTTGGGCTTAAGTGGATTAGAGAAGAAGTATAAAAGGAGGAGTTTAAGTGAGTTAGTGTAGGAAGAAGTGAGATTTATGAAATTTAAAGGAGAAGAGGGAGAAGTTTACGTAGAAGAGGAAAGAAAGGAGAAGAAGAAAGGAGCTTGCTAGGGTTTTGGCATTTCCATGAAAGTGAGTGAGTTTTGAAGAAAGAGCAAGAAGAAAAGTGAAGAGGAGAGTCTAAGCTTTATTTTGATACAAGAAACCTTTGGGTTGAGTAAAGATTCAAGGTAAGTTATGAAATGTAGTTTGAGTTTGGCTTGATTTTATGGTTTAGAAAGCTTAGAAAGAAGATGGGTTTAGTGATTCTAGGTTGATTTCATGATTAAGGTTCATTAGGTTTTCAATTTTAGAAACCCTAAATGATGTGAGGTTCTTTCCTTGCCATGAATGAAGGAGGACAAGAAAGAAGAGGAGAACGAAGAGGAACTTCCTTAGGCAAGCTTAAGCAAGGATATAAGGTGGGTTTCACTTTTATCTTTATGTTAGTAATGCTTTAAATATTATCTTAACTAAGGAAAATTAATGTTTTTCCAACTATCTTAGAATGAGCATTGAGTGACTTTTGATTGTGTATAAATTGATGGATGATTGCCATTAGGTGAGAAATTGATTAGTGCATGACATTGCTTGAAATTGCCATAAATTGATGAGCATGAATGAGATCATGAAATGTGAGCTAAGCGTGAAATGTGCTTTAAGCATGATCAACTTTATGGATGCTTGAATATCCATTTTCAGAAAATTAGTCACGGACAAGACAAGTCCAGCTTTTATGCATGAAATTATGTTATGTGGGTTAGTTAAGTCCACCAAATAGAGTCACGTGCACATCGACCAAGATAGCCTTCTTTCCTGGCCGCCCGATTGTGGCATAGGATGTTCCTTTTAGACTCCTCGACATATGACTACACTTGTGTAGCTCATCAAGAACCCGTGGACTTTTCAACCATCAGCTATGTGTTTACATGTTAGCGTATATTTTGCAAGAATGAGAATGATATGAAGCATGAACATTATGTTTTGAGATTGATAAATTTCATGAATTGCATGATTGCATGATTTCTATGCAAGTTGCTAAAAGTATGATTAATGAAGCAATGTAGCTTATTAGCCTAAATATAAATGTGTCACCCACGAGTTAAAGCTCACCCCCACCTTCCGTCCCATCTCCAGCAAAGATCGGGATCATGAAGAATGAGCTCAAGGCATACCCAAGAATTATGTTTTGATGTATTTCAAGCAAATTGTTGTAAACAATGCTTTAGATGCATTTAAGAAAAGTGTAGTATTTTGGAAGTGTATTTGAACTATGTTGTACAAAGGGCTTGAAATGCCCACTAAAGCATTGTAATCTACTCACTTTGAACGTAAATGAAATGCAAGAATGCTAAGTTCAAATGTATTTTGAGATATCCATGCATGTTTAAGCCAATTGCATCATTATTATAGTTTGGATATGATAGATGATTAAGAGTGTGGCTGTTGCTTCGAATGGTGTTTGAAGATACCTTAGGGTTTAATCATGTTATATGAGGTTATATGATGAGTCTTACGCAGGTGGAAGTATTAGGATTGAAAAATTGATAGATGTACTTTCAATCTAAGAGCGTCAAATTTTCCCAAAATTTGACAGAACTTCGTCTCAGATTTTGACCTTCGTAGGACTTGAATTAGATAAATGAGCCTTCATGAATATTGTATTAGAAGGTTAGAGCTTTCCAAGGGTATATCGTTTGCTAAATTTGGAGTTCGGAGTTAAAAGATATGATCCTTACCAGAAAAGCAGAAGGAAGAAAAGCAGAAGATAGAAAAGCAGAAGGAAGAAAAGCAGAAGGAAGAAAAGCAGAAGATAGAAATCAGAAGATAGAAAAGCAGAAGGAAGAAAAGCAGAAGGAAGAAAAGCAGAAGATAGAAATCAGAAGATAGAAAAGCAGAAGGAAGAAAAGCAGAAGATAGAAATCAGAAGATAGAAAAGCAGAAGGAAGGAAACCAGATGATAGAAATCAGACGATAGAAAACCAGATGATAGAAATCAGACAATGAAAACAAAAACAGGACGTTTCAGAATGTAGGAGATAGAATCAGCCTTTGTAGTCTTCATAAGAGTTGTAGATCTAGATGTATACTTTCATATGGTGAAAGAACGAAAGCATTTGGAGCTATAGATTAAAAGTTATAGCAATCGCGCCAAAAGAGTTTCAATTCGATTTTAGAAGTGAGCATGGTCCAATGTTTCGGGCATAATTCTCTCATACGACCTCCAAATGAGGTGAGGCTTGAAACATTGGATTTATAAGACACATATCTTTCACTCAAAAAAATTTGGTATCAATTGGAGTTAAATTGAGAAAGTTTGTTCTAAAACAAGTGAAAGGTCAGTTAAGAGAGCATGTTTCGGGTATGAACTCTCTTAGGTTTTTGGAGTGTATCTTGAGTTATATAACTCCGATTAAGGTGATTCTTACCTCTGTGTGAACGTGAGGCCTTAAGCTACATTTGATATGAACAAGTATAAATGTGATTTTGATGATTAGGTAGTGTACGCTCATCACCCTTATGGAACCACAACATCAAACGCTGCAAAGTAGGGAGCAAAGCTTTAGGGCTCAAATTTTTTGGGCTCGGAACGGGTCCAATAGGTGTGGAATGTAAGCAAGAGCATGAGAGTAAATGTTAAGGTATAAATAGTTGGATTTGGGATCCGGTCTCGGGATCGGGTTCTAACAATATCCAACCGGGCTAACGTGGTACGAATCTCCAGATTAAGCCCTCCCTCGAATCTCCGGCACCTATCAGCCTCAGAGGCAATCGTAATGATGCATATCTTGACACTCATTAAACCTGACCTCATAATCGGCCATCGACATCGACCCCTGTCTCAGCTCAAAGAACTCCTGCATCTTCATTTCCAAATAGTCCTTGGGCATGAAATTATCCAGGAAAGCCCTCAGAAAATCAGCCCAAGTCAATACACAAGGTCTGGTGGAACTACCCGGGACAGTCTTCCACCACTGATACGTTGGACCCTGAAGCAAAGAAACAGCATAATCGAAGCACTCCTCAGGGTCGCAATCCATCTGATCTAGGACCCGCTCGGTCCTCTCCAACCATCCCTCAGCCTCAGCAGGGTCTGTGCTGCCATAGAAATCAATAGCCCCCTGCTTATGCAGACGATCATACCTCCGCTCCCGTCTCATGGGAACTCTAGGAGGTTGCTCCTTATGCAGAGGTACAGAAGACTCCCACTTGCTCCGACTGATCCTTGGTCAGCTGGTTGATCTACCTGATCACCCAAGATGGATAACCTACAATAAAACCACAATTTTAATCAATCTTTACTTTTCCTTACGAGATTCAAGCCTAAAATGTACTATTCCTAAAAGATGCCAAACCATGCTCTGATACCACCTAATGTAGCGCCCCCTCACCGTAGAGTATACACCGGGGCACCCATAGGTCGTACCGATGCATAACCTACGATGAGGGTGCACTACCAAACGATCAATTCTACAAACCTCATGGCATCAATATAATAAAGCAGTAATATCGAATTCACTAAATTTTAAAACCAAACATATCCTTTTCATTCATTTCATAAAACCCTAAATACACCATCCAGTCATATTTACAACTGTACAAGTCCAAAAGAACTAACATAACTCCTAACTATGTCATCCCTAAAATATCCCAAAAGATCCCCAACTGACCGACCTGTGGGCCATGCTCCTCTCGCCGGCACACACACAGCAGGAAAAGTCTCACGGACTGGAGCTAGGAGTCAAACTATCACTGTCCTGAAAAATAAATGCAATGTTGGGTGTGTTTGCGAACTCAGTGAGAAACCACCATCGATGGTTCACCCAACTCATGCATATTCAAATAATCACACCATATCGTACATATAGCACAAACAGAAATCACATACATTCAATTTCACATTTGAACATTCATATATGCAAGGTACATGTGACTCTTTCATTTTCTTTCGTTGTTGTGACCATGCGCCTGAGCTCATATACGTTGAGCTATTAGCTCTGAAAACATTGGGCTCAAAAGGCCTAATACGTTGAGCATAAAGCTCTGAAAATCGTTGGGCTCGAGGCCCTGTGCGTTGAACTTAAAGCTCTGAATACGATGGCTGCACCGGTCACAACTGCCTTTATCTGAGCATACTTTTATGCATGTATGCACATATCCCCAATTTTCACTAGTGGTAGCACAACCTAGTATCACTATCCAAATTTGCATTTGAAAACCAATTAAGAACGATTTATTTACAATTAACACTTCTATAGCAAAGTCCAAATATTTTGAACACCTGTGGTCCGAAATCAATCAAAACAAACACATACAATCCATCCTTAACTCCACATGGCATATTACATAGAATTTAACACATATAGGTTGAGAAACCAACTAGTTACTCACCTCGTAACTTCCGAAGCCATCGTCGGAAGTCTCACCTACGTCGGACAATCGGTGATCCACCGGCACCTCTATAACAATCAAAACATAGATAACGTTACTAATTGTATCAATTTCCAATGTTCAATGATGCAAATGAATCGAATAATGTACGTACTATACATGTTATGACATTTCTAACATAAATCCTAATTTCCCGATCTCAAATTCTAATTCCCGAATTCATAATCTCCAAATTGAATTTAATCCATAACTAATTGAATCATCAAATTCCTAAATCTCAATTTTTTTAAAACCTCCAATTTATATTTTCGAAAAAACAACATTCCTCACCGCAGCGAGCTCCTTTTCTCTTTCGCGCCTTGGGCAGACGATTATGCGACGTCGCGACGTGGGCCTCTCTCCTAAGCCACTTGCCTTTTCCGCTGGCCACAAGGCGTCAAGGTTGCCTTGCTCAAGGGCGTGTTCTTCGTGTAACATCCCACCCCCTACTGGAAGGGTAAAATAATAAATTGGCCATAGGATGGGATTGATAGGGATTAATTAGTACTGTCCATGCATAATAGGATTGATACACAGTATCAATTGTGCACATGAAATTACTGTACATGCATACATGACAATCCCGGTTTTTGTGAGTACGGATGACTAGGTATTGATCTATGTGAATAACAGGAAATCAATTGAAAAGAGAAAATGAGTAGAGATAAGAAGTCCTAAAGGAAAGCTGACAATGACGTGATGTAGTGATACCTTCATAAAGGGATTGCAAATACCCTAATTGTGGACTCAATGAAAAAGTTAAAAGATGTATAGTAAAGTCAATGAGACCCTAATAGGGAATGATACGAGGTAAGCAAATAGTAGTGACTATGATTATAGACAAATGTGCTCGAAAGTGTTGAACAGTGAAAAGTAAAAAGAACTTTATGAATAATTGAGAAATTTGATACTGATGATAAGCATATCTTTGGAGAGTGGGCAGTGTGTGATGAAATGAGACAATATGTTAAAACGGTATAAAATAAATTGAATTGACTTTGATAAATGGTATTGGTACTATGATCGAAATTGTTTAAAGCCGTGGAGACCTTAGATTTCTATAAGGATACATTGGGTTAATTCGAGGAAAAAGACGAGTATACTGATTACTATACCAACAATTCGACATGAATGACAATGCGCCTACTAAATTCAAATAGCAATGCACAGATTACAAATATTGGGATTTCTAATGAATGTCGTAGGTTATGGCTAATCAGAAGTATTTCGAAACTTGAGATATCTGGGTAAAGGTAAGGAATGGTTAAGATTGCTGGAGTTAAAGTGGTGAGTCCTATAAAGAGTCTGAATATGCGAGTGAAATCAGAAAAAACAAAAAAAAAACAATATTGAATGATTCAAAGAAAAAGTATGGGTACCCGATAAAAAGTGCTAGAACAAGAAAGTGATCAATTAAAGCTAGACATTCTAGTAAGCATATGCGAAAAGTGAAATAGTTATAAAATGAAGTGATTATTGATTCAAGTACATATAGGTTTGAATGTTTAATAGGAAAAATGCTTGATTATGATCGTGTTATAGAGTTCGATTTCAGAGGAATATATCTTTGCTACCGCACAAGACTTAATGGAGTCAAAGACCATAATGGATTTGAGATCGTGATGAGAGAGACGAAGGAAAGAGACTTAGGAAAACTGCATGGGTTAGCTAAAGTGGATCAGATCTACAAATGAAACAGAGTTAAATGCATATCTGAATAGAGTGCGTGAACACTATAGAGCAATGAATTGTCTAAAGAGAGTTGAATTTGAACCAAGAGTCAATGGATTATAAAGAATGACCGATTAGGTAAATTACCACCGGTTATAGTGAATTGGAGCTAAATGTCCGTGTATTGGTGCCAAGGAATGTGAATCGTCAGGGACGAGATAAAGGAAGTTATGGTAAATATCACCGTAACAAGATGTACTTAGAAGTGATAAAAAGGGGTATCAATGGAACACGAATTAGTCTACGTGTTACTGACAAAAAAGGTATTAGAATGATAAAATTTGATAAGTGAACAAGTTCGGAATAAATGAACTGAGTCATAGTATCGAAAGTAAAGATGGTGGTTACTATGAAAATGGCAAGAGAGATAGTGAAGACAGTGAGATCGCCAACTGACAGCATGGTTGAATCCGTCTACTGTGATGAGGGATAGAGTAGCCAAATAAGTGACTGAACAACTGACTAAATGTGGTTACTGTGACCTTTTAGAAAAGGAATCATTGAGTGGAAAAGTGTATGGAACATGTAGGGACATATGAGAACTGTTATAGTGAACTGTTGACTGAGAATTTCGAGGACGAAATTTTTTATTGAGGGGGATTGAATATCCCACCCCTCACCGGAAGGGTAAAATAATAAATTGGTCATAGGATGGGATTGATAGGGATTAATTAGTACCGTCCATGCATAATAGGATTGATACATAGGTATCAATTGTGCACATGAAATTACCGTATACATGCATACATGACAATCCGGCTTTTGTGCCTAAGGCAATTTTATTGGGATTAACGTGGTTAATGGGTTTGTAAAATTATTCTGAGTCGCTATAAATTGTTTTCTATTTTACTGGAATTATAGGAATTTTTCGAATTTTCGGAGAAAATTCTGCATCACAAAATCGCAGAAATGGCCTAAATGTGTTTTTGTAGTGGAAAAGGGGTTTTCGTGTTTGAAAATTATTGGGAGTGGACTGTTATATGTTTTACAATTTTGGGAAATTTAGGAAATTTTCAAAAAGTGATTCGAGAAATTCCTAAATTTCGACCGGGAAAATTGTCAATTATTAACCTATTCGATTTTAAGAAGCGAAAATTGCTACCCAATGGAACTGTATTATTGGGGTATTATTTTGGGATTGAAATTAGGGTCATTGAGTTGATTGGGGTAAATTTTGATCTGAATTATAAAATTAATAGTTTGACTTTTCTTTACAAATGTGGACCAATGAAAATTGCCACCAAAAGTTTCATTTAATGCTCACTCCTCCTCCCACGGTTTTGCCTTGTTAAATGAATAAAAGAGCAAGTTGATGGTTATTTTCATCATCATCCAAAGTATCTCCTCCCTTTTGCTCTCTCCATTGATTTTCATCTTCTTCATCAAATCTTCCTCCAAACTTCAAGCCTTCTTCTTCTAGACACCAAGTTCCTTACTTATCATGGAGGGCTTTCACTTGCATGAGGTTAGAAAGAGGGGTTAGCAATTGTTAGGAAAGTATTGAAAAGAAGAGAAGGTTGGAAAAGCTAATAGGTAAGTGTTTAAATTAAGCTTTAAATGGTGTTTTCATGATGGTTTAAGTATGAATTTAATGCCACGATAGTTAGAAACATTGAATAGGAGTTAGGGTGTATTTATTATGATTATGGATGCTGGAATTTAATGAAATTGATAGGTGGAAATGATGGGTATAAGGTTAGGTTGAAGTAAGAATTGATGAAGTAGTATGAATGAGTGGTTTTAACTTGATTTTAATTGAATATGAATGATTATTCTTGTATAATATTGATGAGGTAAGTGCTGCCAATTTTTGGTAGGTAGTTCTAGTGAATGTATGAATGTTGTAGGAACTGATCTTGTGTTCATTTGGATGCTTAATGATGTGGTATTGGCATTGGAAATGATAGAAGCTAAGTTTAGTACCAAAGCTGGAAATTTAGGTTTTGACCTATTATACTGTTTTGAGCATAACTCATTGTGTGGTTATGCAAATGAGGCAGGGTTTGTTCCACTGAAACTTTGGGATGTTAGCTACATTTTGTGTGAAATAGGTGTTGGCCAATTCTAATTTTAAGAGGGTGAAATTTGGCTTGAAAGTTACTGCCATTGACTGGAATGAATAGTATCCGAAATCATACCCTGGAGTTTTGTTAATTTTTCTAAATTAATTGAGAAGGAGTTAGAGAAAATGGTCTAAATGAACGTTTAAGCCTATTAAATGATCTTTCCATTGCCGCTGATTTTGCAAATTTTCGATGTGTATATGAGGAGATATGGACTGATGACTATTGGCTGTCTTAATGCATTGAGTGAAACCTAGTTGAATTGTCAGATTTGGTGCACATTTTGATTAGAAGTAATTTTAGAAATTTCTGTGAATTGAATTGGGTTGAGTGATCTTCTGAAGAATTGTAAAGGAAGTGATTATCTTGAAAATGGTATATAGCATTCTATTTTTAGATAACATAATTGGGACTTATGATTTTTCAAATATTGGACTGAAGTTAGGTCATGGGCTGCTGAACAGGGAAGTAACTTGCAAGACTATTTTGAATTGGTTAATGACGGAATTTGATTCTGAGCCCTTCATGAGAAGCGTAGTACTGTGTTTTATCTTTTCATGGGTATAATGTATGCAATTTTTAGACATTTGTACAAGGAGTTATACTGTTTGAAATATTACTGTCCAATTTGAGTACTTCCAGGGGCAGCAGCTTTCACTGAATTGTTGAACCTAGTTAGCCATTGAATTTGAATTTATATTGTTCATGAAAGTTGTAGATAGCATTGGTATCTTTCTTTGACCATTTATTGTGTAATTTTTAGCAAAGTTAATGAGGAGTTACGGATTTTATAAAATGTTGCACTGTTTTGACCAAGTGTTGCACTGTTTAGAGAGGCATTGACTGGGCAGTAACTTTGATTGCATTTTTGACACCCTTAGAGGTGGAATTGGCTTTTGTGTCCTTCATAAAACTTGTAGATCTCTCTTTTCTCTATGAAATAGACATCCATTTTGTCCAAATTGGAGTTTGGAGTAGGGAGTTATGACCCAGACAAGTTGGCATGTCGGAGGCAATTGTTTCAGATTTGTCATTTTAATAGGGCTAATCGACTAGATTTATACCAAATCGACTACAAACTACACTAGTCGACTAGAACATGTATTTTTCTCTGCACTAGTCGACTACAAACCGCACTAGTCGACTAGGATGTATATTTTCCTTCATTGCTTATAACTTTCCGTCCGACGTCCGATTGACACGATTCTCGAGACATCGGTTTGTAAAATATTGAATTTCATTTTATGAAAAATTGGGAATTTTAGACGGAAATTGACGTGGATCCAGTTTATTATTTTCGTCATCGTTTTATTTATTTCGGACCTATAGAGGTCCCAATTATGCCGCCGATGGTATAGATTTCTAATTTTGTTTTACGGATTTTTATGATGGAAAATATTGATTCAAGGAATATCATGAACATGCATCAGGCACCTTCTAAGTGTAACATGTGCATTCAAATAGTTCGATTGATAATGTTTGTATATCGTCACCGTTATAGAGTCACACTTGAGCGTCGGCTCACCGACGCCATTGAGACCGCCAGATTTTGGCTCGAAATATAGTGAGTAACTGGGTGGTTTACTCAATTATTATATGTTTATCAGGGAGAATAATGGAGGATTAGGTTGTGATTGTCTATGATTGGATTCCGACAGGTGGTCCAGATGAATTGGCGTAATCGATAGAAGTGCATCCGGCTATGATTACGTGCGAATCAATTGCCTTTTTATGTGTGACATTTTGATACATGAATGGCTTGTCATATCGCTGATTTGTGGATCGGTATTGTGCTATATGAACGTGAATTATTTGCCCATGTGAATCGTAAGATTACCAAATGTGTACGATCGAATTGTATGATTACTTGAACATATTGGATCAATTGCACGCTTCTTTGCATCAACGGACCGATAGATGACACCGAAAATTGCGATCTTCGGGCTTTTATAGCCATACATCAATTATCGATATCGCATTGCATGCATAAATGCATGATCAGATAATGGACATGTGACCCAAGTTGCTATTATCACTGAAAAGAGCCTCGAGCTCTATCACTGTACTGACCGGGCCTCGAGCCCGAGGGGAGAAATCCCTGACGCGTCTCTCACCGAATACTGACTGAGCACTTGGGCACAACACTGTAATAAACTGGAAAAGAGTCACATGTGCATTGCATACATACTGGACTGAATACCTGAATAACTGTATGAATTCTGTGACTGTTTTTCTTACTGTGACTGATTATAGTATTATGGTGACTGCTGAGGATATGATACTGTCACTGTATGATTATTGTAATTTGTTATGTGATACATGAATTGAGTGAACCATCGATGATGGTTTCTCACTGAGTTCGCAAAACTCACCCAAAATTTGCATCTATTTTTCAGGTCTTGAAGAATACCCCGGTTGACACGGGAGTATGTCTACTGTATGTAAGTGAAAGAGAGAGGTCGGGATCAGTTCGCGTCTGCATTAGTGTCTCATAATTGTACTTCAAAATCTCTGTATAAGAATGCTCTGTATTTTTAGTGAGCCCAATATGGTTAAGGCTTTTTGTTCATTAAATGGCTTTTGTCAATTATTATTGAATGATTGTGATAACTGGGAATGTTATTTATGAACGTGGGCTCAGATTGTTTACTGTCTTTTCCGTGCACATGAATGTAATGAAAAAAACATATTGATACTTGAGTTTCGATCGATCGATGTAGACGCCACCCTCATGGCACGGACTCGGATATCACCAATGATATCGGGTTGGTCACGCGGAGTGGGTGTTATATCAGTGCGCGGCGTACAATCGCAGAATCGCCGTAAAACCCGAAATTCCCATTTTTGATCGATAACAACCCAAATCCAAATTTTCTCCTTTCAAACCACTCTCAAATAATTCCATACACATCATACTACAAATCCTTAGCTCTATTTCATCAAACAACCATTATTCTCAAAATTTCAACCCTAAAATCAATGAAAATAACCATCGGAAACCCTAAATGCCAAATTCTTAAACATTCATGCTAAATCATCCAAATAACTCTATAAATCAACCAATCAAACTATATAAAGCAAGAAAGAAGTAACTTACTTGATTAAAACCTCAAATCTTCAAGGATCACACCAAACTCCAACTCACACACCCACGGCATTCACCCAAGCAAAACCCATTTTCATCTTTTTCAACACCCAACTCAAGGATAGATTCAAAGATGGAAGAAGAAGCAAATCATAAGGAGAAATCAAGGGAAGATCCACGATGAAATAAGGAAGAAGAAGAACCAAATTTCTTTCCAAAACAAGAGGGCATCGTGGAGCAAGGTTCAAAAGCTAGGGCTTTTATATAAAAGATTTAAACTAAGACATGTTTGGCAAATAAATGCCACAAGGCCAAATCCGAACCACCTCGATTCAATTTCAAATTCTAATTTCTCCCGAATTCCAATGGCTAAACCCTAATTCATCAAATCAAATTCCTAATCTGTCTGTGCCATTGGATAATCAATTTCGGAACCGGAAATCCAATTAACCAGTCATTGATCAATTTTTCGGTCCGGGCCTATTGCTCCGAAAATTCCAGAAAAATTCCTATAAATCCTCAAAAATAGAAAACTCATGATCGTATACTCCAATTTCATAATTCAATTTCCTAACTTTCATTTCTAACTCAAATTCAATTTTTGAGCCTACTTTGACCTAATTATCACCCATGCCCTAATCATCTCCAAATCCAAGTTATCCAAATCAAACCGGACATATGTCATACATGTATGTACGTACAAATGCCAATACAATCATTGCCAATTATACATAACTAAATCATGCATGAGCATGCCAAATATGAATGCAATGAACTGTACCCATCCTATCGGTGACGGGATGTTACATGTCCCCTTTTTCCACATTTCCAACATTCTTCATTGCTTTTCTTTTCGTCATAACCCTTGGATCTTCTTTCCAAGGAAAATTTCTTCCTTTCTCCATTTCTTCCACCATTTAATTCCTTTCTCCGATTTTTGAGAAGTCCTTTGAATTTTCTCAAATTTCTGGCGTACATCGTTATTTCTTCATCTTCCTTGTCTTCATCTGTTTCTTCATCACTTTCATCAAGAGAAGAAACATTAGCCTTTAAATGATTGAGATCCTTGGATTCCATAATAGCGGTGACTTGTGAGTCCCATTCCTTTGGTAGTGAGCGAAGAATTTTCTTCACCTTCTCGCTATCTCATCATATGCTTTCAAGGTTGCCTAATCTATTTATGATTTCGCAAAACGATCACATAGTGGAAATAGACTCACCTTCCTTTATGACAAACATTTCATAGTCATGGAGAAGCATGTTGATCTTTGTCTCCCGGACTTGGTTGGTTCCTTCATGGGTGATGCGAAGTCTTTCCCACATTTCTTTAGCGCTAGTACAAGAATTAACTTGGTTTCTTTCCTCAACCGTGAGAGCGCAATAAATTAGCTTCATGGCTTTCGCTGATGTAAGCTTGCTTCCAATCATTGTCGTCAGATTCCAGCTTCGCTTTTAACTCACCATTTTCTTTCAATCTAAGTGCTTGGACCAAGATAATTATCTTCCAATATTCTACTCCCTCGCTTATAATGTGATACTTCATAAGATTTTTCCAAGATGAATAGTTAGTACCATTAAATAAAGGAGGGCGATTGTTTGTGTTACCTTCTTCCGCTAGGTTATTGTGTGCCATCCCTGGATACTTCTGCTCTGATACCAATTGTAAGCAATCTAGAAGGGGGGTTGAATAGATCTTTAAGCTTTTTGAATTTTTCTACAATAAAATCAGAAGTTAATTCACACAAAAGCAATTTAAAAAAAATTAAATGAAAAGAGTAGGGAAGAAGATCAAACACTGTTTTTATAGAGGTTCGGTGCTAAGATCTACGTTATCTACCTAAGCTCCCACTTAGGATTTTGCAAACCACTTTATTGCACACTTTGTAGTTGAGTGTGAACTTTTTACAATGCCACTTGATTTCCGGCTCAAGCTACCTTTACAATCGATTTGTCTTCCGGCATGAATCCTACCTCACACGTGACCTTTCACTAGTCACTCAAATTGTAAGAGAAACAAGATAAAGATTGAACAAGTGCTCAATACAATTGTGTAACTATATAAGAACAATAATGAGCAATTTTGGAGCAATAGAAGAGTGTTTTCACTTGTAGAACTTCAGTAGTCTCTTCATCAATCATCCACTCTTTATACTTGAAGAAAAATAGCTGTTGGAACTCATTCTAGCCGTTGCATGATTGTTAAAGTCGTTCCTTAACAAACTTCTTTCCATTTGTGACTAATTGGACAGTTCGAATTAATTTGTTGTACTTATAAGTCGACTTGTCGTCATATATAAGTCGACTTGTGACAACATTTTTTGTAAAATTTCATCTTCGCTCTTCTATAAGTCGACTTGTGCTGTGTAAGTCGACTTGTGGTCCTCGATAAGTCGACTTGTGTACTATTAATCGACCTGTGTTGACATATCTTCATATGTTAGTGACTTATGTCGTTTCTAATGAACTTATGTTGTTCGGATCTCGATGTATAAGTTAACTTATGTCTGCGTAAGTCGACTTATGTTGGCTTCAACAGTAACATCCAACCAAATCCTCATTATTTATGCCATTTTCACTTATAAGGAAACTTCCATCTTGATTCTTCAATGATTTGTCACTTGCCCATCTTGATTTGTACAATTCTTTCATTGAATAATACCTGAAATAATTTCTTAACTAATTCTAGATATTTTATTATTATCAAAACATAAAGGGATTTAATTTGTCAACCACCATTGGTCCAACATGACAACTTGTTATAAAAAACGGTAACAATTACAAGACTTAACTCAATTTCAACGAATTCCCAAGTTCTAAATAATTGACTCTCCCCCAAACTCAGTTTCTTGTATACTAAGGGCAATAACTTGCAAAATCCTCACTTGCTTGTGCCTTTTTTTTCTTTTTCTTTTTTTTTTCTTTTTTTTTCTTTTTTTTGTTTTTTTTTTCACTTTTTTCAACCCCCCACATATCCTACTCCCAAATAACCATTTCCACATGAAAGATAGGGAATGCTTGGCTTATTGCTTGGTTAAATGAGGGTGCCAAAGAAATAGAGATTTTACTTAGGCTCAACTTGGCTCCAAAGGGAATATAGGTTATTTTAAGCCAAAATTGATCAGGGTTCATAATTCAAAGAAAATCCCTTAATCACTTCCTTATCAAATTTGTGCTCACATTTACCGATAAGCCTAGAGAACTTGTTCTAGGATTGGCGAGATCTCACTAGGTTCCAACTTGCCTAAAATTTAATGGATAATCAAAACTCAAATAAATGGATGGAAAGACTCAAATCAAAGAATATGAGTATGATTAAATAATTGAAAACCGAGCACTAATCCAGAACAATCTATCCACAAACCTTCTAAAGGTAAACCCAATTAGGTCTCAAGCAATTCTTAATTTCCCAAAAGTGAGGCATAAAGCTCTTATTAACCAAGAGAAAAGAAAGAAAAAAATGGAAAATTTTTGTGTGTTAAAAAAAAACAAATTATGCTAAAATGATTTTTTTTTTGTTTTTAAAACAATTTTTTCTTTTTTTTTGTTTTTGAAACAGTTTGCAAAAATGAGGCTCACCTCCACCCTCAAATAGGACATTGTCCTCAATGTCAAGATGCGCAGGCACAATGTGAAGTAGGTAAGTAAGCATGTATATGCGCAGTTAAGGACAACGCGAATGTCAACAGTCAACCACATGCATAGGCTATGCAAGATGATGCAAGCTGAAAATTTAGAAATGCTGCATATCAAACTCAAACACAAACAGCCACAAAGTTCAATAATATGCTACATCATGGTTTAGAGGCACAAAGAACTTCCCTGTAATGAGCTGGAATCATTTTCTTCAGAAGTGTAATTCTCCCCATTAAAAGTCGCTTGTAAGGTCCAATTTCCTGTAAATAACACAAAGAAGAAAGTGAATTTGAGGTATAGAAAAGAAAAAAAACATAATAAAAAAATTAAAATAAAAATAAAACGAAAAATAAAACAAAACAACGAAGGTGTGAAACTTGGGTTGCCTTCCAAGAAGCGCTAATTTAAAGTCCTTAGCTTGACTTGTCCAATTGGTTGCTTAAGGGTCGGGGTTGGAGAGAGATTGAGTGATCCCTGTTTCTATTGGAAATCCAGCCACATAAGGCTTTAACCTCTGCCCATTAACCTTAAATACTCCAGTTTTGGGATCCTCAACTTCTATCGCACCATGAGAATAAACTTTAACAATCTTGAATGATCCCGACCACCTCGACTTCAACTTCTCGGGAAATAGCTTGAGTCATGAATTAAACAGCAAGACCAAATCTCCTTCCTTGAACTCTCTTTGGATAATATGTTAATCATGCCATCTCTTCGTTCTTTCCTTCTAGATTCGGGCATTCTCTTAAGCATCCAAGCGAAGCTCCTCCAACTCATTTAACTGAAGCAAACGCGTTTCTCCAACTGCCTTGAAGTCCAAATTAAGCTTCTGAATAGCCCAGTATGCTTTATGTTCTAACTTGATGGGAAGGTGGCATGACTTCCCATACACTAGTCGGAATGGAGTAGTCCCAATTGGAGTCTTGTACGCTGTTCTATAGGCCCAAAGAGCATCATCTAACTTCAAAGACCAATCTTTTCTTGAGGTGTTTACTGTTTTCTCCAAGATGCTCTTAATCCCCCTATTTGAAATTTCAGCTTGCCCATTAGACTGAGGGTGGTACGCCAATGCTGACTTATGCTATACTCCATATTTCTTCAAAAGGTTGGCGAATGAGCTATTAACAAAATGACTTCCCCTATCATTGATAATGGCCCGAGGAGTGCCAAACCTGGTGAAAATATTTTTCTTGAGGAATCTAATGACCACCTTGGCATCACAAGTTGGTTTAGCAATTGCTTCCACCTATTTGGAGACATAGTCGACCCCTACAAGAATATATTTGTTGCCAAGAGAAGACGGTAGTAGCCCCATGAAATCTATCCCCCAAACATCAAAAAGTTCAGCCTCCAAAATTCCTTTAAGGGGCATCTCATGTTTCTGAGAAATATTTCCAGCTCTCTGGCATTTATCACATGCTTGCACAAAATTTCTTGCATCCTTGAAAAGTGTTGGCCAATGGAATCTGGCTTGGAGAACCTTTGCTACCGTCTTTTCAGAACTGAAATGGCCTCCATAGGGGAATGCATGGCAGTGATTTAGGACAGCTCCGACTTCTTCATTTGGTAAACATCTTCGGATCACCCCATCACCACAAAGCTTGAAAAGAAAGGGTTCTTCACATATATAATGCTTGAGCTCCAAAAAGAACTTCTTCTTTTGCTGGAAAGTAAATTCAGGTGGCAAGACTCCTAAAACAAGATAATTCACATAGTCAGCATACCATGGAACTTGTATTGTTATTGCAGCAATTTTTTGTAATGAATAACACAATTTTGGTAAATCTGCATGGCAGAACAAATGCTCGTCATTGAAGGAGTCATTAATCGGTGGTTCTTTTCAAAAGAGTTCCTTCTGATCTGCAATGAGCCGCGAGAGGTGATCCGCGACCCAAATCTTAGCTCCCTTTTTGTCACGAATGTCAAGGTCAAACTCTTGAAGGAGAAGGACCCATCTTATAAGCCTTGGTTTAGCCTCGTTTTTTGCGAGTAGATAGCGGATGGCTGCATGATCTGAGTAGACTATCACTTTCGAACCCACGATATATGACCTGAATTTATCCACTGCAAAGACTACAGCTAGCAATTCCTTTTCAGTCGTGACATAATTGATTTGAGCATCATCCAGTGTCTTGCTCTCATAATAGATCACATGGGCCACCTTGTTCCTTCTTTGGTGTAAAACAGCTCCCACGGCATAATCCGAAGCATCACACATGATTTCAAAGGGAAGGGACCAATCCGGGGCTTGAAGAATAGGTGGCGAGGTTAAGGCTTGCTTAATCCTGCAAAAAACATCAAGACAAGATTGGTTAAAATTGAATGGCACATCATTACTCAGCAAGTTAGTCAAAGACTTTGCTATATGAGAAAAATATTTAATGAAACGCCTATAAAAGCCTGCATGTCCCAAGAAACTTCTGATCTCCTTGACTGAAGTTGGTGGAGGTAGGTTCGCTATCACTTCAATTTTAGCCTTATCCACTTCTATTCCACGATTGGAGACTAAGTGGCCTAGGACTTTCCCTTCTTGTTCCATAAAATGGCACTTCTCCCAATTCAGTACTAGATCAACCTCTTCGCACCTGCTCAAAACCTTTGCAAGATTGGCTAAACAAGAGTCAAATGTTAGCAAATAAACAGAAAAGTCGTCCATGAAGACTTCCATAATTTCCTCAATAAAATCCGAAAAGATCGCCGTCATGCAATGCTGAAACGTGGCTGGTGCATTACATAACCCAAATGGCATTCTTCGATAAGCGAAGGTACCATAGGGGCATGTGAAAGCAGTTCGATCTTGGTCATTAGGGTGAATGGGAATTTGAAAGAAACCAGAGAAGCCATCCAAATAACAAAAATAATCATGTTTAGCAAGTTTTTCCAAAATTTGGTCAATGAATGGCAAAGGGAAATGGTCTTTACGGGTGGCCTTGTTCAATTTTTTGTAATCAATACACATTTGCCATCTCGTAACTGTCCTAGTTGGTATTAGTTCATTACTTTCATTTTTCACAACTATTAGACCTCCCTTTTTGGGCACACAATGGGCAGGACTAAATGGGGTATATAATACCCGCAGCTAATAGCTTTAAGACCTCTTGCTTGACCACATCCTTCATGTTTGGATTCAACTTCCTTTGATGTTCAATTACGGTTTTGCATCATCCTCAGATGAATTCTATGTGCGTAAAGACGGCTGATTCCCTTCAGATCTGAAATTTGGTACCCAATTGCTTGCTTGTGCTCTCTAAGCACTCTTAAAAGTTTATCAACCTACACAGGGCTTAAAAGAACATTAACAATGACTGTAGAGGTCGAATTAGGGCCCAGAAATTCATACCTGAGGTTAGGAGGCAACGATTTCAATTCCACATTCGGAGGTTCTTCAGGTGATAGTTTTAGTTCTGCCAAGTTATGTAGATCGCTGTACGTGTCGCATCGAGCATCTCGCAAATTCAAAACTTCGATTCCTTCTCTCAGAATTCAGAATACCCCTATTGTTACAGCCTTCACTAAGCAATGTTCCAACGAATCCTTTGGATGAGATTTTCTGAATTCAGCACCAACCAATGTGTCAATAAGGTATACCCTTAAACAAGAATCCTTGTCATCCATAACCTTCATTGCCTTTCCCAAATTAAACTCAATTTCTTCCTCCCCCACTCTCAGAGTCATTTTTCCGTTCTTAACATCGATGATTGCTCCAGCTATCACTAAAAATGGTCTCCCAAGGATAATAGGTATGTTCGTGTCCTCCTCCATTTCTAGCACAACGAAGTCTACCGGGATAAAAAGACTTCCAACCTTGAGGGGCACATTTTCCAAAATCCTAATGGGAAATTTTATGGACCTATCAGCTAGCTGCAATGATATCGTAGTTGGTTTAAGCTCTCTGATGTCCAATTTCTGACAGATAGATAATGGCAATAAGCTCACACTTGCCCCCAAATCACATAATGCTCTCCCAATTGTTGTGGTTCCAATTTGGGAAGGTATTGAGAAACTTCTCGGATCTTTAAGCTTGGGAGGGAGTTTGTTTTGAAGAATGGCACTTGATTCCTCCGTAAGAGCCACTGTCGCATATTCCTCTAACCTTCTTTTGTTGGATAAGATTTCCTTCAAGAACTTGGCATAAGTAGGTATTTGGGTAAAGGCTTCTGTGAAGGGGATGTTAACATAGGGCTTCTTCAGAATGTCAACAAATTTTCCAAACTGCTGGTCTAGCTTAGCTCTATGAAATTTATGAGGGAATGGGATTGGTGGCTTATATGGTGGTGGTAGTATGTATTTTTAGGGCTCAGGTGATTGTTGCACAGGCTGTGCGTTGGATTGTACAGGTTGTGTATCTTGATCTGTTCCCTCAGATTCTTTTTCAGCCCTATTCTTATATATCATAGGTTCCAAAACCTTTCCACTTCTCAGTATCACTGCTTTGGTTTCCTTGGGAGCTTCTGGTTGTGCTGGTAGCTTACCCTTGTCTAGCCTTAGTGATGCGGCTTGCTATTCAATCTGAGTTTCAAGCATCTTATTATGGACTACCAACTGGTCCATTTGGGTACTAAGTTGCCGGATTAAGTCTCCTTGCTTCTGCATAAAGGTTTCCATTATTGATTCAAGGTTGGACTTAGGTTCAGGTGGCTGGGCTTGTTGTCTCAAGTTTTAAAAACCTAGAGGGACACGGTTTTGTTGTTGCTGGGTCTGTTGGTAATGTGGTTGGTTTTGTGGGTAATGGGTTTGGTTAGGGAAATTTTGAGGTGGCTTGGGTTGTTGACACCAGGAGAAATTTAGGTGGTTTCCATTCTGTGGTTATATGTGTTTACTTAAAGCTCCACCTCGGTTCTTCTCGCCTATAATTTGCCACAAAATTCATATGTTCAAATTTCAAATTCTTGCCCAATATTCTGAAATTATGTTCCCATACTCGACCCAAAATCCTCGATTCTCAGTAGGGCATTCACATTACTCACAAAGAATCGCAAAGAACTTATCCACTTTCCTTAAAAGAGCTTTTAAATTTCGAATTCAACAAGGTAAAGGCGTCCAATTCGAAGACACCTTGAGGTTTCTTCCCTTCTTGCTTAACCTCTTTCCGGTCATTATTCCACTGGTATTTGTTGTAGGCAATTTTCTCCAATAACATAAATGTTTCATCTTCATTCTTGTCCATTAGATTACCTCCAGCTGCAGCATCTATTGCACTTCGCATAACCGGAGAAACTCCATTATAGAATATATGTACAATCATCCACTTCGGGACACCATGATGTGGACATTTACGTTGAAGCTCCTTGTACCGTTCCCATGCTTCATACAACGACTCATCTTCTTTGGGCTAAAATGAGGTCAGCTCACTCCTGAGTTTTGTCTTCTTCCCGGGTGGAAAATATTAAGCCATAAAGGCCTTAGACAATTCTTGCCAATTATTTATCGAACTAGGTGGTAATGAATGGAGCCAATCCTTAGCCCAATCTCTCATAGAAAAAGGAAACAATCGAAGCCTTATTGCATCCTCAGGTACCTCGTTCTGCTTCAACATTTCACAAATCTCCAAAAATTGTTGCAGGTGGATATGTGAGTTTTTTGTTGGGTGCCCTCCGAACTGATTCTGTTGCACCATTTGCACAAGGCCAGGCTTTAACTAAAAATTATTTACTTGCACAGGAGGCCTTGTAATGCTTGGGCAAAATTCCCCAAAATCTGGGACCGCATGATCCCACATCATTCTTTGATTTTGTTCGGCCATTTCTGATTCAACTGCCTCTTCTGTTGAAAAAGTTGTAGTATATTCAAGTTCGATCTGACATTCCTGCACAGACTGTGCATTAAATGCTTTTGCCTATGCTTTTCTAGCTTTTGTTTCCTTCCTTAGTGCCTTAGCTTTCTTATCGATTTCAGAATCAAACAATAACTCTTCAGCACTGACGGTCCTTCGCATAGACAAAAAAACACAGTAAGATCAAAGGCAAAGTGCAAAAAATGCAAAATAAAAAGTAGACGGTAAAGAAAAAATTAATAAAAGAAAACAAAAAAAAATCAATTTTAACAAAATTTATTAACACAAAACACAAAAACAATACATAAAAAAAGAGAAAAAAAATGTCCAATTTAACCAAACAAACAGTTGCCTAATATTACTCAGGGATTACTCCCCGGCAACGGCGCCAAAAAACTTGATGTGGTTCCGCAAGTTCACGGGTCTCAAGTAATACAGTATAATATCGTCCCACAGGGAGTAATTTATTAAGTACTAGGCTTGGGTCACTCAATTAGTTAGACTAAGCAATTGTGAAAAAATTGGGAATTTAAATTAAAAGAAAATTTAGTTATCAAAATAAATAAATAAATAAAACCGATGCTTAAATAAAAATGCGAATATCTCTAAGGATTAATCTGAATGGAATGTGGTAAGCTTCAAGGATGGGTTCACTTTTAGCGTTTTCTATGGACTTTACCTGGATCAATTTATTAGGCGAATTTTTGGTTGATAGATAGTTGAGCCTAAAGTTTCTTAGACCCTTTTTCAAGTTATCAAAGGAGTATTACGCAATAATCCTAGTCCACTATCGTAGCCTAGCAATCAAGCACAACCCATTATGTTCTTTGCTCACCCGATTTTCTCTCATAAATTCAGTCTATGTCTAAATCTGAAATTTATAAGTTTCCTGTTTTGGAGTTCCGTTATTAATTTTCACCTAACGGTTCTTCAATTAACAACTAAGGATTAGTAATGGTCGGCCAAACACAATACCAGTAAAATTAATATCAAAACAGAAAATCAAACTTATAAATTAACACTCATAAATCAACCGAAATGCAGTTCACAAGGATTAGCTAAAAGCTTACCCCAACCTTGAAGCTTCGAGGAAATTACTCAATCATGGTAGAATGAAAACCGCATAAATTATGCTCAACAAACAACATTAGGAGAAATTAAATAATAAATTAGAGAATAAATTAGTTTTCGGGTCTCCCTCTCTCCTTTATTCTTTTTGCCCCCTAATGTCACACACCGTGCTTTTGTATTTCCTCCTGCCGTGTGTCGTTGTCCTCAAGTCAGGGTGCCCATATGCAACGTAGAAGTCTCCAAAAGGCTTCAAGTCCTACTCTCTCCATAGCTGTCAACTTTTGAATGGAGAGTCTCCTCAATGCCACCACCAGCTCTAACGTTCTCCAGCTGATGTCTACCACCTGCAGTATTTGTGAGGTTAGTGTTGAGGGGTTTTAGTTTAATGCTCTGGTGAGTTGGCGTCCCCCACTGTAGTGTGACTTTTGTGCCTCCATTGTAGCATGAATTTCGTTTTTTTTTCCTTGTAGCTCTCCTTTCTATTTTGCGTCAAATCTCCCTCTTATTTTTCAGTTCACGCACCCACCTTCAGCTCTCTTCTATTTTCCTCTAGTCCACGCACACTCTCAGCTCTCTTTCACACACTTCAGTTCACTCACTCTCACACAACAGTTCACGCTACTCTATCTCTTCACGTACAACTCTCTATTTTCTCTACTTCACTCTTTTTATTTTTCTACTTCCCCTCTCCACGCTAACGCCCTCCTGTTCACTTTATTCTCCAGCCCTCACATTAAGCTCACCACTCAACCTCACGTTTGCACAGCACACACTCACCCAACTAGCCTCTTAAATCCACGCTCCTTTTCCTTTTGCTTGTGCTATATTTAATTGATCTCCAAGGCTACTCACACCTTTCAGCTCACGTTTCTCAGTTCATGCTCCTTTTTATTTTTCTTTTTAGCTCCTCCTCCATGAAACGCACAGCTCTCCTCTCCATTTAACGCACAACTCTCCTCACTCACACACTTCACAGTTCATGCTACTTCCTTTATTTTGACATGGTGAGTTGTTTTGGTGGGGTTACTCCTCTCTGCACTTTCCAGTAGCTGTCTCCACTGCTTCCACGTTGCTTCATGATCCTCATTCAATGTCCACCATGCTGCCTTAAGAATATTGTATTAACCATACCTTGCAACAACGTGAGATGAGAGTGTTTTGTGTGTCCACTTTTAGAGCTCCTCTAGCTGGTTTCTATTATCCAACTGCTAACGTAGTCCTTGGCTATTCCTTAGTGCGTTGGCTGTGTTCCCTTGGACAATTAAAATGCTCTATGCACCTCCAGCTGTCCTTCTGTGTGTGAGCTGCTACATGTGGAGTGGGGCTGCTTCTTTGGTTGTTTGCTGTTTTCTTTTTCAGCTCCACTATTTTCACTAGCTAGTCCACATTATCCTCCCATTTTCCACTACCTTGGTTTAAAGTTTTTTTCCTCCTTTGGATGCTTCACTTGATGCGTTATGGTGGGGCTCTCCACTTATTGCTGTGCTGTCCTTGCTTGTGTTTTTCCAGCTGCCCCCCTCTGCTTGTTGTTCACACCCTTTGTCCCACCAGTTGCTCCAATCCTCTCTTGCCAATGCTACTTCATGTGTGAGTGGAGTGTTTTCTGGTGTAATAGCAAAAATGAAAATAATCAGCGTGAGTGCTTGGTGTGTTGTTATGTTGGTGGGTCACTTAGTTCTCTCTCTTCCTCTATTAATTATTGTTGTGGTCTTTTTCAATTAAAAACAAGTGTATTTCCTACAAATTAAACAGGACCCATTATAAATGTAGATTAAGATAAACTAAACAATTTAGTAGGAAAAATATAAATAAGACCCAATAATTATTCCATAAATTAAGGAAAAAAAGCCATTTATTCTAACGAGAAAATGCATACAACAATTCTGTGACAGCCCCTTTGAAGTTTGACACACATAACAACGCTTCACCATGTTGTAAGCATCCCTACGCATCCTTGGCCAAAAGAACCTCTCTCGAATAGAAGAAAAGGTTTTGTCGCTGCCAAGGTGTCCAGCTAGACCTCCACCATGCAAGTCACGAATTACCTTCTCCCTCAAGGAGGAATTGGGAATACAAAGTTGATCTCCCTTGAAAAGAAAGCCACCTGTAACATGAAAATCCTCTTCAGGTTGGTTCTTTGAACACCTTTCCCAAACAGTTCCAAAATCATCATCAGTTTCGTATAATCCCTTCAACTCATCAAAACTCATAACTTCAGTTTTCAGAGTCATCAACAAATCTACACGCTTGCTCAAAGCATCTGCAACTTTATTATACACCGTCGATTCATGCATAAGTTTAAAAGGGAATTTTTGTAAAAATTGGTTCCACCTAGCATACATATCACTACTAATCCTTTTTTGACTACTCAAATACTTCAAAGCTTCATGGTCAGAATATAAAACAAATTCTTTACCGACCAGATAGTGCTCCAAATGCCTCAACGCTAGCACAATCGAATAGAATTCTTTTTCATAAGTGGACCACTTTCATTTTGCATCACTGAGCTTCTCACTAAAAAAGGCTATTGGCTTCTTCTCTTGTGATAACACAACTCTAATTTCGAATCCGCATGCATCACATTCCACCTCAAATAACTTGTCGAAATCCGGTAATGCTAAAACTGGAGCAGTACACAGTTTCTCCTTCAATTTAGCAAAAATGGAATCTACTTATGCACCTCGTTGAAATTTCCCTTTCTTTAAACACTCCGTGATTAGTGCTGCAATTGTACTGAATTTTCTAATGAAACGTCTATAAAATATAGCAAGACCATGGAAACTTCTAACTTCTCTGACAGACTTCGGTGTAGGCCATTCTTTAATTGCCCAAACCTTCTCCTCATCAACTTTAACCCCATCAGCGCCAACCACAAAGCACAAGAACAAAAGCTGGCTTGTCATGAAGATGCACTTCTTCATATGTACATAGAGCTTATTTTTCCCTCAAAGCTCCTAACACTTCATGCAAATGCCGCAAGTGCTCATTTTCTAAACCACTATAGATCAAAATGTCATCAAAATAGACAACAACAAATCTGCAAATAAATTTCTTGATTACCTGGTTCATAAGCCGCATGAAAATACTTGGAGCATTTGACAATCCGAATGGCATAACAAGCCACCCATATAGCCCTTCCTTCGTTTTAAACGCTGTCTTCCACTCATCACCCAGCCTAATTCGAATCTGGTGAAAGCCATTATGCAAATCAAGCTTAGAAAACACTTTAGCCCTATGAAGTCTGTCCAACATGTCATCTAGCCTCAGGATAGGAAACTTATACCCAATTGCAATCTTATTAATTGCCCTGCTATCTACACACATCCGTCAACTGCCATCTTTCTTTGGAGTTAATAAAGCAGGCACTACGCATAGACTTAAGCTTTCCTGGATGTACACTTTCCGCAGCAAATCCTCTACCTTCTCCTTCAGAATTTCGCTCTCCTTAGGGCTCATTCGGTAGTGAGACAGATTAGGCAGACTAGCACCAAGAATCAGATCAATTTGATGTTGAATATCTTGTAAAGGTGGGAACCCAGGTGTTAATTCCTCTGGCATCAAATCACCAAATTCTGTTATCAACGGCTTCACAGCTTCATAAATTTGTACTGCATTCTTCTCTTCTTCACTAGCCAATAGCACATGTTTGACAACTACAACATGCACTTCTTTTTTCTCCCTCAACTTAGCTTCAAACTCCTTCACAATAGCGGAAACAATAAAAAGGGTTCGTCCCTCTACTTTAGAAGCTTTGGCACGACCTCTTTCTTTCATTGGCAACAAGGTAAATTTAACCCCACCTTTCTCCACCTTGTAGATGTTATCCCTGCCAGCATGTTGGGCGTTAACATCAAACTACCAAAGTCTACCGAGAAGCATGTGACAAGCATCCATAACGACAATATCGCAGTAAACTTCATCAGAATATTTGCCGATAAAGAAAGGAATCTTACAGCGCTCCGTCACTTTAATTTCCTCACTAGGCCGAATCCATCCAATTTTGTTCGGATGTAGGTGCTTTTCAACACGTAGTCCCAAATTTTCAACAGCATCCCTACCTACTATGTTTTCACAACTACCACTATCAATGATAATATTAAACAACCTACCACTAATAGTGCATCTACTTTGAAACAGCTTATGCCGCTGTGAGTGTTCTTCCGGCTTAGAAGTTAGCATCAATTTTCTCACGACATAGTTGTTAAGTCATTTAAATTGCATAGATTTTGGGCGTAATTAGTGTTAAGGTGTTGAAATTATTATCCGAATTTAATGGAATTGCTCTATAATTGTTTACAGATGGTTTTCAACACTCTAAGGATGAAAAAGGACCTAAAAGGAGCAAAAGAAAGAAAGAAATTCAAAAATTCCAGATTGGTCGAAATTCAAAGATTAGGCGTGGGCACGCCTAAGGTCAAGATTCTAATACTGCAGATTTTTCAGAAGATTGTCTCCAATTAGGACAAAATCGCCGAAGATCTTCTAGAGTCCTTTTCACGAAGTTTTCCACCTAAACTAGAAGACTATCTATTTGAGACAAAATCCAATCAAGATATGGGATATCCAAGTCAAAGAGGGAATTGGAGAAATTGTCATGACTATAAATACATGTATGGGGGTTAGAGGAAGATCATCAAGTCCTAGTATTCGAGCATTAGTAGGTTTTAGGGTAGGTTTAGGTTAGGTTTCTTTGCTGCATTTTTTTTGGGTTTATTGTTCTTTACATTATGCATATTTTCACTTAGGATTATCGTTACTTTCATTAAAAGACTAGTTATGGAGACAATTTCTTTTGTTGTTTTCTTTGATTTCAATTCAAATATGAGTAGTTAATTTTCTTATCTTGGTTAAGGGATCCATGTTACATGTTATTTTGGTGAGATTATTTTGATGTTTTTCATGATTGTTAATGAACATTGAATATTTTCGCACTCTATTCTTTCTAATTGTATTTGTTGGTTTCTAGAGCGCTACTAGATATTAATTGATTCAACCGCTAGTTTAATCTAAATATGACGCTCAGTTTCGTAATCATAAGTAGCAATTAGGATTAACTTCTACGTTAGAGTCGGAAAATTCTAAGAAAATATTCACATGATTGATTGCATGTCGTACATGTTTATCACTTGTCATTGGTTCTTAATGCTATTATTCAATTTACCTATGATCGTATCTAGGTTATTATTTAATAAGATTGCCAAAATACATGTTTCTAGTCATTACACTTAAAAGAGAATTTTCCCCAATGAATGTTTATTAATAATTGCAAATTTATGTCGAGGATCCATAATAACATGATAACATCGGTGACCGAAACCAAGGTATTTTTCCTATTGAATTTTTAGATTTAATTATTGCTTTTGATTTGTGATTTTTCCCTTTATTTTTATTGTCGTGAGTGACAGAAAAAACCCCCCTCTTTATTTTCGTTTGAACTAGCTAACCTTTACCGTTAGAGATTCCTCGTGGGAACGATATCTGCTTACCATTACTACATTAATTTGTTTTAACGGAAGTGATTTCTTTTATATTTGGTTGCAGACGACAGCATCACCAATAATTTCTTGCAAAATCATCGTTCTCTGTTTCATACTCATCATCTTCACCATCTGGTTCGCAGACTACTTCATCCTCCTCTCGATCAACCATATGATGGTTCTTCTGCGAGGACAGTCACTAGATCTATGCCTTTGCTTATTACACTTGAAACATTTACCCGGGATTAGTTTAGCATATGGATTATTGCCTCGTGTGAAGTGAATCACACGTTAATACAGCACTTAGAAAAACAGTAGAATGCACGAGAACGGGGGTTGAATTGTGTATTCCCCTTTTTTAAGAAACCTTTTCAGAATTACTTGTTAGAAAATAAAATTCTTTACAGAAATTTTATTAATCCTGATTGATCAAACTTTTCAATGCTAAGTATATGAATGTAGTAATGATCAACTTTAAGGCAAGATAAAGAAAAGAGTAAGAGTAGTAGATGTGGATTTATCCTGTTCACCCCAAACCACGGGCTACGCCCACCCTCGTAGTTTCTTCCGAGATTTCACTATCTCTTCAATCGTTATAAGTATTCTTTCACGAGCCTCTTCAGTCTCTACAACCAAGATTCTTTCACACTTAGCCTCTGCAGTTATCTCAGATAACTTTTCTTCTCGTAAAAATTTTGAACACTTTGTTACAATAAGATAGCGTTTAGCAAATTCAGACTTGATCGCTTTTTACTTTGTGTAATTTTTCTCAAATCAAGAACCTCTTCGCTTTAGACTTTGACTTGTATTTATAGCCTTCATCTCTAATCGCTTTTGATTCTTGAATCTTGAATCTTTAATCTTTAAAGAAATGGTTAATCAGTTGAGTTCAGAATTAACTCAAACCGACTTCATGATCGCTTTTTTTCGCGTCTTTTGCCTTTACGCCTCTGCGTCTGCTTTGCTTTTCAAGGTCATGCTTCACGTCTCGTCGCTTTGCTTTTTTATGCTCTGCGCTCGCTTTGCTTTTGTCCACTTCGCCCGTGTTTTCTTCTCGCCTAAGAATTCAATACGTGTCTAACTGCTTTCTTGCAACTTCGCTCATCCCACGCCTCGTGGTTCCGAGTTTTGAGTTATTCCAACTTCATCTGTCTCGGACTTCGCTCAGGTCTGCTTTTGTTTATCTTGATATGATCTCTCTTTGTTATACATCAAAATCATTTTTATGTAAAGTCATTCTGACTTAACAATCTCCCCCTTTTTGAATATAACAAATTACATACAAGAAAAGAAAACAAAATTTATGATGTTGATGTTGCAAAAAAACTTATCTTCTTACTTTCTTCGTCTGTCAGGGTCACACCTTCTTCATCCGAACATCCTCTCTCTTCGCTTATTATCTTCTTTCCTGCTTCTCCCCTATTTGTTATAATCAAAATGATTTAACGATTCTGCATTTCAGCAGCTCGCTATCATCTTTCTCGATCATTCACCGCCTCCTTCATGTCATTGAGTTCACCACGTAATCATCGACTTCATCCTGTGGATCAACCGACGAAGAGGCTTGATCTGCTTCACGATGGAGGAGCGAAAGGAATTGAAGTAGTGTAGGCATCGAGGATGGAGTGTAGTCTTCATTGATCTCAAAAGTAGGTGGACGAATGAACGTTTCAGCTTCAGGAAGATCTAAATCAAACAGACTGGCAAAGATCAAGAATCGCCTTCCATGCAGGATAAGGCTTGTGCTTATAGACAAGTACTAGAGCAGAGGCCTAATACGAAGAACTGCCTCGAACGAGGAACTCAGAATGTTCCTGTTTTATATTTCCACCGGACAATGTTTCCTCCGATTAGTGTAGCTGCAGCTCGCTTGATCTGGATTCAGTGCAGGAGTGCATGCTTCATCAATTTTCCGCGACTTTTACGCAATTTGATCTGCAGATGATCATCACTAGCATCATCTTCAGATACAACTTTGCTTTTCCCTCAGGAAATCTTTTGGAAATCTTGGTTGTATGTCTGGTGCAACCATGATTTCGTGTTCTTTGTGACAGGGAAAATGGTACATGGATGGCAGGGACGATTTGTAGGATATGGCATTGTAGTCGCAAATCCCAAGGAGTCATAGAAAATCCTTTCGTCTTCTTTAAGTAACTGCCATGTATTGTGATTAATTACCATAGGTTCCACTATAGCCACCATTTTCTTCACTGGTTGAACACCAATTGCAATAACAGTCCTTTGTCTGGTAACAACTTCCACCATTTTGATTTTCAGCTTCGCTTCTCATAAATCTATGGTAGTTGTATACCTTCGCACTGGTCCAACATTCGAGTCTCAAACCGCTGTTGCTCTGGATGTGCGCAGAGACGCCACCGAATCGACTTCCATCTTCCGCTCCTTCTTCGACAAAAGGTGTTTCGGTGTTGGTTCCTCTACTAGCTCCTTTTCGAGCATTAGGTGTTTCGAGCCGTGCTTTCTTCAATCGGTTCTTCTTGTTGAACCACGTGAGTATCTCGAATCAGAATCGCTTTCAAATTTCTTTTCTACTTGAACAATGACGGTAGCTTCTTTTTGACTAACGCCCTTAGCAGTTGAGATGTTCTTCTTCGACTAACCTTCTTAGTCTTTTCTCTCGCCTTAGTTTCACCGATTTCTTCGCAGAGATTTTCTTTTATCGCTTGTTGCTTTTCTCTTCCTCTCGGTCTCTTTGGATTTTCCGCCGATCCTCTTCCGTATAGAGACTAAGGATCTTGTGGCTTTGGGTGCACAAGATTTAGAAGTTTCTTCTCACCTTGTTCTCCGCAATCTTTTCTTCTTGTTGCCTCAGAGTCCTGATTCTTGGAGATCTCTTGGCTTTCTTCACAACCTCGCTCAAGAGACTTTCTCCTTGTCTCTTTGGCGCATTTTGCTTTGTCCTTTGAGATTGGCTTTCTCTGAAAAGAGGACTCGCCATTTTTATGAGAGGTCTCCCTAGCACTCTCCTTAGTTCGGCAGTAGGCGATTTGATACTTACAGGCGATTGAGAACTTGAGACAGGAGTCTTCTTCAATACACGCTCCCCCTCAGTTCTTGGCTTCTTTGAAGAGTCGGCTTGGTCTTTGTCTGCTGTGTTCAGACCCATTCGCCGAATCGTGTGTGCATCGATCTTGCTCTTCACAGAAATAGTTTGTCTAATGCCGTGGTGTAGACGAATACTGGATTCCATAAAGATCCTCGTCAAAATCATACCATAAGGATAACTGGTAGTTTCCTTTAACCCCTTAACCATATAGTGAAAGATTAAGAATGGTAGATCTATGGATTTCTATTCGTAAGAAAGAACAGGCATTGTTCATCTAGAGTAGTCACCAAATGCCTTGAACCAACTCTAGGAAGAATGCAATTAAATAGATTGCATGAAGAACTTGAGCCTTTGGAATCGATTTGATGTCTTCCTTTCCTCAATCATTTGTGCCATAGAGTTGCTTCTTGACATCTTCTTCTTTCATTCCAATCGAGGACATCCATCCGCCTTGGTAGATGGTTTCTCACCAACCGATGGACGATCGGTCACCTTCCTTATCAAATCCTTTGTGACAAGAATGATATTCTCTCAACAGAGGATACAATAGTGTTATCTACCAAACGAGCATTCTTCCGTAACTCATATACCTCATCCAGATAGATCGGTTCTCGATTCTGAAGAAGTTCTTCTAACCACTCTTATGATTTCGGTTTTACATCCATGCCGCTCTTCTTAATGACTCAAAATCCACAAGTCTTCCATAAACCATGGCTGCTTCCATTGTATAGAGCGAAAGATTATCTTCAAGAACTTTTGAGTGAGAAGATTTTGAGAATTGGTAAAGTAGAGATGAACCGTCAGAGATGATGAAAAGATCATTATAATCTCATCTTCACTACATATAGGTTATGGTCCGATGGGTTCTAGAATCATTAAGAACCTCGAGTTTATCATATTTTTCCCCAAAATCTTCCGTGTGAGAGAAGTTACCATCAGAACTTATTGAACTAACGCCGTTAGTTTCCACGCTACTTTAGCCCGATCCGCTCATTTAGCATCACCATGTTAAGATTAAGTCTTATCTTCTCAAATCGCTCTTCACTTAGTGGTTTAGTGAAGATATCGCCCATTGAAGTTCTGCTTTCAACAAACCAGAATCACCACTTTCCTCTGAACATAATCTCTCGTGAAATGATGTCCGACTTCTATATGCTTCACTCGAATGTCAATTGATTCTTTGATAGATTTATCGACTTGGTGTTGTCGCAATAAATTGTAATCTCCTCCTCTTGACCGAATAGTCTTCGTCGGTATTTGATCCACAACGTTTGTGAGCAAAGAATCATGCGTATATATATTCTGCTTCACGGCCGATAGGCAATTGAGCTTTGTTTCTTGCTTGACCATGAGACAAGATTTCCTCCAAGAAAGTGACATCCTCCACTTGTGCTCTTTCTTTCAATCCTATCTCCGCATAGTCCGCATCGCAATATCCAATTAACTGAAATCTTTACCTTTCTCAAACATTAAGCAAAGATCGGTGTACTGCGAGATATCTCAAAATTCTTTTAACAAAGAAGAAGATGAGACTCTAGGATCGGCTTGAAATCTTGCACACAAGCATACAATGAATGTAATATCGTCTACTTGTCAGAAGATACAATAAAGAACCGATCATCCCTCTATATAGGGTTTGATCCACCTTCTTACCAATTTCGTCTTTAGACAAAAGATTTGAAGGATGCATTGGAGTTGCCACAGGCTTCACATTATTCAAGTCAAACTTATTCAACAGCTCTTTCACATACTTCTGTTGATGAATGAAGATCTTCTCTTTGGTCTGCTTAACTTGCAACCCAAGAAAGAACTTTAATTCACCCATCATACTCATTTCAAATTCTCTTTTCATTAGATTCTCAAACTTCAAGCACAACTTTTTTGAAGTAGCACCAAATATGATATCATCAACGTAAATCTGTACTAAGATAAAATCATTCTGAGAACTTTTCCTAAAAAGCGTCTTATCAACTTGGCCTCTATTGAATCCATTTTCTATTAAGAAGGTACTCAGACGATCATACCAAGCTCTGGGAGCTTGCTTCAGGCCGTATAAGGCTTTGTGAAGTCTATAGACATAATCTGGGTTTTTAACATCTTCGAAGCCAGGTGGTTGTTTTACATACACCTCTTCATCTATAAAGCCATTCAGAAATGCACTCTTAACATCCATCTGAAACAACTTTATATCATGACAGATTGCATATGCCAACAAAATCCTTATAGCTTCAAGTCTCGCTCATCGGAGCATATGTTTCATTATAGTTATTCTTCTTCACGATTGTAGCCTCAGGTTACTAATCGGCCTTGTTACGACTCACTCTTCCCGATTCATCTAGCTTATTCTTAAAACCCATCCGGTTCCAATAATGGATTTCTTAGGAGGTTTTAGAACCAAGGACCAGACGTTATTCCTTGTGAATTGATTTAGTTCTTCTTGCATGGCTAACACCCAAGCTTCGCCTCAAGAGCTTCTCAACCTTCTTAGGCTCTACTTCGAGATAAAAGCTACATTAGCTTCGTCGTCTAATCTGGACCCATCCCTAACTCCTTCGAGGTCTCACCGATGATTAACTCTTCTAGATGAGAACTTTTGTACTTCCAATCTCGTCTTAGTTCTATAGTTTCTGGAATATCTTCAGTTTTGTTCTCATGAGTGTCTGACGAGGGAGTTTCTGAGGTATCATCTAAGTTCTTTGAAGGACCTTCATTCTCCATGTCATCTTCCTTATGGGGTTGAGAACTATCATCAAACTTGACATGAATTGTCTCTTCAACAGTCTTTGAAATCAAGTTGTAAACTCGAAAAGCCTTAGACGATGATGAGTAGCCTAGAAAAATTCCTAGATAGGTCTTCGAATCGAATTTATCCAACAGCTCTTTCGTATTCAAAATGGAACATTTGCACCCAAATGGATAGAAGTACGATATACTTGGTCTTCTTCCATTCCATAACTCATAAGGAGTCTTCTTCAACATAGGTCGCAACAAGATCCTGTTCTGAATATAACATGTTGTATTCACAGCTTTTGCCCAGAAATACTTAGGAAGATTCGTCTCACATAGCATGGTCCTTGCCATTTCTTGAATCGTCCTATTCTTTCTTTCAACAACTCCATTTTGTCGAGGAGTTCTGAGGGTGAGAAGTCAGGGAAATTCCATTCTCTTCACAAAATACTCTAAACTTCTCATTTTCAAACTCTCCACCATGATCACTCCGGATACTAGTAATGGACATTCCTTTTTCGTTCTGTAACTTTCTGTGAAAGTAGCTAAATCAGCTGATAAATTTTTAATCCTTAGCTTAAGCTGATTTATTTCTTCTGATCTGTCTACAATCTTTCTTTTATCTTCTAATTGTTTCTTTAAACAACTATTTTCTTTTTCTATCATCTCAGTATGTTTAATATTTTCTACATACTTTTTCTTTAACAGCTTGTACTGTTTCAGAATAGCATGAGAATCTTCTAACAATTCTGAATAAGCATCATGCAAATTATCATAATCTGATTTTACCTCCTCATCACTATCTTCTTCACCATTAGGCAAATGTTTGCATGTTCGATGACTCTGAGCTCAGATTCGATTTAGATGAATCTAGGTCCTCCCATGTTGCTATCATGCTTTTCTTGCCTTCTTTACTCTTCTTAGGTTTCTTCTTGAGAGTAGGCATTCTCGACTTGTAGTGTCCAGCCGATTGCACTCAGAGTAAATGATAGAAGACTTTTCCGGCTTAGTTTCATCTTTTCCATTCTTTCAATGTCCGTTACTTCGGGCTTTTTTTCCACCCACGCCTTATCTTTCCGGAAATGAAAGATAATTCGTCATCTTCATCACTTGACTCGATTCAGATTGGTGGAGTTATCATCCTTGATTCTTCAATCTTCAATGCTTTCGATGACTTCCTCCTTTTACGAGTCTTATGATTCTTCCGTCCGCCTTCAAGGTTATTGACTTGTCTCGCTGGGCTTGTCTTCGCTTGAGTTCTACTTCATGAATCTTCGTGATCCCAAGAACTCATCTAGCTTTAACACGCCAAGTCTTTGGCTTCTTGTCTTCGCAAAGAACTTTAGGTCTCCATCTCTTAGGAAAACTTCTTAGGATTTTTCGAACATGATCTTAGTTATTGTATGTTCTTCCAAGAGCTTTTAATCCATTGACAATTGTTTGAAATCTTCCAAACATTTGATCAATAGATTTTTCATCTTCCATCCTGAAAAGTTCATATTGATGTACAAGAATACTTATCTTGGATTCCTTAACTTGACTTGTGCCTTCATGAGCAATGGACAATGTGTCCCACATCTCTTTTGCAGTTGTCACAACCATGCACTTTGTCGCACTTCGCTTCGCTAGGGGCACACGTTAGGAAAAATTTTGCCTTTGAATTCGCTTGTATTCTTGCTTTCGATAAGTCATCCATCTGCTTCGTGGAATAGAACCGCCTTCTTCATCTACAGTATATAGTGGTCCGCTCTCTATTACGCCCCAAAGGTCTATGTGTAGATTCGATGAATAACCGCATCCTATCTTTCCAAGAATGATAGTCTTCTCCGTTGAATGCCGGAGGTCTAGTGATCGAGGCACCTTCATGATGTATACATGTGACTCGCCATTTTCTTTAATCCACACTTCGCCAGAGTGATTCTTGGATACCAGTGCTTTGATACCAATTGAAGTGAATCACACGTTAATACAAAGACTTAGAAAAACAAGAGAATGCACGAGAAGGGGGTTGAATTGTATTCCCCTTTTTTAAGAAACCTTTTCAGAATTACTTGTTAGAAAATAAAATTCTTTACAGAAATTTTATTAATCCCGATTGATCAAACTTTTCAATGCTAAGTATATGAACAGTAAGTAATGATCAACTTTAAGGCAAGATAAAGAAAAGAGTAAGAGTAGTAGACACGCGGATTTATCCTGGTTCACCCTAAACCGTGGCTACGCCCAATCCTCGAGTTTTTCCGAGATTTCACTATCTCTTCAATCGTTACAAGTATTCTTTCACGAGCCTCTTCAGGTCTCTACAACCAAGATTCTTTCACACTTAGCCTCTGCAGCTATCTGCACAACTTTTCTTCTCGAAAAATTTTGAACACTTTGTTACAATAAGATAGCGCTCAGAAATTCAAGACTTGATCGCTTTTTTACTTTGTGTAATTTTCTCAAATCAAGAACCTCTTCGCCGACTTTGACTTGTATTTATAGCCTTCGCCTCTAATCGCTTCTTTGATTCTTGAATCTTGAATCTTTAATCTTTAAAGAAACGGTTAATCATTGAGTTCAGAATTAACTCAAACCGACTCTTGCGTCTGCTTCTTTTCTTCTACCGCTTTGCCTTTGCGTCTGCGTCGCTTTGCTTTTAAGGCCTCGCTTTGCTTTTCTCTGCGTCTCTTTGCTTTTAAGGTCTGCGCCTGCTTTGCTTTTGTGTTCTGCGCTCGCTTTGCTTTTGCGTCTGCGTCTGCTTTGCTTTTGTCCACTTCGTCTGTGTTTTCGCTCTGCTCACGAATTGGCTCAGGTTCTCGATCGCTTTCTTGCAACTTCGCCCGTCCACGCCTCAGGTCTCGAGTTTTGAGTTATTCCAACTTCGTTTGTCTCGGACTTCGTCTCAGGTACGCCTCAGTCTGCTTTTGTTTATCTTGTATATGATCTCTCTTTGTTATACATCAAAATCATTTTTATGTAAAGTCATTCTGACTTAACATCGTGGTCGTTCTTTCTGCCCATCATTCTTTTGTTTACCTGTGGCCCTTTGTTCCTTTTGCGCACTTTTATTCTTTTCAAAAGAGGTTCTGGAGTACTCATTATAGCTTTTGCGAGAGGAATCCTTAGATCTACTCTTCTCCTGTAGCATCATCTCAGCCCTCAAAGCTATATTTTTGGCTTCAGTCAAGGATCTTAAAACCTGTACACCAATCTTTTCTTCAATCGATGGCTTCAATCCACCTAAAAACCTTGCAACATGTTGATCCTCTATCTCCTTCAAATTGTTACGTTGAGCCAACCTTATAAACTCGACAGTGTACTCATTCATGGTCCTGTTGCCTTGATGACACCTCTGGTACTGTTGGAACAAAAGTTGCTCATAATCAGGAGGAAGGTATTCTGCCCTTAGCAACCTCTTCATCTTCTCCCAGCTAGTGAATTTTCTTTTTTCAACACGAACTCTTCGCTCTTGAACTCTCTCCCACCAAGCGGATGCCCCACTTTTCAGTCTGTAAGCAACCACCTTAACCTTCTTTTCCTTTGGGATGTCCATGTAGTCAAAGAATCTTTCTACCTCTGCAAGCCAATCTAAGAAATCTTCAATATTCATGCTGCCATAGAAATAAGAGATATTCCCCTTCAATCTGTAGTCAAGGTTGTTACGAGCATGGTTCCCATGTCCACGCCGTTCTTGGCCTACCATATCATCATTTGAATCCAAATCTTCTTCAAGAACAGGTTCGTTGATAGGTGGTTCTTCCGCACGATTCCTACCACCATTCCTATTCCTAGTACCCACGATTTACAGGTTTGCAATCTGATAAGCAAGTTCCTGAAAATGTTGGTCAATTCGCTCATTAATATCATTAATACGATTCTCCAATGCTTGAAACCTTAGATCGGCATCCCCTATCGCCTCAGTTCAACGATCACCATCGGCAGAACCGTCGTTTCCTCTTCCTACCATCAGAATGGACCGTGCTCTGATACCAACTGACATAGTGAGTAAAGCATAAACACACAAATTTCAATCCAAAACTTGGAATTCAATTGAGAGAATCCTCAAATATCAAGTTTATTCAATTCAATTGAGAGAATCCTCAAATATCAAGTTTATTCAAAACGGCCCCCTCAAAATAGTGCCGAAAAGAGTTTAAATAGGTCCTCAACCCTAAAACGCAAAAAATTATAACAATAGAGTTTGACAAATAAAAACGGTTGACTTTTTAAAGTCCATCAAATCTGCAAACTCTTTCGTTTGGACTTTTGACGTGCAGCCCACTCTTGAAAATCATCCGCAACACGTTCCACGTCACTTCTCTTATGGTTTTCTAAAACATACGAACAACCAACCAACATGTCTGTTGTTCCATTTTATTTTAAAGGAGAGAGGGAAAGGTTCTTAGACCTATTTGAGGCCAACTCTTTAATACCTAATAATTATTATCGTAGGCTCTTTTTATTGAGCTTAAATTCATAAGTGACATGGCCACTAAATAATCTAACAGTTGGTTATCCCACTCTTGAACCTGAGCAATGCGAAAGAAGCTACTAGTTTGGCTTAAACTGTGCAGAAGCTCTTCATTTTTTAATTATGTTAGATAAGTTGAAATACTTGCTCATCAATTTAATTCTAATTCAACTAAAATAATTTGCAAGATAAAACAACGCAACACCTTTTCGTGTTTCAGAAACGTATGACTTAAATTTTGATGTCAATGTGATGAACCTAGCGTTATAACGAGTTGTCGTGTCAAAAGAAGTCCCGTCCTAATAATTTTCCAGACAATGGCATTTACTTTGTACACCATGTGCTTAGACTTTTAGTATATCCTATTTATAGGGTTGGTCAAGGGCCCGGCCGGCTAGGTTTGGATAGCTTATTACCCAAATCTAACTCAAAAACTTTTTCAGTCCTGACTTGGTTTGAAATTAAATTGGGCAAAACTCAAGTTGATTGAATATTAAGACTCAGTAATTTGATCAGAAAAAAGTTTAATTTCTGAAAAAAAAAATGTACGTTATCTTTTAGCTTATATTGCTTGGAAGCTGTGCAAGGAAGATGTAAAGATTTTTGGCATCACACCCTTTCAATGAAATTAATTACCATCTAGAGATTGTCAAATAGCATAAAATGATAAAGAAGAAGAAAAAGTAGATAATCACTTCCAACTGGCAAATTAAAAGTTTCATGACCATTACCGTCGGAAGCAATCTGGAATCTAAGTCTTCTTAAGACTTGAACGTGCGACTTCTTTCGGTTGAAATACTTTGTTCTCGGAGGAGATATTTATCCTGTATTTGGTTGCTGTCTTCGTAGGTGGGAACAGATGACAGGGATGCAAAAGTCTCGTATTTTATAGCATTTGCTTGTTATCTTCATCTATTTTTGTCCCGTCTTCAGAGTATAGGGACAGAAATTTTTTATACCTCCCATGACTGCGATACAGAAATTTCTCGTGTCCGTCTCCAAAACAAAACATAAGCAATTTTCAGGAATACCCTTCCCCCACATAAGTAATTTTTTATTCTTAATTATATTATTAAACTCATTATTATTATTATTATTATTATTATTATTATTATTATTATTATTATTATTATTATTATTATTTAATTTTATTATATGAAATTATTTTCTTCTTCTTCTTATTCTTATTATTATTATTATTTAAGTTTATTATCCTAAATTTTGAACAACTTATTATTATTATTATTATTATTATTATTATTATTATTATTATTATTATTATTATTATTATTATTATTATTATTATTAAATATTTTATAAATTTTCTACTTATTATTATTAGTATTAATAATATTTTTATTTTATTAATTTAATTATACTTAAATTAAGTATCTTATTATTATTATTATTAAATTTATTATACAAAATTAATTATCTTATTATTATTATTATTATTATTATTATTATTTATTTTATTATAAATTTTATTACACAAAATTTGAACTTATTATTTTTATTATTAATTATTATAAATTTTATTTATTTATTTATTATTAATTATTAATAATTATTGTTATTATTATTAATTAATTATTGTTATAAATTTTCTACTTATTATTATTCTTTTATTATTCTTTTTACTAATTTTATTATACAAAATTAATTATCTTATTATTATAATTATAAATTTCTTATTATTATTTTATAATAAATTTCTTATTATTATTTTTATAATCATTATTATTCATAATTAATTTTCTTATTATTATTGTGATTATTAAATTCCTTATTATTATTAATTTTCTTCCTCTTCTTCTTCTATTATTTATTTATTTATTTATTATTATTATTATTATTATACTAAATTAATTTCTTATTGTTATTGTAATTATTATTATTTGTTAACTTTTTTCTAATATAAATCATTCGCTTTAAAATAATCAATGAATTATATCTTTCCAATTATATTATACTGCAGGGGTAATTTTGTCATTCACACTATTTTTGTGTATTGTCCACCGCAACCAAACACATTTCGCCCTCGAGATTTGAACACTTTTTTCCATTCTGTCTATTACAACTAAACACCTTACTGTCCTCAATTTTTATTCTGTTCCGTCTCTTCCTTTTCGTCTCGTTCCATCTCTGCCTCCTGAAGACAACAACTAAACACAACGTTAAGCTCGAGAGGGCACAGCCTTGTAATCCCTCTTCTTTTTTCTTAGAAAAAGCTTGTTGGAAAAATATCCCTGAAGGTTTTGGTTCTCCAGTTAAGCTAAGGTATATGAGCTTTGCTCGAAACAACTTGACAGGAAAGTTACCATCTTCACCTGACAACCTCACATTGCTCAACTTTATATATATATATATATATATTGGAGAAAACAATTTGGTGGGGTAAATTTCTGTTGAAATAGGCAAATTATTTTTCGTAGTTAAAGTCAAGTCAACTATATCAGGTAAATGTCATCTTTCATCTTTCAAGTGCACATTAATTTTCCTTTAGGTAGATGCATGTTATCCTTTAACTTATAAGTAAAGTCATTTATCTTGAAAAGATTTATTTTATATATAGTTCTTCACAATTAGATATGTATAAATTAATTGAACATATTAAGTTAAAAACTATGGAACTAGATTTTAAAATAATTCTACAAATCAAGTTTAATTTTACAAAATTTGAAGGTCAAATATAAATTATATAAAAATAAGCAAAATAAGATATTTTAAAAGTAACTCTAAAATGCTTTAATTTATAATTATTATCTATCATCTTAACGTTTTGTTGATGAAGCACAATTGTTCTTTTGCAAGCATTATTATAATAAAATATATGTTTAGTAACAAATAAATAATTTACTTTTATTTATATAATTATTTTAAAAACATGTTGAATAATGATGTGAATGTGATTTAAATTTTTAAATAAGTTAAATTTAAATTTATAAAAATATTTTTCATAATTATATTGAATATATTTAAGACCATTTAAAAGTAAGCTAAAATTTAATTATATTCAATCTAACCAATATATATATATAAGTTTATCACTACAATTGATGTGCAAGGAAACTATTATAGTTATTTCAAATATTGTATAAAACATTAAAAAAGTCACGTTTTTTAATTATGAAATAAGCATAAATAATATTCATCAAATGTTCTCATCATCACTTATATAATAATAAAATATTAGAAAACTTTACAATAACTTAAGATTATCAATTCATTAAACTTATTAAACTGATCAATCATCTTGGAAGTTAAGTCTTTCCGATAATGACTTCTCTTAGTCTTCACCAACTCTCAACAATGTCTTCTCCTACTCTTCGCCAGGATGTGTACCACCTTGTACGTTCTTTGGCAGCAAACATAATAAAAGAAGACATTGATAACTTCAATATACGCAAGCTGAAAAAAGAGAGATAGAAAGAGCTCAATCATCATAGTTTAAGCCAAATGAATCTTTATACTAGCACCATCCTCCCTTCATTTGCATGTCTGCACCTGATCCTTTTACTATCTTCCAACTTCCAATGGTGTCAGGCCAATCATTTAGGGAATGAAACTGACAGGATTGCTTTGCTCCAATTCAAGAGTGGGATAACCAGCGACCCTTTTGGAGTCTTTAACTCCTGGAATGATTCCGCTTCCTTCTGCAACTGGCAAGGCATCACATGCAGTCGTCAACATCAACGAGTCACGTCTTTGAATATAACTGGAAAGAATTTGGTTGGAACCATATCGCCCTACATTGGAAATCTAAGTTTTCTCAGGAGTCTGGATCTAAAAAACAACAGTTTTAGGGGCAAGATTCCGAGGGAAGTTGGTAACTTGCTTCGGTTGAGATACTTTGATCTCCTCCGGAACATTTTAGGGGGAGATATTCCAACCAACTTGTCTCATTGTACCAAGCTCGAGATGATAAGGTTTTCATACAACACCCTTGTTGGAAAAATCCCTCAAGGCATTGGTTCTCTTGTGGAGCTAAGGTATGTGGGCTTTTTTCAAAACAACTTAACAGGAAAGTTACCATCTTCACTTGGGAACCTCACATTGCTCAATTCGTTTTATGTTGCATACAACAATTTGGTGGGGAAGATTCCTGTTGAAATAGGCAAATTATCAAGATTAACAACGTTCCAGATTTCAGTCAATAATATTTCTGGTACAATTCCTGAGGCCCTCTTTAATATTTCTTCGCTTAGTGAACTTTCAGTTGGTTATAATCAAATTCGTGGGACTATACCATACGACATTGGCCTCAATTTCCCAAATCTAAGATTCTTTCTTATTCCCCAAAATAGATTCTATGGATCGATCCCGGATTCATTTGGCAATGCTTCTAAACTGGAAGGAATTGACATTGCTGTGAATAACTTTGTTGGACAAGTTCCAGTCACCTTGGGAAATCTAAAAAATCTTCGATTATTATACCTTGACCACAATAGCCTAGGAAGTAGATCAGCAAATGACTTGGTTTTTTTAACATCTTTGAAGAATTGTACTAGTCTGGATGTCCTATCCTTCAGTTTTGATAACTTCGGAGGTGTTTTACCTACCACACTTACTAATCTGTCTTCTCAACTAAGGCAGTTATACCTTGGTGGCAATCATTTCACGGGAAGTATTCCTGCAGGGCTAAACAAACTAATCAACCTAAGTGCTTTAGGCATGGAATACAACCATTTAACCGGTTCCATTCCCTCTGAACTTGGAATGTTAACAAACTTGCAAGCATTACATTTAGCCAGCAACAGGTTGTCCGGTCAGGTTCCATCTTCCATAGGCAACCTCAGTCATTTGTTTCGACTACTCTTGTCTGAGAATCATTTGGAAGGAAACATTCCTTCAAGTATTGCAAATTGCCAATCTTTGGGTGAACTTGATGTTGCCGAAAATAAGTTTAGTGGAACCATACCCAAGGAGATACTAAGCCTGCCTTCCTTGAGTAAATTTCTCAATTTGTCATGGAACTCTTTAACCGGAAATGTACCAGCAGAAGTGGGAAATCTGAAGCAATTAAACACAATAGATATCTCTGCAAATAATCTATCTGGCGAAATTCCAACAACCATTGGACAATGCCTTAGCTTGGAAAATCTTTACATGAATGCAAATTTCCTTCAAGGTTCGATTCCTTCATCTTTGACTTCCATGAAAGGCCTTCAAGAATTAGACTTGTCACGAAATAAACTTACAGGTGAAATTCCTCAAGATCTACAAAGCCTAAAATTTTTAAGTTATCTAAACATTTCTTTCAATGATCTTAAGGGAGAGGTTCCAACTAGAGGAGTCTTTACAAATGCAAGTGCAGTATCATTGATCGGAAATATAAAACTTTGTGGTGGTGTTCCTGAACTTTTTTTACCAAAATGTCCCTCCAAAACAACAAGAAAATTCATTGCTTTGAAGTTATCAACCATCATTCCTTGTCTAGCAGTAAGTGCCTTCTTGATATTCTTCATCTTAGCTTGTTTACGGAGGAAAAAATCTCAAAAGAAGTCACCTTCTGGAACTACTACTATTGGAAAATTGCTGATCGTTTCCTATAAAAATCTTCATCAAGCAACTAGTGGATTCTCTAAAAACAATTTAATTGGATTGGGTAGTTTTAGCTCTGTGTATATGGGGTTTCTAGATCAACTGCAGAGACATGTAGCTATTAAAGTCCTCAACCTTCAAAACATGGGAGCTTCAAAGAGCTTTCTTGCTGAATGCAAAACTTTAGGGAACATTCGACACCGGAATCTTGTGAAGATCCTAACATATTGCTCTAGCTTGGATTATGAGGGAAATGAATTCATGGCTTTAGTCTACCAGTTTATGGAAAATGGAAGCTTGGAAAATTGGTTGCATCCAGATCCTGATAAAAGAGGCACAATGAAAAATTTTGACTTTCTTCAAAGGCTAAACATTGCAATTGATGTATCATCTGCCTTACATTATCTCCATGACGAATGTGAAAGTTCAATAATTCATCGTGATTTGAAGCCTAGCAATGTTCTTCTGGACAATGACATGATTGCTTATGTAAGCGATTTTGGTGTGGCAAAGATCATCTCAACCATCAACGACTTTTCACAAAGCCTAACTAGCACTACAAGGATAAAGGGGACGATTGGCTATACTGCTCCAGGTACCAAATTCTTTCCCTCTAATGTTGCTTCAGACTTTACCACGTTCAGTTATCACTTTTGTTCATCACATTAGCCAGACAACAAACAAAAAGATCAGCTAATTTGTTGCATATGACCTTTTCATTATTTCATTGATTGTAGAATATGGAATGGGCAGTGAGGCATCAAAAGAGGGAGATATATACAGCTATGGCATCTTAGTCTTAGAAATGTTCTCTGGAAGAAGACCAGTTGATGAAATGTTTAAAGACGGATTGAATCTTAGAGACTTTATTCGTATGGCCATGCCACAAAGACTAGAGCATATAGTAGACCCAGTTCTTCTTGAAATAGAAGCTACAGGAGAAGCAACCACCAGAAAAAATGATAACAATGCAGTTGAGATCAATATGAACTTGAGCTCCATGAAACCAAAGGTGCAGAGTTGCTTACTAGCAGTATTTGAAATTGGACTTGCATGCTCATCAGAGTCGCCCAATGATCGAATGAATGTAGGGAATGTCAATAGGAAACTACATTTGATCAGAAATGCTTTTATGCACCATTAGGTCTCTAGATGTTGATTAAGTACCAAATATCACATTCCTGCTTTCTTCTTCAACTATGTAGAAATAAAACTTATTAGTAGTTAAGTCTTAATATTTTTAAATGTTTACAAAAGTATGATCTTATACATGTTAAATTCTTAACATGTATGTGACATTTCAGAAAATTATTATAATAAAAATAAAGTTTTTAGCAATAAATCTCCAGTTGCCAACAACTTTGATATAAGTCCTTATAGTATCATTTAAGTATCATAACTTGCAAGAGTTGCAACGTATAGGAACTTCTGAAATGTTTGTGACACTGTTCAAAAGGACTCGTGTTATAGATGAAATCATTTAATTGCTGCAAGAATTTGCTTCAAACATTCTCCTGTTAGTGCTTGTTCCTTGCAAGTCAGTAGAATTTTCACATCTCTTGTTAATACTATTTTCTCAATCCAATGAGAAGAAGTTTATAGGTTGGAAAAGTATTATCTACTTTTTCCAAATGATTCGTGGAATCACCTAGAGACAGAATGATTATGGGAAATGTCAATAAACAACTACACTTGATCAAGAAGGCTTTTCTGAGTATATAGACTCCATGGATGAATATTTGATCATATCTCAATGCCATTTTGTTTTTCCCATATCCAACTGATGGGAAATTTAATGATTCTAACCTTAAGTTTGTCGCTTAAGAGAGAAAGATCATTTTTTCCTTGCAAAACTGAATAAATCATAAATAAAAAAAATTCATAACAAAAATACACCTTATAGCACTAAATACACGAACAGTCAAATCCTCGTGTATCCTCAAATTTCTGAGATCGGTGTTGAAATATATAACATGTAAATAGTTATTTAACTTAGCTGGACACAACTTAGCTTAGCTGCAGTAGTACTATGTCATATAAGTAGGTAGCTTAGTATATAAGCGTTTCTTTGATATTTTTTCCGAAAACTGTCAATACACAGAAAGGAATGATAATACTTTCATTCACCAAATAACTTCTTCTCAGTTCTTTACATTTGATCATGGTATCAGAGACGATTGACTAAGATCGACGTTTGATAGTGAGGCCAGATGTTGCAGTGAAGAATTTTTGTTGATTCTTTGGGTATCAAAAGTTATTTACAGCTTAGCTGGGTTTTTTGCTAGAAATCGCATATTCTCGACAATATGCAAGTAGGAATGAGTTTCAGGAGGATGATCCCTATCGCCTACACACTTCAGATCATCCAGGAATGGTGCTAGTGACGTCAACATTGACTGGGTCCAATTACGTGAGTTGGAGTTTTTCAATCATGAATTCGTTGGAAGCAAAAGACAAGTTAGGGTTCATTGATAGTTCTTTAATTGAAGAAGTGAATGATGCATAGTATAAAAGGTGGAGGAAGGTTGATTGTATGATAAAGCAATGGATTTTGAATTCTATGGAGAAGGACCTTGCAGATGCTTTTATATACAGTACTAATTCCAAAGTTCTTTGGGATATAATAGAAGAAAGGTTTGGGGATAAAAATAATAGTCCTCAAATTTATCAAATACAGAGGGAGATCAATGTTATAGAACAAGGGAACAATTCTTTGGCTGTATATTATATCAAAATAGCAAAATGTTGGGATGAGTTGAATAGGTTGGAGCCAATGCCCATGTGTCAATGTAGTGGCTGCAATTGTGGACTGAACAAGAAGTTAGAAGCAACAAAAATGAAGCATCGAGTATTGCAATTCTTGATGGGACTTAATCAATCTTTTGATCATATCAGAATTCAGAGCATCCGATCCTTTACCTAGTATTGACAAGGTATATTCTATGGTTGCACGAGTCGAAAGGCAGAGACACATACAAATGCATAATGTTGACTCAGCAGAAAACAATGCTATGTTTATTAAGAGTGGAAATGTCGGCAAAGGAAGTTTTAAAAGGAGGGATACTAAAAAGAAAGAGGATAAGCATTGTGATCATTGCAATATGGAAGGTCATGAGAGGGATTCTTGTTTTAAAATTCATGGTTATCCGGATTGGTGGAAGGAGTTGAAACAAAAGAAGGGCGTTCAATCAGATAAAAAGGGTAAACAGGTTCACTTAGCTGAAGTTCCTTTTGATGAGATTTCTGAATAGAGGAATGGTGTTGACATTATAAAGCTGATTGAACAAGAGCTTTTGAAGATCCTCAAAGGCAAACAAATTGTTAATACTGAATGCATAAATTTTGTCAATGTTGAGCATGCAGGTATGTTGTTAGTGAATTCACATATGAATGTTCCTGTATATGCAAAACGTGATGACTGGATAATTGACACTGGTGCTTCCACACATATATGCTGATAAGTGCATATTTGTCTAATATTTATGTTTTAATTATCCATTTTTATTCCTCTTGTTAATGCAATTATCGGGACTTAACTTGATTTAATGTTTCCTTATAGGAAATTATAACTTTTACATGAGGTGGGAAATTAAGAGGAGATCAAAGACTAATTTAGGCTGCAAATTAAATCAAGGCAATAGGGAGAAGCATCGTATAAAGTGGAAGTAAAGGAGCGTGACCTAGAATGCTTGTGCGGCGTTTATTAACTTAATGAGCTGAAATAAATCAATAATAGGTGGAGACTTGGACAAAAGATGCGCAGACGTATGGAGGCAAATTAAATGGGAAATCAGCAATAAACATGTGACACAAGTAAGAGGAACAGTGTCGTTTTAGAGACAGCAATTGATGCAACTCATTAAAATTGTTCCATCAAGCCTGGCGTGGACAAAAACAAAAAAAAACGTTGGAGGCTTTTTGATTTGAGAGGCACGCAACAAGTGGGCTGCGTTGAAAAACAAAAGAAGAGAGGGCCGACGTGGATGAAAGGAAAAACAAGGAGGTTTTTAATTAAGAGAAGGAAAATAAAAGGACCAAAGCAGGTTGTGAAGCAAGGGGTGCGTTGATTTTGGGAGAAGCCACAAGGAGAGGCCACGTATAACAACATTAAAAAGGATGAAATGCTGGACACGTGGAGAGGAGGGACGCAGCCAAGGTTTTAGTATGTAGGTCTTTTAATTGTCTGGAGAAAAACGTCGAGTTGGTGGAGAAAAAGGAGATAGCAGCGAAAGCAACGCGGAGGGAACAGAGCCGGACGTTGGGAGCAAGATAGGCATAAACGACAGTAGCGTGACTTAGGGAGATTTTCTTAGTTTTTCTTCTTTTCTTTATTATTTAGATAATGTTAATTAATAATCTTGTTTTGTTTAATTTCGTTATGAGTAGCTAAACCGTTTTAGTCTGGGAATTCCAATTGTTATGCTTTGACTCGTGAGACCTATTGTTCTGATTATTTGGTTTATAATATTCGTACTGTTTCCGTTTTATTGTCATTGTTTATTAATTGATTCTGCGATTAGGGCCCGATTGTAGAATTAGTTAATTAACATATCGCCAACTGATTTACTTGGTGGTGTTAATCTGGTGATTAGTGTTTGTGGCAATTGGCACTAGGACATATTACTTGTCGATTTTGTGTTGAGAAACTTACGATCTAATTAGATGAAGCATGAGTCGCATGTAGTCGCTAGGTTAGTGTTTCTTTGGAGTTTAATGTTGTTAATTAATTGAATCTCGAGAGAGTCTCAAGGGGTTATTAGTTAATTAGGGACGCTTAAAGGAGTCTCTTTGATCGTTCTAAAATTAAGAAGAAGCGAGGGAGCCAGGTAGTTGGTAACCATAGCTAACCTATTATTAAACCAAAGAAAATATTTGAGTTGATGATCGAGGTCTATGCATAATAATTAGGAATTTCCTGGCTAAGTTGTCGTTTATTGAGTTAGTCAATTTTATCTGTGTTCTTTGCTAGTTTAATCATAGTTGTTATTTTATTTGATATCAATTGCGTTAATCATTAATTAGTGGTTAGTTTAATTAGTAGTTTTAGCATAAGACTCCAAAACCCCCTTTTTAATTAATTTCATTCGTTCTTTGTCACTTGAATAGAATCAATTTATTCCATTCTCTGTGGATCGACCCCATTACCACTGTGCGCAATTTATTTTCGTTTGGTGTTTGGGATTTATTTTTGGTGGATTCGACACCCATCAAATTTTGACGCCGTTGTCGGGGATTGGTAACTAATTGATTTTGTTTTTTTTATGCCTAGGAATATTCGTACGGGAGATTCCATCTTGTACGACCCCGAGATCGAAAAGACTACTAAGAGGCTAAGGAAGTTGAGCAAACTAAGGAAGAAGCAAGGAGAAGTTAGTGGACTATTGACCCCAGTTGAGTCGGACACTGAAACGGAGTACGAAGAGGAGATTGAAGTTGAACAGCAACCTGATTGGAAGCTTAACCGTGACCACGCGCAGGATATGGCTCTTAATGAACCCTCCAGACTTGGTAGGCCCATCAAGCACAAAGATCCGCCTGTATAGACTTTCCAGAACTTCAAGAAGGGTTCGAATTGAAATTCGGACTCATCCACTTGTTGCCCACCTTCCTTGGTTTGGAAAACGAGGATCCGAATAAGCATTTGAAGGAATTTCACCTCGTCTACACTTCCATGAAACCCCGCAATGTCACGGAGGACCAAATCAAACTGAGAGCTTTTCCATTTTCGCTGCAAGATGCAGCCAAGGACTGGCTCTACTACCTACCTCCGGGGACAATCAACACTTGGGAAGGGATGTCCCGACAGCTTTAGAAAAATATTTCCCAAAGATCCCGAGCCGCCAACATCGCATTTAGAGATCTGTGGCATTAAGCGAAGGATTGAGAACCTCTACAAGTACCGGGAGAGGTACAAGAGAATTTTAGCAAGTCGTCCGCAAAGATGGCATATCCGAACAATTGATCATCCAAGATTTCTACGAGGGTCTCGATTCCAATGGAGTGCAGAATGATGGACGCCGCAAGTGATGGGGCCATCGTCAAGAAAACCCCAATCAAGCCTAGGAGTTGATATCAACCATGGCAAAGAACTCCCAAAGAATTCGGTGCCCGACCAGATATACCGCTAAGAGTCAATGAGGTAAATGTTACTTCTCTAAATGAGGTCAAATCTTTGCTAACAAATTTGATCTAGAATTTGAATGTAGGTACTCCTCTACCTGCGAGGGTGTGTGGCATCTGCACTAGCCTAGCTCACCCAACCGATGCGTGCCCAACACTCCACGATGAAATACCGAAGAATGTGAATTCTATCGGATTCCAATAGAGGAAGTTTGATCCCTATTCAAACACCTACAATCCCGGTTGGAGAAGCCACCCAAATTTCAATTATGCTAACAACCAACCGAACTAACAGAACTTCCATCACGGACCACCACCACCACCGCAGCAGCCTTCGGGCTCAGGTAAACCTCTTGAAGAAATTTTCCGTATGTTAGCTACTAATACTGAGAGATTTCAACAGGACACTACAACCAGATTTCAAAAGATAGAAGAGAGTATGAAGAATTTAGAGACTCAGATGAGCCAGATAGCATCCTCAGTTAGCAAATTGGAGACTCAAGGCAAGCTGCCATCTCAGACACTCGACTCGAGGCATAATGTGAGCGCGATTGTCTTAAGAAGTGGTGAGGAATTGCAACCCCCAGTCGACAAGAACCCTAAACGTGACAACGTCCAAGGTTCCCATGCAGAGACAAAACAAGAAGCCGAAAGGGAATTTACACGTGACCACGTACAGGATTCAGGTCCAGCTGGAAATCCTCATAAACCCAAACCTCTAATGGTTCCACCCCCATTTCCACAGAGACTGGCTCAGAGCAAGAAGGAAAAGGAGGATAAAAGCATCATGGAGTTATTCATAAAAGTTGAAGTAAACATCCCGCTCCTCGAGGCCATTAAACAGGTTCTACGCTACGCCAAATTCCTTAAGGAATTATGCACAAACAAGCGTAAGTTAACAGGTAATGAAAGGGTGAGTGTGGGTGAGAATGTTTCAACTGTCTTACAGAGGAAATTACCTCCTAAGTGTCGCGACCAAGGTATGTTTTCCATTCCTTGCAAAATTGAGAACATTGGTATAAGTAAAGCTATGTGTGACCTAGGAGCTTCTATTAATGTGATGCCTTTATCTGTTTATACCTCCCTGGGTCTTGGTCCATTAACTAGTACTGGAGTTATAATTCAATTGGCGGATCGATCGATTGTCTATCCTGAAGGTGTTTTAGAGGATGTGCTAGTTCAAGTTAATGGATTAATTTTTCCCATTGATTTCTTCGTTTTGATATGGAAAATGATAGTTCATCCGAGTCTTCGATATCTTGTTGGTAGCCTTTCCTTAGACGGCTAAGGCAAAGATAGATGTGCATAGTGGTTCATTAACTTTAGAGTTTGATGGGGAAGTGGAGAAATTCGATGTTTATGATGCCATGAAACGTCTTTGAAGATATGTCTTGTGTTTATAAGGTTGATATCATTGAAGATTTGACTCATGAGGTTTTTGCTTTAAATCATAATGATGAGTTGAATTATGCTTTGTGTCATAGCATGTCTATTGATAGAGTTAGGAGATTTGCTGATCGGTATGAATTTTCTGATGATATACTTGATGTGGTTTACGCTCCGGAAGCTCTTAAGACTACAAGTATAAAATTTGTGCCTATTAAGTTATCACGATCAGAATCTTCACTGTTACCTTCGATTTTGCAGGCCCCAAAGCTGGAGTTCAAAAAGCTTCCCGAGCATTTGAAATACACATATTTAGGTGGTTAACATCGAGATGAGGATCGTCAAGCCTAGGACGTTAAACAAGGGCGCTAATGGGAGGCAGCCCATATTTTTATTTTATTTTATTTTTCTTTCCTTTCTTTTGCTTTATTTTGTGTTCTTTTTGTCTCGTTTGTTTCCTTCTTTCTTTGTTTTGATATTTTCCTTTCCTTCCTGTGTCTTTTAGGAGATTCGGCATTGGATCAATTCGAGTTCTTGGATTACACCAAGGAGTCCTTTATATGATCATATCTTGGCTCTCGTCCCTCACTATGCTAGCTATACCCTCATCAAGGGATGCCTAAACGAGCTCACGATAAGCCCTCATCTTCACCACTGCATCAGCCCACCGACGACACCACCACCCAATCATCGCTCCCCGGACTCGTGGAAGTCCTCGCCACCTTTTCATTTACTTTTATGTTGAGGACAATGCATGCTTTAAGTGTGGGAGGTGATTTATGCTTTTGAGATGCATGCTGTTTTTGTTTGATGCATTACTTTGGGTTGTGCCATCCGTTGCCTTTTGGTATTTTTGGACTTTTAACTGTTGATACCGTGGCGGATTTTTTTTAAAAAAAGGTCCTCTTTTGCTTCATTTTGCTTGATAAATTGTTGTGCCTTAGGTAATGGTGGATTGTTTTAAAGGAGTCGAGAGTATGATTGAGTCCCTTGTTGCTTAATGTTAATTAAATGTTAATGATTTTGTCCTATGTGTTGAAGTTGCGAGCCTGAGTTAATTGGTTAGAATTTTAAAAATTGTGTGATTAATCGGTACCTTTCTTGCTTAGAGTCATGTTAAGCTTAGAAGTTGAGTTGGTATATGTGTTGAACTTTGGATTGATGTGGGAAATCATGATGGAGAAAGGGAATGAAGAATAAAAATAAAAAGGTGTTAGTTTTGTTCCGCCAATCGCCAAAGGTGGTTGTGAGCGAAGCCAAAAATCTGTCTAAAGGTCGGACGAGACTGAGTAACCGGGCGACATTCATCACAAATGTTTGCGCTCGCGTAAAAAGGTCTCAAACAACTATGACGTGTGAGGCAACCAACTACTCCTCGATTACTCGAAAAAGAGAAAATAATACATTGCAAGATATGAGTAATTCTGAGTAAAGTTAAAGCCACTTGCGTTGTGGATTGACCGAGTAACCTGATGACATTCATCACAAATGTTTGCATTAGCGTAAAAGGCCAATGACAATTCCGAGCAATTTGTAGCTAAAACACCTAATTAAGTAATTAAGATTAACCCGATCTTCCTCGACTACCACATAAATTCGAAATTCTCGTATACTAACCACGATAAGTGAAGTGTGTTTTCTAGCTTGATTGGTTTTAATTAAAATTGTAATTTACGCGTGCGCTTCAATTTGCATTCAAGCTTGTCTTCTCGTGTGGGAAATTTGTTACATTTGTTTGACATTTCATTGACATTGGGACAAGATTATCCTCATTCCTAGTTTACATTACCTTTGTGCATGTTTCATCGAGTAAAGCGGTTTTTCATTGTGTCTTGGTCCTCTTTATGCTTGAGGACAAGCATCATCTAAGTGTGGGAGATTTGATAAGTGCATATTTGTCTAATATTTATGTTTTAATTATTCCTTTTTATTCCTCTTGTTGATGCAATTATTGGGACTTAACTTGATTTAATGTTTCCTTGTAGGAAATTATAAATTTTACATGAGGTGGGAAATTAAGAGGAGATCAGAGACTAATTTAGGCTGCAAATTAAATCAAGGCAATAGGGAGAAGCATCGTATAAAGTGGAAGTAAAGGAGCGTGACCCAGAATGCTTGTGCGGCGTTTATTAACATAATAAGCTGAAATAAATCAACAATAGGTGGAGACTTGGACAAAAGATGCGCGGACGTATGGAGGCAAATTAAATGGGAAATCAGCAATAAACATGTGACACAAGTAAGAGGAACAGTGTCGTTTTAGAGGCAGCAATTGACGCAGCTCATTAAAATTGTTCCATCAAGCCTGGCGTGGACAAAAACAAAAAAAAAACGTTGGAGGCTTTTTGATTTGAGAGGCACGCAACAAGTGGGCTGCGTTGAAAAACAAAAGAAGAGAGGGCCGACGTGGATGAAAGGAAAAACAAGGAGGTTTTAATTAAGAGAAGGAAAATAAAAGGACCAAGGCAGTTGTGAAGCAAGGGTGCGTTGATTTTGGGAGAAGCCATTAGGAGAGGCCACGATAACAACATTAAAAGGATGAAATGTGGACACGTGGAGAGGAGGGACGCAGCCAAGGTTTTAGTATGTAGGTCTTTTAATTGTCTGGAGAAAAACGCCGACTTGGTGGAGAAAAAGGAGATAGCAGCGAAAGCAACGTGGAGGGAACAGAGCCGGACGTTGGGAGCAAGATAGGCAGAAACGACAGCAGCATGACTTAGGGAGATTTTCTTAGTTTTTCTTCTTTTCTTTATTATTTAGATAATGTTAATTAAGAATCTTGTTTTGTTTAATTCCGTTATGAGTAGCTAAACCGTTTTAGTCGGGGAATTCCAATTGTTATGCTTTGACTCGTGAGACCTATTGTTCTGATTATTTGGTTTATAATATTCGTCTCAAGCTTCATTTTTATTGTCATTGTTTATTAATTGATTCTGCGATTAGGGCCCGATTGTAGAATTAGTTAATTAACATATCGCCAACTGATTTACTTGGTGGTGTTAGGTGATTAGTGTTTGTGGCAATTGGCACTAGGACATATTACTTGTCTGATTTTGTATTGAGAAACTTGCGATCTAATTAGATAAAGCATGAGTCAATGCGTAGTCAGTTAGGGATAGTGTTTCTTTGAGTTTAATGTCATTAATTAATTGAATCTCGGAGAGAGTCTCGAAGGGTTATTAGTTAATTAGGGGACGGTTTAAAGGAGTCTCTTTGATCGCTCAAATTAAGAAGAATCGAGGGAGCCGAGGTAGTTGGTAACCATAGCTAACCTATTATTAAACCAAAGAAAATATTTGAGTCGATGATCGAGGTCTATGCATAATAATTAGGAATTTCCTGGCTAAGTTGTCGTTTATTGAGTTAGTCAATTTTATTTGTGTTCTTTGCTAGTTTAATCATAGTTGTTATTTTATTTGATATCAATTGCGTTAAACATTTATTAGTGGTTAGTTTAATTAGTAGTTTTAGCAGAAGACTCCAAAACCCCTTTTTAATTAATTTCATACGTTCTTTGGCACTTGAATAGAATCAATTTATTCCATTCTCTGTGGATCGACCCCATTACCACTGTGCGCAAATTATTTTCGTTTGGTGTTTGGGATTTATTTTTAGTGGATTCCACACCCATCATATGCACGAGAAAAGAATGGTTTCAGACCTTCTATGAAGTTTCAAAACCGACTAAAGTGCATTTACCAAATAGAGTGGTTGTTGATGTCCAGTATAAAGGAGATGTAGCGTTGTTGCGGTCTAAACAAAACAATTAAATTTTATCTAAACCAATTAGAGGCAAGTGCACCTCGTTGACAAGTAATATAAAACGGTGAGAACCAGATATCGTACCCAAGGGAAAAATTTCCAACACGTAAGACAATTAAATTAAACGATGAAAAATTACTTAGATGATCTAAATTGATTGATTTGAAAATAAAATAAAATAAAATAAGTAAATTAAGAAAATATGAAAAATGCAAAGTGTGAATTAAAACGACTAGATTAAATCAATTGACAAAAATCGATTAAGGTATCAGATTTCAATTGGATTGGACATTTAAAATAAATTTGTAAAAATGGATTGATTTAGGAAATACTTCACTTAAGCAAGTCGAACCCAATGTTCATGATGTTCCCTTCTCTTTTAAATCCGAGTCACTACTTGGTTCATAGAAAATTTGGAATAAAATGCGTTAGATACAAGAAGCCTAAAATTAAGTTCGTTAATTTTAGGTATCCTCACACAAGATCCTAAGGTTGGTCTACACTATAGTCTCAAGTATGCCGCTTGATTAATTTTTCGACAAATTAAATCCCATTGGTTGTGGCATTCAATCATCTAAGGTCTTAATTTAGGTGATCAAGCTAAATTAACACTAAATATATTTTTAATCAAGCAAAAATCATTACCACAAAAAATATCCTAATCCAATATCAATCTTAACCTTAACCGAAAAGAAAAATTTACTCACACATATTTATCAATGAAACAAAAATCATGGTCATAATATATGTTTGCATTGATTAAATTCACACAATTAAAATAAATAAGGAATAAAGAAAATTTAAAACGTCCCTTGCTCACGCAAACTCCTCCTCCGCACACAGTGCTGGTTTTGTTCTCCTTGTTCAGTATTTTTCCAGCTGTTGCGTTTCTTGGTTGTGCGCTAGTTCCTTGAACTCTCTAGCCACCAGCTGCATCGATTTCTCCTCAGTCCATGGAGTGTATCTCGTTATTGAGTAAATCAGCTAATGAAGAATGCATGTTTTAAGTGGGGTTAAGTGGGGCTGCCAACGTTCCTTTTTTTATTTTCACCATGCTTTCTCCACCAGCTGACACACTTCAACGTTGTCTCCACCTCCTGCTTTATCTTTTAGTTCATAACTTGTCCTCCACCAGCTTATTCCACTTAGTGATGTAACGTTATGCTCCCACCAAATGTCTCCTTTGTTTGTCTTTAAACCACCAGCTGTCCTCTCCTTCACGTGGTTCTTTCCTATGCCACCAACTTGGTTATTTCCTTTCTTTTCCACCTACTTCAACGTCTTCTTCCTCCAATAGCAGCTCACGATCTTTTTTTCACCTTGCCATGACTCCACGCAGCTCCCTCCAGTCTCCCTTAATCCTAGCTGCTTCACGTTATTTTCTTGTTTAAAGCTTCAACGTGTGTCTTCTCCTTCAGCTCAACTTGGTCTTCTCAACTTGTTTTTCCTCAAGCCACCTTGTGTCCACCAGCTGTTGAGGAGTTTTCCATCAGCTACTTCAGTTGCTTCGATCCACTCACCAGTTCAACGTCCTCTCATTCTTGTCCAGCTGCCCACACTCCACTCACGCAAGACTCCCGAAAGCCACCAGCTTGTTCTAACATGAGAAGAGAATATTTTGAGAGGGCTGTATATTTTGCTTAAGTGTGTGTGTTCTCCTTCAACGTGGCCCCTCTATGTGTCTCAACCAACCAGCTACTTAATTTTATGTTTTCCTTTAAACCACCCTCTCCTTCATCAACGTGAATAGAGATTTTTTTAAAATGGTCATGTAACCTTCCTCTTTTTCAACTCACCAGCTCATGTTATTTTATCTCCTTCTTCAGCTGCTTAATTCACGCCACTAGCCACCATTCTATTCCTCTTCACGCTGCCGCCTCCAGCATTTTGTTCACGTCAACAGCTGCTTCTTTTCCTCTCTTCTTGTAACATCATATTGACTAAACTCCAGCCCTCATTCACGCCTAAACCTCCCCTTTTTTTATCTTTTCTGCTTCAGCCATCTTCTTTTGTCTTTATGTATTGAATGTCAAACTTTTGCTTCACGCGTAACTAAAATCCTTTTTTCTCTTTACCGCCAGCTGACTTTTGTTCCTTGATTTTCGCCAGCCTCTCTTGTTTTTTTGTCTTAAATATCTAGTTCCTCCTTCTTGCTTTGACTTTGCTGCTTTGTTTTCTTCATATGACACAAATAATTGTCTTTGGTTTAACGCAAATTCATGCTCTTTGTCCCTCTCTGCGCACGTTGTAAAAATTATGAGGATTATACTCTTAAATATTTCAAAGCTATTGGGTGCCTAAAATTAAGACAAATAACTTTTAATTAGTGCAATTTAAATATTAAATGGACAATAGTTCACAAATTATATATAAAAAATTAATACAAAAATGTCCATTAACAACACCCCCATACTTGAATTGTTGCTTGTCCTCAAGCAGCTTACTTAGGTCACAACCAACATATTCTGTCATTTTATTTTCAATGAAAATCAAGTATTTGGAATCCCTTAAAATTCGGCGAACTCAAGTATCAAGCTACAACACGTATCATAATATATTCATCAATTCACATAAACAAAATCAAAAATAGATATCTTTGATCAAAAGCAAGCATAAAATTAAAATGGACTTTCCTCACGATATTCACTCATGTCGCTCAAGTGTATAAGGGTTGTGCTTCGCTCAAAACTTCCTCTAAGAGATTACACTACCATAGGCTTGCAAATTCACCTATTTTTCACTACATAGAGTACATGCCATCATAGATCAAAAGGACTTTATTAAGGGTTGTAATGAGGTTTAGGTTAAGGTGAGGTAAAAAGGACAAAGGCTATTTACAAGCATTCACAAAGTACTAAGTAACGTGGGACATTCAAAAAGAACTTCTGAAATGTACATACAGAAATACAAGACTACGACTACTCATCACTATCAAACGCTACTATTTTGATTTTTTTGTCTTTCTTTTTTTTTTCTTTTTTTCGATTTTTTTGATTTGTTTTTTTGGTAATAATAAACATAAAGATTTTATTTTCCTTTTTAAACAATAAACATAAAGAAGATAGTAGTAGCACAAATCAACAACAATCGAGTAAATGTACATCTAAAACATCTCGTAATAGCGATAAAACAAAAGTCCCTAAGTCAAAGATATCAAATACTTAGTACTTCATTCAACTTATGGAAGGGTAAGGCTAAAAGTTTTTCAGTTTCAATGCAATACGATTCATAAGAAAACAAAAAAAATCAAAGGCTCAAATGGGGTAACAAAGGAAAACTGATTTGGTGGGTCATTTAAGCTAAAGGGTACAAACAAAGAAGGCCTTTATCATGTCCATAAAGCATGTAACTAGCAGTATCAAACAAATTCAAAGCAAGTTCTGAAGGTAATCCACATAGGGAAGCATCACACATGACAAAGAAAATAAATGACTATGAAATGTAGTCATATGGCTCAAAACCTCACATATGTTTAAATGAAAATCCATCAAAATTTCATGCATTGCTTCATCACTCAGCATCAGTTATTGACTAAGCTTATGCAATTGGCTACTTAAATCAATCCACATGGTTCACTATCCTCTCAAGCTGCCTATTCCAAGTTCATACAAACAACTCAATTTTCCATCCAACTACTTTGACAGAATCTTATGATCAAATTCATAACAAATATGACCTAAGTTAGCTACCAGAAGAGTTGCAACAATTCAAGTGTGTATTTCTCAACATCAACATCAATATCATAAACATCAGCAAGCACATAAGCTCAATCCCCCCCACAGTTAATATGAACATTGTCCCTAATGTTCAAGTAGTCAACAATCAAACACAAAGAGGGGAAAGAGAAAGAAGGAACTTCCCTGAAAAAGAATCAACCAAAAACCTTTTGCCACCAACCACGCAAACCTAAAGAAAACTCAAAACAACTGAAAGAAATGCATTAAAAGAAACACAAAGGAAACAACTAGAAAAGAAAAGAAAACTACAATCCTACTGGAAAACATGCACCATGATCAAGGAGACGAAGTGTCATGAAGAGACAATCGCTCCTCAGAGTTATCCACAAAACTGGGCAAATACAATTTAGCACGTTGTCCATTTACCTTAAACGAATTTTCATTTTCTCGTTTTACCTCAAGAACCCCAAAAGGAAGGACTTGGATCATCGTGAATGGACCATACCACCTCGACTTAAGCTTCCCTGGAAAAAGACGAAGACGGGAGTTGTAGATCAATACCTGGTCGCCTACCTTAAAGTTTCGGTGGAGAATCTTCTTGTCATGCCACTTCTTCACACGCCCTTATACAACTTCAATTGTTATAAACATCCAAACGAAATTCTTCAAGCTCATGAAGTTGCATAAGTCTCTTAGCACCGCAGCAGAATAAATCAAAGTTAAGAAATTTAGTAGCCCAAAGATGCACGATGCTCTAACTTAACAGGAAGATGACAGGACTTCCCATATACTATCTTGAATGGTGACATGCCTATGGGTGTTTTAAATGCAGTCCTATATGCCCAAAGTGCATCATCAAGCTTTAAAGACCAATCCCGCCTAGAAGCATTAATGCTTTTTCTAATATTTTCTTTAATTCCGTTTGAAACTTCAACTTGTCCACTAGTTTGGGGGTGGTATGGAGTAGCAACCTTATGGGTCACCCCATACTTAGCTAACAATGAATCAAAAAGTTTATTGCAAAAATGCGACCCCCCATCACTAATAATTGCCCTAGGTGTGCCAAAACGTGTAAAAATATTCTTCTTCAAAAATTTAACAACACGTCTAGACTCATTTGTAGGCAATGCCTCTGCTTCCACCCACTTGCTAACATAAATCAACAGCAACCAATATATATTGATTAGAGAAAGACTTAGGGAACGGTCCCATGAAGTTCATTCCCCACACATCAAAAACTTCACAAACAAGAATGTTAGACAATGGCATGCCATGTCTCCGACAAATGTTTCCGACCCTTTGACACCTATCACAAGATTTGACAAATGTAAATGCATCTTTAAATAAAGTGGGCCAATAGAAACCACATTCTAAAACTTTATGAGCTGTCCTAGATGCACCATAATGTCCCCCAGCCTCTCTAGAATGACAATGATGTAACACAGAAGACATTTTGTAACATCCCACCCCCTACTATAAGGGTAAAATAGTAAATTTGGCATAGGATGAGATGGATCGGAATGACTTAGGACTTTTCATGCATAATAGGATTGATACACAATATCATTTATGCACATGAAATTAATGTACATGCATACATGACATTCCCGGTTTTCGTGCCCAATGTAATTTTATTGTGATTAACGTGGTTATTGGGTTTAAAAATTATTCGAGTCGTCATTGAGTGTTTTATATTTTAAGAGATTTTCAGAATTTTTCTGAATTTTCCGAGAAAATTCTTGATCGAAAAATCGCCAAGTGGCGAACCAGTTGCTTTTCGGTAGCACAAATTGCTACTCAATGTCACTGTCATATTGGGTACATTATATTGGATTTGAAATTAGGGCCATTGGAATTGAATGGGTCAAATGTCATTAGGATTTCTTAATAAATCCTATTATATAGTTTTGTCTTTTATCTATTTTGTCTTATTCCTCTAATTGCCAAGTGTCCCACCATTTAATGAATGGTTATCTTGTATATTTCGGAAACTTCAACTTTAAAAGAAGGAAAAGAGCATTTGTTTTTGCATATATTCTCCTCCATCCAAAAACTCTCCCATCTCCTCCTTCTTTATTGATTTCTTCATTGGCGTTGGTTCCCTCCTTTTTCTTCTACTTTAATGTTTCCCTCATACTTACAAGCTTAAACCCTCTATCTTCTTTCCATGAGAACCATGCATGAGAATGAAATAGAGAAAGTTGAGGAGTTGGAGAATTGAAGGGGTTGGAAGCTTTGATTAGGTAAGTGTATGGTTTAAGCTTTACTTATGTATTTCATGAATGAATTCATAGTGATTTGCATGGATTGGAAGTGATTGTTCACTAAAGATGATGTATGATGAATAATTATAGTTTGAATTGTTGGATAAAGTTATGCTTGTGTAAGACATGAATGAGGGTTAGTGAATAAACATGGTTTAGATTGGTTTGAGCTTGATTTTGATTGAATCTTGATGACTAATCTTGCATGGAATTTAAGAGGTAAGTGCTGCCAAATTGAGGTGGTTATTCCTAGTGAATGTAGGAATGATTTAGGGACTGATTTTTGTGTCCAATTGGGATGCTTATGGTAGTAGAATTGGACTTGACATGATAGGAAGTGAATGGAGTAGTAAAGCTGGAAAATTGATTTTGTACCTATTACACTGTTTTGATCATAACTAATGGTGTGGTTGTGCAAATGAGGTGCGGTTTGTGCCCAATTAAACTTTGGTTTGTTGGCTACAATTTTGTGTGAAATAGGTGTTGGCTAATTGTAGACTTAAGAGGTTGAATTGTGGCTTGGAAAGTTACTGTTGTGATCAGTATGAACAGTAACCGAACCAAAAGACCTAGAGTTTTGATGATTTTTCTAAATTAATTGAGATGGAATTAGGGAAAATGGTCTAAATGAAAGTTGAAGCTTATTAAGTTAGCTTTCCATTCCCACTAATTTTACTATTTTTAGATCTGTATATTGGGAGATATGCACTGTGGAATATTGACTGATATTATGCATTTTGTGGAAACCTAGACTAAGTGTGGATTTGGTGCACATTCTGATTAGTAGAAAATTTAGCAATTTCTTTAATTGAATTGGCTTGAGTGATCTTCTGAAGAGTTGTATAGGAAACAATTATCTTGAAAATGGTATATATCATGTAATATTTGGAGATCAGATGTGGGAGTAATGAATTTTCAAAATCTGTACCTGCATGAGGTTATTGACTGCTTCCCTGATCAGTAAATTGCATGAAAGTTTTAAACTTGTTAGAGATGGAATTGGCTTTGAAGCCCTTCATGATAAGTGTAGCATTGTGTTTGATCTTTCCATAGGTATAAAGTATGCATTTATTTGATATTTTTTCTAGGAGATATACTGGTTGGAAATTTACTGCTCAGATTGGGACAGTTTAGTAGACAGATGCTTCGGTGAATTATTTGACCTAGTTAGTAAATGAATTGGGATTTTGGTTATTCATGAAAGTTTAATATAACATTGTGATCTTGATGAGCATATTTATTGTGTAATTTTTTACTGAAGAGAATGAAAGTTACTGAATTTACAAGATACTGTACTGTGTTGAGTGACTTTGAGTGAGCAGTAGATTTCATGGGATTTTTGATACCCTTAGGGGTGGAATTAATTTGAATGGTCTAAATGAAACTTGTAGAGGGTTTCATTATCTTTCCAACAAGGTATGGTTTGCAATTTTCTGAATTGTGTACAAAAAGTTATAGAGGATTGAAATTCGGTTGGAAAACAGGAAAAAAAAAGGAGGAAATAAGGGCTTATAGATATAGATATATTAATTGTTTTATTTGAATTTTGGTTTCTTTCGTGAATAACTTTTCCGTCCGACGTCCGATTGACCTGATTTTTGATGCATCGGATTCATGAAATATTTAATTTCATTTTCTAAGAGATTGGGAATTTTTGGACGAAAAATTGACGTGGGTCCGGGTAAAGGTCTGTTTAGTCACTGTTTTAATTAATTGGGGACCTATAGAGGTCCGATTTGCGTACAGTCAGCGCCATTAGGTTTCTAATTTTTAGACGGATTTTATGATGGAAAAAAATGGGATTAGGGCTGGGAATATCATGAACATGCATTTTACACTTTCATGTGCATCGTTACTAGTTCGGATTGAACAGTTAGTGATCGTTTTATTCTCCGATTCTTATAGAGACATGGCTCGGGCGCCGATCAATCGACGTATCGAGACTTCCGGCATTAGCTTCGAAGTAATAGGTGAGTAACCTAGTTGGTTTCTCAACCTATATGTGTTTAATTTCATGTACGATTGCCGTATGGAGTTAAGGAAGGATTATGTGTGTTTGTTTTGATTGATTTCAACCACGTATTCAAATATTTGGAATGTGTTATAGAAGTGTTAAATGTGCATAATTGAAAGTGAATTGGTTAAGTGCGAAATTGGACTTAGTGTACTAGGTTGTGACACAAATTATTGTAAACCGAGGCATATGCATTCATGCATAATTGCATGATCAGATAATGACAGTTGTGACCAGTGGAGCCAACGTAATTTCGAGCTTCAACTCGATGATCAGGGCTATGCCCAACATATATGAGAGCTTTAAGCTCAACACACAGGACCTCTGGTCCAATGTTTACAGAGCCACTGGCTCAATGTATCAGGGCATATCACGCCCAACGAGTATCAGAGTCTCAGGCTCAACGCAATATGCCCGTCACTGGGACAATTCAGGCGCACGGTCACAACAACGAAATGAAAATAGAAAAGTGTCACATGTGCATCATATATATGAATGATAAAATGTGATTTGTGTGAAAGGCGATACGCCTTATATGTGTAAAATTGGCAATGCATGGGATAATTTGGAATGTGTTAATATGTGCTATGATATGAGTTGATTGTATATGCATGCGTTGGGCGGACCATCGATGATGGTTTCTCATTGAGTTCGCAAACTCACCCAATATTGCAATTATTTTTCAGGTATTGAAGAGTACCTCGTTAGTGGAACAGGAGTATGATTACTGCAAGAGAGTCGGTGTTTGAAGTCGGCATTTGTGTCATTTTGAATTATGTGTAAATTTATATTCCGCAAAAATAGTACTGAATTGTTTGAGGCCCTAATTGATAAATATTATTTTGAAATGTGATCTTTGATAAAGCCTATGACTGAAAAGGGTTTTCGTATCACGGGCCCGAATCGTTTATTATTTTCGCACTCGATTGCTTTCAAAAGAAAATATCATAATGAGTTTTTTAAATCAGATTCTCGCTTCTAGACACCACCCTCATGGGTCGTGGGCTCGGATATCACCGTCGATGTCGGGTTCGGGTCTCGCGGAAGTGGGGTGCTACATTTGTGGTATCAGAGCCCAACAATGCGAATGTATCTGGGCACACCAAACATAGGTCAAGTTGCATGCATTTGAGTCGCGTCGCTGCGCATCGTGGTAATCGATCCTAGTTTGTGTCACACGAGGAGAAATCCTACGCATGCATACGTGTTAAGTGACTAAGTGAGAGAAAAGTTAGACCAGATAGAATGTGAGCCCATGAATGTGTATGGGCAATGAGGAATGGGAAAAAAACATCGATGATGAGAATTATAATGTACTGTGGTTTGAATGACTATGTTGGCCTAGACTGATTAAGGAAAGTATTGATATCAAACTAAGTCCCCTGATTAATGTGGCAATATTACGGCGACAGAAAACGAATATGTCTAGAACTTGGAGAGGTCCACTGGAGATATGAGAAGCATACTGGTTAGGAAATTAGAGTTCTGACTGTAGATGTGATGAAATGGGAAACATTGGAACTGAGTAAAACGTAGATGGTCCGATCAGGCAGATATTGATTCACTACATTTGTGTTCGATATCAGTAGATATCATAGGTAGATGATGATAGCGAGATTGTAATAAGGTCAATATTGTACCGTAACGATCTACCTAGAACTGAAAGAACTGAAAGAGCAAAGTGCCTAGAATAAGAAAAAGTAGAAATGGTGAGATAAAAGTGTACAGATAAACGGAAATGAACTCGTGAAACGGGTATGATTATGAGCGATAAGCTTGAGACTGAAATGGTTATGCGAATATAGTGCTAAGAGTTTGGAAATCGATAATAAGATCGTAAGGAAAAAAAGATGATCGACAATTTCTACCGATTGTATATCGAGAAATTCGGATTGGTTGAAAGGATGTATATGGACACGAAATGGTAAATGGATGGGTAAATAGATAGATCTGATACAGTGGAGTTGTATCACCGATTTTGTCATGTTTTGGGGACTGTGAATACCTTTTTATAGATTGTCTGAGGAAGATAAAGAGATATGTAACAATAAGGAGATGACATTGTATAAGCCAAGTGGATATGACCTTAAAAGGTCAGGCTGACACATGAATGATATGGGAATGAAACTAGGGATATGAAAAGAAAAAAAAATGAAACAATGATAGTAATATATGAAAAGAGTTATCGATTTAAGTTGATTTACCGTTGGGAGTATCTATTGACAAGAAAGTTGATCATGATTAATGAAACGATGTGAAAGATACATGAAATCAAGAGAGGAGATGATCGGTGAATGATTAGAGTGGCTATAAGTGTAAAGTTCATAATGGGTTAAAGTAAGACATAAGAGGACTGAATGCACCTTTATGAGAGGAAATGAACCAAAAAAAAATTATAATGGCATCAGTCCTCTATTTGAGGATCAGTATAACCAGAAAGGAGTTTTGTGGAATGTTTAATAGTATAAGTTCCTATTTGGTTTCCGATGATGTGTAGTTTACAGAATAAGTGTTAAAGAAAGTGTTTAGTGTCACAGGGAACCTTAGTGCAAGGAATGTTTTGATCTTTTCAATTATGGCATAACATTGTTCGATTTGAAATAGTGCGTATAGTTAAGAATGATTGAAAAGCAATTAGAGACATTAATTGGTGATGAGACTTTCGTGAACAAATATAATGACTAAAGCAAGACTAATGGTTAAACGAAAAGAAGTATGGACAAAATCAAAGGTGAAATTGAGTCATATCTCAAGAGGAGATCTAGACATAACAAGTGAAATATACAACTGAGGTTTTCTGCATTGTGTGTACAGAAATGTAAAGTATCTAACTACGTAAGTGGAATTTTAATTTGAGGTGATTCTATTGCAATGTGAAGTGAATAGGTCTCCATATGTGATGCCAAACTGTTGGGAAATCTAGATTTGAAACTAAGAATAAAATAGTCCCGAACTGCGAAGTGAAATACTTAAATGAAGTGGCATTTATGGAGGTCCAAGTACAGATGACTAGGTATTGGCATATGTTGATGTGAATGACAGGAAATCAATTGAAAAGAGAAAATGAGTAGAGACAAGAAGTCCTAAAGGGAAACTGACAATGACGTGATGTAGTGTTACCTTCATAAAGGGATTGCAAATACACTACTTGTGGACTCAATAAAATTTTTTTGAATGATGTATGGTAAAGTCAACAAGCCCCTAATAGGGAATTATGTGAGGTAAGCAAATGGTAGTGACTATGTTTATAGACGGAATGTGTTTGAAAGTGTTGAACAGTGAAAAGAATAATTGAGGAATTTGATACTGAGGATAAGCATACCCTTGGAGAGTGGGCAGTGTGTGATGAATCGAGACAATATGTTAAAATGGTATAAGATAAATTGAACTGACTTTGATAAATGGTATTGAGACTTTAGATTCCTATAAGGATACATTGTGTTTATTCGAGGAAAAGACGGGCATAAATGACTCTTGTATCGACAATTACGAAATGAATGACAATTACGCCTACAAATTCAAATAGTGAATGATAATGTTGCAATAAATGTACCAACAATGAGATATTGGGATTTTCAAAGAATGTCAAGTAGATTATGGGTAATTATGAAGTGTTACTGGAAAATTGAAGTTGTAGATCTAGTGATACTGGATAGAAGTAAGAAAGGTTAAGAGTGCAGGAGTTAAAGTAGTGAGTCCTATGATGACTCTGAATATGCGAGTGAAATCGGAAAAACAATATTGCATGCTTCAAAGAAGAAGTATATGTACGAAAAAAGTGCTAGAACAAGAAAGTGAACAAATGGCTAGACATTCTAGTAAGTATATGCGAAAAGTAAAATTGAATCACTAGGGGTATAGAACGAAATGATTATAGATTCAAGTGATTATAGGTTGAATGTTCCACAAAAAAAGGGCTTAAGTGTTTTGGACTTCATAGGATTATGACCTTGTTATATAGTTTTGACTGAGTGACTTTAGGGCTATTAGTGATCATAAAAAGGAATTGTATACGCTTATATTACACAGAAAAGTGCCTAACAAGAGTCAAAGACCAAAATTTAGTCGAGATACTTGTGATGAGTGAAACAAAGGAAAGGGAAGTGTCGCAGACGAGAGAAACTATTTTATTGGAAGTATCATAGTGACAAAGTATACCCAGAATTGGAAAAAAAGGGGTATTAATGAAGTTATTGGAATAAGTTTGTATATTGAGAAAAAGATATTGAGTGATAACAGGTTCGAAAATAGTGATTTAAGTCATAGCATTAGAACTAAAATTAGTGGTTACTCTGAAAATAGCACTGAAAATGACAAGTGAGATAGTTAAGATTGTGAGATCGTCAACTGACAGCCTTGTTGAGTCCGTCGACTGTGATGAGTAATAATGAGTTAGCCAAATAAGTGACTGAAGAACTGACTGAGTGTGCTTACTGTGACCTTTCGAAAAATGAATTATTGAGTGGAAAAGTGTATGGGACATGTAGGAACATAGGAATACTGTCATATTGAACCGTTGACTGAGAATTTCGAGGACGAAATTTTTATAAGGAGGGGGGAATTGTAACATCCCACCCCATACTAGAAGGGTAAAATAGTAAATTTGGTCCAGATGGATCGGAATGACTTAGGACTGTTCATGCATAATAGGATTGATACACAGTATCATTTGTGCACATGAAATTATTGTACATGCATACATGACATTTTCGGTTTTCATGCCCAATGTAATTTTATTGTGATTAACGTGGTTATTGGGTTTAAAAATTATTCTGAGTGCGCCATTGAGTGTTTCATATTTTAAGAGATTTTTAGGAATTTTTCTAGAATTTTCCGGAGAAAATTTCCGGACTGGAAAAATCGTCAAGTGGGGAACCAGTTGCTTTTCGGTAGCGCAAATTGCTATCCAATGGCACTGTCATATTGGGTACATTATATTGGATTTGAAATTAGGGCCATTGGAATTGAATGAGTCAAATGTCATTAGGATTTCTTAATAAATCCTATTATATAGTTTTGTCTTTTATCTATTTTGTCTTATTCCTCTAATTGCCAAGTGTCCCACCATTTAATGAATGGTTATCTTGTATATTTCGGAAACTTCAACTTTAAAAGAAGGAAAGAGCATTTGTTTTGCATATATTCTCCTCCATCCAAAAACTCTCCCATCTCCTCCTTCTTTATTGATTTCTTCATTGGCGTTGGTTCCTCCTTTTCTTCTACTTTAATGTTTCCCTCATACTTACAAGCTTAAGCCTCTATCTTCTTTCCATGAGAACCATGCATGAGAATGAAATAGAGAAAGTTGAGGAGTTGGAGAATTGAAGGGGTTGGAAGCTTTGATTAGGTAAGTGTATGGTTTAAGCTTTACTTATGTATTTCATGAATGAATTCATAGTGATTTGCATGGATTGGAAGTGATTGTTCACTAAAGATGATGTATGATGAATAATTATAGTTTGAATTGTTGGATAAAGTTATGCTTGTGTAAGACATGAATGAGGGTTAGTGAATAAACATGGTTTAGATTGTTTTGAGCTTGATTTTGATTGAATCTTGATGACTAATCTTGCATGGAATTTAAGAGGTAAGTGCTGCCAAATTGAGGTGGTTATTCCTAGTGAATGTAAGAATGATTTAGGGACTGATTTTTGTGTCCAATTGGGATGCTTATGGTAGTAGAATTGGACTTGACATGATAGGAAGTGAATGGAGTAGTAAAGCTGGAAAATTGATTTTGTACCTATTACACTGTTTTGATCATAACTAATGGTGTGGTTGTGCAAATGAGGTGCCGTTTGTTCCCAATTAAACTTTGGTTTGTTGGCTACAATTTTGTGTGAAATAGGTGTTGGCTAATTGTAGACTTAAGAGGTTGAATTTTGGCTTGGAAAGTTACTGTTGTGATCAGTATGAACAGTAACCGAACCAAAAGACCTAGAGTTTTGATGATTTTTCTAAATTAATTGAGATGGAATTAGGGAAAATTGTCTAAATGAAAGTTGAAGCTTATTAAGTTAGCTTTCCATTCCCACTAATTTTACTATTTTTAGATCTGTATATTGGGAGATATGCACTGTGGAATATTGACTGATATTATGCATTTTGTGGAAACCTAGACTAAGTGTGGATTTGGTGCACATTCTGATTAGTAGCAAATTTAGCAATTTCTGTGAATTGAATTGGCTTGAGTGATCTTCTGAAGAGTTGTAGAGAAAACAATTATCTTGAAAATGGTATATATCATGTAATATTTGGAGATCAGATGTGGGAGTAATGAATTTTCAAAATCTGTACTGCATGAGGTTATTGACGCTTCTGATCAAGAAATTGCATGAAAGTTTTAAGCTTGTTAGAGATGGAATTGGCTTTCAAGCCCTCATGATAAGTGTAGCATTGTGTTTGATCTTTCCATAGGTATAAAGTATGCATTTATTTGATATTTTGCTAGGAGATATACTTTGGTTGGAAATTTATTTGCTCAGATTGGGACAGTTTAGTAGATGATGCTTCGTGAATTATTTGACCTAGTTAATAAATGAATTGGATTTTGGTTATTCATGAAAGTTTAATATAACATTGTGATCTTGATGAGCATATTTATTGTGTAATTTTTACTGAAGAGAATGAAAGTTACTGAATTTACAAGATCTTGTCTCGTGTTGAGTGACTTTGAGTGAGCAGTAGATTTCATGGGATTTTTGATACCCTTAGGGGTGGAATTAATTTGAATGGTCTAAATGAAACTTGTAGAGGGTTTCATTATCTTTCCAACAAGGTATGGTTTGCAATTTTCTGAATTGTGTACAAAAAGTTATAGAGGATTGAAATTCTGTTGGAAAACAGGAAAAAAAAGGAGGAAATAAGGGCTTATAGATATAGATATATTAATTGTTTTATTTGAATTTTGGTTTCTTTCGTGAATAACTTTTCCGTCCGACGTCCGATTGACCTGATTCTTGAGGCATCGGATTCATGAAATATTTAATTTCATTTTCTAAGAGATTGGGAATTTTTGGACGGAAAATTGACGTGGGTCCGGGTAAAGGTCTGTTTAGTCACTGTTTTAATTAATTAGGGACCTATAGAGGTCCGATTTGCGTACAGTCAGCGCCATTAGGTTTCTAATTTTTAGACGGATTTTATGATGGAAAAAAATGAGATTAGGGCTGGGAATATCATGAACATGCATTTTACACTTTCATGTGCATCGTTACTAGTTCGGATTGAACAGTTAGAGATCGTTTTATTCTCTGATTCTTATAGAGACACAACTGGAGTGTCGATCGACCGACGTAGCAGAGACTTCCTGGCATTAGCTCGGAAGTAATAGGTGAGTAACCTAGTTGGTTTCTCAACCTATATGTGTTTAATTTCATGTACGATTGCCATGTGGAGTTAAGGAAGGATTATGTGTGTTTGTTTTGATTGATTTCGAACCACAGGTGTTCGAAATATTTGGAATGTGTTATAGAAGTGTTAAATGTGCATAATTGAAAGTGAATTGGTTAAGTGCGAAATTGGACTTAGTGTACTAGGTTGTAACACAAATTATTGTAAACCGAGGCATATGCATTCATGCATAATTGCATGATCGATAATGGCGAGTTGTGACCAATGGAGCTAATATAATTCGAGCTTCAACATGATCGTGGCTATGCCCAACATATATGAGAGCTTTAAGCTCAACACAGGACCTCTGGTCCATCGTTTACAGAGCCACCGCTCAATGTATCGAGGCATATCACACCTAATGAGTATCGAGCCTCGGGCTCAACGCAATATATGCGATCACTAGACAATTCAAAGCATACGGTCACAACAACGAAATGAAAATAGAAAAGTGTCACATGTGCATCATATATATGAATGATAAAATGTGATTTGTGTGAAAGGCGATACGCCTTATATTTGTAAAATTGGCAATGCATGGGATAATTTGGAATGTGTTAATATGTGCTATGATATGAGTTGATTGTATATGCATCGTTGGGTGGACCATCGATGATGGTTTTTATTGAGTTCGCAAACTCACCCAACATTGCAATTATTTTTCAGGTATTGAAGAGTACCCGTTAGTGGAACAGGAGTATGATTACCGCAAGAGAGTCGGTGTTTGAAGTCGGGATCGGTTCACGCCATTTGTGTCATTTTGAATTATGTGTAAATTTATATTCCGCAAAAATAGTCTTGAATTGTTTGAGGCCCTAATTGATAAATATTGTTTTGAAATGTGATCTTTGATAAAGCGATGACTGAAAAGGGTTTTCGTATCACGAGTCTTAATCGTTTATTATTTTCGTGCACTCATTGCTTTCAAAAAAATATCATAATAAGTTTTTTAAATCAGACATCGCTTCTAAGATACCACCCTCACGGGTCGCGGGCTCGGATATCATCGTCGATGTCGGGTTTGGGTCTCGCGGGAGTGAGGTGCTACACATTTCCTCTTCAGGAATGCAACGCCTAACAATACCGTCCACACAAATCTTGTAAAGCAAAGGATCATCCCAAAGATAGTATCTTACCTCTAACAAATGATTTTTCTTTTGAGCATAAGAAAAATTAGGGGGATAGATATTAACAGCAAGGTAATTGACATAATTTGCAAACCATGGAGTGACTGTCATAATCATCAGATGCTCATCAGGAAAAGTCTCCTGAATGTCCTTCTTTGTTGCACTCTCCATGGCAGCTTCATCTAACCTCGATAGATGATCAGCTACAAAATTCTCGGTCCCCTTCTTATCCCCCAGCTCAATGTCAAATTCTTGCAAAAGTAACACCCAACGAATTAGTCTTGGTTTAGCATCGGGTTTTGTCATCAAGTATTTCAAAGTTGCATGGTCAGTATACACAATCACTTCAGACAAAACCAAATATGAGCGAAACTTGTCAAAAGCAAACACAACAGCCAACATCTCTTTTTCCGTGGTGGTATAATGGCATTGTGCACAGTTTAGTGTCTTGCTTACATAAAAAAATGGGATGAAAGATCTTACCTCATCTTTGGCCTAAAACAGCACCCACTGCATAATCACTTGCATCACACATTAATTCAAAAGGAAGAGACCAGTCGGGAGATATAAGAATAGGCGCAGTCACAAGCATATCCTTCAACAATTGAAAAGATGTCAAACATTTATCGTCAAAATTAAACACAACATCTTTTTCAAGCAACTCAGTCAAAGGTTTAGCGATTTTGGAAAAATCCTTAATAAACCTACGGTAAAAACTTGCATGGCCTAAGAAACTTCTAATGGCTCTAACATTGTTCGGTGGTGGAAGTTTCTTAATGACATCAATTTTTGTTGGATCTACCTCTATACCCTTGCTAGAAATCTTGTGACCTAAAACAATGCACTCCTGTACCATGAAATGACATTTTTCCCAATTAAGCACTAAATGGGTCTCTTCATACCGAATTAGGACTTTCTCCAAGTTATCCAAACATGCATCAAATGAAGTTCCAAACACAGAGAAGTCATCCATAAAAATTTCAATGCAAGATTCAAGCATATCAGAAAAAATAGTCATCATGCATCTTTGAAATGTAGCTGGAGCATTGCACAACCCAAAAGGCATGCGTCTATAGGCAAATGTACCATAGGGACACGTAAAAATTGTTTTCTCCTGATCTTCCAAGGCTACAGGAATCTGTAAATATCCACTATATCCATCTAAGGCACAATAGAAGTCATGTCCAGGTAGTTTCTCAATCATTTTATCAATGAAAGGTAAAGGAAAATGATCTTTCCTAGTGGCATCATTCAATTTTCTGTAATCTATGCACATTCTCCACCCAGTTACCTTCCTAGTGGCTATTAATTCATTTTTCTCAATTTCAACCACAATGGTGCCTCCTTTCTTTGGCACAACATGCACAAGACTAACCCAACCAGAATCAGAAATAGGATAGATAATACCTGCATCAAGAAGCTTTACTACCTCATCTTTCACCACCTCCTTCATGTATGGGTTAAGTCTCCTTAGGGGCTGCACTATCGCCTTGCTTCCATCCTCCATAAAAATGTGGTGTGTGCAAAAAGAAGGGATTATACCTTTGATATCTGTAATGGACCACCCAATTGTCTTTTTATGGTCCCGCAGTACCCTCAATAACTGCTCCTCCATAGCACCTGACAAACAAGAAGAAATGATAACTAGTAAGTGCTCAGGTGGATTAAGATAAACATACTTCAGATGACTTGGAAGAGGTTTAAGGTCAAGAGAAGGGGGCTCTTCAATCGAAGGCTTCGGAAATAGCTTGGTTGGACGTTGGAGAGGCTCGTATGCTCTATACTGTATCCAATATTCCTGCTCCAACTCATCTGCAATGTCCTCCAACTCTTCTTGCAATTCTTCCCCTAATTCTTCAATTGTTCGCGCTTCCCTTCCAACAAATCTGCACAAACAATAGAAGAATCATCAAGATCGTAAGAGTAAATATCAATAAAATGACAAGAGTCAAGAGTAGAAGGATGCTTCATAGCATTGAACACATCAAACACTAGTTCTTCATCTTGAAGTCTCAAGATGAGCTTTCCACATCAGTACATCGATGATGGTCCGCAAGAGCCATGAAAGGTCTCCCAAGAATGATGGGGATGTCAATATCTTCCTCCATATCGAGGACTAAAAATCCACCGGAAAGATGAACTTCGACCTCGACCAATACATCCTCAATTATTCCCCTCGGATAGGTGATTGACCTATCCGCCAGCTGAAGCGAAATAGTTGTAGGTTTGGGCTCTGCCAATCCTAATTTCCTGAAAACAGAATGAGGCATTAAGTTAATGCTCGCACCCAAATCCATTAAAGCCTTATCTATATGTAAATCACCAATAACACAAGGAATAGTAAAACTCCCTGGATCCTTAAGCTTCGGTGGCAACTTTCTTGACAATATGGCCGAACATTCCTCATTCAGCTTCACCGTGGCATACTCCTCAAGCCTCCTTTTGTTAGACAAAATTTCTTTCAAAAACTTAGCATAAGAAGGCATCTGCGCTATGGCCTCAACAAAAGGAATGTTTATATGCAATTTTTTAAATATCTTAAGAAAACGACCAAATTGCTTATCTAATTGCGTACCTTTCAATCTTTGAGGATAAGGAATCCGAGGTCTTACTGGATTTGTGATGGGATCAGCAAATAACCTTGGATGGTTCTCCTTTCCACTTTCCCGACTCTCATCTTCTTCACTCTTTTCCACTTCTTTATCCTTCTGCTTCTTCTTAACTTTTTCAAGTTGTCTGCCACTTCTCAATAAAATTGCCTTTGCATGTTCTCTTGGGTTGGCCTTAGTAGTGCTAGGCAATGAACCCGACGGTCTTTCCTTCGACAAACTTGCAATCTGGCTCATTTGATTCTCCAAATGTCTGATAGAAGATTCTTAGTTTTGCATCCTGACCTCGGTAGTGGAAATGTACTTCGACAATAGGTCTTCGAGATTAGATTTCTCTGGTGGTGCAAGATTAGGAGCCTTGAAACCTGGGGGTGGAGGTGGTTGTCTCTGAACATTGGATGATTGTGGTTGTCCCACCTGATCATTCCGCCAAGAGAAATTTGGATGATTCCTCCACCCTGGGTTGTAAGTGTTAGAATATGGGTCCCCTCGCTGTCTATTATAATTGCCCACATAATGGGCCTCTTCTGACTCTTGAGCAAAAGGATTCCCAACTTGACATTCAGAAGATGCATGGGAATCTCCACCACAATGCTCACAAACAGCACAACTCCTTAATGAAGAACTAGCTCCTCCTCTCACACTGTGCATCAGATTATCCAATTTCTTTGTCATAACATCCATCTGAGCAGATAAAGCCACTGTATGGTCGACTACATGAGCTCCTATAGGTCTTCTGGGATGCCTTTCTGAATGATATTGGAAACTGCTAGTGACCATCTCATCAATCAACTTGTAAGCTTGATCTGGCGTTTTCCTCATTAAACTACCTCCTGCTGCAGCATCGATGGTACTCCTGGTCGATGGGTTCATTCCTGTATAAAAAGTATTGACCTTTTGCCAAGTAGATAACCCATGACTAGGACACTGTGTCAACATATCCCGAAATCGCTCCCATGCTTCATATAAACTTTTATTTTCATATTGAGTGAAGGAAGTGATCTCATTCTTCATTTTTGCAACCTTGGCAGGAGGGAAAAATTTTGCCAAAAATAATCTCATCATTTCATCCCATGTAGTAATTGATCCCGACTGCAAACTAGCCAACCATGCTCTAGCCTTATCCCTTAAAGAAAATGGGAATAACCTTAATCTTACGGCGTCTTCCGATACTCCATTTTGCTTGAATAAATCACAAATATCCAAAAATGTCTCCAAATGGGTGTTCGGATCCTCCAAAGGCAATCCTCCAAATTGAGATGCCCTCACCATGGAGGTAATGCTGTGAGGAATCTCAAAACTCGCAGCTGTGATTGTCGGCCTTATAATGGGACACATGGGTCTATTGTTGTGCCCCATTGTCAAATCCATCATAGTCAACTCCCTTCTCTCTTCAATATGTGGCATCAACCTCTCTTCGTGTTGTTCCATCTCTGAAAATTGCTCTTCTCTAGTCCTTTCTGCTGAAGTATTACTTCGAGCCAATCTGGTTTCCTTACGCAACCTGCGAGCGGTTTTTTCAATCTCAGTATCTAATAGCAAATACTCGGGCTTTTGACCACGAGTAAGCATAAACAAAATGGAATAAATAAAAAGCAAATAAATACAAAGCTAAAAATGAAAAATAACACACACCGACATAAAATAGTCAAGCAAACAATAATAAAAAAGCAAATAAACAATGAAGCAAAAATTAAATCTGAGACATTTAACACCGTCTAATTTAATGAATCAAAATCGGAAATTTGATCCCCGGCAACGGCGCCAAAAACTTGTTGCGGTCTAAACAAAACAATTAAATTTTATCTAAACCAATTAGAGGCAAGTGCACCCCGTCGACAAGTAATATAAAACGATGAGAACCAAATATCGTACCCAAGGGAAAAATTTCCAACACGTAAGACAATTAAATTAAACGATGAAAAATTACTTAGATGATCTAAATTGATTGATTTGAAAATAAAATAAAATAAAATAAGTAAATTAAGAAAATATGAAAAATGCAAAGTGTGAATTAAAACGAATAGATTAAATCAATTGACAAAAATCGGTTAAGGTATTAGATTTCAATTGGATTGGACATTTAAAATAAATTTGTAAAAATGGATTGATTTAGGAAATACTTCACTTAAGCAAGTCGAACTGAATGTTCATGGTGTTCCCTTCTCTTTTAAATCCGAGTCACTACTTGGTTCATAGAAAATTTGGAATAAAAGGCGTTAAATACAAGAAGCCTAAAATTAAGTTCGTTAATTATAGGTATCCTCACACAAGATCCTAAGGTTGGTCTACACTATAGTCTCAAGTATGCCGCTTGATTAATTTTCCGACAAATTAAATCCCATTGGTTGTCGCATTCAATCATCTAAGGTCTTAATTTAGGTGATCAAGCTAAATTAGGACTAAATATATTTTTAATCATGCAAAAATCAATACCACAAAAATTATCCTAATCCAATATCAATCTTAACCTTAACCAAAAAGAAAAATTTACTCACATATTTAACAATGAAACAAAAATCATGGTCATAATATATGTTTGCATTGATTAAATTCACACAATTAAAATAAATAAGGAATAAAGAAAATTTTAAAGCGTCCCTTGCTCACGAAACTCCTCCTCCGCATTTACAGGTCTTGGTTTTGTTCTCCTTGTTCAAGATTTTTCCAACTGTTGCATTTCTTGGTTATCGCGCCAGCCTTTAACTCTCTAGCCACCAAATGCATCGATTTCTCCTCACCCATGGAGTGTATCTCGTTATTGAGTAAATCGCCTAATGAAGAATGCATGTTTTAAGTAGGTTGTAAGTGCCAACGCGTTCCTTTTTTATTTTCACCATGCTTTCCACCAGCTGACACACTTCAACGTTGTCTCCACCTCCTCGCTTTATCTTTTAGTTCATAACTTGTCCTCCACCAGCTTATTCCACTTAGTGATGTAACGTTATGCTCCCACCAAATGTCTCCTTTGTTTATCTTTAAACCACCACCGTCCTCTCCTTCACGTGGTTCTTTCCTATGCCACCAACTTAGTTATTTCCTTTCTTTTCCACCTACTTCATCGCCTTCTTCCTCCAATAGCAGCTCACGATCTTTTTTCACCTTGCCATGACTCCACGCAGCTCCCTCCGCCTCCCTTAATCCTAGTCCGCTTCAATGCTATTTTCTTGTTTAAAGCTTCAACGTGTGTCTTCTCCTTCACTCAACTTGGTCTTCTCAACTTGTTTTTCCTCAAGCCACCTTGTGTCCACCAACTGCTGAGGAGTTTTCCATCACCTACTTGGTTGCTTCATCCACTCACCAGTTCAACGTCCTCTCATTCTTGTCCAAATGCCCACACTCCACTCACGCAAGACTCCCCAAAGCCACCAGCTTGTTCTAACATGAGAAGAGAATATTTTGAGAGGGCTGTATATTTCGCTTAAGTGTGTGTGTTCTCCTTCAACGTGGCCCCTTTATGTGTCTCAACCAACCAGCAACTTAATTTTATGTTTTCCTTTAAACCACCCTCTCCTTCATCAACGTGAATAGAGATTTTTTTTAAATGGTCATGTAACCTTCCTCTTTTTCAACTCACTAGCTCATGTTATTTTATCTCCTTCTTCAGTCGCTTAATTCACGCCACTAGCCACCATTCTATTCCTCTTCACACCGCCGCCTCAAAGATTTTGTTAACGCTAACAGTGCTTCTTTTCCTCTCTTCTTGTAACATCATATTGACTAAACTCCAGCCCTCATTCACGCCTAAACCTCCCTTTTTTTTCTTTTATGCTTCAGCCATCTTCTTTTGTCTTTATATATTGAATGTCAAACTTTTGCTTCACGCGTAACTAAAATCCTTTTTCTCTTTGCTTGCCACCAACTTTTTTGTTCCTTGATTTTCGACCTCTCTTGTTTTTTTATGTCTTAAATAGCTAGTTCCTCCTTCTTGCTTTGACTTTGCTGCTTTGTTGTCTTCATATGACACAAATAATTGTCTTTGGTTCAACGCAAATTCATGCTCTTTGTCCCTATCTGCGCACGTTGTAAAAATTATGAGGATTATAATCTTAAATATTTCAAAGCTATTGGGTGCCTAAAATTAAGACAAATAACTTTTAATTAGTGCAATTTAAATATTAAATGGACAATAGTTCACAAATTATATATAAAAAATTAATACAAAAATGTCCATTAACAAGCGTTGAGTGATAAGCTGATATTGAATAACGTGTTATTTGTTCCTAGTTTCAGCCACAACTTGATTTCAGTAAGTAAATTGGTTAAATCTGAACCAGTAAGGCTTACATGTTATTCCACTCATTGTGTTCTACAGGACCTTTCGACTAACAGCCAGTTTTGTTTTGGAGAAGTAAAGGACAATTTGTATGTTGTCAACGGAGATACACTTAGTTGTATGGGGACTAGCAAGAAGGAGATTGAAACTGCTTGTGTGATAAATAAAACAGCAGTGATACATTGTGAAGTTTTACATAGAAGGCTAGGTCATCCATCTCACTCTGTAATGCAGAAGTTTTCTTGTTGTAATGGTTTATAGAATATTGTTACAAACTTGAATTGTGAAGTTTGTTCAATGGCCAAACAAAACATATTGAGTTTTCCAACCAGTGATACTAAATGTTTTAACATTTTTGGCATAATACATGTGGATGTATGGGGTCTTTATGCTCAGGCTTCTTTGTCTGGAGCACATTATTTCCTCACGATTATTGATGAATATAGCAAGAACACATGGAATTTTCTCATGGCTTCGAAGTTACAAGTGAGTTACATCTTAAAGACTTTCTTTGCTATAGTAAAAACTCAGTTTTCTAGTAGTGTGAAGATTATGAGATTTGATAATGGCACAGAGTTTTTAAGTAATGTGACTCAAGATTTATTAATAGAGGAAGGTATTCATCATCAGAGAAGTTGTCCATATACGCCTCAACAGGATGGGACAGTAGAAAGAAAACATAGACACATTCTTGAAGTTGCAAGGGCATTGATGTTTCAATCTGGTTTACCTAAGAAATTTTGGGGTAATAGTATCTTACATGCTACTTATCTCATAAATAGGTGGCCTTCTGCATCTCTAAACTGGAAAACACCTTATGAATTATTGTCAGCAAAAGAACCTAACTATGATATTGTTAGATCTTTTGGTTGACTTTGTTTCTCTACAGATGTGCGGCCATAAAAGGATAAATTTTCAGCTAGAGCTTGAAGGTGCATATATTTGGGACATTAGGTGGGACAGAAAGGTCACAAGCTATATGATCTTGATGGTAAAGATTATCTTACTGCTAGAGATGTTGTCTTCCATGAAGACAAATTTCCTTTTCATTCTGGTTTAGAAACTTCACAGCAGCTGCAGAAAACTGATGTTGTGCAAGTTCCATTTTCAACACAATCAAGAGCTACAACTTTGACAATGCCTAATGCTAATGAACCATAATCAGAGGAAGTTTTTAGGTATGCAGATTCAGATGCAGTCTTAATAGATCAGTCAGGCCCGAGGCAACTATCAACAGAGATCAAAAGAAGTTCCAGACCAAGAAATGCACCTTCTTGGTTAAATGATTTTGTGACAAACAACGTTACTAGAAGTCAGTCACGATAGAGGACAATTACAGTGAAGCAGCCCACTTGTTATACTCCTATGGTTTATCCTTTTCTAGATCCAGCAGAGTTTTCTTCCGAATATAAATGTTTTTTGGCAAAGGTTGATAAGATTGATGATCCTTTGTCTTATTCAGAAGCTAAAGGTAAACTTCAATGGGACAATGCAATGCAACAGGAGTTGAAAGCTTTAGAGGATAATCACGCATGGGAATTGGTGAAGTTGCCTTTAGGGAAGTCGGCTATAGGCTCGAAGTGGGTTTTTAAAACCAAATTACATCCTGATGGGTCTATTGACAAGTATAAAGCAAGATTGGTGACCAAGGGTTATAATCAAGTGGAGGGTGAAGATTATATCGATAGTTTTTCTCCGGTAGCTAAAACAGTTACTGTGAGAATTGTTTTATCTTTGGCTTCTGCAATGCAGTGGGTTCTTCATCAAATAGACATCAATAATGCTTTTTTACACGGGTTTATTGATGAAGAATTATACATGTTGCCACCTGATAGTTATGCTAAGGCGAAACAAGGAGAAGTGTGTCAATTGAAGAGGTCTATTTATGGCTTGAAACAGGCCTCAAGGCAATGGAATATTGAATTGATTGCTGCCTTGTTAGAGTTTGGTTTTACACAATCAGTTCATGATAATTGTTTATTTATATATCAAGGAGGGGCAGAATTTGTGGTTGTACTTGTATATGTTGATGATATGTTGTAGACCGGTACTTCCGAACAGGTGATTAATAATTTGAAGACCTTTCTAAATCGGAAGTTTACTATCAAGAATCTAGGACCAGCTCGAAACTTTCTTGGATTGGAGATTGCGCAGTCTTCTGCTGGCACTTATGTGAAGCAGAGGAAATATACTCTGGATCTTATTTCTGAGGTAGGTTTAATGGGTGCCAAGCCTGTTACAACTCCTATACCAAAGGGGTTAAAACTTAGTAGTGAATCAGGGGAGTTACTTGAGGATGTTCCAAAGTATTGAAGAGTAGTGGGAAGATTGCTATATTTGGGGTTTACGAGACCAGATATCACCTATGTAGTACATCAGCTAAGTCAATATGTGCATGCTCCTAGAACATTTTATTGGAATTGTGCCATGCATGTGTTGAAGTATTTGAAGGGATGCCCATTGTTGGGTTTGTTTTATCCAGTCTCGACAGATTTTCAACCTGTTGTGTATAGCGATGGAGACTGGGCAGCATGTATGGACAGTAGAAAATCTTTGACAGGTTATTGTGTTTTTCTAGGGCAATCTCTTGTTTCTTGGAAGTGTAAAAAGCAAATTAAGGTTTCCAGATCGTCAGCTGAGGCAGAATATCGGAGCATGGCTGATGCTGTGACTGAGCTTATGTGGATTTCTTTTATTCTTAGAGATTTGGCAGTACATTTTCAGCTTCCGATTTCTCTGCATTGTGACAATAAAGCCGCATTACATATAACTGCTAATCCTGTTTTCTATGAGAGGACTAAGCACATTGACATTGATTGTCATGTGGTTAGACAACAGCTCAAGGAAGGTTTAGTGGAACCAGTACACGTTGCTTATTCTTTGCAGATAGCATATATATTTACAAAGGCTCTTAATGCACCATTGTTCAATTTTTTCAAGTTCAAGTTGGGTTTGGTTGATTTTTATCAAGTTTATATGTAAATAGTTATTTAACTTAGCAAGACACAACTTAGCTTAGCTGCAGTAGTACTATGTCGTATAAGTAGGTAGCTTAGTATGTAAGCGTTTTTTGATATTTTTTCAAATCACAATACGTAAAGGAATGATAATACTTTCATTCACCAAATAACTTCTTCTCATTTCTTTACATTTGATCAATCGCCAATACAAAACAAATAACAGAACTCTTCATCTCCTCTTTGCTTTCTATTTTATGGAATATTCTTGCCAGTATTGTAATGTCTATTTACACCAAGCAAGAAAGAGACCTCCACCTCTCGCTTGATAAGATCTGACGTAATCTTCCGACCATCCATGCCAAGTGCTTTCTCAACAGCCTCGCATTAATTGAAAACTTGTCAATCAAGGATCGATAATGATTCTCATAAAGCGATTCAATGGGCATAATCATATATCAATACGCATAAACTCCATGTTTAACCAAACAGATCTACGAACAGATTGAAAATTAAAGGGGAAGAGAAAATGATTAATCCATTGGTTTGTTATTAAAACAGGTTATTAATTTATATATCTATATTTTTGGAACATATTAGATGGATATTATTCTGATTACGCTATTTTTACATTGTTTTTGGCGGTTAGGAGATATGAAGTTGTTTTGGAGAAAATAAACTAAAATTGGCTAGATTGGAGGAGAATAGCACATCCAGTAGCAACCAAAAGGAAATTCACAATGCCGCAGATAGGAAAACAACATGATAGAAGCAGAGGAGTAAAACACTAGCACCCCACGACGCCAAAACAACACAACAGTGTAGACGCAACACTAAAGCAAAGGAAAGGAGAAACAACTTACCAGCTGGGAATTAAAAACGCAAAGCAGTTGGCAGAGGATGTCATTTAATTTTGTTAACACATTTGTGTGGATCCACGTTTATGTCTAGACGAGATTTGATGACACAAGATAAGAACTGGTTAACCAAATCTTGTTCCAATAAAGCAGTAATTGCAACAGCCATAAGTCAGAAAGGAATAAAACGACAGCAGAGACAAAGTCAAAACGCAAGAGCAGAAAATACACAACAACTGGCAAGTTAAAAGAGTCCACAGACAAAACGACACAGCAGCAAGGTCCAGAAGAAGAATAGTACCAAACGCAATGGACTAGGGGACGTTTAAAGACGGCAAACGTTTTAACGTGCTAGGTTTTTATTTCGACGAAAAAGCCGTTTTTCTGGAGGGACATGTGTTTTGGGATACAGAGGAGGTGGCTCATTTGGCAAGAGGCTTTGGAGAAACCTTTTACTTTCAAGGGAGATAACGTGCGTGGGTGGAGTTACTGTTAGATATTTCAAAATCAGAATATAAAAGAGATAGGCAAAAGGTAATTTATTAATAGGATATATTTTACATTGAAGCTGAAGGCTTTAGAGGTATTTCATAGGATTTGTCAAAGCGCTTGGTTGGGTCGGTCGTGCTAGGCCCATGACTAACCCTAGAATCACGTGTGGGCCGATCGGCCCATTCCCAAGATGTTGAGTAAAAACACAACATAACTAATTAATGTTAGATAAAACACGTCAGGTACTTACTATATAAGTCCATTATCTCCTCACGATGTAGGTACGAGTCTAATAACCCTGATAACCTTTGTTATTAGCCGCAAAACCTAGCACAGAAAACTGACTTAAGCATCGGAGGGGCAAGCCGGATATTAACCCCCGGTGTGCCTTTATTGTCTTTGCAGGTTTCTCCTAATTGAAGCTAATCGAGATTATGGATCCAAGCAACGACGTCCAGCCCTAACAGAATCAGATTGAACCAGCTGGCTCTCACCGTGGGGTCGGGCATCAGGGCACCACGTCCAAAAGCACACAGATAAGTCAGGCGGCAGCAACGAACTAGGATGTGGCCGCTGTTGCGGCAATTGCACTGCAACGAATGAGCTTGCAACTACTTGCCGCTGTCGTCCTTCCGCCGATGCATCATGATCCCCAGACTCATTCCACCTATCACCTATAACCCTAGCGCAGACGAGCTACCCCCGTTAAACCTAAATAACCAAACGCAATCCTCGCATCCAAACGACCAACCACCACCCCAAAACTGAGACCGAGAAGAGCAGAGCGTAGGCTTGGAGAATAACTTCGGAGACAATTCACACCCACGTATCCAACACCCCTAAACACAAACCCTCCTACGCCACAACAAACCTCCCTTACCCAAAGACAAATAGAGGAGGCGGCCGATCTATTGACTCGCCAAATCTTACAATCCCGTACAGAACAGCAGCGAACCTCTGCTCGGCAGACAGGTATGATAGCCGATCGCCATTCTACTGAAACTCTCGAAAAAATTGTGGACGATCGAATCAACATGGCCATGAATTCCTGTCCGGATCAGCCATCAATATAGTACAACTATCCTTTCATTCAGGAGATCCTGGATAGCCTTCCAACGATCGGCACTAAAATACCAATGCCTGAAAAATATACCGGAAAGACTGATCCCCTCGACTATCTTTAATACTTTCAGTCGATGATGAAACTGCATTGCATCCCCGATGCCACTCAATGTCAGGCTTTCTGTACAGCCTTTCAAGAAGGAGCCCGGCGATGGTTCAACAGTTTACCATTGGGCTGCATCACTTGTTTTGAGGATTTTAAGTCACTATTCCTCAACTAGTTCGCCACAAGTAAACGGTCGCAGAAGACTGCCTTGGAAGTGATGCAGTTGACCTAAGGAAGGAATGAAAGTTTACGGGAGTTCATCACTCGGTTTAATAATGAAGCTGTTGAAGTACCGGACCTCACCTGCTCATTCATGTTGGCTGCACTTATGAGCAACACGAAGGATGAAGAGTTCAAAATGTCATTGGCCCTCGATCAGCCCAGGTCTATCCAGGAGATAAGAAATAGGGTGGATAAATATATCCAGCTCGAGGAAGTGCTGAAAAACACGAAGCGTAGGGTAGATGATAGTTCGCCAAATGACAGAACAGATGGTTCACATAAGCGACAGAAAGATCAGTCTAGCTGGAGGAAGCCGACCGATCGAAAGGACCAATGGCAAGAATCCTTCACCCCGCTCAACAGGCGATATGCGGAAGTACTGGCAGCCATGAAAGCAGAAGGAGAATCCCTCCGAGAACCTAATAAGTTGAAAACTCCCCTTGAAAAGAGAGACCCAATCTATATTGCCGATTCCATAGAGATGTAGGTCATGACACGGAGGATTGTTGGGACTTAAAGCGAGAAATCGAATCCCTTATTCAAAGGGGAAAGCTCGGTAGATTCCTAAAGCACGGTACAAATGTCAAGCGGAAGAATGAGAGTAGGAGCGGTCGATCTGATAACTGGCGAAAGCCTTGGAGGCAAAACGATAAGAACGGTGGAGCGGGGCGGAACAGGAATTCAGACGACCGACACGACATGAGAAGACAGTCCAGAGCAAGAGGCGACAAAAATGCCGGTCAGTAAGATGACCGACCGGTTAGAGTCATAACATGATCTCTGGTGGCAGTGCAGTAGGAGGGTCCACCGTTAGGGGACGAAAGAGGTATGCCAGGCAGGTCGCTGAAGATTTATCAGCAAAGAAAAAGAGGCAAAACGATGGGGTGATCTCTTTTGACGAGTCTGACCTGGAAGGTGTTAGTTGTCCTCATGATGACGCATTGGTGGTCACCTTGAATATGGATGGTAGTGAGGTGAAGCGAGTAATGATTGACACAGGTAGCTCGGTCGATCTGCTGTATTATGATGCGTTTAAGAAGATGGAAATACCGGAAGAACAACTATTGCCAATAGAGGGACCCATCAAAGGGGTAACAGGAGCATCAGCCTACCCGTTCGCTCGAGTGTTCCTAATCGTGAAATTTGGACAAAGGCTGTGTCAAATAGAGAGGAAAGTCGAATTCCTGGTTGTAAAATTTGACGGAGCATATAACGCGATAATTGGAAGAGCCACCCAAAACGCATTCAGAGCAGTCGTCTCAACCTACTATCAAGCAATGAAGTTCTCAACACCTCATGGGGTCGGCACTGTCAGGGGTCAGCAAAGAATTGCTAGGGAATGCTACATGGCAGAAACGAGGACCCTTGATGGGGTGGTAGTTTTAACAAATTCCCTTGATATAAGAGCCAACGAAGAAACTGAGAAGATGAACCCTACCGAAGAAACACAACAAGTTATATTAGATGAAGAAAACTAATCCAAAATCACAAATCTAGGCACGGAGCTCGAAAAAGGGCTGGCCAAAGAGATCACAGATTGCTTGATAGAGAACAGATCGGTCTTCGCCTGGGTACCGAGCGACATGTCTGGAATTTCTCGAGCGGTCGCATCTCATTCTCTCGATATCTGGAAAGACTGCAAGCCAGTCAGACAGAAGAAGCGGTGGCAAAGAAAAGAAAGGCAGGAGGTGATCGAGAAAGAGATAGGAAAATTACTCGATGCTGGGTTCATTCGGGAAGTCAAGTACCCTGAATGGTTGGCGAACGTGGTACTAGTAAAGAAGAAAAACAAAAAATGGAGAATGTGCATCGATTTCACCGACTTGAACAAAGCATGCCCAAAGGACAGCTTCCCCTTACCCAAAATCGATCAGCTGGTTGACGCTACATCAGGGTGTGAGCTTCTCAGCTTCTTGGATGCTTTCTCTGGTTATCACCAGATACAAATGAATCTTGAAGACGAAGTAAAGACAGCTTTCATAACCAACCAGGGCACGTATTGCTATCAGGTGATGCCGTTCGGTTTGAAGAATGCCGAGGCTACTTATCAACGACTCGTCATGGAAGTCTTCATGAAACAGATCGGTCGGACAATGGAGGCTTATGTGGATGATATAGTAGTCAAAAGCAAGACGGCTGTCGAGCATGTGGAAGACCTCAAAGAAGTCTTCCTGACCCTCAACAAATTCCAAATGAGGCTAAACCCTGAAAAATGCGTCTTTGGCGTGGCATCCGAAAAATTCCTAGGATTTATGATTACTCAACGAGGGATTGAAGTAAACCCAAAAAAGATTGAAGCTATTGTTCAAATGCCCTCACCACGATGCTTAAAAGACGTTCAAATATGGACAGGACAGATAGTCTCTCTGAGTAGATTCGTCTCCAGGATGGGGGACAAGTGCCTCCCATTTTTCAAAATCCTAAGGAAGGCGGACGTGACTCACTTCCAATGGACGGACAAGTGCGAAAGAGCATTTTAACACCTAAAGCAATACCTGACCAGTTTGCCCATCTTGCAGAGCCTCGTTGAGGGGGAAACGTTGATCATTTATCTGGCAGTTACAGAAGGGGCGATCAGCGCAGTTCTCATTCGATTGGATGGAAATGAACAATTCCCGATCTATTATGTCAGCAAGGTTCTGAACGGGCCAGAAGCACGGTATGAGTCTATTGAGAAGCTGACCCTATCATTGATAACCGCAGCACGGAAACTCAGACCCTACTTCCAAAGTCACACAATTGAGGTATGGACCGATCAACCTCTCAGGCAATGCCTTCAAAAGTCTGAAACCTCCAGACGGTTAGTTAAATGGGCGGTAGAGCTGGGAGAGTTTGACATACACTACAAACCACGGACAACGATCAAAGCCCAAGTATTGGCAGATTTTGTTGCGGAGATGAGTCAACCTACCTCACAGAACGAGCAACGCCCCGTTTGGAGTTTATTTGTTGATGGGTCGTCTAACGTTAAGGGATGCGGAGCAGGAGTGGTATTAATCAGCCCCCATCAGGAACAAAAGGTGGAATACGCCCTCCGATTAGAGTTTAGAGCATCCAATAATGAGGCAGAATACGAAACCTTAATAGCTGGTCGTCAATTGGCAAGAGAGATGGAGGTGAAAATTTTGAAGGTGTACAGCAATAGCCAAATAGTGGTCGGTCAAGTCACCGGGCAGTATGAGGCAAAAGGGAACAACATGATCAAGTATCTAGAGTTAGTAAAGCAAGAGTTGAACAATTTTGAAGAATACTCGGTCAGCAGGATAGATAAGACGCAGAATGCTCAAGCAGACGCGCTTTCCGAGATGGCTTTCGATCAAAATGTAAGGAACAACATTTTGGTCGAACGGGTAAATCGGCCTAGTATTCAGAAAGCAAATTAAGTTCTCAAAACAGATGCCGAACGATCAAGTTGGATGGAGCTGATCAAACAGTACCTTCTTAAGGGAACACAACCGCAAGAAGCCCTGAGAGCTAAGAAAATAAGGGTAAAGGCTGTTGAATATGTGATCGTTAATGACATCCTGTACAAGCGCTCTTATGACTGGCTGCTATTGCGCTGCTTAAACGAATAAGAGGCGGAACGGGGAATGGCCGAGTTTCATGAAGGAATGTGCGGGAATCACTTAGGGGGCAGAATGTTGGCCCACAAATTGATCAGACAAGGGTATTATTGGCCAACAATGAAGAAAGATTGTCAAGAAAAGGTTAACCGATGCGAGGCCTGCTAGAGGAACAGCAATTTATCCCATCAACCGACCGAGCAGCTGAAAATTGTGAGCCATCCCATCCCCTTCGCTCAATGGGGAATGGACATTCTAGGTCCTTTTCCTCTTGGTCCTGGGCAGAAGAAGTTTTTGGTAGTAGTAGTCGAATACTTCACCAAATGGATAGAAGCAGAAGCGGTCGCCACCATCATCGAACAGAAAATTGAAAACTTCATATGCAAGAACATACTAAGCCGCTTTAGGATGCCTATGGTCTTAGTTACAGACAACGTTCGGTAGTTCGATAATGATAAGTTCAAAGATTTCTGTCACCGACTGAAGATAAGGCTCCAGTTAACTTCAATGGCTCACCCTCAAAGCAATGGTCTTGCGGAAAACACCAACAAGAAGATAATGAGCGCACTCAAAAGGTGTTTAGATAGACGTAAGACTTGGGTTGATGAGTTGGATGAAGTGTTATGGGCATACAGAACGACCCCAAATGGAGCCACAGGAGAAACACCGTTTAGAATGACCTTTAGGGCAGAGGTTTTGGTTCCACTAGAAGTGGCACTGCCCAACCAGAGAGTCTCGAATTACCAAGAAGAACAAAATGATGAAGCTCACAGGGCAGAACTCGTACTTCTCAGCGAAAACAGGAATAAAGCAGCCGCTCGTTCGGAAGCCGTTAGGCAAAAAGCAACGAAGTTCTTTAACAAAAGGGTAACGCCAAGCGGCATAAAGGTCAGGGGTTATGTTCTAAAAAAAGCTGAGGCTGCAGGGAAACACCCTGGAAAGATCGGTCAGACATGGGAAGGACCCTATCAAGTGATCAAGCAAGCCGGACACAGCTCATACGTTCTTCGCGACACGAACGGCAAGATTCTACCGAGGCCCTAAAATTCCCAAAATTTGAAGGCGTTTTACCAGTAGATAATTTTTACTTTAATTCATTTATTTCTTTGTACGTAACTAGTGGGTACCTTTTTCTTGGCATTAGCAATTAGGTTTTTTAATGACCCACGCCATTATCATCATCAATGAAGAATTCCAGATTTCTTGGCAGAAAAGTCTCATTATATATCCTACCGACTGGTTGTTATCAACATCGCTCGGCCAGGTTACCAAGACCGAATCTTGGAACCAGACGATGCCAAGAAAACAATCTTGGATTGCTCGGCCTTAACATCACTCGGTCAGGTTACCAAGACCAAATCTTGGAACCAGGCGATGCCAAGAAAATAATCTTGGATCGCTCGGCCTCAACATCGTTCGGCCAGGATACCAAGACCGAATCTTGGAACCAGGTGATGCCAAGAAAACAATCTTGGATCGCTCGACCTCAACATCACTCAGCCATGAGAACGACTCCCTTAAACCTCACTACCGATCGATAATAAAGAAGGCAATGGAAAACAAAAAAAAGTTTTATTTCCATGTGTATTTGTTCTGGCCACAAGCCTGACCAGATGAGCTTTAAAAGTCAGCAGAGGGAGAAGTATGAGCAGCTAGATCGGCAGGAGAAGTTTCGAAGGTCGGCAAAGCATCCAAGGCAGGATCAGGGTCCGGGGAAGCAACTGGAGAGACATTCCCGTGAGCTCGCTCTTCTTCATCTTCTAAACTAGGGTCCAACATCTCATCCGGTAATGTCTCCACCTCTTTCTCAGCAATCTCCCTCGTCTCCTCGAGCGAAAGGCCGAGCTCTGATGGAAGCATTGGCTCGGCAAAGTCCTCGAATGAAGGACCTTCCGACCCATCTCCATCAGGGAAGAGCACGCCATGGCAATTTTGAAGGATGGAAAGAGCCAAATCACAAGCAAGTTCCAAGCACTCGTCACGCAAGTGCTGCCTCTTCCATCGTTTGATCGCCTCGACCCTCTGCTCCTTGATAGAGTCTTGCAGCTCAAGCAATCTGTTCTCAGCCCTTACCTTATCAATCACCGCTTCACGGCAGTCATGGAGGACCTTCAAGCGAAGCTCATTCTCCATCTTGGCACTAGACTTGGCTTTGAGAACTTCCTCCTTTATCTCTTTGACACTGAGCTACAACTGTAAAACCCCACTCCCGCATGACCCAAACCCGACATCGACGATGATATCCGAGTCCGTGCCCTGTGAGGGTGGCGTGCTACATCACTCGGCCAAAATTTAGTATAATTTTTTTTTTGAAACACAACCGTGCAAAATGCGGAAACAATGAACATACACAATCATTAGTAAGTACATTGGCCACAGGGGCCCTTTTAATACAATTTATTTCATTCTGTTGACTTTACAAATTGACCTAATCATTAATACAAAAATTTAGAAAATAAAAATACACTAATGCAGACGCGAACTGATCCCGACCACTTCTCTCACCAACCAGCAAATGCCATACACCCATTGCCTAACAGGTTATTCTTCTTAGTCCTGAAAAATAATTGCAAATTTTGGGTGAGTTTTGCGAACTCAATGAGGAACCATCATCGATGGTTCACTCAATTCAGGCAACACATCAATTCACATATCATATTATCACATTGTTGCATATTTAATTGCACAATTGCACTTGAACATAGACAATGTGCCACGTTTCATTCGCTTAGACATCTATAACCAATTAAATTCGTAAAACATTCAAACATAAGACAATTGTTTCCCAATTCACATTCAGAAGTATCACAGAAGCACAAGGCAGTTAGCCTTTCATTCATTCAAATAAGTGCAATCCAATGCATATGTAATACGCATGTGACCCTTTTCAATTTATTACAGTGTTGTGACCGAGCGCCTAAACTGTCCCAATATGGGTGCATTAATCGGTGAGCTCGAGGCTCGAAGCATCCCCAATATGGGCGATTAATCGGTGAGCACGTGGCTCTGAATCAGTGTGGGCTCAAGGCCCAATACGTTGAGCTTTTAGCTCTCGGTGGCTGTTTCGGTTACAACTGTCATTATCTGATCATGCATTCATATATGAAATGCATATGTCCCAATTTAACAGTAAATGCATCACAATTAATCCACATGTCACAATTAGGCAGTAACTATATCACAATCAATTCACGTATCACAATTTATCACATCAGAGACACGTAAGTCACAGATTCGCAAACAAATAACACTTCTATGTCATAATCTCCCAATACATCGGACCTTCTATCCGGAATTCAGTCATAAACAACGCACAAGCTCACCATTATTCTCCACAGAGTTATAAGTGCAAAATTATAAATAAATAAGGATTGAGAAACCATCTAGGTTACTCACAAATAGCTCCTGAAGCAAATGCCTGGAAGTCTCGGCAACATCTGTGGAGTGATGTTTCAAACGCGGCTCTATAACAGTCAAAACATTTCAAACCTTACCAAATTAGCACTCAGAAATATTTAATAATGCACATGTAGAAATTAAAACGTGTACAATGCATGTTCGTGACATTCCCAACACTATTCCAAAATTTTTTGTTACCAAATTTTCCTCTAAAAATTAGAAACCCATAGACACCAAAAATACTCAATTTGGACCTTTATAGGTCCAATTATTAATAAAAGACGGACCAGAAAAATAATTATTTGGTCCCCTCACTTCAACCTAAGCAATCCCCGTCAATTTCAGCTCTAAAAATTCCCAATTTTACAAATAAATAAAATTAAATATTATACGAATCCGATGCCTCGAGAATCAGGTCAATCGGACGTCGGATGCGAAAGTAATTGACAAAAGAAGCAAAATGGCCAAATTAAATAACAAATAAATCAAATACTAATTAATTAAAAAAATTAATATATATATATATAACGCAGCCCTCAAGACTCAGAGAGTGCGAGGGCTGTCACCTCGCACCTTGAGAGGCGCCAATTTTATTTTATTTTTTTTTTCAAAATCAATTTTCCAAATTAAGCAAAGTCACCTATTGACATTCCTTTCTTTCACACTACATAACTTTTAACATACACATCTAAAATTGTGAATTTAGTCTCATTGGAAAGATCTTGAAAAATTCTACAAGTTTCATGAAGAGCTAAAAATCCAATTTCACCTCTAAGGATGTCAAAAATACACTCAAAACTACTGCCAAATCACAAAATTGCCACAACAGTTTAGGACTTTTCCAAAAATCATAAATTTTCATCCTCTTTGTCAAAAATTCCAAATTTTATATCAATCAAAATAGTAAAACAAATGCTACAACTTTCATGGCCAACTTGGAAGCCAATTCAATCACTAACCAAATCAAATTCTCAAACAAAGTTTCAGCCTACACATATTATTCTCAACAGAAACCCAATCTTCCAAAATACATAACTCCACATCCTCTTGGCAAAAAATTTCATACCATATAGCAATAAAAAGCTCAGACAAGATACTACAATTCTCAAGAAGGACTTAAAAGCGAATTCCCATTCAATCTAGGTCAAAATCTCACATTAATGTGGCTGTCCTGTTAGTATTTATGAAATCAGCATTCCACCTTAACCATAACAAAACTTTACAAATTTATATTTAACAATCCTTACACTCAAAATTCACATAAAATACCTCATTAGAAAGCTACAACAATCCTGTACAACTTTCCAGAATGTCACTTGAGCCAATTTCACCCTTAACAGTATCAAATAAATATCAGAACACAACAAGCACAAAACTTATGCCCTTAGAGCATTTGCACACCAAAACACATTTTGGCTGAATGACCACCTGAACATTTACAGACCATAACTTTCAATATACACATCGAAAAATATCATACTTAGTGGCGTTAGAAAGGTAACAAGTAAATCTTCAACTTTCATGGAGACCAATTTCACAAAATCTGTCTCCTTTATCCTAGAAAAATCCTCAAAGTTTCAGGTCTTCAATAATGGAAACAAAATCGGGATATTATTCATCCAGTACACATATCTCAACTTTCAAGAAAAAGTTAAAACCCTTAAAGTCAGAATTGGACAAAACTTCCTTCATATGAAATCTAGCCATACTTCTCAAGTTTAATTTAAACCAAACCTCAACTCAATAGCATAACCATACCAAAAGTTATAAGCAAAAATCTGAAACCTATACAAAGTCAAATTTTCCAGATTTCCTCTCTAACTCAACCTCTTTCATTCAAACACCAATCCTACATCAATAAACTTCAAATTTAACCACTAATCCAGCCACAATCTCCTCTAGATCTTCACTTGAACACTTAACCATACAATGGCAGCACACATCAAAAATATTCTTACTTTAATTACCAATCATTTAACATTAAGAAAACCACTCTAACACTTAATACACACACTAATTCACACACTACACATATCCAACATCATTTAGCCACACATAAACATGACTTATGCCCATACAATCAACACACAAACTTCATGAAATTAGTGCACCATAAAGCACAATAAAAGCTTCTAATTACCAATTAAAGAACACATAGTATAGCCCTCACCTAACAAGCCTTTAATTTTTCATTTCTTCCACTTTTCACCAATTCTCTACCTCCCCAAACCATACACGACCTACATCATAAAAGGGGAAAGTCTCAAGCTTCTTTTTGTGAACACAAGAAGAGGATCACTTAAGATAGAAGAGCTTGTTTAGGTGGAAAAGAGTAGCAAATTTATAAGAAGAAAATTACCTACAAAGGAGGAGTAAGAAGGAGTCGTTGGATGAGGAGAAGAAAACAAAAGCTTTTGGACTTATGCAAGTGTCGTGGAAGCTCTCCAAAAGGTAGGATATTTATATAACAAATGAGGATAAGACTAAGTAGGCAAGTGACATGTGTCACTTGCCACTTGTTCTGATCTAAAGCATTCGTCAGGTCTTTTTCCAAAACCGATCTAATTTCTACTCCGAATTCCAATGGCTCAACATTCCTAATGCCTCAAAGTATGTGCCAAATTTTTTCAGTGCCATTGGACAGTCATTTCCAGTACCGGAAACCCAATCTGTCTGCCATTTGGTAATTTTCCCGATCCGGGACTTTTTTCTGGAAAAATTTCAGAAAAATTCTTAAAATTCCTCAAAATTGGAAAACACAACTAAATCACACCAATTCAATTTTTCAAGCACTAATAACATATTTTTTTCACAATAAATACATATGTCGATAAATGTCATGAATGCATGTACAATCATGTGCATGTGCAAAAATTTCAATTTATGTAAATATGGGGGCCCTCTTATGCATGAACATGTCGAGACTAATCTATACACTCCTAACCCGTCCCAATTGACCAATTTACCTTTCCCATCGGTGATGGGATGTTACAGCAATGCTCGGCATTCACTTTCCAACTCAACCCTGGAAGCAACCGCTCTACTCCTCTCCTCCTCCCCCAAAACGAGTTGAGCTCTCAAAACGCTCTTCTCTTCCCCCAAAACACTCTTCTCCTCCTCCAGTGAAGAGAGTTGAGCTTGTAAAACGTCCTTCTCCTTCTTTGTCTCTTAAAGTTCAGCTCTTAAAGCATTAACTTGCTCAAGAAGATCGTGAACCTCCCGGTCCATCGTTCGGTTGACTTCAGCGAGCTGATCGATACGCTGATGCATCACAAAGGTGAACGCCAAATCCCTGGCATAGCCACGGACGAGACTAGCCATCAACTCCTTGTTGTTCAGCGTATCCAAAAACTCCTCGTCCGCAGGAGGAACAACCTTTTGGGCAATATGCAGAGCAACATTGATGTCCCTAATCGATGCAGTCTTGTCAAGGCTAATCGTGGACACCCACTTTCCATCGCTGGAGGCTCGCTCTTTCCTCTTGCCTTTATCTAATCGGGCACTCGCTCTTCCCCCTTTCCTCTGTCCAGTTGGCAGGACGATCGATCAACACTCGGAGCGGTCTTTTTTCTTTTGAGTAGTGACTCCATCTCTTCCTCCGTACCCGCTCGGTCCTCACTCACCGGTTGAATCGGCAACGACATTGCACTCATCGAGTCGGTCCTCGATGGGCGAAAGGGCCAACAATGTCTTGATCTTCGTCCAAAGATCGCTTACCGAGATGTCTTTGTTGACCTCTGCCTCCTTCCTTTGCTTCTTCACCTTCAAAGAAGATCTAGTCCCTTTGGGTTGGCTTTTGGATTTAGGGAGACTGGAGGACCCGGCGAAATCCTTGAGCTTTGCCATGCCTGCACAAACATAAAAGCAGGTCAGAAATCGACACTAATATTCATAAGAAACAAAGCAATTAAACTACGAGGAGTCAACTAGAAGGGGTTGTTCTCCTTCTAGCCCGTTAATCCGAGCCGGGGGACTAATTAAAAAGGTATCGGCTGATATCCCTCCACAATACCCCAGAACAAGCCGATCGAAATTATAACGACCGAGCGCCTTCATTCGATCGATCACTTCAGATTCTTTTTCAGTAAAGGACAAACTGGAAATGTCATTCCACCGTTCGGACAGGGGATACCTCCATGGCCTGGACTCGAAAGAAGATCTCGGGGGCCTCACGAAGAAGTACTTCGTCCTCCAGGCCTTAATCGACGAAACCGTATCAGCGGGGCGATACCACGCATCTCTGTACTGGAAGTGGGGAATCCCGGCCCCGATGAGCGAGCTTTGGTTCATCCTTAAAAAAAGCCTTAGAATATCGAGCGATGGAGGACACCCGAAGTGATGAAATAACAAATCGAGACCGTTCATAAACCTCCAACCATTTGGGGGGATCTGGGCCAGCAGCAATTTATATACATGACAAATCTCATCGATGATCGGGGCATAGGGAAGCCTCATGCCACCGATCGAGAAGAAGCTATCTGAAACAGCAAAGTCGCCCCTCGCATTGCTGTAAATTCGCTCATTCTCTGCTGCCAACCTGGGTCCCCAGGATGAAGGGATATTGTTCTTGATGACCGATCGACTCAGCTCCCCTACGGTCATCGTTGACGGGTCGCTTGGCGACTTCTCAACGATTCGCCCGTCTATCTGGTCATCTGCCACGATTTCCTCATCTGTCTCTGCATCCGGCGCTTCATTCCCCCTTACCTCCGGTGCCTCCATTGCTTCCGTCGCTATCTCAAGCGGCCCAACAATCTGTAAAGCACTTCCGGCAGCTATTTCCCAGTCGGAAGAGGAAGAGGAAGTGGTTTCATCCCTAAGTCTAGACTCACTGTTAAGACTAATTGACGGCATGATCACTAATAAGGAAGTTTAAAGGATGAGGAAAGAAGAAAGGACGTACCTAGTTCGGTGACTGAGGTTCGGAGTTTGGATAGCGGTGAAAGGAAGATTCCGATGACTGCAAACAAAGAGATGAAGAGTAGAGAAAGCTAGAGGTGGGAGAACCAAATGCGCAGAAACGGTAATAAAGGAAGTTTCTCGATTCCAAACGGTTATCGAACGGGCACACCAATCGGAGTTGGACGCGTGACAAGATCTGAGCCGTGCAAATTAGGGTTGTCAGACATCCAGAACGGCGCAGCAGTTGGAGCAATACGCGCGATCATAAAGGTAGCATGAAAGGACATGCCCCCTTTTTAAATTTTGAAATCCGTCCGAAGATACGCGTCGTAAGTAATGATTAAATTCGGCGCCCTAATTAGACGTCCAATCCGATCGATCGACCCAGTCACGAGCTGACACGCAGGCGAGCCGCGTGAATCCGATCGATCGGGCCTATCACGAGCTACAAGAACTCTATATACTCCATCGATCCTTCTCCCTGCTCGAACTCGAGGAGTAGGGTGTTGGGGGAGAATGGACTGGGATTCGATTATGATTTGGTGATTGGTAATTGTATGGAGGTTTAGCTAGCCCTCAAAGTCTAGCTAAGGAATAATAGTTACCGATATCCTATTCTTTTCTATTCTTTTCTGTGTGTGAGTCTGCGGAAGTGTAGGTCTGGGTGTTTAGAGTTGAATCACTGTTAGAGAAGTAGGTCTCTAACAAATTGGTATCAGAGCAGGCTTGTGATAGGGAATGGTATCAACAAGGATGGAAGCTAGAATCGATAATGTGGAGAAAGAAATGTTGAGGATCGTAAAGGATATTGCCGGAATTGAAGCCTAGTTTGATACGGTTGCAAGAGACATTTCCTCCATCTTCGAAATTTTAAGAAGAACAGAAAATAAAGGGAAGGCTAAGGAGGTATCGGGATAAGTAGAAGAGGTATCAGAACAAAAATTTGAAGGAGAGACATCGGTTCAAATTGAACCAATACGAATGGAAAAGCATCATCTAAGCCGGAAATCCCATCGTTCTTTGAGAGGATCCTTTAATTTGGGTGTTTCGGTGGAGAGATATTTTGAGTTGAATGGGATATCACCAGATCGGTGGTTACAAATGATGGCGATTTGTATGGAAGGCGATGCCCTAAGTTGGTATCAGTGGAGACAGAATTGGTCGCCAATGGCCGATTGGGGAACCTTCAAGATTGTTGAAGATCCAGCAAACAGGGTGGGTAGCTGATTACAACCAGATATTTGAAGTCGTAACATCAATGCTCAGAGACGTCTCAGTGGAGGTAGTAACGACATCGTATATGAATGGGTTGAGGGAGGAAATAAGAGCAGAACTTCAGAAGGCCCAACCCGAGTCATTGGTTCAGTTGATGGAGATGGCCCAGATGATAGAAGGTCAAAATGGGGCCTTGCTTGATCATCCTTCCAGAACCTTTAGAACAACGAAGGGGTTGGAAGACTCGGGAGTATCAGATTCGAACAACTGGGGCGTGAAGGGAGCTCCTCCGGCCGGCCCCAACCCTATCTTTACTCCCTAGTCGCAAGTCGAGTGAAGGGGAAAAGGCACCAACTCCAGCGGTGAGCCCCAACACCAGAAACTTACCAGTACAAAGTCGATCTTCGAAAATCGAACGATTCAGGCAGTGCGGGAGGGTAAATTAGGAAATGTTAGATGAGGGTGAGTTATGGGGAAGTTAGTTAGAATATGGGAATAAAAGGGTGTTAGGGGAGAATGGACTGGGATTCGGTTATGATTTGGTGATTGGTAATTGTATGGAGGTTTAGCTAGCCCTCGAAGTCTAGCTAAGGAATAATAGTTACCGATATCCTATTCTTTTCTATTCTTTTCTGGTTCTTGTTCTGTTGTTGTGTGAGTCTGCGGAAGTGCAGGTATGGGTGTTTAGAGTTGAATCACTATTAGAGAGGTAGGTCTCTAACAGCCTGGCGGTGCAATATAAGTGATCTTCCCCATGGCATCAAGGGGAAGTGCGACAAGATGCTGCATTAAACTGTTCTGAAAGACGGTCTGGAATGGTACAAAAGAAATGCAAAATGTTATATAACACAACTACAAACTCGTCTCAACACATAAAGATGATACCTCTTCACAAAGCTTAGCATTGATAAACTTACCACATACAAGTCTTCAATGGTCAGAAGTTATCCCTTACCTGTCCCAATAAAAAATATTAGAATTAATTCACAAAACAAAGACAAAGGAAATGCAAAAACAGAAGTACCTATTTTTTTGGTTGAAATTCCCAGAGTGTATCTTTGTCAAGAGTAGGAACAAAGACACCACGAGGAATATAGACATCACCAGATCTTTTTGCAATGGTTTTCCGAGGTCTCTATTTTGATAAAACAGAAAGATAAAAGAAGCAAATGATTAAGTAATGAAGTGTTAGGGGAGAAATACATATGACCTCAAAAGTAGTTTCAACATAACAATATGAAAAAAAGGAAGAGAAAGTAGTTGAGAAAGATTGATAATTGGAAATATCGAAAAGTATTTCCCACCTGAATACCATCAAAGATATTCCCCAATATTCCTGGTCCCAACTCCACGGACTAAGGCTGCAAAAGGTACAAAGTTTATATGCAACAACAGTCGAAGCACCATCAAGAAAGCAGGACAAGGTAGTAAATTACCTTGTGCATCCGAAGAACAGGGTCATTCACCATCAAACCCGCTGTCTCCTCATACATTGATATCAGAAAGATCACAATGATTCTTTGCGCTTCAGAAACTTAAGAATTTCACTCATTTAAAAAATAATAAATAAATAAATGTATAATTTCCCTGTTCCACATTACAAATGCGTCAATAAATGTGCAGTAGTCCTTAAATTTTTCTTGGGATAAATCAACTGCCAAGCACTGAACTTCCAATTTCCAGAAATCAGCAGTAAAGAACCAATCATTTACGTTATAATTAAGCCCAAAACCTAGCAAGTCATATCATTTCAGCACACTCTGACCACCACTAACAAAATAAGCTTGATCAAACGACAATTTCACCACTAACATAGTAGCAGATCCCCCCTGAGAACCATTTTACTAACCAAATAATAACTCATAAAGTTAACGAGCCAATTGGCCCTCGCTTTTACTAACCAAATATGTGAAAGTTAACGCAGTGCTACTTAAAATAGTCAATAATAATAATATAATATTTTAAAAACTCAACCTGTTTGGTCAGTTTAATTGTAAAAATTTTGAACTATATAATTTTTCAATTCGGTTTTAACTTTTGTTTAATTTACGTTAATAACTCTTGTTGTTAAAAATTGATCAATTTATTAATTAATAGGTTAAAAATAACAATAACGTGAATTAATCAAATATCATTAATATAATAACTTAAGAGCGTATTAAGTTTAACTTAATTATTAACTTTAGGGATTAAACTAATTCAGTTCAAGTTTAAAAGGTGGGTTAAGTCGTCATATAAATAACATTTAATTAGTGATTATATGATGTTCATACTGTACTTATTTAATCCAAAGTCTAAATGGAATAGTTTTTAAAAAAAGTAAAAATTAGAAGAACTTTTTCTAGAAATTTAAATTTCAAAAGATTTTTAAACTACTAAGGAGATTTATGTCTTTTACCCTATAAATTATATTTAATAAATTTTAATAACTTAAAAATTAGGAGTTTATATTTAGTCTCAGTATCGATAAATAAATAGTTTTAATTAAAATATAACAATTTATTTATTAAAAATTTTATGTGTCTACTAATATAAATGGCGCAACTTATGTCTCTAACGTTCAAAATTAATCCTTAGATTATATTTATAAAATTAATTAAATAATTTCATATTTTACATTCAAGCCAATTGGCCTCACTTTCCTCATTCCATCCATAAAGTCCCAAGCTTTTGTGGATTAAGAATTCGATATGCCGATTTTTGCAATTACGTCACCACTCATTTGTGAAAAATTCCCCAACCAGTTCCGTGGAAGTACAGATAATAGAAGTAGAACTGCCCTGCACAACTGTAGGATCAGTACAACTTATAAAAAATAATAAAAGGAGATTTAGAGGAATTGAGTTGTTATTCATCGTAATGCATGAGCCATATAAATACACGTTTATAGCACTAACTACTCCTTAAGTTTAGGCTAATAAAAGGCTATCAAATATACAATGATAAATACACGTCAACTATTTTAGGTAAAGGTAATTATGTACAAGATAATACATATCTTTTCTAATACTCCCCTCAAGTTGGTAAGTGTAGATTGAGGACTCCCAACTTGCTACGTAAATGTTTGAATGCATCTTTACCCAAAGGCTTAGTGAAAATGTCAGCCAATTGCATCTTTGTCAAGATGTAAGCTAGCCGAATGATACCCGATTGCATTTTTTCTCGAACGATATGACATTCTATCTCTATGTGCTTTGTTCGCTCATGGAAAATCTGGATTTGCTTTGCAATATGAAGTGCGACTGATTATCCTGATATAATGATGTAGCTTCCTTTGTGATACATAAATCACGAAGGATATACCTTAACCATGTTAATTCTAGGCATGTATTTGCCATTACCCTATATTCTACCTTAGCAGACGACCTAGAAACGTTCATCTGCTTCTGTGATTTTCAGGATATAAGCGAGGGACCAAGGAATACACAATACCTCGATACCGATCTCTGAGTGACCCGACAACCACCCCAATCACTGTCACAAAAAGCTTTCAACTGCAAATCATTGTTAGATGGAAAAAATAATCCTTGACCAGGAGTTCCTTTGACATATTTGAGAACCCGAATTGCTGCATTCCAATGAGTTCTACACGGCTCGTGCATAAATTGGCTCAATACACGAATAGAATAGACAATATTAGGTCTAGTCACAGTGAGATAGATCAATCTGCCGTCTAACCTCCTATATTTGGTTGCATCGTGTAGTTTATCACCATTATCGAGAGCCAATTTTGAATTCTGCTCCATTGGGAATTTTTCTGGTTTTGCACTGTAAGACCGAATCACCGCAACACATCGAAGCGATATTTTGTTGTGACATAGTATGCCTCATTTGGAGCAGGAAAATTCAATTCGAGAAAATATTTGAGGTCCCCCAAATCTTTAATGTGAAAATGTTGAAGCAGATATTTTTTAAGGTTAGTGATTTCTAAACTTGTCATTCCACATCAATAATATGTCATCAACATAAATAAGAATAACGATAATAGATGAGTCATTAACTTTGGTGAACAAAGAATAATCCTCCTTGGATTGTATGTATCCACCTTTTGAAGAATATTAGGCGAGTTGAAAACCAATTTCTAGAAGCTGTTTTAAACCATAGAGACTTGTGAAGTCGACACATGTGTTCTCCCCTGTAAAGCGTAACCCAAAGCAAGTGGTGCATATAAACAACTTCATTTAGTTCACCATGTAAAAAGGCATTTGGCACATCTAATTGGTAAGCAAACCAATTCCGAGCGGCAGCCACAGTCAAAAGGCACCTCAAAGTGGTGAGTTTAGCAGTTGGAGAGAAGGTTTCCTTGTAATCAATGCTTTCAACTTGCGTATAACCTTTAGTGACTAATCGAGCTTTATATCGTTCGATAGTCCCGTTATAATTATATTTAATCTTATAAACCCACCGACATCCAATTGGTTTAATACCTGGGGGAAGAGGCACGAGTGACCAAATGTTATTCTGTGCTAAGACATCAAGTTCAGTCGTCATAGCATGTTCCCAATGTGGATGTCCGACAGCTTGATCGTACGTTTGTGGCTCTGTACGGGTAGAAATACTTGCCAGAAAATGTTTATGTGAGGGAGAAAAATGGGAAAAGGATAGAAATGAGGATAATGGATACCTTGTGCTGCTTTGAGAACCCTTTATATTGAGAGGATCAGTGGATCGAGTAGACATTATGTATGAATTGTGCCATGCAGGAGGATGCCGTTCACGATGTGAACGACGAGGAGCATCAGGTGCAGGTAAATTTGGCCGCTCATCCGGCTGTGGAGCATCGGTGGCAACAAGTGATGGCAGTACGGAATCAGTGGAAGGAAATTCTGCGCCAGTGTTGGAGTCAGTATCGGATGAAGCAGAATCATTAAGATTGTCTGAATTATGAGAAGGATCAGGTTGGAGCGGAATGCTTGGTGAGGAGGTTTTGGATTCTGGTGGTGATGGGAGAATAATCCTTTGCGAGATTTGGTAATAAAGGAGGATTGATGGGATGAGATTCCATATTCATAAATGGGAATGAATTGTCATGAAAAACAACATCGCGACTAACGATGATTTTCTTTGGTTGAAGATCGAATAATTTGTATCCTTTTTTATCATGAGGGTAACCAAGGAAAATGCAATCGTGTGTACGAGGAGAAAATTTCTGCTTAAATTTGGGCGGTTGTGGCATAACACTTCATAGCCAGAATATTCAAGATGCTCAAGTGATGGAGACTTTTTGTGCAATTTTTTATATGGGGACTGGTTAGATAGCAAAGGAGATGGCAGTCTATTAATTAAATAAACAGCAGTAAGAACACATTCCCCCCAAAAATGAAGTGGCACATTTGATTGAAAAAGTAGAGACCTTGCAACATTTAAAATATGACGGTGCTTTCGTTCAACTACTTCATTCTGTTGCGGAGTGTAAACACATGTATGTTGGAACTCAATACCACGTGATTGTAAAAAAGGAATTATGGGAGAAAATTTTGTGCCATTGTCGGCACGAAAGGTTTTAATATTTGTGCGAGACTGATTTTGGACGAAGATCACAAATTTTTGTAGCAAAATTGTAGCTTCAGATTTATTGTGCATAAGAAAAACCCAAGAACAACGAGTGTAATCATCTACAATGCTAAGGAAAAATCTTGCTCCGGAATGCGTAGGGACTTTGTGTGCTCCCCAAACATCGCAATGAAGCATTTCAAAGGGATTTTTTGTAGATATAGAACTTTTAGGAAAAGGTAACCAAGTCTATTTTGCTAATGGACATGTAGTGCATTTGTGATCAACACTTTTATTGGGAATTTTTAGTGAAGAAAGGATAGAAGCAAGGCGAGATGAGAATAGGTGTCCGAGTCTCAAGTGCCACAATTAGGAAGAGGACGAAGTATGACATGCGGTTGGTACGGGAACGGAAGGATGCCTGTAATACAAACCTCCATGCTGTCTACCCGAGCCAATCATCCTCCCCGTAGCCAGGTCCTGCAAAACACAAAAGGTGGGAAAAAGGATAACACAACAATTGAGGGCGTTAGTGATTTTGCTTGCTAACATTAAATTCAAATTGAATGATGGCACGCATAATACATCTTCTAAAGTGAGTCGGGAATTAAAAGACATTGTTCCAGTGTGTGTAATGTCGGCGGTTGCACCTGTGGGTAAATTAACAATCGGAACTGAAGAGGGATGAGTATGTGTAAGGATAGAAGGATCAGACGTGATATGATTAGTAGCGCCGCTGTCTAAAATCCATAGCTTAATAACTGAACTTAACAAAACATTGGGCTGAGAGTTTATACCTGCTGCATTAGCAAACACGTCCCCGTTGCTAGAATTAATTGAATTTTTATTATAGCCCATTCCTGTCAAGACCTAAGCTAACTGCTACAATTGTTCATGAGTAAAATTTCCAGGGAAAATCGTATTTTCTGTACCATTACCTATTGTTTCAACCGCATTGCTAGTCGATCGCCCCCATATCTATTATTTCCAGATTGCATGGATCTGGAAGCCTGGTTCCCTTTCTTAAATCGACAGCGATCTTCTGTGTGCCCACGTTTGTCACAAAATTTGTAATGGAATTTTAACGTGCAGCAATCCTCAATACTGTGGCCTGAACGATTACAATGTTCACAGGTTTTATCCTTCGCAAATTTTTGAGCAGTTGATTTGTTTTGGACCGCGACTGCGATGGAGAAGTTTTCTGTGGTGCCTGACCCTATTTGTTGCTGGGTTTCCTCCTGGATGATCATGGAGTACGCTTGGCGAACATTAGGCAATGGATTCATCATCAAAATATTGGATCTCACGATTTTGAAGGACTCATTGAGAGCCATAAGAAACTGCATCAACTTGTCTTCTTCTTTTTCGGCCTGATGGTCACTGGTTCGGTTGCTAGTCACAGGGGTACGATGAATCTCCAACTCGTCCCATAAAGCATTGATTTTGATATAATAGGTTGCTATAGACATCGTACCTTGTGTCATGGTTAATGCTCGGACATGGTAGAGGCAAGAAAATTTTATACAGAGCACCAAGATTGTTGCTCTGATACCATACAAAATAATAAAAGGAGATTTGGAGGAATTGAGCTGTTATTCATTGTAATGCATGAGCCATATAAATACACGTTTACAGCACTAACTACTCCTTAAGTTTAGGCTAATACAAGGCTATCAAATATACAATGATAAATACACGTCAACTATTTTAGGTAAAGGTAATTATGTACAAGATAATACATATCTTTTCTAATAACTTACAACTACAAATCATTCACCAGATATTCAAATCTTTTCCTTCTGAGAGTAATCTTCCTCATTTAGCTTTGAATCAGATGTGATGGCGTGTCAAACCAACAAAAATAAATTCCTACTCTTGAACACTTAAGCGAGTAAAGTGGTGAATAGGGTCGAACCACAGAGACCAATGAAGTAATTATTTATTTGTGCGAAATCAAAAATAATAATAATAATAATAATTTGATTTGAGAATGATTGATTTTAGAAACACGAAATCACACAGATGAAATTAAAAATAAGATTGAAAATAATATGAATAAAAACCTAGCCAAGGTACTCTCCGTTTGATCTAGTAATTCGATCATAGACTCAAAATATAAATTTCGTTCATTCCTATGGACAAAGTTATAGCCAAATAAGTGAAACGACACAAATCTACCAATCCATTCGTAATTATTGATAATCCGAGTAAAGCTCCGCAAATTATTTCCCTAACCAACTAGACTATTCCCAGTAAAGCTCATGAAATATAATCTATGGAAGCTATAGGCTCTAATGGACCCTCGTCTTATGTGAGAATCGGACACCATGATCTATTTAGACTAAATTATTTAATCCCATTAACCTCTTAATTGAAATTAATTAGCCACTCGATGAGCGGCAATCACGGATTAACTAATCTATTGACAATTTATTATTAAGTTAATTAATTAACGTGGCCTCATTAATCAACAAACTCAACAATAATTAATCGATCAAGCGCGAGATTAAATAAACATAAGAAATTCACGAAAACAATTAAACCACGAGAGTCTCATGAACTACATGCATCAAACGTAAAGTACCTTGTCTAGATTAAAAACTTAGCCACACATAATTCTAGTCTCTAACAATTAAAACTGAAATTGAAAAATTAAAAATGAAATTAAACCTTCTGTGAAATCCTAAATCACCGAATGAGCCACAAGTAGTTGCTGCCGCCTACTGTTGTAATGAGAAATTAATCTGCGTCAATTCACTATCCTCCAAAAACTATCGTCCACTCTCCAATATGTAAGTGTAAGTCGACTTGTACCATGTGTAAGGCGACTTGTGCTTGCTTTCGATCTTGATAAGTCAACTTGTCCACTCGTGTAAATCGACTTATATGTATGCAGATACCATAAGATTGTTAGAGTAGTGCCTAAAAAGGCAATCCCTTTAGCGCGTTTTGTTCGTAGTCATGTACAAACTGTATGAATAAATAAAGCAAGTCATATTTCATTTATTTAATGTTCATTTATTATGAATTGATTGTGATCTTTAATCAAATTTATGAAGTCCATGATATATGACATAGCATGAAGGAAATTATGATGCGATCATACTAAAGATTCTATCATGTGCAATTATGTGATATCTAAATTATCCTAGTCATAGGATTAATGAGGCTGGACATCGTTAATCCGGATAGACTAGCACATGTCAAACTCCTTGATTGGATCAGCGGTGGATCTCGAGCTGTAAATATTGAGATATTTAGATTTGACATGTGGATGCTTACTAGTGGTAGTAAGTACATTGGATGACCTGCCATGAGATCATCATATGGATGTCTATACAAATGTCGGTGATAATCTCATCATAGCAATGGTGCAGTATCCTTAGACTTGAGATACTCAAGGATATCTTGAGTCTTGATTACGTGCTTTGACTCCATTCCTTGTTGCCTTTAGGAGGTCGCTCATAGGGTGGTGATTGGAGTGCAGTTTGAGGTATTGAAGGTAATTGAGTAGCCAATAGAGGATTCACCATACGTGATAGCGAAGAGATACCGTGGCCTCTTATCGGGATCATTACTTGGAAGTCTCTGGCGTAGGAGCACACATGTGTCATGAAGAGGGTCTTCATGGACATATCAAGTAATGAGTCTAGGGCGAGGCTGATTACACTTGGACTAGATTTGATTTGATCGATCTAGTAAAATTGACACATTGCCCATACTCAAACCAAGTGGGGTATAGCATGGTGAAAGGGCGAATTACGATAATTGTCTATGGAAGGGTTAAGTGATATGGTTTCATTAGTCAAACCAATTACTTTCCGGTCGATTGGGGGTCATGATGTGTTGCTAGATACGCTCATGACTTGCTTTCATTAAGTGTTAATCTAAGTGGCCAACATAGCTGGGAACCTAATGGGTCACACATAAGAGTGACTCGGAGAATCTGTAAAATAGTTTGGACGGAGATCCGATATCTGGAGAGCAATAGGATTAAATGGATCCCGATGAGATTGGGATATGTCTCGATGAGATCGCAACATCGACATTGTTGAAAATCGTCTCCGGCGATTTTTCGATGCCGAGGGCCCGATAGGCCGATAGAACCGACCCCAGTTTAACTGGACCTCTTCAGCAAATATATATATATTAATTAATTATATTATATATATATGTAGATTTGATTGGAAGCCTTAAGGAGATGACTAAGTCACATTTGACCAAGTCAAAACAATCATTAAGTTGATTTGTTTATTGCTTTCTTCCTCATCAACGTGGATGAGACTCCACCAAGCATTTCTAATGTCTTTTAAGAGTGTTAAGAGACATATAAAAGCTAAAATTGATGAGTTAGTCGGGATTGAGGTTGGAAGCACCGAAATCTTAAGTGTTAAGATATAGAAAATTGGATTTTCTATTCCTCTTCCAACAACTTCATAGCTTCTCTTCTCCAAGGTTTTCTCCTAGTCATTTCACTTGCTCTCCAAGATCAAGGTTAGTGCTAGCACACTCTTTACCTTATTCTAGCTATTCCTGGGTCAAAGGGTTTGTCCGGTTAGGTTTTCAGACCTCTGCGTGGATCTGAGTTAGAGACGGTCTCTTTTGGTCGTTATAGTTTGACTAGTTATACATACACATGGATCCTGGCTTTTGGGAATGTCCCGGGACTCAATTTTTTAAATTCAGCACTGTGTTCATGTGATGAACACCCTGGGATTTTCCTACAGTGGTATCAGAGCCGCTTGTGTTGTATAAACAGTCGAAATGATAACTAGGTCGGAGTTCCTTTGTGAATTGAGCTGTGTAGCATGCTGACTGTGTGCAATTTCGAACCAGTGTAGAATTAGGGTTTTCGAAATTTTCTTGCATAGACCTGCTCATAAGATGTTTCTGAATGTGTCTATAAAAGGAAAAAATTTATCGATGTCGTTTGATATGTTTTTGCTATTTAATTCCCTCAAGTTTGGATGCTGTCTTGTTGAGCGTTTCTGAAACAGGTATGCTTATAAATTCGAGAATAAATTCTAGAAAAAATTTTTCGGATTGGTTTTCACCGACATGTCCCTAAGATGTTTTTGAATGTCTCTGTGGATGGAAAAATGTTTTCAAGGTGATTTACTATTTATTTCCGAATTTCTTGTATGCTGCTGGGAATGTCTGTGTTGAAAAACACAGATTCTGGTTCAGCTAGATTGCTGAGGTTAAATGAGTTTTTGTGGGAAATAAATCCTGGAAAAATTCATGGGGCATGTTAGGAACATGTTTTAACCTCTGTAATTTTCTCAGCATTTATTGAAACTGTTTCAATGATCATTTTGAGCAAAAGGCAGAGCTTGGCAGTTTTGAGAAACATGCTGGGGCTGTTTTGTTTGAAATGATTGCTTGTGTTATTTTCGGTTCCAATGCCTTGAATCATTTTTATAGTGATTAAAAATGTGTTATATTGATGTGACATGCATCCCAAAATGAAATTCTTGAAATTGGGTTTCCAATAATTTTCGGATGGTGAATAGGTTACTTTAGCGTCTTATTAGCTTATTCTATTATCTTGCTTATTTTGGCGTCGCAATTTTGTGACTGACTAGTGCGGAGTAATCTTGATAATGTGTGACTATCTAGAGCTATTTAGTATGATTATTTGGTGTCCTTGAATTATGTGGAAATCTAGTGATTAATGGTGGATTAATCGGTTTCAAGGTTTTCATATATAGTTTGACTATATGGCATGCATGTTTCAATGAAAATGTTTCATTAGCACATTAATATAAAGGATAATATACTTGGTATATGGTATTGTGAATTGAAAATGCTGGATTGAAAATTAGCCGACTAGATAGCAAATTTCCTTGTGTAAAGCGACTTATGCAGGTTGATAAGTCGACTTACATGTATGCGAAGTCGTATAAGTCGAACTTGTACCTTTGGTATAAGGCAACTTGTAGATGCTGCAGACATAAATCGACTTGTATCGAGAATAAGTCGACTTGTATCGAGTGAGGTGGGATGATGGATGATTTTGGTATGAATTCAATATGATTGATATAATGCCTAAATCAGTCCATATAGTCAAGTGACTATGATCTATAGCTTGGATGAGATCGAGAAAGATGAGACCTAAATCCTCACTTAAAATATGAAAACTAACGCCTTCCATTAATATGGTAAGAACCGAGTTCTTATAGGGTTGGGTTGTTGAGCTAACCTCAAGCTCACTCTATCTGAATATGTTCAAACCATGAAAATGTGATTTTCGGATTAATGGGTCGGTTTTCCTAGAAGCGTTGATTTGTTGAGCTAACCTCGAGGTCAGCGTGGATGAGGCGACATTGGGTAGTGTACATCGGATGTAAGCGCATCAAGTGTTGATAACCCAATGTATGTGCATATATCAACCTATTGATAGCACGGCGATAGTTGCATTAGTGATGCAATTGGTATGACCGATACTACCGATTGACCTAAGGTGGCTTGTTGGGCTAACCCCGAGGTCATTCTTAGCAATGTCGGATATCGACCCACTAGGTCATTGTGCCATTTTGTTTCTTGGATTCATGATGAGGGTTATGGATTCTATTGAAACTAGTAGGAGCCATATGTATGTCATTTAAGTCCTTATGATCATACATTTAATTCTATTCTAACTTTCTTTCTCTCTACATGTTTAGGTTGGTTGAAGATGTCGACCGGTGTGAATCTTCGCATACTAATGGACTCAAACAAATTAAGCTGGACCAAATTTTATTGATTGGTCGTGAAATCGAGAATTGTTCTCAGATCGAGGATCTAGGATATATCCTTGATTTTCCGCTTCGGATCCACTTCTTAAAAGAGCTTACGATGATGATCGGAAGGCGTATCGTAAGCATCTAAAAGGCGGTGACATAGCCACGCATTATGCTTGCATCGATGTCACACGAGTGCGAAGCAACACGAGTCTATGGATGCTCACACGATAGTGTTTCATCTCGAGAGTTGTTTGATGAGCAAGCTCGGTCGAGCAGTTCGAGACCTCGAGGTTGCTCTTTACAGCGAAAATGACTCTGGTTCATCTGCGATGCAATATGCATTGAAGATGAATGGCTATATTGAGAGGTTGGCTGTCTTAGGTTTTGTGATGGATTGTGAGTTAAGTATAGACTTGATTCTTGTTGGCTTGTCGAGATAGTTATTCACGATTCGTGTTGAACTATCGGATGAACCAAATATCCACCACAATTCCCGAGCTGATCAATCGCTTTCGAGCAATGAAACAATTTGTCAAGCAAGATAGCAAGTGTTCTATTGGTGGATTCTTCTTCCTCTGGTTCCAAGAAAAGCAGAAGAAGAAGAAGGGTAAGAAACCAAGGAAAATCCAAGGAAGCACTGACCAAAGGCAAGAAGAAGACCAAAGAGATCGCACCAAAAGGTACCGCTTCCATTGCGGTAAGATTGGTCATTGGGGCGTATCGCAAAGTCTATCTGGAAGAAGCTGAAGCGAAGAAGGCATCGGATGCCTCGACTTCTTCGGTATGTTTGTCATTGAGGTTATCTTGTTTCGATCATAACATATGGGTATTAGATACGGTTGTGGCTCACACATATGCAATGATATCACAGGGCTTCGAGGGACGATGGCGACTCATAAAGGGAGAAATGGACTGCGTGTTGGTAATGGAGCAAGAGTTCTTTGCATTAGCCGTAGGGACTTATGTTTTGACACTCCCGTGGGCTTGTATTAACTTGGATGATTGTTATTTTGTACCGTGTTAACAAAGAACATATTATACATTTCTTGTTTAAATAAATTTGGTTTCCATTTGTCTTTTGGTAACAATGGTTGTTCTATTAGCTCAAATGGAATGCTTTATGGTCTTGGTACATTATGCAACGGTATTTACATATTAGATATGTCACATCTGGTTATGAATGTCAATGACGCAAAAGACATAAAGAGATAATTTAAAATCAACTTACTTATGGCATTGTTGCCTTGGCCATATAAATGAGAGGCGCATCGCTAAGCTCCATAAGAATGGAAGTTTAGGGTCATTCGATTATGAATCTTATGACACATGTGAATCTTGTTTATTAGGCAAGATGACTAAGTTACCTTTTAAGGAAAAGGGTGAGCAAGCATTTGGATTATTAGATCTAATACATTCGGATGTATGTGGTCCGATGTCCATCCATGCGAAATGGTTGTTGTTACTTCATTACCTTTATCGATGATTATTCTCGATATGGGTATACTGTATCTAATGAGATACAAATCTGAAGCGTTTGAAAAGTTCAAACAATTCAAATGAAGTAGAAAAACAACTTGGTAAAAGTATCAAAACATTACGATCCGATCGTGGTGGTGAATACTTAGACCAAGAGTTTTTGGATTATCTCAGAGATAATGGGATTTTATCTCAGTGGACTCCTCCTTACACACCACAGCATAATGGTGTGGCAGAAAGGAAAATCGAACCTTGTTGGACATGAGTACGATCTATGATGGGCTTTACGATTACAAAAATCCTTTTGGGGTATGCACTTGAGGCAATTTGTTTACTTGTTAAGCGAGTTCCATCAAAGCAGTTGATGTTACTCCATATGAGATGTGGACTAACAAAAACCTTATCTTTCTTATTTGAAATTATGGGGTTGTCACCTTATGTGAAGCGGACAAAGTCGGATAAGCTTGAAGCAAAATCGACAAGTGTTTGTTCGTAGGATATCCTAAAGAAACAAGAGGATATCAATTCTACCTTCTTTGAGGAACAAAGGTGTTTGTTTCAACGCATCTTGTCTTTTAGAGAAAGAGTTTCTTTTAAAGAGGGCGGTGGGAGCAAAGTTGAACTTGAAGAAGTTCAAGATGCTCGGACGGAGCAGATCAACTTCAGAACTCAAAGCGTAACTCATACGATGAGGTAGCATTCAACCTTCTACTTCACACGAAATTCGTGGGTCAAGTAGGATACGCTCTGTTCTAGAGATATGGATTTCGTAAGTGAACAGAATGACGTATTGCTCATGAGGATGATGAGCCTCGACCTATGAAGAGGTTACGAAGAGTTGAGTCGAAAAATGGCTTCGTGCCATGAAATCGAAATGGATTCCATGTATGAAAACCAGGTATGGACTTTGGTTGATGCACCAAGGATAAAATCTATAGGGTGCAAATGGGTTTTCAAGAAGAAAACCGACATGGATGGTAATGTGATTACCTATAAAGCGAGGCTTGTGGCTAAAGGCTTTCGTCAAAGACAAGGAGTTGACTATGACGAGACCTTGATCGATAACAATGCTTAAATCCATTAGGATACTCCTAGCCATTGCGCTCATTATGATTATGAGATATGGCAAATGGATGTGAAAACGACTTTCTAAATGAAAATCGGTGAGGATGTGTACATGACACAACTTTGAGGGCTTCATTTCCGATGGCAAAAAGGTATGCAAGCTTGAAATCCATTTATGGATTGAAGCAAGCATCCGGAGTTGGAATATCCGTTTGATTAGACAATCAAAGAGTTTGGTTTCTCACAAAATCCGGATGAACACTTGTGTACAAGAAGGTTAATGGAGCTGCAATCGTATTCCTTGTGTTATATGTAGATGACATATTGTTACTAGGAAGCGATGTCTCTATCTTCTTGATCTGTAAAATTTGGTTGTCGAACAATTTGCCATGAAAGACCTTGGAGAAGCAACTTATATCCTTGGGATAAAGATTTATAGAGATAGATCGAAGAGGTTGCTTGGTCTTTCACGGTCAGCGTACATAGACAAGGTGGTAAAGAGGTTTAGCATGGAGCAATCCAAGAGAGGTTTCTTCCCATTGCTCATGGGATAACACTCTCGAAGTCTATGTGTCCTCGGACACGGGATGAGAGGATGCGTATGAATATGATCCGTGTCGTCTGCGGTGGGATCTATTATATACGTAATGCTATGTCTGAGACCCGATGTATCATATGCTCTAAGTGTTACGAGAAGATACCAATCGGATCTGGTGAAGGTCATTTGGGTGGTATCGAGAATATCTAAAGTACTTACGAAGAACTAAGGATGTTTTCTTGATATATGGAGATGGAAATTTCAAGTGGCGGGCATCTGGATGCGATTTTCAATCGATAAGGGCGATTCAAAGTCCCGATCAGGTTATGTTTTCACATTGAGCGGCGGAGCGATCGGTTGGAAGAGTTCCAAGCAGGAGGCATCTGCGATTCAACGATCGAGGCAAAGTACATTGTCGCATCGAGCAGCAAAAAAAGCCGTTTGGATCGAAGTTCATTCTTGAACTTGGTGTGGTTCCTAGTTGTGATGGACCCATACGGTTGTATTGTGACAACAATGGAGCTATTCTTGAGCAAAGGAACCAAGGTCTCATCAGTGATCGAAACACGTACTCGCCGATATCATTTGATTCGGAGATCATTGCTCGGTGATGTCACGATAGAAAATTCCTGAGAGCGAATATTGCTGATCCGTTGACAAAGCCATTGTCACGGAAGAATTTTGATTCTCATGTACTCGCTTATGGTATTAGATACCAAGGCGATTGGCCTTAGGTCAGTGGGAGATTTGTAAGTGTAAGTCGACTTGTACCATGTGTAAAGGCGACTTGTGCTTCTTCGATCTTGATAAGTTGACTTGTCCACTCGTGTAAGTCGACTTATATGTGTCTGATACCATAAGATTGTTAGAGTAGTGCCACAAAGGCAATCCCTTTAGCGCGTTTTGTTCATAGTCATATGCAATTTGCATGAATAAATAAAGCAAGGCATATTTCATTTATTTGATGTTCATTTTATTATGAATTGATTGTGATCTTTAATCAAATTTATGAAGTCCATGATATATGACATAGCATGAAGGAAATTATGATGCGATCATACTACTGAGATTCCTATCATGTGCAATTATATCGATATCTAAATTATCCTAGTCATAGGATTAATGAGGCTGGACATCGTTAATCCGGATAGACTAGCACATGTCAAACTCCTTGATTGGATCAGCGGTGGATCTCGAAAGCGTAAATATTGAGATATTTAGATTTGACATGTGGATGCTTACTAGTGGTAGTAAGTACATTGGATGACCTGCCATGAGATCATCACATGGATGTCTATACAAATGTCGGTGATAATCTCATCATAATGATGGTGCAGTATCCTTAGACTTGAGGTACTCGAGGATATCTTGGTCTTGATTACGTGCTTTGACTCCATTCCTTGTTGCCTTCGAGGTCGCTCATAGGGTGGTGATTGGGTGCAGTTTGAGGTATTGAAGGTAATTGAGTAGCCAATAGAGGATTCACCACTTACGTGATAGCGGAAGAGATACCGTGGCCTCTTATCGGGATCATTACTTGGAAGTCTCTGGCGGAAGCACACATGTTTCATGAAGAGGGTCTTCATGGACATATCAAGTAATGAGTCCTAGGGCGAGAACGATTACACTTGGACTAGATTTGATCGATCGGTCTAGTAAGAGTTGACACATTGCCCATACTCAAACCAAGTGAGGTATAGCATGGTGAAAGGACGAATTACGGTAATTGTCTATGGAAGGGTTAGTGATATGGTTTCATTAGTCAAACCAATTACTTTCCGGTCAATTGGAGGTCGTGATGTGTTGCTAGATACCGCTCATGACTTGCTCGATTAAGTGTTAATCTAAGTGGCCAACATAGCAGGAACCTAATGGGTCACAGCATAAAGTGACTCGGAGAATCTGTAAAATAGTTTGAACGGAGATCCGATATCTGGAGAGCAATAGGATTAAATGGATCCCGATGAGATTGGGATATGTCTCGATGAGATCATAACATCGACATTCTGAAAATGGTCTCCAATGATTTTTCGATGCAAGGGGCATTGGTAGGTAGGAATGAAACCCGGTTTATTGGACCTCTTGACAAATATATATATATTAATTAATTAATTGAAAATTAATTAATTATATTATATATATATGTAGATTTGGTGGAAGCCTTAAGGAGATGACTAAGTCACATTTGACCAAGTCAAAACAATCATTAAGTTGATTTGTTTATTGCTTTCTTCCTCATCAGCGTGGATGAGACTCCACCAAGCATTTTCTAATGTCTTTTAAGAGTGTTAAGAGACATATAAAAGCTAAGAATTGATGAGTTAGTCGGGATTGAGGTTGGAAGCACCGAAATCTTAAGTGTTAAGATATAGAAAATTGGATTTTCTATTCCTCTTCCAACAAGTTCACATGACTTCTCTTCTCCAAGGTTTTCTCTAGTCATTTCACTTGCTTTCCAAGATCAAGGTTAGTGCTAGCACACTCTTTACCTTGTTCTAGCTATTCCCGGTCAAAGGGTTTGTCCCGTTAGGTTTCCGACCTCTGCGTGGATACTGATTAGAGACGGTCTCCTTTGGTCGTTATAGTTTGACTAGTTATACATACACATGGATTACGGCTTTCGGGAATGTCCGGGACTCAATTTTTAAATTCCGCCTGTGTTCATGTGATGAACACCACAGGATTTTCCTACACAATATAAATTGCTTTGCCGCCCCTTTAGCTTCCTCCGTCGTCGACCTTTGTGAATGCCCAAGACAAAATAAAAAGCTTCCTCATCTGGTATCGCCATGATCTTTGACTATTTCTCTCCAAGTTCCAAAGCTTTCTTCTTATTTCTTGCTACTACCGTCACTCCCCTTCTCAAAGTTGCCGTAGTCGTCCTTTTGCTCCTAGGTTTTTGTTATTCCTTAAACATGTGGGCCCTCTCTTGTTTTTAATATATTGCGTTGATGCTAGCCCATTTTCTTGATTGGCTTGTTGATTTTAATATTCGCTGGTCCCTCTTATTTGTCTCTTGGCTGTCCAATTGTCGCCTCTCTCCAAGTTCGCTGCCTTCTGCGTTGCCTCTTGATTTTTAATTTGCTCTTTTGCTGTAGCTAATTAATTGGAAGTTTCAAATTAGCTAATTCCACTCTAAATTGCGTCATTTGTATTTCGTCACCTAGAACATGCAAAGACACAAATTATCGTAGAAACATAAACAAAACATCACAAAAGTCTACCAAAAGAACATGAAACAAAAAGAATTAACATGACAAAAATGCAAGTTATCAGATGGCTAATGTCAAAAGGGTAAGCTTCATCAGATGATTTAAAACTGTATAATCTTGAAGCAAACTTTTCATTGGTAGCTTCTGATGGATGAAGAGCATCCCACCAAAATGGGTTGCCTTTGTCAGTGGTGTTTGTAGAGGAATGCAAGCTGCTATTCCTGGAATCACTTCACAACACGAGGCATTTGTGACCTTAAATCCTAAAAACAAAAAGCTTTCAGTAATCATATAATCTGTTAGAGCTTGGAAGAAGAGCAAACTGTTTCTGTACCAGAGAACAAGCTTGAATATATCTTACAGGCATCGAGATAGATGAAGTTGGCATTGGCTAGAGCTTTGTTGAGCTTATCTACTAAGGGACGAAGTTTGTTGTTAAATATCTGCAGACTGTTGTTAACCTCATCCATATATGAAGATTCGTTCATGCTGGTCGATTTTTGGACAACCAGTGGAGCGTAGTCTAGAGGACCGATTCCGATCAAGGCTATCTTCCTCGCTGAAAGATCGTGCAATGTCTAGTTTCAACAAAGAACCATTGACAGTAGCAAGTCATATTAGTTTTAAGGATGGCAAGAAAGGAAGGTTGTGAACTTAATTATGTTCATGGAGTTAGGATGACGGTAGTAAGTCATATTAGTATTAAGGATGGCAAGAAACGAAGGTTGTGAACTTAATTATGTTCATGGCGGAGGGATATCAAGTGTGAGCAGGAATCCATGTTGGAAAGAGATGAAATTATTGTATATTTCATCACTAGGCCTATAATATAGATCTCTTATAAAAATGGGCTCTCTTGATCCAACAAGTGATATCAAAGCTGATGGTTCGACAAGGGACAAATATAGAAATAGTAATCAAATCTCATGGTTGTCTCCCCACGAAAAAGAGCAAAGAGACTCCTGATGGACTCAAACTAGTGGAGTAGAAGGGTCCTTAATGACGCCTTATACTTAAGCTACTAAAACAAAGGCTTTCGGTCAAGAGAAAGTCCAGATCCAATGTGAAAATTCACACTTGAAGAGGAGATCGTTGAAATGTTAAGTGTGAGTAGGAATCTTACATTAAAAAGAGATGAAATTAGTGAAGGACAGTGGAAATGACCCATAAATCTAATGGCTTAAGGTTTTGGGTTGCAGCGTCGTATCAAAACTCACAAGTATTTTTCATCACTAGGCTCATGATGAATATCTCCCATACATGATACTCTTAGAGTATCTCATATTGACTAAATATGAAAATGTTAAAGTGTTTATAAGTGGTAAGGGTCAACTATCCAAACAACTAGTTCTAGTTATTTGGACAATAGTTGACCCAAGCCCAATTCTTGATAGTGAACTCTACACTCTACCCATATTAAAAATTCAATATGACATCAGAGCATATTTGGTCCGGATTATTAATTTCCCGATTGTTCGTTTGGATGTCCAATCCCAGTGATCCGGTCCGGTTACCACTGCGTATATTTCAAGTGACAACTGGATATTCAGCCCCAGTTGCACTTGAAGGGAAGTGTTAGAATGTCCTATATTGACTAGACATGAAAATGTTAAAGGATTTATAAGTGGTAAGGATCAACTATCCGAATAACTAGTTTTAGTTATTTAGACAATGATTGATCCAACCCTAATTCTTATTAGTGAACTCTACATTCTGCCCAAATTGAAAATTTAATATGCACATTGATAAGAAATAGATCAGAATTTTGTTACAATTCAAGTTAGCATCTGTAACATTACAACGGCAAAGAACCAGGTCGGACTAAGGCTTATAAATTAATCAAGCTTCAAGAAAGTAGATTGGAGCTCAAAGCATAAATTTGAGGGAATAAAAACTCAAGTTTATGTCAGATTAATCGAGGTTTAGTCTGATCGAGCTTGTTATGTCTAATCTTGAAATTCAACTCGAATCTAGATTTTTTTTGTATTAGGTTTAAGTCTAAGAAAGATACTCTCGACGTTGAAACTCAACCCAATTCTAAAAATTCTTTTTATATTAAACTTGAGTTCGAACTTGAGTTACGTCAAATCAAGATTTGTCTATTAACTTAACCTCTTTTTGTCAAACCACACAAAAAACTTGCATTTTTGTGTGGTTTAATTAAACCCTTATTTTTACCACTAAAAACCAAAATTCAAATTTTCCAAATAGGCTTGGCAAGAAGTGGTTCAAATTCAATCCGAGCAATAATGTCGTTTTAGTATTCACGTTTAAGAAAGTTAAATGAAACAACATTATTTTTAAGGAGGGAGTTTGGTCTATTCAAACTGTCTAAAACAAAGTTATTTTAACTTTTACTTTTAAGAAAATTAAACCAAGATGACTTGAAGAAAGAGTTTGACTGGAGTCCCTCAAGTCCGAGTTTGGTCTGAAGCTGACCTCAGTTTCAAATCATATACCTGATTAAAAGTACAGATGGAAACAAGTGTTGAGTATGCATACCCGTAATTATAGTTCATATTCTTGAATGAGGACTGAGCATATTGTTCAGGAGTGTATTTTTTGCTTGTAGAGTAAAACTTTGGCTTGAAGTTGTTGTTCACGTAATCATTATCACCCATTGCAACATAATACAAGCACTTGCTCAGGTGATCTTTAGCTGCTGATGAATTTCCACTTGCTAGGACTTCACCAATTCTTGAAACTGTTCTCTGATGATGTTGAAGCTAATGATTGTCCTAATGATTTTATTTGGATAGATCGGTGAATTTTAACTTCTTTATTTATGGATTAAAATTATTGTTTTACATGCATTATAATAAGAAAATATATATTTGGTAACAATTAAATAATTTATATTTATTTATATAATTAAAAAAAGATATTGACTTATAATGTGAACAAAATTGTAAATAAGTTAAGTTTAAACTTGAAAATGATATTTATTTTCATAATTATACTGAATAAAAATTTAAATCTATTAAAAATTAATAGTCTTAAATATTAATGTTAGCAAGTTTAATGCATCTCTATTCCGAACCAAAACGTAAAACGCAGAGCAAAACACGGCACAAGACCAAGCTAAAACGACGCAGCAGAAAGAAGCCAGAATGAGTAAAACATGCAGCAGATAAAAACACACAGCAAAGAAGAAAACGCAGAAGAATAAAACACGCAACAGCAGTGTCGAATGGATTCGTGACTGGAAGAGATAAGCTTTATCTCCATCTAATCTCTTCAAAATAGAAGAGATAAGCCCAAAAAATCATCCAAAGATAAGATCCAGCTATGTGCGGATCTTTGGATGATTTTCAAAATATATGGTTTTCAAATTTCCTGCAAATCAAAAGGAAAGTAAGACGATGGACCGATGAAATGTTCAAAAATGGTTGGTCCCTTCACAATTTCCCGAAGTTGGCATTACATGGCTCTAAATACACCAAAAAAGTTTCAGAATCTTACTGCTCAAAAGAGATGGAGTGAAATGGCAGTAATACATTCTTCCTATCAATCCCAAATTTATTTGGCAATGCTTCTAAACTGGAATTAATTGAAATTAGTGACAATAACTTTGTTGTTTCATTGGAAGTGTTTTATCTATGGAGGAAATTTTTTTAACTGGTTCCATTCCCTACGAACTTGGAATGTTATCCAACTTGCTGGCATTATATTTAGACATAAAGTCATAAACAGGTTGTCTGGCCAAGTTCCATTTTTCATAAGCAGCCTCAGTCATTTTGTACCTACCTAACGGTATCAAGTTTCCTTCTTCATTCTTCTCTCAATGTAACTTCTAAACAAGCACTCCACAACTCCATGCACAAAAATGGCAGCTTCATCGTATTTCAGCAACAGCAATGGTTGTAATATAGTTTTATTTTGATTGATTCGTGAAATTTAGCTTTTGATTATAGACTGCCTTCAAATATTAAAAAAGAGCTATAAATATTTTTAATTATTTTATTTAGAATAAAGAATTTAAATTTTAATTCTTGTCCAAGATTTTTAAGAGAAAAATTATTTTAGCCAATACTTGAGTTGACTAGAATTGAATGGTCGTCACCATCGTATCAATTCTCCTAATCATGATTGCATATACCAAAAGTCTAAAACATGGTCGACAAAGTAAATGCGTTGTCTAGAAAATTATTAGGACAAGACTTCTTCACATAGATTTGAATAGACTAGAATTCCATTCTTATAAATCATGATGAGGAGAATTGATAAGATTTGACTTGACTAGATTCCATTCTTATAAATCATGAGTAACGACATATCAATTTTAGTCCCGGCTAGGCTCGAAGTTGAATCGGGCAAAGATCATATAGCTCAAGTTGATTGAATTTGATGGTTTAGCTTATTTAAACTTAAATAATTTAATTAAAATTAAGCTTAATCATATTGATTAAATTAAGTTAAACACAAAAATTTTAAGCAATTTTATTTTATATGTAGAAGAAATTTGAGATTCAGACTCAGATTGGACTATGAAATCTAAGCTTGAATTTAGAGGCAATTGTCAAGCTTAATAATCTTCATGATTTCATGAATTATCAAATCTGAGGCCTGCAATTATGGCAACCGCATCTGATTTCAACAACAGCTATAGTTGTACAGAGACAGCACTAGTTGAAGATTGTTAATTGAGTACTTTGCATCTTCTGGAGTAAACTTCAATACTGCTAATGATTTTATTTGAAATGTTTGGTGGAAGTTAGCTTCTACTTATGCCTCCTTATCTTAAGAGTAAAAGTAAACCCTTAAGAACACGATTATTTTATTTTGTACTATGTTTCAAAATGGGTAGAAGCAATTGTTTCTCCGACTAATGATGCAGGTGTTGTTACGAGATTTCTCAAGCAAAATATTTTCACAAGGTTCGGAACTCCGAGAGCCATCATCAGTGATCAAGGGACACATTTTTGCAACAAATAATTTGCTAATCTCGTTGCCAACTATGGAGTCCGATACAAGTTAGCACTTGCTTATCATCCACAAGCAAATGGCCAAGCCGAGGTTTCAAATAGGCAATTGAAGCAAATTCTCGAGAAAACAGTTGATGCCTCACCAAAGACATGGTCAATTAAGCTAGATGATAGCTTATGGGCTTTCCGAACGACATACAAAACTCCGATAGGGTGTTCGCCTTATCAATTAGTATTCAGAAAGGCTTGCTATCTCCCGGTAGAGCTGGAACATAAAGCATTTTGGGCCACAAAGCAATTAAATCTTGACCCAATTCTAGCCGGTAAACAACGTCTTCTTCAACTAGAGCAACTTGAAGAATTTCGTCTTAATGCATATGAGAATGCACGAATTTACAAGGAAAAGACGAAGAAATGGCACGACCGGCATTTAAGGGAGAAAAATTTCGAACCGGGTCAACTCGTGTTGCTCTACAACTCTAGACTCAATCTCTTTTCGGGAAAATTGAAGTCTCGATGGTCCGGGCCGTTTCGAGTATTGGAAGTTTTCCCACACGGAGCCATTGAAATTTCACCTCTTAATTCTACACATTCATTTAAGGTGAATGGACAACGCTTAAAGTTATATCTAAGAGGCGAAGTCGATAGGGGGACGGCAACCATTCAGCTTATTGAGGCTTGAAGAAGCAAAAACGTCTAGCCAAAGACATTAAAGAAAAGCGGTTCTTGGGAGGCAACCCAAGTTTCACACTTTTGTTGTTTTCATTTATTTTATTTTATTTACTCAAAATTCACGTGCTTTTTGTTTTCATTGCAGGAAATTGGACCTTACGAGCGAATTTTGATGGGAGAAATTACATTTCTGACAAAAATGATCCACGCTCATTACAGGGAAGATCTTTGTGCCTCTTACTCATGACTTCGCATATTGTTGAATTTTGCGGCTGTTTGTGTTTGCGTATAATCTGCAGCATTTCTTAATTCGCATACATTATTGCCGACATTCTTTTTGTCCTCTACTATGCATTTACATGTTTACTTACCCACTTCAAATTGTGCCTGCATACTTTGACATTGAGGACAATGTCCTATCTGAGTTTGGGGGGGTGAGCATCAATTTTTCAAAAATTTTCCAAAAACAAAAAAACAAAACAAAACAAAAACAAAACAAAAATTCATCAATTGTTCAAAAGTTTTCAAAAAAAAATGTCATTTTCTTGCATAGTTAAACCTCATTAAGAAATTTTGATCTTTAAAGGTTTTGATTTTGGCCTTACTTTTGAGAAATTGAGAATTGTTTGGAACCTAATTGGATTTATCTTTAGAAGGTTTGTGGATAGAATGTTCCGGATTAGTGATCGATTTCTAATTGTTTAATCATACTCATATTCTTTGATTTGAGTTTTCTCATCCATTTTATTTGAGTTATGATTATCCATTAAATTTTTAGGCAAGTTGGAACTTAGTGAGATCTCGCCAATCCTAGAACAAGTTCTCTAGACCTATCGAGGTGAAATGTTAGCATAAATTTGATAAGGAAGTGATTAAGGCATTTTCTTTGAATTATTAACCACATTCCTATTTTTGACTTAAAATAACCCTATATTCCCGTTGGAGCCAAGTTGAACCTAAGTAATATCCCCATTTCTTTAACACCCTCATTTAACCAAGCCATAAGCCAAGCATTCCTTACCTTTCATGTGGAAATGATTATTTAGGAGTAGGTTATGTGGGGGGTTTGAAAAAAAAACGAAAAAAAAAAAAAAAAGAGAAAAAAAAAAAAAGCAAGCAAGTGAGGATTTTGCAAGTTATCGCCCCTAGTATACAAGAAACTGAGTTTGGGGGAGAGTCAGTTATTTGAAAATTCATTGAAATTAAGTTAAGTCTTGTAATAATTATCGTTTTAATAATATGTCGTCATATTTGAGTTTTGTCATTTTTGTTTCCACGGTTTTACTTGCTCTTTAAAAAAAAAGTCCCTTACATTTTTTTTACGTCTTGAATAATTGTTTCCATTTCATTTGAGCTTTTATTTTCCTTTTCTTTGGTCTAAGCCAAGTTTAAACCCCAACGACCCCATTACAACCCTAATAAGACCTTTTGATCCTTTGAAAATGAGTACTAAAAATTAGTGGAGATGGGATGGAGAATTTTGCCTATGAGATTGGTTAATTTGATAATACCTTTAGAGTCTCGTGGGTTGTAAATTGCCTTTGAGTTTATTTGGTTTTTCTCTACTCTTGTAAGTTGGTTGGTTTTTAATTAGACTTGAATCAAGGAGTATGTGTTTGAGCGAGCATTGGTATCCTTGCACTATGAAGGTGGGTATGGTTTGATAAGTGGCTAAAGGTAAATTTTAATTGGTTACTGCAATTCTGAAAATTCCAATTGTTGAATGTTCCTTAATCCATTTTGTAAAATTTTTCTTAATCAAAATGCTTAGGGACAAGCAAAAGTCTGAGTTTGGGGGCATTTGTTGAATGCATTTTCTTATTAAATTTCATGGCATTTCCCTTAATTTCTTGATTAATTATTGAGTTATATATATATATTTCTTGCTAAATTGCTTGGTTCGCCTAAATTTACACTTATAATTGTTCATGTTTACTCTGTAAGAATTGTACTTGATTTCTGTTGTAAAGGACTGCAACAACAATTAATCAAAGAACAGTTCAACACCAGTTCAAAACGCAACAGGTCAAAATCAGAGGAGACGGAAAAATAAGGGGGCTGGCTTTTTATGGTTTTAATTGGAAATTAATTAATTGTCTAATATGAGCTAGAGGACACGCAAGAAGCAAGCAAATTAGAAAACAGACGTGAAAGGAAAAAAATTAAATCAAGGGAAGCTAGCGTTGAATGATGGGCGTGAATGAGTAGAATAGCATAAGAGGCAGCTAGAGAAGTGGCGCTGGAAGTTGCAGACAGCTGGATAGAGCAAATTAAATGCAGCAAAGAAAGGACAACATGAAAATCAACATAGAAGACTTACGTATGCTTGGTAGTTTAAAAAGACAACTAAATAACGCACAACAGACAAGAGAATAACAGCTAGAGAGGAGGACAGCTGGAGGCATTAAAGCCAAGAGGGGCGTGGCCAAGGAGCAGGCGTGAGGAGGATAAAATCAAGAGAAAAATCAGCGCAGCAACAAGAGAGGAGAGGCGTGGATAGAAGATTTGCGTGGAGGCTAGGAATTCAATGAGACAAAACATTAGACACAATACAAGAGATGGATCACGCAAACAGCTACAAGGAAGCTTTAAAGATTAATTGTCAAATCAAGCAATTAAACGGAGGTATGTGGGATGTGAACAGCAAAATAAAGCAAGCACAACACATGGAGACGTGCTCATGTAACAGCCAAGAGTAGAATAAATCACATGGGCTGGTCAATTAAATCACGCAGAGGAGTATTTTCAAGGCAGAAATAGTGGAAACAAATTGAAGCATGCACACAGACGCAAATCAAGAGTGCTAAACCAATAAAGACGCAGACATTAGAAGGAAGCAAGAAGACAGCTGAAGCATGCATGAAGAAAAGGACAAAGACCACAAATGATCATTTCAGCTGGAGAAGACGTGGGTGAGCAACAGCAAATTAAAGAAAATCACAAGAAAACTCCACCAAAGGACCCACCACGCATGCAAGATTACAGCCCCAAGTGACCCACAATTTCAGCTATCAACGTGAAAAAGAGAGGCTCCAACTTTCCACTAACGTGACAGCTCCAAGCCCCACCTAAGATTCACTCTTCAAGGATAAAACTCTCCACTCATGCCACTTGGAAAAACTAACGCATATTAAGGCTCCACCAAGTACCTTTTGACAATACTTTCATATTATTCATTAAACCAAAGGGGCTCCATCTTTATTGATTTTTTTATAAAGAACTCTCCACTCACGTTACTTTGGTGGGGATTCTTTTTCTTGACTCACAAAAAAAAAATCCTTTGGCCACTAAGAATTCAAAAACGTTTTGAGAGGGGTCTTAAAAACGCAAATTGATGGGCTATTAACGTTAAAAACACAAAAGGGGGCTGTGAAGTTCAAAGCATTGAGGAGGACTCCAAGACCAAGCAATCAACATTTGTTCTTCCATTCCTTCTATTTATTTCAAAATCATAATGCTTGCTTTTATTATTTTCATTGTTACTACTATTATTATGAGTAACGAATCTTTTCATTCTAGGATTTTAACCGAACCTTTGATGTAATCTCGGTTAATTGGTATTTCTCCGTTTAATTTCTTATGCCCGTTTTTACTTAAAGGTTTGATTATTGTAATCTGTTCTTAATGCTTTTCATAATTTGATCACCTATGAAATTGATTTTCTTAATATTTGTGTAACGTAACATGGAGTAATAGATTTGGAAGAAAATTACGATAAACAGGATCACTTTCGTAGTGATTTGTATGCAGGATCGGGATATCTATCCATCCTAAGTAACCACATTAAGATTGATTTGATAAAGCTATCATCGAATTATCACAATTTACCATAGAAATATAGGAAATTGGTTTGATGATTAGGATTACTAATAATCCGGGAGGGCTTAGTAATTAATGCTGAATCTTAGGTTATCAAACCCGGTATATGAATTAAATCGAAAAAATTTCGACACCGAGGTAAAATCAAGGGGGAAGTTAAATTCCTAAATTTTCATTCCATTGATATTTCTTATATTTTTATTTTGCGTTAATTCTTATTTTTATTTCATTTTTCAAACCACAATCAGTCAATCTTTTCTTTAATATTTATGTTATTAGCTTAAATTAGAAGTTATTACGAGTATTACGTTTTAACTATTTTGGTCTCCGTGGGATCGATATTTTTACTACTTGACGATAGAAACGTGCACTTGCATTTACGATCACCACTTGCAAGAAATATGTTTGGACATAAACAGGTTTTTCATGTCAGGTTCCATTTTTCATAAGCAACCTCAATCATTTTGTACCTTCCTAACGGTATCAAATTTCTCTCTTCAGTCCTCTCTCAAATCCATGCACAGAAATGACTGCTTCATCTTATTTCAGCAACGGCTATGGTTGTTACTAGTGCGGACTGCGGAGACAACTCTAATTGAAGATCGTAAGTTGAATATTTGGCATGTTCGACAGCAACTTGCCCTTCTGAAAAGCTTTGGTTTTTGTTGATTAAGGACAAAGTATCTTAATCCTCCATTATAGTGTTCCTTTAAGAATTGATAAAAACACTTACTAATCCTACTAATCTTGATATGGTTGCTGTGTGGTGCAGAATGACAATGGCATTTGCTTTGTACACACTGTGTTAGACTTTTAGTAAATGCTTTCTGCACCACACAGCAACCATATCAAGATTAGGAGGATTGATATTTATAAGTTCCAGCTTGCAAGACTTTTAGTACAACCTTTTAATCGATAGTATTTATTAGTTCCAACTTGCAAGACTTTTAGTACAACCTTTTAATTGATATTTATTAGTTCCAACTTGCAAGACTTTTAGTACATGCTCTCTGCACCACACAGCAACCATATCAAGATTAGGAGGATTGATATTTATACGGTTGGTAACGGACCTGTATGATAAAGAAAATAATAGGCTTTTCATAAATAAAGTCATTTTTCACATCTACGTATGCATCTTGTCCATTTGGCATACAATTTATCTTGAAAAGATTTATTTTTCATATAGTTCTTCATAGTTAGATATGTATACATTAATTTAAGTTAAAAATTTAAAACTAGATTTTAAATACTAAATAATTTGAGATTTAAACTCAAATTAGACTATAAAACCCGAGCTTGAATTTATAGGCAAATCATCAAGCTTAACAAGCTTCATCATGAATTATCAAATCTTTTGGTTGGATGTTTAGTTGGATGTTAATTAATCGAGCATAATACATTTTCATCGTTTAGAAAGAAGTTTTATAATGGAATGGAATGAGATGGAAGCGGAGGTTTTAATATTACGTTAATTACGTCCTAAATAAAAAATAAAAAGCCAGATTCGGAGATTTAGGATGAAACTTAAACTAATAAATATATACTACCTAATATCTTTCAATAATTTTCGTAATACTAATTATTTTTCTTACTCTAATAACAACTAACACGTTTCTATATATTTATTAGTTTTTTCCTAATACCAATTATTTTCATAATATCATTTATTTATATGATTTTTAAAATGATATTGACTTATAATGTGAATAAAAATTTAAAATTGTAAATAAGTTAAGTTTAAACTTGAAAATGATATTTAGTCCCATAATTATATTGAATTGAATAAAATTTTAAGACTATTAAAAAATTAAGCTAAATTTAATTATACTCGATTTAACTAATATACATACATAGGTATAAGTTTCTCATAGTTATTTCAAATATTGAATAATTCATTAATTTATTATTCAATTATGTATAAAATTCATTACAAAATACGTCAATCACGGTTTTCATTATTGGAGTGATTCCCACGTCACAAGAAAAATCTGCGAATCGAAGTCTTTATTTTGACTATCAATTTTCTAGAAACTAAAAGTATAAAAATCACGGTTTTCATTTTTGGAATGCATTATTGTGTTCGGTCAGTCAACTCTCGACAATGATTTCTCTTGGTCTTGGACAGGTTGAGTGGCTGCAAATTTCCCACCTTATACGTTCTTTGGCAGCAAACATAATAAAAGAAGATATTCATAACTTCAATATTCGCAACTTGAGAAAAGAAAGAAAGAAAGAAAGAGCTCAATCATCACAGTTTAAGCCAAATGAATCTTTATACTAACACCATCCTCTCTTCATTTGCATGTCTGCAACTGATCCTTTTACTATCTTCCAACTTCCAGTGGTGTCAGGCCTATTCTCTGGGAAATGAAACAGACAGGATTGCTTTGCTCCAATTCAGGAATGGGATAACCAGCGACCCTTTTGGAATCTTTAAATCCTGGAATGATTCCACTTCCTTCTGCAACTGGCATGGCATCACATGCGGTCATCGGCATAAACGAGTCATATCCTTGAACATAGCTGAAAAGAATTTGGTTGGAGCTATATCGCCATATATCGGAAATCTAAGTTTTCTCAGGATTTTGGAGCTGAGCAACAACAGTTTTACTGGTGAGATTCCGCAGGAAGTCGGCAACTTGCTTCAGTTGATATACTTAGATCTCGAAAGCAACACTTTAGGAGGAGATATTCCAACTAACTTGTCTCATTGTACGAAGCTCAAGGTTATAAGTTTTTTATACAACAAGCTTGTTGGAAAAATCCCTGAAGGCATTGGTTCTCTTGCGGAGCTACAGTATGTGAACATTGTTCGAAACAACTTAACAGGAAAGTTACCATCTTCACTTGGCAACCTCACATTGCTCAATTTCCTTTATGCTGCATCCAACAATTTGGTGGGGAAGATTCCTGTTGAAATAGGCAAATTGTCAAGCTTAAAAGACTTCCAGATTTCAGTCAATAGTATTTCTGGTACAATTCCCGAAACCCTTTTTAATATTTCCTCACTCAGTTACTTTTCAATTGCTAATAATCAAATTCGTGGGACTATACCATACAACATTGGTTTCAATCTCCCAAATCTCGAATTCTTTGGCATTTCTACAAATAGATTCTATGGATCGATCCCGGAGTCATTTGGCAATGCTTCTAAACTGGAAATTATTGACATTGGTAACAATAACTTTGTTGGACAAGTCCCAGTCACCTTGGGAATTCTAAAAAATCTTCAACAATTAAACCTCGAACACAATAGCCTAGGAAGGAGGTCAACAAATGACTTGGCTTTTTTAACTTCCTTGAAGAACTGTACCAACCTAAACACCCTGGGCCTCAATGCAAATAACTTCGGAGGTGTTTTGCCTTCCTCACTCACTAATTTGTCTTCTCAGCTAAGGTATTTATACCTTGGTATAAATTATTTCACGGGAAGTATTCCTGTAGGACTAAACAAACTAGTCAATCTAAGTGGTTTATCTATGCGAGACAACCATTTAACTGGTTCCATTCCCTCTGAACTTGGAATGTTAACCAACTTGCAAGGACTAGCTTTAGGCAAGAACAGGTTGACCGGTCAGGTTCCATCTTCCATAGGCAACCTTAGTCAATTATTTAGCCTAATCCTATATGGGAATAATTTCGAAGGAAACTTTCCTTCAAGTATTGGAAATTGCCAATCTTTGGTTGAACTCTATGCTTTCAAAATAAGTTCAGTGGAACCATACCCAAGGAGATACTAAGCCTGCCTTCCTTAAGTAAATTGCTCGATTTGTCATGGAACTCCTTAACAGGAAATCTACCAACAAAGTGGGAAATCTAAAGCAATTGAATACATTAGCTATCTCTGCAAACAATCTGTCCGGTGAAATTCCAACAACCATTGGACAATGCCTTAGCATGGTAAAACTTTACATGGATGCAAATTTCTTTCGAGGTTCGATTCCTTCATCTTTGGCTTCCTAAAAGGCCTTCAAGAATTAGATTTGTCACGAAACAACCTTATTGGTGAAATTCCCGAGTTCTACAAAGCTTACAATTTTAAGTTATCTAAACCTTTCTTTCAATGACCTTGAGGAGAGGTTCCAACTAAAGGGGTCTTTACAAATGCAAGTGCGGTATCATTGATCGGAAACAAAAACTTTGTGGTGGTGTTCCTGAACTTTTCTGCCTAAATGTCCCAACAAAACAACAAGAAAATCCATTGCTTTCAAGCTATCAATCATCATTCTGGTCTCATGTAAGTGCCTTCTTGATATTCATCATCTTATTTTGTTTATGGAGGAGAAAATCCAAAAAGAAGTCACCTTCTAGAACTATTTTTGTTGGAAAATTGCTAAATGTTTCCTATAAAGATCTTCATCAAGCAACAAGTGGATTCTCTGAAAGCAATTTAATTGGATTGGGTAGTTTTAGCTCTGTGTATATGGGGTTTCTAGATCAACTGCAAAGACATGTAGCTATTAAAGTCCTCAACCTTCAAAACATGGGAGCTTTGAAGAGCTTTCTTGTTGAATGCAAAACTTTAGGGAACATTCGACATCGGAATCTTGTGAAGATCCTAACATATTGCTCTAGCTTGGATTACAAGGGCAATGAATTTATGGCTCTAGTCTACCAGTTCATGGAAAATGGGAGCTTGGAAAATTGGTTGCATCCAGATCCTGATAAAAGAAGCACAATGAAAAATTTTGACCTTCTTCAAAGGCTAAACATTGCAATTGATGTATCATCTGCCCTACATTATCTCCATGACGAATGTGAAATTTCAATAAGTCATTGTGATTTGAAGCCTAGCAACGTTCTTCTGGACAATGACATGATTGCTCACGTAAGCGATTTTGGTGTGGCAAAGATCATCTCAACCATCAACGACTTTTCACAAAGCCTAACTGGCACTACAAGGATAAAGGGGACGATTGGCTATACAGCTCCAGGTACCAAATTCCTTCCCTTTAATGTTGCTTCAGACTTTATCATGTTCAATTATCACTTTTGTTTATCACATTAGCTAGACAACAAACAAAAAGATCAGCTAATTTGTTACAAATGACCTTTTCATTATTTCATTGATTGTAGAATATGGAATGGGCAAAGTGAGGCATCAAAGAGGAGATATATCTGCTCTGCATCGTAGTCTTAGAAATGTTCTCAGGAAGAAGACCAGTTGATGAAATGTTTAAAGACGGATTGAATCTTAGAGACTTTATTCGCATGGCTATGCCACAAAGACTAGAGCATATAGTAGACCCAGTTCTTCTTGAAATAGAAGCTACAGGAGAAGCAACCTCCAGAAAAAATGATAACAATGCAGTAGAGATCAATATAAACTTGAGCTCCATGAAACCAAAGGTGCAAAATTGCTTACTAGCAATATTTGAAATTGGAGTTACATGTTCATCAAAGTCGCCCAATGATCGAATGAATGCAGGGGATGTCAACAGAAACTACATTTGATCGTAGATGCTTTTATACGCAATTAGGTCTTTAGATGTTGATTAAGTACCAAATATCATGTTACTGCTTTCTTCAACCATGTAGAAGTAAAACTTATTAGCAGTTAAGTCTTAATGCTTTTAAATGTCTACAAAGTATGATCTTATACACGTTAAATTTTAACATGTATGTGACATTTTGAAAATTATAATAAAATTAAGTTTTTACCAATAGTTTTCCAACTGCCAACAACTTTGATAGAAATATTACTCTTTATAGTATCATTAAAGTATCATAACTTGCAAGAGCGACTTCTAAAAACTATTAGCATAGAAAGGGTTTGTCAACCCTTAAATTGCATGTTTGCTTTTATGAATATTTTAGTACCAAATGGAGGAGAATCATAAATAGCAATGCGTACAGCTATGGCATCTTAGTGTTAGAAATATTCTCAAGAAGACAACCGGCTGTTGAAATGTTCAAAAATGGACCAACGCTTCACAATTTAGTGAAGTTGGCATTACCAGGTGGTCTTAACCAAGTTCTGGACAAAGTCTTGTCCACACAATTTCACAAGAAACAGGAACTGTTGCAATGGAAGCAGAAGATAGTAATGACCAAGAAATAGAAGAAACCAGCTTCAGTAAGAACAGAAACTATATGATCTGTGGAATCACCTAGAGACAGAATGATTATTGGAAATGATAATAGACAAAACATTTGATCAAGAAGGCTTTTCTCAGTATATAGACTCCACGGAGGAATATTTGATCATATCCCAATGCCATTTTTTCCCCATATACAAAGGTGATCACCAATTGCAGTTATAATATTTAATTTGCTCTAAATAAACTATCAAATATATGCAATAACTTACAAATCACTTATTCTAAGTTATTTGAAAATAAATTATTTGACAAATTAATAATTTATAATCAAGTGACAAACTCAATCCAACTAATGTTAGCAAGTTTAACATATCTCTATTCCTAACAAACTATTTCCTAAAGTTTTCAAATGGCTTTCAATCTTCTTTATTAAGACTTAAACTATGTTGTCATAACTTCTATATAAATTTGATTGAATTTCTCACACTTCAACAAATCAAACTAAAACCTTGTTTATATCCCATCTCATCTAATTTTATTGCATTAACTTGAATAATTAAGCCAAGGAAATAATGTTGTATGAAAATATTGACATTTAATCTTCTATACTTCACTAGAAAAGGAATCCAATTTATTGATAGTTCCTAGTAGTAAATGGAAAAGAAAAGATAAATAAGGCTTAAAATTAGTGTAACACTTGTAGATTTTAAGATTGACTCTTCAAAACTAAAACCACTTAAAGAAGAATAACATTCATCTTTCTAGAAACCAATTGATATTTACCAAAATACTATAACCAAATTTTATTATTAAAAAATTAAAATTCTTTAATTACAAATTTTCCAAGTACATTAATTAAATGCCAATTTAATTATTATTATAAATGAGACATACAATATAAAGAACATTGTTAAGTAACAAACTTAATCCTTGGATCAAAGAATATAAGATCGTGGCTAAAACAAAGAAGCTACTATTAAACTTAAGGTCAATGATTCTAACCTTAAGTTTGTCACTTCAGGGAGAAAGATACTTTGTCTTCTAAAACTGCAAAATCATAAATTATCAAAAATAACAGTTTCATAATAAGAATACAACTTATTGCACTAAATACACCAGGATAGTTTCAGAGAATGAGTGCTTAAAAGAGATGGAGTGAAATGACAATAATACATAGCTATCACACCTCAAATGCCCACCGCATGCACACTACAAGAGTTTTGGCATAACAGGAACGACCAGCATTGTACCATCTAGGTGCTGAAACAAATAGAGACACGCCATGTGGCCCTTTAGTGCTGCCAACGTGACTCTCAATGAGAACAAAATTTTGAAGCCGCCACATTATCGAAGTTTAGTCCTCCAATGCACGGAAAGCAGCGGTCAGATCCTCGTGTAGTTTCTTAAATTTCGCCACGAGAGCTGGTTCTCCTTCAGCAGGATCCTCAATTTCTGATTTCTGCAATACAAAACAAATAACAGAACTTTTCATTCTCTTTGCTTTCTGTTTTATGGAATACTCCTACAAGCAGTTAACTGCCTACTTACACTAAGCGGTAAAAGTGATCTCCCAATCTATGCTTGATAAGGCTGTACGTAATCTTCTGACCATCCATGTCAGCTGCTTTCTCAACAGCCCGCATATTAATTGCAAACTTGTCAATCAAGGATAGATAATGATTCTAATCAAGCGATTCAATGCACATATCATAGATCAATGTGAATAAACTCTATGTTTAACCAACCAGATCTGTGAACAGATTGAAAGATAAAGGGGAAAAGAAAATGATTAATCCGATGGCTTATTATTAAAGCAGTTTCATTAGACAATAAACCAGAACAAATACCAAATGGAGGCAACAAAATTAAAGCTATAAGACATCATTTTAAGAGCAAGGTGGAGCTCTATACCTGATTAGCCAGATTGTAGAAATGGTAATGTTGCACATCATCTACACAGATTTGTAGAATGGGCAGAACTTGTCATATCTATCGCATGTAGCAAACACAAATGTCCAGAGATATGGATCAATGAACAATGAATTCAATAATTAAAACAACAAAAATCAGAACGAACCCGTTAATCATAGCTTATGGAGTAAATGCATTCTAAGCAAGATAGTTGTTATGAACATATTAGTGGAGCAACCAGCAAAGCCCAAAGTCGCTATTGAGCCTTTTGATCCACAAGGGCCTAAGGAGAAGTTCTCGGCCTCGTGCCAGATCATTGAAGGAAACGGAATGTGCTCTATATATTCGATAGTCTGCTTAGGGTTGGGAGATGAATATTGTTATGCTTGTTGCAGTCCTCTCTCTCACCCTTATGTTCTCTCTGCTTCTCATCTCCTTCTTCTTTTCTATTTACCTTGTAATGCCTATGAATCACACTAAACATCCTTGTTCCATATTTCCTCGGTTGAGCTATCATTAATATACCATTGTTATAATCGGTTCACAACATTGGTGCTTTCATTGAACCTCTGCATAGATGGCGAGTATCAACACCAACCTCCTCTTGCCTCTATTGAAAATAATCTTATTGCTCGTTGATTCAACATCCGCACTCACGCCGAGGTTTCACCACAATCGCTTCTTCTTTAGCGAAACTAAGCTTCTTCTTCAAGAGATCTTGAATGTACTCCCACCTCTTCCACACGACGAACAACCATCCGAGCAACTGCGGGTTTATTGGTTTCACTGTGATCGAAGCGATCGAGATCATTGTTGGCGCCGATGTAGCCCACATGCCAAACCAACCGGACTCTCATGTTGACGAAGCACTTCTTGGTGACTTTGGATGGTTCAAGGCGAACCATTCGAGTTTCAGAGTGAGCAACCAAGCTGCTATGCGTTCTGTACATTTTCGAGTCGATGAATGTTTGATTGCATTGGTGGTTCAGCCAAAGGAAAGCTACGTGAGCGACATGGCCTCACAGGAGCAATGGCGCACGCGCTTCGCAGATGGTTCTCTCATAGCGACACGGATAATTTTGGTGCGATGGCCACTTCCACACTCGGTAGCGGACTTGTGATTAGCGAACATGGTTTTGATCCGGGAGGAAAAGCAGCGTGGACACCTTCTTTGCAGCCCAGTGTTTGCAAAATGCCAAAGAGAATCGACTTTGTTCCCCAGAGATTTCTACATCGATGGCCGCCGAACTGTTCGTGCCAATCATGCTCTCATTCCAATCAATCGAGTTCGGTGTTTCGTTGGTATGAAGCCTCTTCTATTTGTTCTTTTGCAACATTCGAGTTTACTGCTCTTACCCGTTAAACTTGTCGTTTCTTATTTTCTGTTGTGGATGCATCTCGAATTCACCTTATTTGCCTCATCGTCTGAAGTTTTGGGGATTTGAAGGAATTACAGAGGTTATTTATGAGTTCGATTTTACGAGGAGTTGATGCTTTACAAATGCAGACTCCAATGGCATAAGTGCAATGAACCTTTGCAAGACAAGTTTCTCCTTTCTTTGAGGCGAGATTCCTCCGTAGAATGTCACTAAGTCGGTTGAATCCATCGATGAAATTAGGAAGCCAAAACACTCTCGAGGAACAGGATATACCCAAGTTGCGGGTGGCGAGCGAAGCGAAAGTCGCTATTTGCGATTTTGCGAGAACTCAACCAAAGAACACCACATAAACCCATCATCTCACCATCACTCTTGACGACGTAATACTATATTCTTTGGAAGGCGAATCAACTCTTGGATTCTTTGCTTTTCCGACGATAGTTAGCTTATCTCATGGTCCTCCGATTACGCATTCCTTTATTTTAATCTCGCCAAGTATAAGTGGTTGTTTTCTCTGCCGTTCGTAAAGCATGCAATGCATTGCTACTCACCGCTTCTCTATCATGGTCTCATTTGCAACCTTTGGAGCACGTTATTTTCTGAACGTTCCTCTACATGCTAACAATGTTCTCACTTTTGTGGCCATTTTACGTCTCTTTCCAGATCCAATAAGATCCATCCCTAATGTTATTTCAAAGATTACTTGCAAAGGTAGCCTTTTCTCGTATTACGAATTTCTGGCGGCTTTGAGTTGCGGTGCTCTAATCTCCGACAGCAATGAGAACCGGAGGAATGAAGTTGAGAACGTGCTAATTGTTGTGCCATTTAAGAAGGCCGATTGGTTACTATCTCTCGGGACATTTGGTGCAAAACGTGTAAAGTCTCGCATTGTTCTTTATCTTGCATTCCACTACTAGAATTGGATGGAGGAAGCTATATAAAGTTGGGGACTTGTCGGAGAATTCTTTCTCGCAGATTCCGCAAGAAAGTTTGTCTCATTGCAAGTGGTTGCCGGTTTGAAAACACACTGACACTTTGGGCGCAACTACTACACGACTGTTAGCACCCTCAGTACAATTAAACCATTTGATCCTGGGGGCACTTTGCTACAACAATGATTTCTTCCAGGTAGTCATGGATGTTGGATTGGTTCCTTCAAAGAATCGATCGCCTTCTACTTGATCGCACCACTTGACGCCGCAGTTTTACTCGCACCGAGCCCTATCCTCGAGTCTTCTTCTTCCTCAACCTTGCGGACAAGGTTGTCTTGAAGGGAAGGTAATGTTATGAACATATTAGTGGAGCAACCAGCAAAGCCCAAAGTCGCTATTGAGCCTTTTGATCCACAAGGGCCTAAGGAGAAGTTCTCGGCCTCGTGCGGATCATTGAAGGAAGCGGAATGTGCTCTATATATTCGATAGTCTGCTTAGGGTTGGGAGATGAATATTGTTATGCTTGTTGCGATCCTCTCTCTCACCCTTATGTTCTCTCTGCTTCTCATCTCCTTCTTCTTTTCTATTTACCTTGTAATGCCTATGAATCACACTAAACATCCTTGTTCCCTATTTCCTCGGTTGAGCTATCATTAATATACCATTGTTATAATCGGTTCACAACAATAGTCCTCTCCCAAAAGCTTCGCGAGCTCGTGGTAATCTTATCTTGTTCACTAAAGCATCCTTTCCTACAAGTTTGCAATAATTAAAATAGGATGTTATGTCAAGGAACGCCGATCCAATAGATGACATATTACACTTAGTTTCATCAAATATGAAGTAGCAAAGAGGATTGGCTCCCATTTGCTTGGAGAAATCCTTAATTCCTACACCTACGGACAATTTCATTTAGATCATCTTCTCTGTAGGCATTTCACGAGCCTTTGTCCCGATGCTAATAAAATCTGATCAAATTGCTCATAGAAGGTCTCCAAAGCACGCAGCGAGAGTAACAATTCCATAAACACCGGAGCATTGAGTGCGGCGGGAGGAAGGGCACATATAATGAATATTTGGAAACCGGAAGCAGAAATAAGACAAATATGCATTATGAGAGAGTAAAACAAGACATATAAAGTATACTTGAATATGAAATGAGCCGATTCTGAAGAAGCTGTTTCCTCTGGCAAGTTTCTTGTCCAAATTTCGAAAGACCTACAAAATCAAAATGAGAATATGTTATCGGCATATATTAACTTGCCCAATGAAAAGGACTACATCTATCATGGTTAAATTACAATGGCACCGTATCACCATGTTTTCCATTCATAACATCGTAAAAAATGTTCTAGGTTACTGGATAATGCTAAGGGTAGCAGATGTGACGGATCGAGAAATCTCCTACAGGAGGATAAACAGCACCAACAATGGTAACAATGCCGATGCGCTCGCCCACCAAGACATTTGACCTTCCCTAGTTCATAAAACGAGGCTAAACGTGCGCCAAATAAGCGAGGTAACCACTATCTGCAGCATTTCAGCTGTAATAGAAATTAAGACATAGAATCAACAGTTAGCATAAACTAATTTAAGCGTGAAACAACAATAGAAAACTTTTACACCCAATTCAATAATTGCTCATTCACTTGAGTACTGAAACTTAATGAAATAAAACAATAATGTAACATTATATAACATTACTTACACAAGAGCATAACATACGAGACAAAACCATTGGAACACCGATAGAACTCGCAACTATTGCACCAACCCAAAGAGACACAACAATGGACTGAATACGGTTTGTATATTGATTGATCACTAAGGATCAAGAAAAGACAAGGATAATGTACTAGAAATTGAGGTTCTAGCCCCTCTAGCCTTAGGCTCAACTATACGTGAATAACGTAATGCATGATGCTCTCTCCTCACCCTCCCATACTATTTTATTTCTCTGTCAGCTAACTAACTCTCCTCTCTTTAGACAACTTTGCCCACCCTTGTCCTAATTTGACAAAGCTACCCTCCTATGCCCCGGTCTTTCTTCTTTGATAAGTGAACCTAATTTCTGGACTACTATGGGTCGTATCAAACACTTGCACAACACTAACAGATATAGCAAGCTTCTAAGCATGTTTTTCTTATTGCCTATTTCATTAATCAAGTCAATGTTAAATGATCAAAATGGAACTGTCTATTAAAAGTGCAGATAATAGGATAAATTGTAAATAAGCTACATAAGAGAGGAGCAAACCAGTCATCCGGAAATTTCACGAGCGCTTCAGCCCAACGAAGTTGAATCTGCCATCATGCTAACATGGTATCCCATATCTCTGAAATATTTAGCTACGGTGATTCCTGCAAACCACAAATCCACACATCAAATTAAGAAACATCAACTTGCAACGTCTAAGAATTGACATCAAGGAAAATAATCTCAAGCTACTTTCCTGAGCAGTAAATTAGCAGAAATTCATTCATGCATGCATAATACATCATGTTAGTACATGCCACCAGAGAATACTACTATTCAAGCCTTTTCCCAGTCCTAGGTTATATCAACAACCACCATGAATCCACCCACCTATCAGTAAACAAGTTGCTGGGTACTTGTAACACTCAAAAGTAAAGTCCTATTTGTCAGATATTATCTGTTAGCTAACAAAACCTTTCCACAAAAAGGGTACCTGTATAAATTGAAGCCTCACGAGCAGCCACAGGAATGTTAGAAGTGTTGGCCACAACTGTTGTGCGCTTCATCACAGATTCTGCATGGCCATTGGGCATCGTCATTGTCAATTGTGGAAAATCCATGAGCACCTGGAAAACAGATAGGTGAGGATAAGTATCAGGAGTGCTGACAAATAATAACAAACATGAGAGATGCACAAACCTCGGCCATTTCATTTCGTAGCTCACCACAGCCAACATAAACAACTGTATCAGAATTGGAATACTGCAAAAGAAAAGTATAATCCCTTATCAACAAGTCCCAATCATAATGATTCCGCTAAACTGGTACAAGGAATGATAAGTGTCACCTTTGAAAGAGCTTGACTAACGACTGTTTAGCCACATCCAAATGCCCCAGGAATGGCACAAGTTCCACCAAGAAAAGAGGGGAAAAGAGCATCAAGAACACGCTGGAACAAACAAAATCACTAGGAATGTCATTTTCTTAGAACAATGTTCACTGAAGAGCAAGCCAACACAAATATAAGCTAATGTAAAGTACATGTCCGTAAGTAGTGGGGTATCAGTAGCAAGTTTTGAAGCAACACGTCTTGGTGTTCGAACTGGCCATGTCTACACACAACAAATTTGATATATTGAGGTCCAAAAACAACTGTAATGCTCCACAAAACTTATACCAACACAATTTTGTCACACACCTGACGATGGTGAACTTCTTTTTGACACCCGGAAAGTCAAGCTCCAACACTGTATCCTACAAGTATATAAAAATTCAGCCAGTGATTCATTTGAGTATAAAGAAGAAAGATAGCTCAAACTTCATAATAGAAACGGAGCCGTCATTATTCATCAAACAAAGATTACCAGGAACGTGAACTACTGAAAAATTCAATCAAAATGATCTTTCAAAGAATTCAAACTATTAATGAATATTGGCCAGGAGGTGCAATATAAGTGATCTTCCCCTTGGCATCAGGGGGAATTGCGACATGGTGCTGCATTAAACTGTTCTCAAAGATGGTCTGGAATGGCACAAAAGAAATGCAAAAAGTTAGATAACACAAACTACAAACTCATCTCAACACATAAAGATGATACTTCTTCACATAGCTTAGCATTGATAAACGTACCGCATACAAGTTTCCACCAGTCAAAAGATCTCCCTCACCTGTCCCAATCAAATAAATTAGAATTAATTCAAAACACAAAGACAAAGGAAAAGCAAAAACAAAAGTACCTATTTTTTTGGCTGAAATTCCCAGAGTGTATCTTTGTCAAGAGCAGGAAAAGAGACACCATGAGGAATATAGACATCACCAGATCTTTTTGCAATGGTTTTCAGAGGTCTCTATTTTGATAAAACAGAAAGATAAAACAAGCAAATGATTAAATAATGACGTGTTAGGGGAGAATCACATATGACCTCAAAAGTAGTTTCATCTTAACAATCTAAAAAAAAGGAAGAGAAAGTAGTTGAGAAAGATTGATAATTGGAAATATCAAAAAGTATTTCCCACCTAAATAGCATCAAAGATATTCCCCAATATTCCTTGTCCCAACTCCACGGACAAAGGCTGCAAAAGGTACAAAGTTTATAAGCAACAACAGTCGAAGCACCATTGAGAAAGCAGGACAAGGAGTAAAATTACCTTGTGCGTCCGAAGAACAGGGTCATTCACCATCAAACCCGCTGTCTCCTGATACACAGATATCAGAAAGATCACAATGATTCTTTGCACTTCAGGAACTTAAGAATTTCACTCATTTAGAAATGAATAAATAAATAAATGTATAATTTGCATGTTCCACAAACTTCTTTATTCTTCGTGTTCTAATTGTATAAAATGGGCTTAACAATTCATAAATAAGGAACTTCTTATGACTAGATAAAGAAATAAAAAGCAATTGGCAAATCCCTTAGATGAGATGGGAAGGGGAGAGAAGAAAAGGCCTGAAAGTAATTATAGTGACAAGAAACCTTGAATTGTAGCAGAGTCGCCTTCCAATTGGTGAATAATATCCCCTAGTAATTCGTTTTAATGCTTCTTTTACCCTTCTCAGTTTGTGCATCAACTGATACGCTTTAAAACCCTGAAACTCCTGTTGCAAGCAGCTGTGCATAATATCCCGAAACCCTTCCAGTTGAGTAGTACCATTGAAAAAACGGAAGGAAGCTCTTCTAGTCCTTTCCTCAACCCAGCAATGAATGAGCAAGGAGTGGTCTGAAGTCTGGTTTTCCCCAAAATGAACAAAGGATTGGGAAAATTCATTGAGCCATCTCGAGTTCACCAAGCATCTATCTAGCTTCTTTCGGATGAGCATGGCCCTTTGCTGGTTATTAGAAAATGTTGCTACTAATCCCAAATTTCATTCCAAAATGAAACACATTGGTGTAGATTACCACTTTGTACAAGAAAATGTACAAGGTGTCATCATTCATGTTTCTCACATCTCAACCAACGACCAACTTGCCGATGCTCTCACCAAACCGCCTGCTCGGACTTGTTTTCAACTTCTGATTTTCAAGATTGACCTTAGGGTATGTTTGGATGTTGGTGGAGGGATGGAATGGAATGGCTTAAATGACTCAATTATTATTTAGAATTTATTTTGAAACACGATGGAATGACAATTAATGACTTTGAAGTTTATCATTTCACATCCAAAATTTAATATTTTGTGACTCCCAAATTAAAAAAAAGATGGAATAACGTGGTTTGTCTTCAAAATTCTAATTTAATGACAAAATATCCTCAAAAAATTAATGAAATTACAACCCTAATACAAAGAAATACTCTTGCTTACATGTTATTACGTCATATGTATTTCTCCTTCAACTGGCTTCTTCCATGGATGAGCATTTTCCTATACCTCAATGCTATAAATAATAGTTCGTTAATGATGATAAGGTGGATTTTTTTAATGTTTGGAGTGCGATCAAATGAAACTTCGTGTATTTGTGAGACACGAGCTTCATTTTTCAACAATTACGTCAAAATTTAAATTTAAAATATGTCATTAATAAACACAAATTTCAAATGTTCTTGATAAAATTAGCATTGTGAATATTCATAAATTTTAAATATATTATTAATATACATTGCGAAATGTTGAAATAGATTTACAACGTCAAGAATGATTATCGACCATAACAAGACACGTGAATAAATACCTAACGAAGAATACAGTGCGATGAGGGTTAAAGAAAAAGAACAAGAAAGTTGATTGCTTATATAAGAAAATGAGAAAACTATATTCTGAGTATCCTACAATTTGAAATGATTTGGGATTACTACAATAATTTCATGACAACTATGCATATTTTATTACAAGGGTAATTTTGGAAAAAAAAAATATTACAAGTCATTCCATTCCATTCATTTTTAGTATCACTTCCAAACAATGGTCAAAGAAGTCCTCTTATTTTATTTAAACTTCCAAACAATAGAGTGGTCCATTCCATTCCACTCCATTAATTGTCATTACATTCCATTCCATTCCATCCTAAACTTCCAAACATACACTTACTCTTCGACTATCCAACTTGCAGGGGCATGTTAGAGATAATCCTAGTGACTAAGTCCAAGCCCAATATCATGTTTACAATCAAGCAAACTGATTTGCTAAATATCTCATAGGACGTTACTGATATTAATATTGAAAATATTATCTTTACCTAAAATTGTGTAAATTAGTTGAATATGATAGAATTTCTTAAGTTTACGTTGACCATATTTTCTCACAGCCTTGTATATATATTATTGTATCTCATTCACCAAATGTAATGCACAAATTATTCTTCTTAACTTCATACAAACCAATCAGTCTGAAAATTTCACGAAGAGCTCCAGCCCAACAAGAAGTTGAATCTGCCACCATGCTAACATTGTATCCCATATCTCGGAAATATTCAGCTACGATACTAATCCCTACAAACAATCCGTCCACACATCAAATTAAGAAACATCAACTTGTAATCTCTACGAATTGACATCACAGGAAAATAATCTAACCTACTTTCCAAATCCTGATAGAAGAGGCACAAATTAAAGAAGAATTTGACATTCTTCAAAGGCTAAACATTGCAATTGATTTGTCATCCACTTTGTATTATCTCCATGACCAATGGGAATGTTCAATAATTCTTCGCGATTTGAAGCTCAGCAACATTCTTTTAGAGAGTCATAGGATCGTTCATGTAAGCGATTTCGGCCTCGCAAGGATCGTCTCAGCCGTGAACAACATGTCACAAAGCCTAACCAACTCTACATGGATAAAGGGGACCATTGACAATAGCGCGAACTTCTCTCTCTTTATTATACAAGTATTGTAAAAGTAACGTAATGTTCAACTATCACTTCCGTCCATCACATTAGCTAGAGAACAAATAGGAACATCAACTAATTGGCTGCAAATGGCCTTTGCACATAAGTCTTTTACCTTAAATTATAATAGGGATAAATTTTAATTATATAAAATTTAGAAATTATTTTATAATATAAAATATTAATCTAAAATGGTACCTAGTACTAATGAGTACCAATATTATACTTTATCAGTACTAATTTAGTAAAAATTTTATTCACAATTTTGATTTTTAAAAAGTATTCACAATTTTGATTAAAACTTAGTTTCTATATTTATTATTATTATTATTTGTGTTTAATTTATTTTTCAAGCTTTGCCTATTTATTTGTCAAACATTTATATGTTTTAAGTATATAAAATACACATTAATTTAGGTAAAATAAACACTAAAATAAAATTGAGGTGTAATTATTAAGGGCTCATCACGTTTTAGCTTTTAATTTTGATTTAAAATTAAATTAATTTATTTAATTAAAACTTTAATTCTAATTTATAATTTTAGAACATATCCAGTAAATTTAATTTTAATATAATTTTATTATTAAATAAATAATTAATTATTTGAATATTTAATGTTAATTACTAATAAAAATAGAATTAATATTAATTTAATTATTTAAGTTGTGTTAATGCTAAATTTTATAACAAGACCTTCACTAACTATGGTAATGGACCCATCACAGCCCAACTTGGTCCCAGACTACGAAAATGGTGTTATTTTAGATAAAGATTTTTTAAGAAAAGTCATTTTGGGAGGTTTAACTGAAAAACTTTTATTTTGGGGTGGGCAGGGCGGCTTGGACCTTTTGGTCTTGACCCGATTCTCCAAGTTTGAGGTCAGTTTATTGACTTTGTCAAGCTGACCTTGAACGCATCTGCGCTCCGTATCTTTCATACAAGATATACCTTTTAAAAGATATAAGACAAAAATTAATTATATAAATTTTAAGAATTATTTTATAATTTAAAAAGATCTAAAATGATATTGAAGATTAACTAAATTCAGTATTGCATTTATAACATTATTAAAAGTGAAAGTTGATTAAAAATTAATGATTATTTGATCAATATTTTATTTTTATTCTCTAAAACTAAATTTCAATGAAAACAATTAGACTTTTGTTCAATTATTTTCATAGTTGATATTAAATCAACCATAGCATGTAAACCAGACACTGATGTTGTTGATGTTTCACACAGCCAATCGGTTTAGTTGTAGTTTAATAATAATTATTTAAAAGCGTTGATTATCTTGTATATGTTTAGATATAAATGATAAATTCCATGAATAATTGTACACTGTAAATGAAATTATAATAAGATTATAATTATAAAATTTATATTGAATTTATTATTATCTCTAAATTATTCATAGTCATTGTTCTATTAAAATTGGACATTAATAGAACGCAAAAAAGACTAGAAGCGTGTTATGTTTTTCTTATGAAAGAAGTAGTTAATTTCATAGATTAAAGTATAGAAATATTGAAACAAACAAGTGGCGTTTGTTAGAGAACAAATTTGTTGTTGGTTTAATTAATTCAAACATTCCCATTGCTTTAAGAGTCACGTAACAGAGTCTTTAGAAAAATTATTTAAAAAGTTGGTTTAATTAATTCAAACATTCCCATTGCTTTAATTAAAATGATGCTTCTAAATGTTAAAAGAGCCACGTAATAGAGTCTATAGAAAAATTATTATACAAGCGAAGTCGGCTGATCCCCATTCTTAAAGCTCCCTTGGTGCGGTTGGTGCGTTGAAGACTGGAGCAGCTGCGTCTTTTGGAAAACTATTAAAGAAAGACTTACGTAACATAAAGTAATATGAACACGGAAAAGTAATTGAATAAGTTTGGATTTCATATGTTAAAAGCTTTGTATATTTCTATTTTATTGAATCAGAATTTGTTTTTAAGGTTGAGTCCCACCTTGTACGTTCTTTGGCAGCAAACATAATAAAAGAAGACATTCATAACTTCAATATTCGCAAGTTGAAAAAAGAAAGAAAGAAAGAAACAGCTCAATCATCACAGTCTAAGCCAAATGAATCTTTATACGAGCACCATCCTCTCTTCATTTGCATGTCTGCAACTGATCCTTTTAATATCTTCCAACTTCCATTGGTGGCAGGCCAATTCTTTAGGGAATGAAACTGACAAGATTGCTTTGCTCCAATTCAAGAGTGGGATAACCAGCGACCCTTTCGAAATCTTCAACTCCTGGAACGATTCCAATTCCTTCTGCAAATGGTATGGCATCAAATGTGGCATCAACGAGTCACGTCCTTGAAAATAACCAGAAAGAATTTGGTTGGAGCTATACCGCCATATATCGGGAATCTAAGTTTTCTCAGGACTCTGGTGCTGAGAAACAACAGTTTTACGGGTAAGATTCCGCAGGAAGTCGGCAACTTACTTCGGTTGAGATACTTGGTGGAAGACCAAGTCAAAGCCAAATCTGATTTGATACTATCTGTTGTAATCTTCTGGATATACTTCTGCTGTACAAATGATTCGATAGTTTTACTTTCAAACTCAAACTACCTTATCACTTGTAATTGTATATATACAGTACCATCATACTTTAATAAATTATCTATTACTTCTAAACCTTATATGGTATCAGAGCTAATAGACTAGCGTCATTTTTTCGATCCTTCTTATGGCTTTAGCAGCATCTAACACTACTTCTGTCAATGGATCACCTGTTATCACCATCAACACAGCTTCTCAAGCTCCAATGAAGCTCAATTCTGCCAATTACTTAGCCCGGAAAATGCAGTTCAATAGTGTCTTTTTGGGCTATAACCTACTTGGCTACATTGATGGTACAAAGAGCTGTCCACCAGCCACCATCACCACCAACGATGTCCCCGCACCAAACCAGATTATCAGCATTGGATCCAACAGACCAATGATTCTAAATGCTATAATAAGCTCTCTCACACCAACCATTATACCATTTATCTCTCTTCGCCACTACATCAAAAGCCGCATGGGATATACTAGCCAAAACATATGCCCATGCATCTCGAGGCAAACAAAAGCAAGTTAAAGCACAATGAAGAAAATTGTCAAAGGACAAATGATCATTCTTGAATACATGGAGGCTATAAAGGTCAAAGTTGATGAACTTGCCTTTCTCAATGTGCCAATGGACCAAGAAGATGTCACTGACAAGGTTCTTGAAGGCCTTGGTGATGGCTTCGAGGAAGTTGTCCGCACTATCAATAGTAGAGATCGCTTATCTCATATGATGAGTGCGTAGACGACTCATTATTCTTTGAATCTCAACTTCACCAATTTCACAAACCGGTTCCACCACGACCAATTATTCAAATCGTTCTAGTGGAAAACGACATTATTCTAATCAGCAAAATCAGCAAGGGCATCAGTGGCGTCCACAGTCTTCCCAAAACAATGCTCATTCTCACTTTCCCCAACCCCATCCTACCACCCCTCGACCATCATACCATCAAACACAAGCTGTGTTCAATCAGTCTTATCCTAGCAGTTGGACTCAGCCTAATTCTCAGTATCAGTCACGACCATACCTAAGAAAGTGTCAAATCTGCAGCCAACAGGTCTTCACGCTGCCGTTGCCTTCATTTGGATTGTTCCCATTGGATTTGGCACCACCGCCAAGAGCCAATTATGCTACAACTCCGAACCAGGGACAATGGATTCTTGATTCCAGGGCTTCTCACCATGTCACCACTGACTTGCAGAACCTTGCTATGCACAGTCCCTACACAGGATCTGAAGATATTATGCTAAGCGATGGCTCGGTCTCAATATTAGTCATACAGAAGTGGTACCATTCAAGCGGATGATACAACTTTAAAATTGGACAATGTTTTGTGTACCCAACATGAAAAAGAATTTGATTTCTATTTATCAATTACATGTTTCCAATAATGTGAGTGTTCAATTCTCACCTTTTTCTTTTCTTGTGAAGGAGGCGACAGCAGGCGACCACTTCTCGAGGCACACCTAGAAATGGCTTGTATGAATGGCCAGCCACTCCATCCACCAAACCGCCCTCACCACTTCCATCGCACACCCAACCGATTGGCACTCAAGGCTAGGACATCCCGCCAAAGATAATCAATCACGTTTTATCTCGGACAGATCATCTTTCTAATTCTAGTTCAATTCATGTCGATACTCATTTGTAATGCATGTTTGTCAAATAAAAGCCACAAATTGCCTTTTTCCACATCTACTCTTGTGTCTACTAAGCCATTAGATATTATTTTCTCGATGTTTGGACTTCCCCTGTCTACTCACATGATAATTGCAAATATTATGTCATCTTTGTGGACCATTTCACAAAATATACTGGATTTATTATTTGCAACGAAAATCGATGTGTATATTGTGTTTATCAAATTTAAAGCTATTGTTGAAAAATATTTTGAGACTCCTATCAAAACACTTTATCTGAAACAATGGGGGAGTTTCTTGCACTTTCGATTTCCTTTACCAATGGGATTTCTTTTCGCACCACCCCACCACATACACCGAACACAATGGCACAAATTGAAAGGAAACATAGACACCTTGTTGAGACAGTCTTACCCTCCTAAGTCATGCCTCAATGCCCACTTATCTCTTGGCCTCAAGCTTTTTCGCAGCAGTGTATCTAATTAACAGGATGCCTACTGCCACTCTCAACATGTCTAGTCCTTATCAATGCCTATTCCGCACAAATCCTAATTATTCTAAACTCAGAATTTTTGGTTGTTTGTGTTACCCATGGTTAAAACCCTACACATCCAACAAAATGGAACCAAAGTCAAAGTCATGTGTGTTTGTAGGATACTCACTTACACAAAGCGGATATCACTGCCTCGACCCCGACACATCTCGTATTTATACCTCGCGTCATGTCCACTTTGTCGAAACAGTCTTCCCTTTTGCCAGCAAAGCCCAAGAACCTGAAATACCATCATTTGATACCTCTGCCACATGGATTCCACCTATACTCACTCTGCCTAGATCATTAATCACCCATCAGCCTGAGCTCTCTGATCCTATAGGTGCAGCACCTGAAAATGTGGCACAAAGTGTTGTCAGTGAACCTTCTGGAGATAGAAAGGGTGCAGCTCATGTACAAACATCAGCTCCAACGCCTACACACTCGATGATTACTCGAGCAAAGAATAATATTCGCAAGCCAATTCAAAAGTTAAGTCTCACCGCTTTCACCTACAAGGTAATGCTGATTCGAACCTACTTGTATTTCACAAGCATTAAAGACCACAATTAGCGCACGACTTGTTCGCAGAATTTAATGCCTTAGTACGAAATGGTACTTGGGAGCTGGTTCCTCCAGATGCTTCGCAAAACCTTATTGGCTGCAAATGGGTCTTCCGGATCAAACGATATTTTGACGGGTCCATTGATAAATACAAAGCACGACTCGTTGCAAAAGGGTTCCATCGGCGTCGGCATTGACTATTACGAGACTTTCATTTTGTTGTCAAACCAACCACAATCGAATCATACTCGGCATTGCCATTACAAAAGGATGGGAACTTCGACAACTAGACGTAAACAATGCATTTCTTTAAGGACCACTGACAGAAAATGTTTTCATGGCACAACCTAGAGGTTTTATTGATGCTGACAAGCCGAACTATGTCTGTAAACAAAAGAAAGCTATATATGGTCTCAAACAGGCACCGCGAGCATGGTACCAAGCTCTACGGACGTTTTTAATTCATACTGGTTTCACAAATTCATATTCAGATGCCTCTCTTTTTCAACATCAGTCGAAATATGGCACAATCATTTTTATAGTTTATGTGGATGACATTATTGTCACAGGAAACAACAGCAAACTCATTAATCACTATGTCCATCTATTAGCTCAAAAATTCTCCATCAAGGATTTAGGGTCCCTGTCCTATTTCCTAGGAATAGAAGTGGTTCAGAATAAACACGACATTTTGCTTTCTCAAAGGAAATACATCACCGATTTACTCCATGAGACAAAGATGAAAGATGCAAAACTAGTACTCACTCCCATGGCCAGTCACCCAACACTCACACTCAACTCAGGTGACAAATTGTCATATGCAAGTGAATATAGAAAGATTATTGGCAGCTTACAGTACCTACTATTGACCCGTCCTGATATAGCTTTCGTAGTGAATAAATTATCCCAATTTAATCACTGCCCGACTACTGAGCATTGGCTGGCTGCAAAACGACTTCTTCAATATTTAGCAGGAACGATTGACGAAGGGATTCAGCTCTTCCGTGATTCCACTACCACCCTTCATGCCTTCACCGATCAAATACACGAATCATCATCGAAGCTTTTTCCGATGCCGATTGGGGGTGACAAGGATGACTATCGATCGGTAGGGCGTTCATTGTCTTTCTCGGAAAACCCAGGTCTCTGGAGCTCGAAAAGCAGAGATTAGTGGCAAGATCATCAACAGAGGCAGAATATAAGCGAGCTAACATCTGCAATTGAGCTAAATTGGATCTGAACTTACTTACGAGCTTAAAATTGGCTTATCCCATGCTCCGGTCATCTCTGCGATAACGTCGAGCTACAATTGAGCTCGAATCCGTGTTTCACTCAGGGATGAAACCGTAGCCCTAGATTTTCATTTATCGAGGATCAAGTTCAATCTGGCATGCTCAGAGTTTCCCATGTCTCCGCCGCTGACCAAGCCATTGATAGCCTCACCAAACCACTTTCCCGTTTGTCGTTCCTTTGTCAGAAGATCAAGCTTGGCATTCGAAGACGATAGTCGTTCCTTTGTTAGAAGATCAAGCTTGGCATTCGAAGACGATAGCCAACTTGAGGGGCTATATAAGAGATAAAAGTAAATTGTTCACTGATTGGGTCAAGCCCAACATCTCCGATCCGATCCTTTGGAGTCCATGGAAGACCAAGTCAAAGCCAAATCTGATTTGATACTATCATTGTAATCTTACGGATATATTCTTTGTATAAATGATTCGATAGTTTTACTTTCAAACTCAAACTACCTTATCACTTGTAATTGTATATATACAGTACCATCATACTTTAATAAATTATCTATTACTTCTAAACCTTATACTTGGTTCTCACAGGAAACATTTTAGGAGGAGATATTCCAACTAACTTGTCTCATTGTACCAAGCTCCAGCTTATAGGTTTTTCATACAACAAGCTTGTTGGAAAAATCCCTGAAGACATTGGTTCTCTTGTGGAGCTAAAGTATGTGGGCATTTATCGAAACAACTTAACAAGAAAGTTACCATCTTCACTTGGCAACCTCACATTGCTGAATTCATTTTATGCTAGATACAACAATTTGGTGGGGGAGCTTCCTGTTGAAATAGGCAAATTATCAAGCTTAATAAGCTTCTCAATTCCAGTCAATGGTATTTCTGGTATAATTCCTAAAACCCTTTTTAATATTTCGTCACTCAGTGCCTTTGTAATTACTGATAATCAAATTCGTGGGACTATACCATACAACATTGGCCTCAATCTCCCAAATCTCGAATTCTTTGTCATTGGCAAAAACAGATTCTTTGGATCGATCCCATATTCATTTGGCAATGCTTCTAAACTGGAATTACTTGAAATTACGACCAATAACTTTGTTGGACAAGTTCCAGTCACCTTGGGAAATCTAAAAAATCTTCGAATATTAAACCTCGCTGACAATAGCCTAGGAATTAGATCAGCAAATGACTTGGTTTTCTTAACATCGTTGAAGAACTGTACCAATCTGGAGAACCTGGACCTCGGTGTAAATAACTTCAGGGGTGTTTTGCCTACCTCACTTACTAATTTGTCTTCTCGACTAAGTAACTTATACCTTGGATTAAATTATTTCACGGGAAGTATTCCTGCGGGACTAAACAAACTAGTCAACCTAAGTATTTTATATATGGAGGTGAACCATTTAACCGGTTCCATTCCCTTTGAACTTGGTATGTTACCCAACTTGCAAGTCTTATATTTGGACCGAAACAAGTTGTCCAGTCAGGTTCCATCTTCCATAGGCAACCTTAGTCAATTGTTTGGCCTATACCTAGAAGGGAAAAATTTCGAAGGAAACTTTCCTTCAAGTATTGGAAATTGCCAATCTTTGGGTGAACTTGATGTTGTCAAAAATAAGTTTAGTGGAACCATACCTAAGGAGATACTAAGCCTGCCTTCCTTGAGTAAATTTCTCAATTTGTCATGGAACTCCTTAATAGGAAATCTACCAACAGAAGTGGGAAATCTGAAGCAATTGAATACATTAGATATCTCTGCAAACAATCTGTCTGGTGAAATTCCAACAACCATTGGACAATGCCTTAGCATGGAAAAACTTTACATGAATGCAAATTCCTTTCGAGGTTCAATTCCTTCATCTTTGGCTTCCCTAAAAGGCCTTCAAGAATTAGACTTGTCACAAAACAACCTTACTGGTGAAATTCCTCGAGATCTACAAAGCTTAAAATTTTTAAGCTATCTAAACCTTTCTTTCAATGACCTTCAGGGAGAGGTTCCAACTAGAGGGATCTTTACAAATGCAAGTGCGGTATCATTGATCGGAAACAAAAAACTTTGTGGTGGTGTTCCTGAACTCTTTCTGCCAACGTGTCCCACTAAACCAACAAGAAAACCTGTTGCTTTCAAGCTATCAATCATCATTCCTTGTCTTGCTGTAAGTGCCTTCTTGATATTCAGCATCTTATCTTGTTTATGGAGGAGAAAATCTAAAAAGAAGTCACCTTCTAGAACTACTTCCGTTGGAAAATTGCTCAATGTTTCCTATCAAGATCTTCATCAAGCAACAAATGGATTCTCTGAAAGCAATTTAATTGGATTGAGTAGTTTTAGCTCTGTGTATATGGGGTTTCTAGATCAACTGCAAAGACAAGTAGCTATTAAAGTCCTCAACCTTCAAAACATGGGAGCTTCAAAGAGCTTTCTTACTGAATGCAAAACTTTAGGGAACATTCGACCTTTGGAATCTTGTGAAGATCCTAACATATTGCTCTAGCTTGGATTACAAGGGCAATGAATTTATGGCTCTAGTCTACCAATTCATGGAAAATGGGAGCTTGGAAAATTGGTTGCATCTAGATCCTGATAAAAGAAGCACAATGAAAGTTTTTGACCTTCTTCAAAGGCTAAACATTGCAATTGATGTATCATCTGCCCTACATTATCTCCATGATGAATGTGAAAGTTCAATAATTCATCGTGATTTGAAGCCTGGCAACGTTCTTCTGGACAAGGACATGATTGCTCATGTAAGCGACTTTGGTGTGGCAAAGATCATCTCAACCATCAATGACTTTTCACAAAGCCTAACTAGCATAAAGGGGACGATTGGCTATACCGCTCCAGGTCAAATTCTTTCCCTTTAATGTTGCTTCAGACTTTATCATGTTCAATTATCACTTTTGTTCATCACATTAGCTAGACAACAAACAAAAAGATCAGCTAATTTGTTGCAAATGACCTTTTCATTATTTCATTGATTGTAGAATATGGAATGGGCAGTGAGGCATCAAAAGAGGGAGATATATACAGCTATGGCATCTTAGTCTTAGAAATGTTCTCACGAAGAAGACCAGTTGATGAAATGTTTAAAGATGGATTGAATCTTAGAGATTTTATTCGCATGGCCATGCCGCAAAGACTAGAGCATATAATAGACCCAGTTCTTCTTAAAACAGAAGCTACAGGAGAAGCAACCTCCAGAAAAAATGATAACAATGCAGTTGAGATCAATATGAACTTGAGCTCCATGAAACCAAAGGTGCAGAATTGCTTACTAGCAGTTTTTGAAATTGGAGTTACATGTTCATCTGAATCGCCCAATGATCGAATGAATGCCGAGGATGTCAATAGGAAACTACATTTGATCAGAAATGCTTTTATGCGCAATTAGGTCTCTAGATGTTGATTAAGTACCAAATATCATGTTCCTATTTTCTTCTTCAGCTATGTAGAAATAAAATTTATTAGTAGTTAAGTCTTAATATTTTTAAATGTCTACATGTATGTGACATTTCAGAAAATTATTATAATAAAAATAAAGTTTTTAGCAATAGTTGTCCAATTGCTAACAACTTTGATAGAAGTATCACTCTTTATAGTATATTTAAAGTATCATAACTTGCAAGAGTTACGACCTACAGCAACTTCTGAAATGTTTGTAACATTGACGTGGAACGTGTTGAAGATGATTTCCAAGAGTAGGCTGTGTGGCAGAAGTCCAAACGAAAGAGTTTGCAAACTTGACTGGCTTCAAAAAGTCAACCATTTTTCTTAGTCAAACTCTATTGTTTTAGTTATTTGCGTTTTAGGATTTGGGACCTATTTAAACTCTTTTCCACATTATTTTGGGTTTTTTTGGAGGCAAATAAACTTCATATTTAGGAATTCTCTCAATTGAATTTTAGGTTTCGGATTGAAACTTGTGTGTTTACGCTTTACTCACTGCGTCAGTTGGTATCGGAGCTAGGTTAATTCTAATGGAAGAGGTAGAAAGATTCTTTGACTACATGGACATCCCAAAGTAAAAGAAGGTTAAGTTTGTTGCTTACAAACTGAAAAGTAAGGCATCCGCTTAGTGGGAGAGAGTTCAAGAGCAAAGAGTTCGTGTTGGAAAAAGAAAAATCACTAGCTGGGAGAAGATGATGAGGTCGCTAAGGGCAGAATACCTTCCTCCTGACTATGAGCAACTCCTATTCCAATAGTACCAGAGGTGTCGTTAAGGCAATAGGACCGTGAATGAGTACACTGTCAAGTTTATGAGGTTGGCTGAGCATAACAACCTGAGGGGCACTAAGGATAAACAAGTCGCAAGGTTTTTAGGTGGATTGAAGTCAATGATCAAAGACAAGATTGGTGTATAGGTTTTAAGATCCTTGACTGAAGCCAAAAATATAGCTTTGAGGACTGAGATGATGCTACATGAGAAGAGTAGATCTGGGGATTCCTCTCACATAAGCTATAATGAGTACTCCAGAACCTCTTTTGAAAAGAATAAAAGTGTGCAGAAGGATGATGTGCGAAAGGAGCAGAAGGCCACAAGTAAGCAGAAGGATGATGGGCAAAAAGAACAGCCACGAGGCAATAATCCATATGTTAAACCAATCTCGGGTAAATGCTTCAAGTGTAATCGTGAGGCGTAGATCCGATGGTATCCCTCACAAAAAACCATTAATGTGGTTGATTGAGAGGAGGATGAAGTAGTCTGCAAACCCGATGGTGAAGATGATGAGTATGAAATAGAGGACGATGATCTTGCAAGAAATTATGTCGTGAGAAAATTGATGCTAACTTCTAAGCCGGAAGAACACTCATGGCGGCATAAGTCGCCTCAAAGTAGGTGCACTATTAGTGGTAGGTCGTTTAATATTATCATTGATAGTGGCATTTGTGAAAATATAGTAGGTAGGGATGCTGTTGAGGATTTGGGACTACTAGTTGAGAAGCACTCACATCCATACCAAATTGGATGGATTCGGCATGGTGAGGAAATTGAAGTGACGGAGCGTTGTAAGATCCCTTTCTCTATCGACAAATATTTTGATGAAGTTTACTGCGATATTGTCGATATGGATGCTTGTCACATGCTTCTCGGTAGACCTTGGCAGTTTGATGTTAATGCCCAACATACTGGTAGAGATAATATCTACAAGGTGAAAAAAGGCGGGGTTAAATTTACCTTGCTGCCAACGAAAAAGAGTGGTCGTGCCAAAGCATCTAAAGTGGAGGGGCGAACCCTTTTTATAGTTTCCACTACTATGAAGTAGTTTGAAGCTAAGTTGAGGGAGTAAAAAGAAGTGCATGTTGTAGTTGTCAAACATGTGCTATTGGCTAGTGAAGAAGAGAAGAATGCAGTATAAATTCCTAAAGCTGTGAAGCCGTTGCTAACATAATTTGGTGATTTGATACCAGAGGAATTACCACATGGGTTGCCACCTTTATAGGATATTCAACATCAAATTGATCTGATTCCTGGTGCTAGTCTGCCTAATTTGTCTCACTACAGAATGAGCCCTAAGGAGAGCAAAATTCTGAAGGAGAAGGTAGAGCATTTGTTGCGGAAAGGGTACATCCAGGAAAGCCTAAGTCCATGTGCAGTGCCTGCTTTATTAACTTCAAAGAAAGATGGCAATTGGAGGATGAGTGTAGATAGCAAGGCAATTAATAAGATTACAGTCGGGTATAAGTTCCCTATCCCGAGGCTGGATGACATGCTGGATAGGCTTCATAGGGCTAAAGTGTTTTCCAAGCTTGATTTGTAGAATGACTTTCACCATATTTGAATTAGGTTAGGTGATGAGTGGAAGATAACGTTTAAAACGAAGGAAGGGCTGTAGTGGCTTGTTATGCCATTCGGATTGTCAAATGCGCCAAGCGCTTTCATGCGGCTTATGAACCAAGTACTCAAGAAATTTATTGGCAGATTTGTTGTTGTCTATTTTGATGACATTTTGATCTATAGTGGTTCAGAAAATAAGCACTTGTAGCATTTGCATGAAGTACTAGGAGCTTTGAGAGAAAATAAGCTCTATGTGAATATGAAGAAGTGTATCTTCATGACAAGCCAGCTTTTGTTCTTGGGCTTTGTGGTTGGCGCTGATGGGGTTAAAGTTAATGAAGAGAAGGTTTGAGCAATTAAAGAATGGCCTACACCAAAGACTGTCAGAGAAGTCAGAAGTTTCCATGGTCTGGCTACATTTTATAGACATTTCATTCAAAATTTCAGTATAATTGTAGCACCGATCACAGAGTGTTTGAAGAAAGGGAAATTTCAATGGGTGCAGAAGCATATTCCTGTTTTGCTGAATTGAAGGAGAAACTGTGTATTGCTCCAGTTTTAACATTACGATTTAAACAAGTTATTTGAGGTAGAATGTGATGCCTATGGATTGAATTGGGGTACGTGTTGTCAAGAGAAAAGGCCATATGACCTTTTTAGTGAGAAGCTCAATGATGCAAGATGAAAGTGGTCCACTTATAACAAAGAATTCTATTCGATTGTGTAAGCTTTGAGGCATTAGGGAGCACTAGTTGGTCGGTAAAGAATTTGTTTTATATTACGACCATGAAGCTTTGAAGTATTTTGACAGTCAGAAAAGAATTAGTAGTGATATGCATGTTAGGTGGACCCAATTTTTACAAAAATTTTCTTTTAAACTTATGTATAAATCGGGGGTGCATAATAAAGTTGCAGATGCTTTGAGTAGGCATGCAGATTTGTTGATGACTCTAAAAACTGAAGTTATGGGTTTTGATGAGTTGAAGGAATTATACGAAACTGATGGTGATTTTGGAGTTGTTTAAGAAAGGTGTTCAAAGAACCAACCTGAAGAGGATTTTCATGTTACAAATGGCTTTCTTTTCAAGGGAGATCAACTTTGTATTCCCAATTCTTCCTTCAGGGAGAATGTAATTCATGACTTGCATGGTGGAGGTCTAGCTGGACACCTTAGCAGAGACAAAACCTTTGCTGCTATTTGAGAGAGGTTCTTTTGGCCAAGAATGCGCAGGGATGTTTACAGCATGGTGAAGCGCTGTTATGTATGTCAGACTTCAAAGGGACAGTCATAGAATACAGGTTTGTACATGCCTTTACCTGTTCCTGATAGTATTTGGGATGATTTGTTCATATATTTCGTGTTAGGCTTTCCTCGTACACAAAGAGGTTGGGATTCTGGTTGTTGTCGTTTTACACCCATAAATGGGTTTAATAGTCATCTGGAATGAATAACTACTACCGGTAGTTATTCCCAGATGATCTACTTATAAAAGGCAACGGTTATGAACCCAAAGATAGTCGTTTTTGGAGTTTGCGGTGAGAAGGAAAAAACTTGGTTGGTGTTCTCTAACCGGTGGAACTACAACGAATAATTCAAGTATGTAATTATTTGTTTTCCATGCATATAAGATGATCCTATGATATATGATCATTCATAGTATATCTTACATTGGTATCGAGCATCCGTTATACATTTTTCTGCTACATCGAATATCGGTTGTGTTGTTTGTTTTTTCTTGTATTGGAATTGTTTCGATTCTACCGATTATATATGCATGGTAAGAAATCTGTGTTAAACGTTGATATGAACATGTCGTCAGAATTGCCTCTGTTATATAGAAAAAATTGCCTCTGTTTCCGCTAGTTTCTTCTCTCTCTAAACTTTATCCATGAAAGCATGATTTGTTGAGTTTATTTTGTTTCAAATGGCCAACGTCGTTGTTAAAGAATGCAAGAAAAGTAAAAATGCTTATACTGCGTTGATAACATTTCATAGTTTTTTTTTGGATTCAAAGTTTTATTAAGAGTTTTTCCGATTGTGGGTTTTTTCGACATACATGATACATGAGTTTTTTTTCTTCTGGTATGTTTACGTTTTTCCGGAAGTAAATGGGTATTGTGACTTGAGTTGATTTCCGAAAGAAAGGAAAGAAATCAAAGAAAGAAAACAAAAGGAAAGATAAAAAAAGAACCGAAACGAAAACGCCGGAGGAAGAAGATGAGTGTCGGTAGCGTGTCTTACGCTACCGACGCTAGTCTTCAGATCGGGGCGTCAGCGTGCGATTGCACGCGCAGACGCTCATCTCGCCATTCTGCAGCGCGTGTCTTGCCACACACGCATAGCGCCTCAAGCTCTTGACGTTTTTTTGGGTCCAAGCCCATTTTCATTTGGGCTAAATTGTGGTTTTGTTTTGTTTGGGCATTTCCTTTTATTTTGGGCTCTTGAGGGACTCAATATTTATTAAGTGACCCACATTAGAATGGACTTATACATAATATAATTTAGAAATTAGTTTTCTAAATTCCAATTACTAATTTATTTAATTAAATTAGTTTCTAAAATATTATGTCAAAGGAAATTGATTAAGTCATTTTTATTTTTAAATTAGAAATAAGTTTCTAATTACTTAGGCAATTTTTTTAAAAAAATTATAATAACTAATTTGTTTAGTTAAAATAACCTTAGAAATAAACTATTTTGTTGGTTTATTTTCTAATTGGAGAATATTAATTTTTCTTCATTAAAAAAATGAAAACGAATTTTTTTAATTAATTTATTTAGAAATTAGTTTCTAATTAAATCAAGATAATTGATTAGTTCAATTATCTGTAAATTAGAAAGAAGTGTCTAATTACCTAAAGATTAAACATTTTTTATTCGTTCAATAAATTGTTGAGAAACAATAAAATAATATATGAGCATAAGTTAAGCTAAGTGTTAGAAAAAAATAATTTGTTATTTTTTAATATTCTTCGATTCACGAAAATTTGTTTTCAGGACAATGCCTATTATTAGCAAACACGTAAGCTTATTCGATGTGAGGCACAGAAGAGACGCATTTGCAGCATGTATGTGAAGTTAGTCAACATGCGCTTAATGCCTGGACATGATCTAACACAACATGTTATTGCAGTCAATAACAAAATGCAAGCATTATATTTTGGAGGTTGTCTAGCTTACAAGGATGTTGAAGTAAAGTATATGACTTTGCTTGCGACGTTGCCTCGACCTCAAGGCTAACTATTACAAATGCTCGAATAATATGCCTAAGAAGACTTATAATTTGTTAGTGATAACATTTATGAAAAGGATGCGTATAAGAGAGTTAATTAGGACTTTATATCCTATAGGTCTTCCAATGGAAATAGTTAGATCTATTGTAATTGAAGCTTAAAAATGTTTCACGCGAACTCGTGAACTCATTTCAGCGTAGGGTTCGTTACTATAAATTGTTCATAGGTATACAATAGGTTGTTTGTTTTATAAGAACTAGGTCTTAATATTTATGTAATATGTTTACATGAATTTTATATAAAATTAAATCTAGAGTAAAGTAATTAGGATTTGATTGCCGTATGAATGATGATTGAACACATTTGTGGACTTTTGATTTCATAAGCAATTGTAATCGAATTATTAGCTCTATGAGCGATTAATGTGACATTTAATGTGTATGTATTTCTTTCTTATTATAGAAACTTAGTGTTTGGAAATGGCTCTTGCTTGAAAAATATAGTTCTTTGAACTCGATAGGGTGAGAAACTCAATGGCGACAATTATGAGATTTGGAGTATGAAAATCCAATATGTACTAGAAGAGCAAGAGGCTCTAGAACCATTAAACTTATTATGAATGTTCTGAGGAGGGCACTCTCGTCCAACATAGAGCGAGACCGTGATGCGTATGACTTATGGAAGAAGAAAACTCTTTAGCTCGCATTACGTTCTTTGAGTAGCATGGATAATGATATCATCGTGAGTTACGTAAGTTTGAAGCTACAAAGGACATGTGGTCGCATTGGTACGCTTTCGTTTTGGAGGTGCTTCAGTGACCAAAGTGAGGTCACTTACAATTAAGTTTGACACTTATAAGAAGCGCCCAGATGATACAATGCAGAAGCATTTGAGAAAAATGTCCAACATGGTAAGTGAGTTACGTGATGTTGATGCATGAAATTCATCGATGATGAGCAGCAAGTGCAAGCTGTGATCCGTTCACTGCCTCAGAGTTGGGAGCATATGAAGATGCACCTAACTCATAATGAAAATATCAAGACAATGGAAGATGCTACGAGGCATCTTATCTTAGAGGAAGAGCGTCTTGAAGCCTCAAAGATGTCTTCTGAGGCATATGCAGTTAGTTCTAGCTCACATGGAGCCATGAACAAGAAACGTAAGCATCATGGTGGATATAAGTGGAGAAGGAATAAGAAATTTAACCACTCCCCTCAGGAATCCAAGAAGAAAAATTGGAACCAACGTGGAAAGGGAAAGCGTCCTTTCAAGAAGAAGAACATGAAACATGTGAAATGCTATAATTGTGGTAATAAGGGCCACTTTGCTCGAGATTGTACCGAGCCCAAGAAGGTACAACTTTATAGTACAAACATTTGTTATGTGAATGTTTCTTGTTCTTTTCTAATGAATCACATCCTTTGTGGATTGCGGACTCGGGAGCAACCAACCATGTAGCGAAGGATCGTGATGCCTTCGTTGAGTTTCGTAAACTCCCACATGGTAGTCGATGGATTTATGTAGGTAACAATTCCAAAGTTGCTATACAAGGAATTGGGACATGTAAATTGGACATGCGTGGAGGACGACCTCTCATCCTACATGAAGTATTATTTGCTCCACAGATTCGTAGGAATCTTTTATCTGTATTGATGTTGGTTAAACTTGGTTTTAATGTAAATTTCCACAGTGGTGGAATGGATTTGTTTCTTGGATCTATTAATTATGGTCATGGTTTTTTATTGGATGGTTTTATTGTGCTAGATGTGTTAAAGGAAAATAATAATATTAGTTATTCATTATTCACATCTAGTAATTCCAACAATGATGCAACTTTGTGGCACGCTAGACTATGCCATATTGATCAAAATCGAATAAGTCGATTGGCTAAAGAAGGACTTTTAGGTAATCTAAGTCAAGTAGATTTACCTACATGTGAGCATTGTTTAGCTGGTAAAATGGCAAGAAAGCCATTTGGAAAGGGAACACGAGCTTTATATCCATTGCAATTAATTCATTCCGACATCGTTGTCCAATGAATGTAAGGGCTAGGCGGTGGGGCAATCTATTTCATCACGTTCATAGATGACTATACTCGGTATGGTCATATCTATTTGATTTCTCATAAATCAGAAGCATTCGATTGTTTCATAAAATACTCAAACTTGGTTGAGAATCAATTAGATAAGAAGATAAAAGCATTACGAACTGATCGTGGACAAGAGTACTTGTCAGAAAAGTTCAAGGCCTTCTGTGATGAAAAAGGAATAGAAAGGCAACTAACAATTCCTAGAACCCCACAACAAAATGGCGTCGCTGAAAGACGAAATAGGACGCTATTAGAAATGATTAGGTCCATGATGGCCCAAGCAAATTTAACAATCACCTTTTTGGGGTGATGCGTTGCTAACAGCCACTTATGTACTTAATCGTGTGCCCACGAAATCAGTTACTAGCACACCATATGAGTTATGGACTGGTAGGAGGCCTGATGTGTCAAGTCTCCGACCTTGGGGGTGTGCAGCCTACGTTCATGATCTCTCTCACAAATATGGGAAATTAGGCCCAAGAGGGAGAAAAAGTATTTTTATTAGATACTCAGAACACTCAAAAGGATACGTGTTCATAAGTGAACAAGGTAGTGGAGGTGTAACTGAATTTGAATCACGAGATGTAACATTCTTAGAGAATGATTTTCCCAAGCAAGGCGAAATAGGTAAAGACCTATTATTATATGAGTCACTTGATCAGAATGATTCTATTATGCAGAATCAAGATGAGGAACTTCAACCAAGTGGGAGCAATTCCACAGAAAGGTTCTCTATGATAACTGATCCAAGTGGGAGCAATCAGATCAATCATGAATTTGTTCATGATGAACCTCGATTAAGACGAAGTAATCGAGGAGTAATTCCCCGACGTCGTTTTGAGATTGAAGGGAAATAAATATGATTGTTCCATAAGAAGAAGAAGAGCCAAGGAATGTAAATGAGGCTCTTACTGACCCTGCTAAAGAAGAATGGATGAAAGCAATGACAGAAGAAATGTCTTCTTTAAGCTCAAATCAAGTATGGGACTTGGTTGACCTCCCCGAAGGACGTAAAGCAATTGGGAACAAGTGGGTTCTCAAGATTGCGAAAAAGTGATGGCAATATCGAAAGATATAAGGCACGTCTCGTAGCAAAAGGATATACGCAACAGGAAGGAATTGATTATGAGGAAACCTTTTCACCTGTTGTGAAGTTTGCTTCAATCCGTCTTATTCTGGCTATAGTAGCCAGTATGGATCTTGAATTACATCAAATGGATGTAAAAACTGCTTTTCTTAATGGAGAACTAGATGAAGAAATCTATATGGAACAACCTGAAGGTTTCATCAAGGCAGGTCATGAAAATAAAGTATGTCGTTTATTAAAATCAATTTATGGCCTGAAGCAGTCTTCAAGACAATGGTATATTCGTTTTCATAACGTAATCATTTCGTATGATTTTCAAATGATCGATGAAGACCATTGTGTGTATGTTAAAAGATCCAAAGATAAATTCGCGATTTTATCTTTATACGTGGATGATATATTGATTGCTTGTAATGACTGTGTGTTTCTTAAGCAAATCAAGGAATGGTTATCATCTGAATTTGAAATGAAAGACATGGGTGAAGCGTACATTCTTGGAGTCAAGATTTCAAGAGATCGTTCAAAGAAATTATTATCGCTTTCCTGGCGATGTACATTCAAAGAATTCTTGAGCGATTCCAGATGCAAGATTGTAAACCAATTGACAATCCTATTGCTAAGAATGAAGGCCTTAGTAAAAGAAATTGCCCGTCAGCGCCACAAGAAAGGGAACAAATGAAGAATGTTCCCTACACTAGTGCGATTGGAAGTCTTATGTACGTGATGATGTACAAGACCGGATATTTGTTATCTTTGTTGGGATGGTAGCGGATATCGATCAAATCCGGCCAAGCACATTGGAAGCGATAAAAGAATATTGAGGTATCTGAAGGGCACCGTGGACTATGCATTGTGTTATCAAGGCAATGATCTATGTATACAAGGGTATCTGATCTGATCGGGAGGAGATTTAGATGAAAGAAAATCCACCTCGGGATATGTATTCTTGCTAAATCATGGAGCGATATCATGGAAAAGTAAGAAACAATCTGCGTTGCATTATCCACAATGGAAGCTGAATTCATAGCGTTCTCAACTACAATCTGATAAAGAGGCTGTATGGCTTCATCGATTCCTTGTGCATTTGGGAGTCACTAAAAGCGAAATTAATCCATTGACCATCAACTGTGATAGTCAAGTTTGCAATAAACATACAAAAGACCCCAAATTTCATTGTAAGACAAAGCACATAGATACTAAATACAATTATGTGAAAGATATAGTTACGAGGAGAAGTGAACATGAGATATATATCTCGCGAGATATGATAGCTGACCCAATGACAAAGCCAATTTCTAGAGATGTATTTATTGGGCATGTAAAGTCACTAGGACTGCGTAGATGTTGAAATGTACTAATAAAACATTTCTCTATATATGTTCACTCAGTTTAATGTCACTTGTTTGGATATAATGTATGATGTTGGTTATACATTGTGTATCATTTGATTCATAAATATATGTGTTTTATGTACAAATATATATATATATATATTTTTGAGATGAATCATAAGTATATAGAATGATTATAGATTGGCCCTCTCACGGGAAATCGCTCTAGTGTTTATGGTCATTAGAGATGAGGCATGTTTAAAGTTTATTATCTAGGTGATAATTGAGGCCTTGAAACTTAAACTATAGATGCATGAAGAAATTGGTTCAAAGTGATTTATTAATCACTATATCAGTCTTACGTTGCGAGATGTGAGTTCTGAATAAGTTTGTGAGTGGATAAGTGAACTCAAGTTAAATATTAAGTATGTTTGAACTATCATCTGTACGGTATTTCTTTGATTAAAAGATGTTCAAATCAAACGAAGTGGGTAAATACCGTAGCACATGACTCGTACCATGTGTGCACAACTGACCACAAAAAAAAGGGATTCATGTAAGTAAAGAGATCTCATCTTACATTGTGTGAGACCCTTAAGGTTAAGAAGGACTTCATCATATACCCTTATGACTCTTGTTTCATTCTTGAGAATTGAATTTAAGGTTTGCTACTTTAGATTATTGTCGAGAGATCATGAATGATGCGATCTTATGGAATAATTCTAGGAAAGCGAATTAAATTTAATTTAAAGAGAATTGAGAACGAGAGGAAGGTCATTTAATTTAGCTCATTGACTTCATGAAAAGTATTCATAGATGGCCATCGTCTCTTTATGAGAGAACTTGAATACGATCGTGACTTTAAAGAAACTAAATGAGATCAAAAGGAAAATGCACTGCGAGATATGACCTAGGGTATAGCATACAATTTCTACTCAAGGACTCATAAGTCCTAGGATCAATTTGTTAAAACGAGATGTCATATACTCCTAATAGATGTATGGCAAAGTGCTCTCGTCGTATGCTGGTCACACTGGTTATTGAACAAGTATGAGTACTGCAAGTTTTTTTTAATTTAAACCCATCATGTGTGAGTGGGAGATGTTGTCGTTTTACACCCATAAATGGGTTTAATAGTCATCTGGAATGAATAACTACTACCGGTAGTTATTCCCAGATGATCTACTTATAAAAGGCAACGGTTATGAACCCAAAAGATAGTGCGTTTTTTGGAGTTTGCAGAGTGAGAAGGAAAAAAACTTGGTTCGGTGTTCTCTAACCGGTGGAACTACAACGAATAATTCAAGTATGTAATTATTTGTTTTTCCATGCATATAAGATGATCCTATGATATATGATCTGTTCATAGTATATCTTACACTGGTTTTGTAGTTGTGGACAGTTCTTGAAAATGGCGCATTTTATTCCCTGCAGGAAGACTTCAGATGCATCAAATATTGCCCGATTGTTCTTTAGGGAGGTGGTGCGTTTACATGGGGCTCCTAAAACCATCACTTCGGATCGAGACAGTAAGTTCTTATTGCACTTTTGGAGGACTTTATGGAAGTTGTTTGATTCGACATTAAATTTTAGTAGTACAACTCATCCACAAACAGATGGTCAAACAGAAGTGGTGAATAGGACTTTGGATAATTTGATCAGGAGCATTTGTGGAGATAGGCCAAGGTAGTGGGATTTTGCATTAGCTCAGCGAGTTTGCATATAACAATGCGTCCACAGCTCAACAGGGAGATCACCTTTTTCTATTGTTTATACTAAGGTTCCTAAGCATGTTATTAATCTAAATGATCTGCCTAATGTTGATGTTAAGAGTGTCGTTATAGAGATGATGGCAAATGATTGGCAGGCTATGCATGCTGAGGTTAAGCAGAAGCTGGAGGAGTCTAATGCAAAGTACAAGAAGGCAGCTAATCAACATCGCAGGAAGCAGGTTTTTGCTGTTGGCGATGAGATCATGGTATTTATGCGGAGAGAAAGGCTTCTAGTGGGCATTTATAACAAGCTACAGTCGAGGTCCGTACCAAGTTCTGAAGAAGATCAATGACAATACTTATGTGGTGGGACTTCCTAATAGTGTAGGGATTTCCAAAACATTTAATGTGGCGGACATCTACAAGTATTACCCATTTGATCAGTCGTTATATCCAGAGGATGTTGTTAACTCGAGGTTGAGTTTTTCTCAAGTGGAGAAGACTGACGTGAAACTTGTTGCGGATGATTTCCAAGAGTGGGCTACAAGTTAGAAGTCCAAACGAAAGAGTTTGCGGATTTGATGGGCTTCAAAAAGTCAATTGTTTTTCTTAGTCAAGCTCTATTGTTTTAGTTATTTACGTTCTAGGGCTTAGAACCTATTTAAACTCTTTTCTGCATTATTTTGGGATTTTTTTTGGAGGCAAATAAACTTCATATTTGGGAATTCTCTCAATTGAATTTCAAGTTTCAGATTGAAACTTGAGTGTTTACGCTTTACTCGTTGCATCAGCCACTATTCAAAAGAGCTCGTGTTATAGATGAAATCATTTAACTGCTGCAAGAATTTGTTTCAAACATTCTCCTATGCTTGTTCCTTGAAAACTTTCACATCTCCTGTTAATACTCTTTTCTCAATCCAATGAGAAGTTTACAGGTTGGAAAAGTATTATCTACTTTTTCCAAATGATAACAGCGATGAAATTAGTCAGCTATGCTTGTATTTATCAAATGATACTAAGAAAACTTTTGAAACCATCATAAAGAAGACGAAAGCAAAAAAAAGATGAACAAATTATTCACTGTATTTTGTGGCGATGGAAATTCACTTTGAAAATTGATCAAGTTTCTTGAAAACTAAAAGAGGGATTATAGTCCTACAATAGTAGTCAGTTAGAAGCATCGGTGGATATCAAACGAGGAGTTACATCATACTTCAGGTTCTTAGTCTACATGTATGAACTCATAGTTTGATTATCTGAAAGGATTTCCATTTGTTCAATGTTTTCTCTCATTGATATATCATTTCAATTCAGGATCATGAGTGACCTCTAAAAACTATTGGCATAGAAAGGGTTTGTCAGCCATTAAACAACATGTTTTCTAGTATGACTTTTTTAGTACCGAATGGAGGAGAATAAAAAAATATCGCAATGTGTACAGCTATGGCATCTTAGTGTTAGAAATATTCTCAGGAAGACAACCGGCTGTTGAGATGTTCAAAAATGGACCAACGCTTCACAATTCGGTGAAGTTGGCATTACCAGGTGGTCTTAACCAAGTTCTGGACAAAGTCTTGTCCACACAATTTCACAAGAAACAGGAACTGTTGCAATGGAAGCAGAAGATAGTAATGATCAAGAAATAGAAGAAACGAACAGAAACTATATGATCTATGGAATCACCTAGAGACAGAATGATTATAGGAAATGTTAATAGACAAAACATTTGATCAAGAAGGCTTTTCAGAGTATATAGACTCCGCGGATGAATATTTGACCATATCTCAAAGCCTTTTTTTTCCCATATAACATTTAATTTGCACTAAATAAACTGTCAAATATATGCAATAACTTACAAATCACTTATTTTAAGTAAGTTATTTGAAAATAAATTATTTGAAAAATTAATAATTTATAATCAAGTGACAAACTCGATCCAACTAATGTTAGCAAGTTTAAAATATTTCTATTCCGAACAAAGTTTTCAAATGACTTTCAATCTTCTTTATTAAGACTTAAACTACGTTGTTATAACTTCTATATACAATTGATTTAATTTCTCAAACTTCAACAAATCAAACTAAAACCTTGTTTATATCCCATCTCATCTAATTTTATTGCATTAACTTGAATAATTAAGCAACAGAAATGATGCTGTACGAGAATATTGAAATTTAATCTTCTATACTTACTTCACTAGAAAAGGAATCCAATTTATCGATGGTTACTACTAGTAAATGGAAAAGAAAAGATAAACGAGGCTTAAAATTAGTGTAACACTTGTAGGTTTTAAGATTGACTCTTCAAAACTAAACCCACTTAAAGAAGAATAACACTCATCATTCTAGAATTAGTGAAAATAATTTATATTTACCAAAATACTATATCCAAATTTCATTATAAAAATTAAAGATTCTTTCATTACAAATTTTCCAAGTACATTAATTAAATGCTAATTTAATTATTATTATAAAACAAGACATACAATATAACGAACATTGTTAAGTAACAAACTTGATCCTTAGATCAAAGAATATAGGATCCTGGCTAAAACAAAGAAGCTACTATTAAACTTAACGTTAATGATTCTAACTTTTTGTCACTTCAGGGGGAAAGATACTTTGTCCTTCTAAAACAGCAGAAATCATAAATTATAAAATAACAGTTTCATAATAAGAATACAACTTATTGCACTAAATACACCAGGATAGTTTCAGAGAATGAGTGCTTAAAAGAGATGGAGTGAAATGGCAATAATACATAGCTATCACACCTCAAATGTCCACCACATGCACACTAAGAGTTTTGGTGTAACAGGACCGACCACCACTGCGCCATCAATGTGCTGAAACAAATAGAGACACACCATGTGACCCTTTAGTGCTGCCAACATGACTCTCCAATGAGAACAAAATTTTGAAGCCGCCACATTATCAAGTTTCGTCCTCCAATGCACGGAAACCAGCAGTCAGATCCTCATGTAGTTTCTTAAATTTTGCCACGAGATCTGGTTTTCCTTTAGCAGAATCCTCGAATTTCTGAGATCTGCAATACAAAACAAATAACAGAACTTTTCATTCTCTTTGCTTTCTGTTTTATGGAATATTCCCGCAAGGCTGCAAGCAGTTAAGTGTCTACTTACACTAAGCGGTAAACGAGATCTCCCAATCTATGCTTGATAAGGTTGTACGTAATCTTCTGACCATCCATGCGAGCTGCTTTCTCAACAGCCTGCATATTAATTGCAAACTTGCCAATCAAGGATCGATAATGATTCTAATCAAGCGATTCAATGCACGTAATCATAGATCAATACACAAACTCCATGTTTAACCAACCAGACCTGTGAACAGATTGAAAGATAAAGGGGAAAAGAAAATGATTAATCCGATGGTTTATTATTAAAGCAGTTTCATTAGATAGTAAACCAAAACAAATACCAAATGGAGGCAACAAAATTAAAGCTATAAGATATGATTTTAAGAGCAAGGTGGAGCTCTATACCTGATTAGCCAAATTGTAGAAATGGATAATGTTGCGCATCATCCACAGAGACTTGTAGAATGGGCAAAACTTGTCATATCTATCACATGTACCAAACACAAATGTCCAACGATATAGATCAATGAACAATGAATTCAATAATTAAAAAACCAAAAATCAAAACAAACCAGTTAATCATAGCTTACGGAGTAAATGCATTCTGAGCAAGATAGTCCTCCCTCAAAAGCTTTGCAGTTTCCAGGGTAATCTTATCTTGTTCAACTAAAGCATCCTTTCCTACAAGCTGCAATAATTAAAATAGGATGTTACATCAAGGAACGCTTATCTAATAGATGACATATTACACTTAGGTTCATCAAATATGAAGTAGCAAATGAGGGATTGGCTCCCATTTGCTTAGAGAAAGCCCTTAATTCCTACACCAACCTGGACAATTTCATTTAGATCATCTTCTCTCTGTAGCACTTTGATAGAATCCAGAAAAACAATTAAAGAAAATATGTATTTTGCTATAGATTTCCGTATAGGAATACAAACGATAACTGGTTTCGAGGACCAGAAACGTCCAGCCTTAGGCTCACACTCTCTCTCAACAGTATACGCTATCCTCGCTCTTTCCATCTATTGTTTATTTATACTAAGAATTCTGTTAGGAGTAACAGAATTCAGTTAGCTGACAACCAATCATGAGGTTGTCAGCCCTAATCCTCATATATATATATATATTTATATATTTACTAAATCTGTAAGTATTATTCTAGGTGTCCTGGGTCTAACAATACTCCCCCCATCAGTTTCACCTTGTCCTCAAGGTGAAAGCCAAAAAATCTAGCCTGCTTCCATTTCATTTCTTTCCAACTCCTCCTCCTGTTCTTTTTCTTCATCAAGGACTGTAATGACATTCAGGTTTATCATTTTACACCGATGGCCGAGGTGTATTTTTATCATTTGAAACACAACCCCGTCTCCTCTTCTCCTCTTAGCTCATTAAAGGTTAAACGCTTAAAATTTGCCTCTCCTTTATGCAGTGACAATGGCGCAGCCTACTTTAGCCCCACCTTTCTCTTGCTCTCGGATGTTTCCCACCCCTTGCGCACCATAGCCGATTGTCCTATTACCCCTATAACTTTGTTCTTCTCCTCTGTCTGTGAGCTAAAATCATCATCCGACCCAAGTGCGAGGACTAGAGATGGCGACTCAGTAGGATGTCCTTGACGAACCATTCAAGAAGGAGCTCTCAATACCTCATCGGGTAACTTGCACAATGGCGCTGTTAATTCCTCAAACCGACAAATATATTCGTCTACAAGACTGCCCGCTTGATGGCGATGAGGCGTTGACACGGGTTCCCTCCATGCGGGCGAAACTTCTCCACCAAGAGACCCACACTCCTCCCATGTTCGGATTGGCCGTCGGCCCTCCACCCACCGAAACCATGCCAGCGCCTTTTTCTCCATGCTCAACGACACCAGCTCCATCTTCTCCCTCTCATGAAAGCGTCCCACCGAAAAGAAGCGTTCTACCCGATAGATCCACCCATCAGGGTCTTCGTCGTCAAACAAGCATCTCCACCGCCTTGCTGCGCGATCCACGCCGAGGATCCCCACGCCGTCTAACTAACGGGTGGTTGTTCGTCGGTCAGGTCCCTCCATCCTTCTCCGGTGGCCCATGTTCCCGCTCTACTCCCTCCGGTGGTCCCCTTCGGTCTCGCCCTTGCGGCACCCAACCATGCAAATTGTTCTGGAAGCCGCCTTAGGCCACCCATACTCTGTGAAGACACATTCCGAGCAATGACCTCTGGAGGGTATCGCCGGATTCCTTGGGCTTGTTCGACCCCTGCGGCTGGCCCAACCTTCCAGGCCTGTTCCATCGGGCCCTTCCCTTGTCCCCATGTGGTTCGCCTCCATACTGTGTTGCCCAAGGACTCTCCACTCTTGCCGCGTCTCTGACTTACCAAGATTGTCATTATCTCTCAACTCCTTCATCTCCAATCGAGACCGCTCCCGGTTTATTGCATTTCTTCTTTCTCCGATCGGCGCTCTTCCTCATCATTCGAAATTCTTCCGAAATAAATCACGTAAGTTTTGAGTTCCTTCTCAAACCCATCCATCGATTATCTCCTTATTAGCCATTGTAGGATCTATGCTCGATACCGTGATAGAATCCGGAAAACAATTAAAGAAAATATGTATTTTGCTATAGATTTCAGTATAGGAATACAAGCGATAATCGGTTTCGAGGACCGAAACCTCCGACCTTAGTCTCACACTCTCTCTCAACGATATCGCTATCCTCGCTCTTTCCATCTCATTTATTTATACTAAGAATTACATTAGAATGTGAAATTGATTAGTGACAACCAATCATGAGGTTGTCAACCCTAATCCTCACATATATATATATTTATATATTTACTAAATCTGTAAGTATTATTCTAGGTGTCCTGGGTCTAACACACTTCATGAGCCTTTGTCCTGATGCTGATAAAATCCTGATCAAATTGCTCATAGAAGGTCTCCAAAGCCTGGCAACAAGAGTAACAATTCCATAAATGCCAGGAGCATTGAGTGCAGCAGGTGGAAGGGGCACATATAATGAATATTTGGAAACCGAAAATAGAAATAAGACAAATACGCATTATGAGAGAGTAAAACAAGACGTATAGAAGCATACTTCGAATATGAAATAAGCCAGTTGATAGAAGGAAAGTGTTTCCTCTGGGGGAGTTTCTTGTCCAGCACCCAGAAGACCTACAAAATCAAAATGAGATATGTCATCATCATATATTAACTTGCCCAATGAAAAGGACTACTGTCTATCATGGTTAAATTACAATTGCACCTGATCATCATGTTTTCCAATCATAGCATCCTAAAAAATGTTCTATGTTACCTGGACAATGCTAAGGGTAGCAGATGTGACAGGATTTGAGAAATCTCCTCCAGGAGGAGAAATAGCACCAACAATGGTAACACTGCCAGTACGCTCTAGCCCACCAAGACATTTGACCTTCCCAGCTCGTTCATAAAATTAGGCTAAACGTGCCGCCAAATAAGCAGGGCAACCACTATCTACAGGCATTTCAGCCTGTAATAGAAATTAAGACATAGAATCAAAAGTTAGCATAAACTAATTTAAACGTGCAACAACAATAGAAAACTTTTTACCCCCAATTCAATAATTGCTCATTCACTTGGGGTAAGAAACTTAATGAAATAAAACAATAGTGTAACATTATATAACATTACTTACACAGCAGCATAACATACAGAGACAAAACCATTGGAACACTTGCACAAAACTAACAGATATAGCAAGCTTCTAAAGATGCTTTTCTTATTGCCTATTTCATTAATCAAGTAAAAGTTAAAATGATCAAAACTGATCTGTCTATTAAAAGTGCCGATAATAGGATAAATTGTAAATAAGCTACATAAGAGAGGAGCAAACTAGTCATCCGGAAATTTCACGAAGAGCTTCAGCCCAATGAGAAGTTGAATCTGCCATCATGCTGACATTGTATATCCCATATCTCGGAAATATTCAGCTATGGTGATTCCTGCAAACAACACATTCACACATCAAATTAAGAAACATCAACTTGCAATGTCTAAGAATTGACATCACAGGAAAATAATCTCAAGCTACATTCCTGAGCAGTAAATTAGCAGAAATTAATTCATGCATGCATAATACATCATGTTAATACAAGCGACCAGACAATACTACTATTCAAGCCTTTTCCCGGTCCTATGTTATATCAACAACCACCATGAACCCACCCACGTATCAGTAAATAAGTTGTAAGGTACTTGTAACACTCAAAAGTAAAGTCCGATTTGTCAGATATTATCTGTTAGCTAACAAAACCTTTCCACAAAAAGGGTACCTGTATAAATTGAAGCCTCACGAGCAGCCACAGGCATGTTAGAAGTGTTGGCCACAAGTGTTCTACGCTTCATCACAGATTCTTCACGGCCATCGGGCAACGTCATTGTCAATTGTGGAAAATCCACGAGCACCAAGAAAACAGATAGGTGAATATAAGTATCAGGAGTGCTGACAAATAATAACAAACATGAAAGAAGCACAAACCTCAACCATTTCATTTCCTCGCTCACCATAGCCAACATAAACAACTATATCCCTTATCAACATAAACCAAAGAAAAAGTATAATCCCTTATCAACAATTCCCAATCATAATGATTCTGCTAAACTAGTATAAGGAATGACAAGTGTCACCTTTGAAAGAGCTTGACTAATGACTGTTTTGCCACATCCAAATGCCCCAGGAATGGCACAAGTTCCACCAAGAACAGAGGGGAAAAGAGCATCAAGAACACGCTGGAACAAACAAAATCACCAGGAACGTTATTTTTTTAGAACAGTGGTCACTTGAGAGCAAGCCAACACAAATATAAGCTAATATAAAGTACCTGTCCTATAAGTAGTGGGGTATCAACAGCAAGTTTTGAAGCAACAGGTCCTGGTGTTCGCACTGGTCATGTCTGCACAAAACAAATTTGATATATTGAGGTCAAAAAAACAACTGTAATGCCCCACAAAAACTTATAGCAACACAATTTTGTCACACAACTGAAGCATGGAGAACTTCTTTTTGACACCCTAAAAGTCAAGCTCCAACACAGTATCCTACAAGTATATAAAAATTCAGCCAGTGATTCATTTGATTAGAAAGAAGAAAGATAGCTCAAACTTCATAATAGAGACAGAGCCATCATTATTCATCAAACAAAGATTACCAGCAATGTGAACTACTGAAAAATTCAATCAAAATGATCTGTCCAAGAATTCAAACCTTCAACGAATATTGCCTGGACGTTCAATAAGTGATCTTCCCCATGGCATCAGGGGGAAGTGCGCATGGTGCTGCATTAAATTGTTGTCAAAGACAGTCCGGAATGGTAAAAAAGAAATGCAAAAAGTTAGCTAACACAAACTACAAACTCGTCTCAACACATAAAGACGATACTTCTTCACAAAGCTTAGCATTGATAAACTTACATAAACAAGTCTCCACCAGTCAGAAGATCTCCTCGCCTGTTCCAATCAAATAAATTAGAATTAATTCACATCACAAAGACAAAGGAAAAGCAAAAACAAAAGTACCTACTTTTTTTGGCTGAAATTCCCAGGGTGTATCTTTGTCAAGAGCAGGAGCAGAGACACCACTAGGAATATAGACATCTCCAGGTCTTTTTGCAATGGTTTTCAGAGGTCTCTATTTTGATAAAACAAGCAAATGATTAAATAATGAAGTGTTAGGGGAGAATTACATATGAACTCAAAAGTAGTTTCAACTTAACAATCTAAAAAAAGGAAGAGAAAGTAGTTGAGGAAGATTGATAATTAGAAATATCGAAAAGTATTTCCCACCTGAATACCATCAAAGATATTCCCCAATATTCCAGGTCCCAACTCCATGGACAAAGGCTGCAAAAGGTACAAAGTTTACAAGCAACAACAGTCGAAGCACCATCAAGAAAGCAGGACAAGCTAGTAAAATTCCCTTGTGCGTCCGAAGAACAGGATCATTCACCATCAAACCCACTTTCTCCTCATACACTGACATCAGAAAGATCAGAATGATTCTTTGCACTTCAGAAACTTAAGAATTTCACTCATTTAAAAAGAATAAATAAATAAATGTATAATTTCCTGTTCCATAAACTTCTTTATTCTTTGTGTTCTAATTGTATAAAATGGGCTTAACAATTCATAAATAAGGAACTTCTTATGACAAGATAAAGAAATAAAAGCAATTGGCAAAACCTTTAAATGAGATGGGAAGGGAGAGAAGAAAAGGCCTGAAAGTAATTATGGGGACAAGAAACCTTGAATTGTAGCAGAATCGCCTACCAATCGCATGATCTCACCAATGAGATTGTCGTGGCCAACACAGACAAGCTCATACATAGCAGCATCAGCCATGCCATCTGCAACCACGAATGGTCCTGATACCTGCCCAAACCCATAAAATCATTACAAATGCGTCAATAAATGTGCAGTAGTCCTTAAATTTTTCATGGAATAAATCAACTGCCAAGCACTGAACTTCCAATTTCAGAAATCAGCAATAAAGAACCAATCATCTACGTTATAATTAAGCCCAAAACCTAACAAGTCATATCATTTCAGCACACTCTGACCACCACTAACAAAATAAACTTGATCAAACGACAATTTCACCACTACCATTGTAGCAGATCCCCTGAGAACCATTTTACTAATCAAATAATCACTCGTAAAGTCTTCACTGATCACATATATAAGAAAATAAACACAAACGGAAACCCTCAACGCCAACCCGCAGCAAATACGATCAAACATAGATTACAAATCCACTCCAACAGATCCACAATCAAAAGATCCGACATTTAAACAATTCACCCCACATAAAACCAAAATTACTTAATATGGAAAGACAAAACCGATCAATTGCCATGAATTTCAACATCTCCAACCAAGAAAACCAAATATTTCAAAATTTCGAAAGAAAAAAGGAAAAAGAGAAACGACCTTTCGGACATAACCGTACTCGCTTTCTTTCTCCAAATCTTCGAAGGTGGTGAGTCTATGCCCATACACTGACGGCATTTTGAGATACCACAAGAAATCGAGAACTGAGAATGAGATCCAACGTGATGAAATTCGATGTAAACCCTAGAGACAGAAAACCAAATTCACAGACCCAAACACACCACAGAGAAGAACAGGAAGAAGAAGAACTCATACAAAAAGCGGTTGATCCAATATTTGGAAAATGGAATTTTATTAAAATTAATCTTAATTTTACTATAAAATTTCAATAGTAGGATTGGTAGGATGCGAAATGGTTCTCATAAATTTTATATTTGGGCTCTCGAGATTCTATACCTAAAATTAAGTTTAATCGAGTTTAGATGATTTGAAACTTAATTAACCTTAAACTAAGCTCAATTAAATATTTTTAATTAAAAATTAAAATAACGATATTTTACTTTTAAATTTTAAATTTTAAAATTTTAGGTTAGATCGAGTCGAACAATTCAAGTCTAAATTTAGCCTAAAATCTAAATTAAAAAAAGTTTAAGCTCAATATAAAATCAGTCAACTTGAATTGAATCTTGTCATTCTTATTAAATACTATTCCAAAAATACCAATAATGTGATCATTTCTAATTTTTAAGGAAAAGAAGTTTGAAGTTATTCTATTTAACTCGATGGGTTCTAAAATTGATAAATTAAAATTAATTTGATATAGTTTAACCCTTTTAAGTCTAATTAAATTTAGTTGAGTTTGACTATTTATAAACAAATTAATTAACTACTATCTACATGATTTGGAGGGAGAGGAACTATCATATTTATCAGAATGTTGCTGTAGGAAAATATCAATTAGTCGACAAAATACTAAACTGCATCCGTGAAATACTTCTGGCGAACGGGGTTGAAAACCAATTATCCCCAGTTATGCGATCAAGATGGCACCTCCAAAGTGAGTAATTAAACTGTTTGTAATTATAACCAAGTCCCCCAGTGTGATTATGTATAGCTAACGTTTAGATAGGAGTTCATGTGGAGGTTCATGATTGACTTATCTTTGTAATTTTAGCAGTAGCTTAGCTATTGTTTATCAATATATATTTCATTTTCAAAATATATATTGGTGCGGTTGGTGTGTTAAAGGCTGCAGTTGAGATCAATATGAACTTGAGCTTCATAAAACTAAAGTATAGAATTACTTATTAGCAGTATTTGAAGTTGGAGGTACATATTCATCCAAATCGCCCAATGATCGAATGAACGTAGGGGATGCCAATAGTAAACTACATTTGATCATAAATGCTTTTATGCGCAATTAGGTCCGTAGATGTTGATTACCAAATGTCATGTTCCTGCTTTCTTCTTCAACCATGTAGAAATAAAACTTATTAGCAGTTAAGTCTTAATATTTTTAAATAAAGTTTTTAGCAATAAATTTCCAATTGCCAACAACTTTGATAGAAGTTTTTCTCTGTATAGTATCATAACTTGCAAGAGTTGCAACGTACAGTAACTTCTGAAATGTTTGTGGCACTGTTCAAAAGGACTCGTGTTATAGACAAAGTCATTTAACTGCTCCAAGATTTTGCTTCAAACATTCTCTTGCTTGTTCCTTCAAAGTCAGTAGAACTTTCACATTTCCTGTTAGTACTCTTTTCTCAATCCAATGAGAAGAATTTTACAGGTTGGACAAGTATTATCTACTTTTTCCAAATGATCCGTGGAATCACCTAGAGACAGAGTGCTAATGGGAAATGATAATAGACAACTACATTTAATCAAGAAGGCTCTTCTGAGTATATAGACTCCACGGATCATATTTGACCATAAACAACGGTGATCACCCATAGCAATTATAACATTTAAATTTATCCAAAAACTGTCAAATATATGTGGTTAGATTACGACAATATCGGCCTAAGTCCAATGTGACGGCCGATCGATCGAAAGACAAATCCACCGCTAATTTGGGTCTAATCCACAAAACCAAACCGTCGTCAAGACGAAAACCTCCCATGACGTCGCACGGAAAACGTAGGACCTAAAACTAGCAGAAATCATATATAAGGTATGATTCTCTCATTATCAAGTGCGAGATCATAACCTAGTTGCTTTCTCGATCATATTTTATC